>OX090901.1:18202428-18802428 GCA_944319695.1 Tiphia femorata
GTGGTTGGACGTGAGAGCGTAGGGAGAGCGAATGAGTGAGAAAGGGAGAAGGGAAGAGAGAAGGAGAACTGGCAGAAAAGAGGCGGATACACGAATAAATTTAACGAACATGCCACCAGCGTCGCTTTTGCCCAGCGAATATTTTCAACGGTCGCGCCGAGGGAGGAAGTAAATGCCAGGACTCTTGCGTCGCGGATAGCGACGGTGTACATTCTCGGATGCGAAAAAGAAAGACTACTAGCCGGAGCTGGCACTTTAACGGGATCTACGCGAAATACCCAGTCTTATCGCCGTCCCGCTCGACAATGTTGCGCCAGCTCTCGTTTTCGATTTAGAAACAGGGAAATTCTCGCGAGGAACTCCACGGTGGAAGCACCGCGGCATTGGAAACAATTTCGAATTGGTTCTGGGTTAGAGAATGTAACCTAGAAATTTATTCCGAATGTACAATTCTTCTTTCGTCGTACTTTCTTTCGTTTTCTATATCGAAGAATTGTTCTTTCATTGCAATTTGCGAAATTTTGAGAGCGGAAGTTTACTTCTTGTTATCAAGACTGTTCGGTTGAGTATTGTTATGATGCTTTTGCAATAAAAACAGTCGTTCAGTGACTCGAACTGATTTATCCCTATTCTTACCCTAAATCGAAGCAACGATGACTTGTAAATAACGTGGCGTGAGGACAAGTCAGTTGCGACGTCCAGTGGAGCATTATTATTACTGTAAGCAGATATTGTAACTTATTTTTTATCCTGTTACGAAGAAAGTTACTTCGATCAAAGGACGTATTTCTGCTTCTCTCTCGTGCTCGTTGATACGTTTTCCGTAGTTCTTGAGATGCTAATCGTTTGCGTATCGGAGTTTATATCGACGAAATGCGCTGGGTTTTTTCGATACGAAATCTGAAGAGCTCGAAAGCGGCCCATGGTATATAAACGGTCAATACATTTCCAACGAGCAGCCGTGTGAACGACAAACATGTCATTAATTATAGCATAACATAAATAACCAATGAGATCCAACGGTCGATCATTACCCTAAAAATTAACCGTATCCACAACGGACGTCTACGATCAGTGAACGGTCTCGAGAATACAATCGCAAACAAAACAAGAAAGCTACTACCAGTAACAAGCTTCCGCTTGCAAAAGCGCGTGCGTAACATGAGAAAAAGAGCACGGAGTTCGGAAAGAGTACGAAACGAGCATGTAAAAGAAAAGAGGAAAGAAACCGCAACAGCTTCCGCGAAACACTGGCGCGAGAAGTAGGAAGGGCGCCCGCGGGCAAGAAAAATATGTACACACGATGCGATGGTTTGATTCCTCGTGCACTGCCGGAAGACCAAAAGCTCTTGGCGTATTTGGAAAACGCGCGGCCGGCATACGAATGGAAGGATTCTCCTACCTACCATCACCACCGTAGCATCCAAACCCCCTCGGGCTCTATCCCATAACCGTTTCCCAAACCCGAGCGACACCCACTCCTCCAACTCTTCCACCGCCTCACGGCTCTCCACCTCATCCCGCATTTCGTTGCTTTCACGTGAAAGTAGGCGGTGCCGTGTGCGTGCGTGCCTCGAGACACGCACGGCTATCCGGCAACCACCGGCGGTTTATCCACAGTCAATAAAGGCGACCTGTCAGCATGAATACCAAAAGCGTAGTGGATCGGGGACCGGCCCCGTGGGGGCCGCGGTAGAGCTCGCGGGTGGGACGACGAGCAGAGGAGGTGGAAGGACTGGTTGTTGCGAGATTTACCGGTGCTCGTACATCATACGCACGTGCGTGCTCCAGCACGGTATCGTAAACACGCAGCTACTCGCTCGAGAGATAGAGACGCACGCATTGTGGTTGCGTGGGTATACGTACCGCGTTTCCATTCCGCGTGCTGAGAAATTCACCACGCAGAGGTGATCCCATGAATTCGCGAACGCATTTTCCGCATTCGTCGGTCGCGCATCCACTGCGATTCCTGCACACGGGAAATTCTGAAAATCCTTGGGGTGCGAGAGACCGAGAGAGGGTGAGCGAAGATTGAGAAGTTATTCTTCGTTATTGTTATTGCGAGGATAATCGTACCGGGAGAAATATCTTTGACACGGTATATTGTTTGATTTGAAATTGTGCGGACCCTAGTTGGTTTGTGAAGAAGTATGTTCAAGGTACTGGTGGATTGAAAAAGGTGTCGGAGGGTACGGTGTTAAAAGAAATTCGTGCTGTTTGGGTTTCTTTCGGGTTTTGAAGGAAGATCGCCAGAGATCCGATCAAGACCTCGTCCTTCGTCGAGGTCGAGAACCTGGTGAATTTTGACCAGAAACTCCTCGGAACGACGTAACGAGAAGTGTCGCGTTGAGTCAAAGTGGCGAGACTGTTTCCTTGGAAGGTGTCCGTGGGGAGAAACAGGGTCCGACTTGGGTTGTCGACTTCGACCACCCTGCAGTGCAGAGACGGTCTTTTCTCATATCTCGCTTGGCAAACGTCTTCGGCTGGATGTGACCTGTTGGATAGACCTAGTGGACTTTTCGACAATGGAATCTCCAGTCCGTCATACCCAGCAACGAGAAAGATCGATGGACCGCATTGATGAAATTACCTTTGGACGAAATTCACCGAGGGACTGGAGTAAAATCAAGTAAACAGCGTAACGCGTGCTCCGGCTTTCGTCTCGAGTGGTTTGCGAAAACTGCGCTTGTCTCGGCGTCGAAGTTCCAGAAGAGGAGAAGCAAAGTGCTTCGGTATACGAGCGGCATCAGAGCGAGGCTAAATTTTAGGTACTCGAGAGTTCTGAGCACCCTCGCGAGTATCGTAGAACAGTAGCGGGACTACCATATTAGAGTTTTACAAGTTACAGTAAATTTATGGGCTGCGCGAAACGCGACCGAGGACAATTGAAATGGACCGCAACACGCGGTCCGTTACGAGGAGCGCTTTGCTTCCGAATTAACTTCCGACGCTTGCTCTCCAAGCTCTTCCACGTACAGAGTGTATCAAGAAAGAATCTGGAGAAAAGGATCGGGAGTCCTGAGAACTATGATTCATCGTTTTCTCTCCCTATCCTTGGCAGGAGCGGATAATAAAATCGCCGGATCGCAGTAGACCTCGTCCGTCCGCGCGGACAGGTTAAACGGTGACGCGGGCAGAAAGGTGGAGAAGGAAAGAAGTAAAAAAAAAAAGAGGAGAAGAATTCAGGCGTGGAAGACGGGTTTCTTAGGCGCGCGCGCGCGCCTAAGAAGAGAGATGTACTCGCGGACCTTTATCCCCCCATTGCGATCCCTTCGACCCGCACCGGCTTCGGGCGGATAAAGAAAACCGTTTCAATTTCCCTAATGCTGCCACCGTCTCACTTTTACATTACAAACTCACCCTACCCCGGCTCCTCCGCGCCTCTTCCTTCTCCGCATCCTTTCTCAACTCAACGCCAACTCACCCTCTTCCACCTCCTTTATCCTCCACTACTCTGCATTATTTGTCTTCCACTTGCTTTTTTCCTCCGTATCGCGCTTACCCTCTCCCTCCCTTTCTCTCCTTGTCGATAGTCCTCTCTGGTATTCCGCGACAATTCTCTCCCTGCCCGGCCAGCACTCGTAGGATCTTTTACTACTTCCGTCTCCCAGGGATTTCATCCCCTTCTTCCTCCTCTTTCATCGAGCTCGGCGCACAACACATTCATCCTGGACACGAGAGTGGAGAAGACGAAGAGAGATAGAGAGAGAGAGAGAGAGAGAGAGAGAGAGAATGAGAGAGAGAAACCTGGAGATCTCGCCCAATCGCATGAAAATCTGCGGCTGACCCGCGGATCCCGCGATCCGACCTGAGGGACAAGAGAATCTCCTTCGTATAATCCACGTAGGCTTCCAGGATATCCGAAGGATCTGAGGGGTGAAGGACCGAGAGATGAGAATGAGGACCTTGGGGACAACAATGGCGAGAGAGAGAAGCTTGCACGTCGATTCGCTCCTCCTCCTTCTCGCGTCGGAGCTTGTACGGGCCGCCGGGGTACTCCCAGTGGTCCTCGGCATTTTTATAAATGAGAAAACAACCCCTTTCTTTCACCCTCTCTTCTTCTGGACCGCGTCGTCGCGAGCACGAGCCGAAAGATCCGCAAATTCTCACGATGATGGTATCTTAGAAGACGATACCGGTTTTTATTTCTACTCGGTCCCACGAGCCTCGAAAATTATCGCGAGAATTATGGAAACAATTTGGCTCGAGTTAGAGAGTTCGAGAGAGTATGCGGGGCTTCGAGAGAGAGAGAAGAGGGCTGGCAGATGATAATTTGAAATTATGATCGTTCGCTTAGCGAGGCGCTAACTGGCGCAGCTATAGTCCAGGCTGCTCGCCAAATTCTTCCTCGCCATTGTTTTATTCATCGCGGTAGAAGCGCGTGTGCCGGAAGTTTCCATTTGCCATGGAAACGCCACCAGTTCCTTACGTTCCTCCTTTTTCGCTCCCGTCCACGAGAAATAGTAATGTTTCTTTAATGGTCGCCTGCCTGAGACGCGCGCTAGTACCCCCGTCGTTTGGCGCGCGTCTTTAATTCCAGCAGAAGCTTCCAGAAATTCTCACGGAGGCGAATTTTTTTCTTTACCTTGATTCGCGTCTCCGTGAAACCACGAAGGTTTTAATTCGCAGGCATGAGATTTTGCCGGCGAATCGTCGTAGTGTGATGGAATAATTGTACGAGAGTGAGAGAAAAAGGGAAAGGAGGAGTGAGATAGAAAGATAATGTACAGAGGCAGGACGAAAATTATAGTAATAAGAATAGACGATATAAAAGTCCAGGTTAAGAAGCGACAAATGGATAAGGTGGAAGGATCACGGCGCTCTACCACGAAAAATTGCAGACACAGGCATCACAGCTTGGGAAGCCTCTCACACTCCCTTTCTCCAATAACTTAAAGCTGTCGTACATTCAATAAAATATAATCACATGAATTCAGGTTAATGGTGACTCTGTTGATCCGTGCTTTGTCTCTCATACGACGACGAGATCTATTGTACACTCAAGTACAAAATCGATGTCCCTCTGTGGTAGTTGAACCACCCTTCCCTCGTCTTAACCAGGGAGCATTTTAGCGTTGTAACGAGAGATCTTGCAATCTTGTTATCAGAAATGATCATTTTGATGTATTTGATTTCGAATAAAAGAAGTGATGGATAGAAATATAAGACGATGAATCGCAAAAATGGATAGGTCCTGGTCACTGGTGAATACTCGGTCTGCTATTGTCAGCAGGAGACACCGATTTTGCACTTCATTGTACATACGTTCGTTTCGTCACAGCCGCGTGATCAACGTGAAGTTCCATGCGTTTCGAAAGGCGACGCAATCGGCGCGCGATGTAAACGGATCACTGCGACTCCTGTAATTAAAACGATTAATTAAATCCGTTCCCTCCTCGTCTCACCCCTCGCGGATTCTATCACTTCCATGCTATGACAAACGCTTCGCTATTGGGCGAACACACTTCGCATTTCCTCGTTTCTACGTGGCACGCGTGCTCCGATTGGTCCCTTTATATCGTTCGTCCTTGCAGATCGATCTGCGCGACAGGTGTATCGGACACATAAGCGAGCAGCATTTCACTGCGCTTTTGAAACGTAGCCTGAATTTTAGCGATATTTAACAAGAGTGATCTTCGAAGCGATGGTGTTTCTCTTCTCCTCTCTCTCTCTCTCTCTCTCTGTCTCTGTGAGTGTGAGTCGTTGGACGATTTCTCCGTGGGTGTGTATGACTGGATATTGCATGCGGCCACTGACGAATGAGTGCGTGGTGAATGAGAGTGAGTTTTTATGGCTGTGTTCTCTTTTGTTATGTATATATTTGTATCTTTGTTTATTAATTGTTGGCTTGTCCTCAAGGCACCTATGGTCTCATGGACAAGAAAATAGATATATTCTTCTCTCTCTCTCTCGCTCTCGCTCTCGCTCCTTGAGCCGTCGTCGTGTTAAGCTCCGCTAATGAAACGAATATATCATGCTCGCTGCCAAATCCGTTTCCTCCTACCACGACACGCGCCATTACGCTCCTGACGGGGTGCGTTAGGCGTCCCATTTAGCCTCTCCTAAGCTCAGGTAAAGCATCTGCAACACGCCGACGACGATCGAATCCCGACGTATCGCAACGTGCCGGGCTAATCCACGCGACATCGAAGCGCGCGCGGAGCAATTTCGAAATCCCTCGGGAAACGGTATTCATCGCTTTGGATTCCACCGGGAGAGCAGGAGTTAAAAGACTTTAACTGTCCGTAGCCAATAAGTCGCTCCGAATAACGTTCCATTGATAATGGAATGCGATTCGTTCCTGGCCAATTTAAGAATTAATGGAAAATCTCAGTGGACGGAAAGATTTCATGGATCGCCCTCTCTACCGGAGAGAATTTTTCTCCGAGATTTCAGTAGATTTTAGTGGGCTGCTCGAGGACGAAGAAAGAGAGAAAGAGAATTTTCGCGATGAAATTATACGAAGGTCGTTTCCTCGCGACATTATTAGAATTATTTTCGACGGCGCCTTGCCCCTTTCATACCGCGAGCCACGCAATCTCGCGGCGGCGCGTTTCGCGATTTTTTTAATTAAACTATTCGTGGAAGCTCGAGCGGAAGGAGGGAGGAGCGCGAGAGAGAGCTAAACAGTCCTCGAAGCGAATGCTCTTGCACTCTCGCGAGAGAGGAGAAGAAAGAAATGAGGAGGAGCGGTTGCTTTTGGGCCACCTACTACGAAGTCTCTGCCTACCCTACCCCACAGGCCGAGTAGTAACTGGTCCTTAATGAGCGGCCTTAATGGTTTGCGTCACTGAAACGAATTAATGCAAGAGAGATTCCCGAGGGTGTGCCACTGTGGAGGAGGAGAACGAGAAGGGAGCGAAGGATCCACAAGATAATCCGCAGATCAGCCCTTTCCAAACGAAATCCCTGCTAGTCTCTTTCTCCCTCTTCTCTTTTCTTCTTCTTTCTCCCTTTGTTTTCTTTGTTTCTCGCCAATGCTCTTTTCATTCGTCGCTCGTTCCTTCTATCCACGCAACCTTGACGATTCGTAAAATATGAAGCACGTACTTATTTCTCCTCGCGTTATTTTTTCGCCACAGAACGATCGCGTTGTCGTTGAAACTTCTCATCTCTTCCACGTATAAAAATCGTTTCTCTTTGGCTCGCTTGAAACGACTCCTCGTGCAGTTTTCCTTTTCTTTTCCTTTTTAGGTACGACCGTAAAGGGAGTGACTTATTAAATCTCCAAAAGTTCTGTTCTGCTCATTTTATCTTTTGAACGCGGTTATCGATCGTGTGGCGTAACCTTTTAGCTTCTCGGGCCCAAGCTCGTACAATTGTAATTTCGCATTCTATTCACGCGTTACGTCGACGAAGATTTATCCTCGCGATTACACGTAACCGTAAGTAATTTCGCATTTACGCGTTACATTCGACGCGGGCACGCACGATGATTCTGCTGTTACGACGAGAGTAAACCACCGCTTCCTACCCTATCACCACTTACCGATCGTGCCATGATTGCTGTGGAACGATCGTTTTACGAGCGAACGTCGATCGGCATTAAACAACGAATTTGAGAGCTGCCGCGAGGAATTGTTAAAAGCGCGCGCACGCCTCCCTCCGATCTCGCATTCCGTCGACGGTAATTTATTCTGGTAACAGTACATCTGCCTATGCTTCACCTGGAACGCGCAGGACACGCGTGGATCGTGTAACATTGATTCACTGGCGTACGCGTCGGTTGAATGTCGAGTAAAATAATTTCATTAATCCGTCAAGGTGAAAACTCGCGAAGTTTGAATTTTTGGGTGCCACGGAAGCCAGATACATTTGATTTAAATTCCGAAATCAAGATAAAAAGCACGAGACTTTCATGCAAGAAGAGTGACAATTCATTTTTCTTTCGACGAAACAAAGTAAGGTATATTCACTAAGGTGTAATCACTATCAAAAGGAAAATCGCGGAAGGCCTTTTATTCCGCGATCGATACCCAAGTAGACGTATGCCTCTGACTTCTACACGCGTATTCTCGTGCACTCAGCGGGACGAAATGAAACTTGTAATTAATATTCCGGGGTGAGCGTGTCGTTCTTATTACCGGCGCGCACGTTTTTTCATAACGGACGAGCTTCGATGAAGTAGCCACGACGAGGGCAGCAGCCAAACGAGGAGGAGGTGAAGAAAGAGAGGATAAAAGCTCAATGGACAGAGAAAGAGCGAGGTAGAGAGAGAGAGAGAGAGAGAGAGAGAGAGAGAGAGAGAGACCAACAGCAGCCAGGTAGGAGTTCGATAGGAAATTAAAATTTTCCATCGAGCCCACTCGCTAAGTGTACTTTAATCTACTTCCGCGACAGGGTAAACAGGAAAACTCGACGATCGAGCTGCTCTCTCTCTCTCTCTCTCTCTCTCTCTCTATTCTCTCTCCTTCTTTCTTGCATTCTCTCCTCTCAGTTTATAACTCGACGATCTCCTCTCGATCGAGAGTCAACCCGGCGCACTTCTGTACCGTAGTCACCTCAGATGAGAATACGTGGGGGTAGGAGGCAGCTTTGCGCGAACCTAATTTGGTTTCAGGAGTATATCCCGTGGAAGTTCCTACGGCTGACAATAAACCACGGACTGGAGGCACTTTGTGACAGGGACTGCTTTGCATCCACCGGAAACCTGGCCTGGGGGTGGGTGACGGTTCGAAGGTTCGAAGAGAAGTGGTAAAACGTGGAGGAAGAGAGCGATCGAGGCCACTTATATACATTGCGCGCTCGCGCGTCCCTCGCAGAGACCTCCAGGGAGTAGTGCGAGACTTCTTACTTAGCCGTGGCCGCGAGCAAGTGAGGGAGGATAGGATCGAGCTTCGAATAGAAGGAGAGAGAAGGAGGAAGGTAAAAGTTGAGGGCCAACGACGGCGATTCGTTCGTTCCGGTACTCGGGCCCCGAGTCTAATTAGAAAAGTCAATATCGACAGTCGCTTCCCGCTCAGCTCCCATGGCATTCATTATATTATAATATTCAGGAGAGTCCCGTTTCTCCTCCTTTCTCGTCTCTCTCCTTCCATCGAGGAAACTCTTAGCGGCGCGTCCCAATTCCACGCGCTTGTTGGTTCACGGATCGAAGTTGTCCTGAGAGACCGAAAACGTCAGCCATAGGCCTCTCTTTTTCCTCTTCCTCCACCTCCACCTTCCCTCCTTTCTTCTTCGCCTCGCGCACTGTCCACTCCCAGCCAGACTACTACTACTGATATCGATGGAAAGAGAAAACCAGAGAGAGAATCGTTCTCGATGGGATCAGGCCGATTACTCTCGATTTAATCGTCCCCTCCCACCCCCTTTCGGTCGTAGAGAAAATTTCGCGCGATTCACGTTCCCTCTTTTCCTCGTTCTCTCGTGATTGTTTCACGCGCTCTCTCTTTATCTCCATTTCTCCCTTGTTCTCACCGCTCTCGCGGCCCTCGTCCGTCGAATTCTGTATTGAAGCGATTAAAATTAAACAATGCGATTAACGGCTACTACCCCTCTACGCCTTCCACCCACCACCCAACCGATGCGACGGCTGGACGTTAATGCAAATCACACAGAGAGAAAGAGGAAATGGGTACATAAATTTCGATACTCGATCGCTCCCACTGCACCGTACCGCGCGCCGGTGCTGGGTCGATAGGGTTTCCCATATTTTCCATGCTCGGACGAAAAGAGAGAGAGAGAGTTAAAAAAAGGAACGAGATTCCGATTGGGCTGGAAAAATTGCGCCAGGATATTAATAGGGAGGAAATTGTTTCGGGGGTAGCGAAGGGAAAATTTTTCGCGGAAACGCTCTTTTTGCGCTTCGTTTTTCTTTGCTCTTTTTTCTCCCACCGACTTTTTATCGCGCTAACTCGGACCAAGCGCGAATCCGCGAATTGGAGGCAGCGGGGGGCCGCGCCTTGGCGGGAAATTTGTCGAGAACAAAATCGATCGGCTTTTGCTCTTGGAGTGTGGCGCGACGGAGCCCCGCGGGCTCGTCTCTCCCATCAATCCGCCCCCACGTCCACCTTCTCTCGTGCCCGCACGCTGCTGCATTCGTCCCCGTATCTGTCGTCCCTGTCGCGAGTTTATCGTCGACAAAACGCGGCGGCGCTCGTTAACGCCGTGAAATACGGTCGGTCCGAATAACGAAGGGACTGACTCTTTTTACCCCACACCTTCTGTGCTCTTCAATGTCTCTCTCTCTCTCTCTCTCTCTCTCTCTCTCTCTCTCTCTCTCTCTCTTCCTTTCTCCCTCTCTCTCAAACACACACACATACATTCTATCTGTTTCTCTTTCTCTCGTTCCATCCCGTCATTCTGGTAACTCGCGTACAATTGCCATTGCCAGTGGCCCTCCACCCTTCACTCTCCGCGTTGCTGTTGCTGCTGCTGCCGTCCACGACGGGATGGCGGAGATGGTGAAAGTGACGGAGACGCGCGTGCCGTTATGGGGCTTTAAACGAGCGTTATAATGACCGTTGCCCCGACGTTGATTAAAAAAGCTTCGGACGGTTGACGCGCGGACCCGAATGGGCTGTCGACGTTGGCCCTGAAATTTGAAAACGCATAGGCTCGTGCGGAAAATGGTGGAGGGTAGAGTGGAAGGAGGTTTGCGAGTTTCAAAATGAGTTTGTTTTCACTTCGATCCCCTTCGTCGACGTGAATACGAAAACCGAATTGCGCACGCGTCCGAATCGATAGGATTGAAAATGTTAGCGAAGATTTCGTCAGCTGCAACTTCTCTTCGAAGTTTTAAAGGTTCTCGTCTAAAACTCTTTTAACATGTTCCCTGCCAAGCTGTTCATGAGTAGATGTCACTTGTACTGGTTTCGGTACACGCTAACACATTTAATAATTCTGAATAAATACTTTCTTATTTGTGTTTCTGAGAGAAAGTATATATTTAAACAGTTATCGATACACGTCTCAAACAGTGTTGCAAACATCATTACTTCGCATAAAATAGTGATAACAACAATTAACTTTTAGATTCTGTATCTTAATTTAAAAAATTGCGCTTCCGCGTACAAATGCATTTTACTGTGTGTACTGAAAACGGTATACGTAGTAGGGAACGTGTTAATTCGACGATACGAACAGCGCTGGATCCAGTCAGTCGACCTCCGTCTCTCAGTTTATTATTCAATATATTTGTGTGGTGTTACGAAGTCAAAATGAATAGCAGCGAACGTCCACCTTTCTCTTTAATTTCCATTCGCGAGCATCCTAATGCTCACAATTCTTCTCGCCCTCGTCACTGGCTGAAATTATTCTATACTATCCGAGATACTTCATTTGTCGTGAAACACACTTTCGAACGATTCTAAAAGCGAGTAGGTACCGAAAGTTTCTCCGGGATAAAGCGTTCCTCTGCCACGAATCCAAAAATCAACTTCATTCTACCCTTTCTGTGATTTTGTCATCTCGCCCTCGTCGCTTCGTGCGCTCGTACGGTCGACACCAACAACGTCGATCGTCGTAGTAATCGTACCACCACTGTCGCGTGTCTCTGTCGGACAGGAGAAGGAAGGGTGAGAAGGAGATAGAAGATAAAAAGAAGGAGAGAGAGTGAGAGAAAAGGGCGGTGAGCAGCAGAAGGGTGGGCAAGGGCGTAAAAGCGCAGGGGTGGGAATTTAAGCCGCAGGGATAATCCAAGCTTTAACGCATTAGAGCAATAGCGCTGATACTTCTCGCTTCCCCTGTCTATATTTCGCTTGCCATGCCGCTTCGACCCTCTTCTCGTTTCGTCCCCTTCGTCACCCCACGGGCGTACTCGTCCATTCGTCGGTCGTACGGTCCGTCCATTACCGCGCGTCCACACGCTGGGCCACTGACATTTCGGTGTTTCAGAGTGCCCTTTTGCGTGGCCGGATTAAAGGTCGCCCGAGCGCACGATGAAAAGCTACCGGCGCGCAGTCGATTGCGATTTTTCTATTGGCGCGGTGGATTTTCGGTGAGATCGGCTGGTAGTGAAATGGAACGAGCGAGCGAGAGAGGGAGAGAAGTGTTTGAAAGCAGCTCGAGTGCCGAAATTTATGCAATCCGAAGGATTTCTTTGCGATCTATTAAAGATTTAACGAGATCGATGTCGAATAATTACGGTGAAGACTCTGGTGAAATGGATATATTCGTACAGTGTTTCAGAAAAAGCGCGCTGGTAGTAGGTGAATTAGCGCTCGTCTGGCCCACTTCCGAGAATGAAATTAGCGCGAATCTGATTTTAAGCGGCTACCGCGATAAATATTAGATCCAATTAGGACGCCTTCGTCGCTCGAATAAATTAATATCTTGGCACTCGTTCGCGCTCACTGAATTACCTACTTTTTCATCTCGGGTATAGTAACGCGAGAAATTTCACCGGGGAAAGGAGCGGTGGCTATTCGAAGCGCGGTCTCGAGAAAAATATAAGGAATCGTCGTGATTACGATCTACCGTTGGAAAAGCGATCGCAGAATCCCTTCGCGACGAAGGGCGCTGAGTGGAGGATGGATGAGATGGGAGAGATGGGTGGAGTCAGGGGTAGATGGCAAAATTTGTCGATGTCGGTTATCGTACGGGCGTCCTCGTAAAAAGTCACACGGCGAACGGCTGGTGGACACCCGTGAGAGAGGGCAAAAAGGAGAATGGGAAAAAGCGAGAGAAATGAGAAAAAGGACGAAGGGAGGATGAGAAGCGCGTCGGTAGAGAAGAAGCGAAGTGAGAGCGAGCGAGAGAACGGGCCGAAGGAAAAGGAGCCGAGAAATGGGGCGAGAAGAGGACGGAGCTCTAAAAAGAAGGAAAGGAGGACGCGATGAGAAAAGCCGGAAAGGGCGAGAGAAAATGTTGGTGTGATCCACCGGAGAATCGTGGTCCTCGGAAAGAGAAGGAACGCTTGGTGGAATATCCGGACGGAAGGAGAGAGAGAGAGAGAGAGAGAGAGAATAGAGGAAGTGAGAGAAACGAGAGGAGAAGAGCGACGAATCGGGTTATCGGTTACCCATAAATCGAAACCGAACGAGCTGACCGCGGTGGGATGGATCCTCATAATCCTGAGGGACGATGCGTACCAGCGCCATCGTAGTTGGTTGCAGGGAGGTTTCGTGCCCTCTACTATCGCGCGATGTTTTAGTGGAGTGGGTCAAAAATGGTGCGGTGGATAAAAGCTCGCGTAGGAGTAGGACAGGGGTAAAGAGTGGGAGAAAATGTGAAAATGTGAAAAAGAGAAGCGTATCCGCGATTCTCGCTCCGCGTGTGCGAGAGCGTAACGTCGATCCGACTGATTCGCTGATTGGCTCGATGGCTGTGGCACGAACGAGGAGGAAAGGAGAGAGGACGGTGAGAGAGGAGGAGAGCCGACTGATTTTTACCGTTGAAATATGCGCCGAATATTTTGGCATGCTGCATCGCGGAGCGTGACGAATGTCGTGATGCAAAGGGATGGTGGAGAAAGATGGACGGGGTGGAAGAAGGAAGATGGATGAGGATGGGAAGAGAGAGAGATGGATGACGAAAGCGCAACGAGCGACGTGGCCTTCCACCGGCGTAAAGTCGATTCCATTGGTTAGAGGGAGAATGAATCGAGTTTGACGATTGCTGTCTTTTGACGAGAACATATGACGGTAACCTATGGAGAATTATTCATGGAAAACTCAATCTGTGCATTCGAAGTCACGATGCTCCGCGAATCGCTTAATATTCCTCAAATAATCAATCTACCCACGGGGTTTCAACCGAACGAGAGGCGTGACGGAAGAAACATTCGGTTTCAAAAAAATCACCCGAACGTTTTCGCGTATCCTTTACATTGTACATTTGTGGGATTCAGTAGTGGAGGGAGAATGAATCGAGTTTGACCATTACTGTCTTTTGACGAGAACATATGACGGTAACCTATGGAGAATTATTCATGGAAAACTCAATCTGTGCATTCGAAGTCACGATGCTCCGCGAATCGCTTAATATTCCTCAAATAATCAATCTACCCACGGGGTTTCAACCGAACGAGAGGCGTGACGGAAGAAACATTCGGTTTCAAAAAAATCACCCGAACGTTTTCACGTATTCTTTACATTGTACATTTGTGGAATTCAGTGGTGGAGGGAGAATAAATGGAGTTTGACGATTGCTGTCTGTTGACGAGAACACATGACAGTAACCTATGAATAAAGTCATTCGTGGAAAAGTCGATAATTGATATTCCTCAAATAATCGACCTACCACGGATATCCGTTAACAAAATTGCAATCGAGAAGCGAGAAACAATTGCAATAAAAAAACATTAAATTCTAAAAAAAATCGACACGCACGAACCGCGTCGAATTTTCGCGTACCCCTTTATACATTTGTCGAGAATTTCGATACTGGACAGTGGCCGTTCTGGTCACGGCCCAGTAACGACGGTGGCGAGCATGGCGGCGGTGGCGATGGTGGAGAACAAATGATTTAATGAGCGAAGGGTTGGAAACCGACAGTGGCAGCCAACCGGGAAATGAGGACATGGAGGTGGTGGTGGTGGAAAGGGTTTCGGGGGTGGTTGGGCGGCATGGTGACCGGGGACGTGAGGGTAAGCGGGGAAAATACGGCCTGCGAACGTTCGCCGAAGTGCACTGAAACGCGAGTGAAATTCAAGTGGCGTGAGTACGAGACAGAAAGGGAAGGAGAGAACGAAAGGGGGTGAAAAGGAAGATAGGGAAAATGAGGGGGAAGGTCGTTGTGTCCGAACTTTTGGGGCCATCCTTTCTCTCTCTTTCTCTATGTCTCTCGCTCACACACACGCGCACACACAAAACACACACACACACACACAAAACACACACACACACAAAACACACACACACAAAACACACACACAGACAGCCTGTTTCTCGCCTCTCTCTATTTTCCTGTGAATAACGCCCGTCCGACGATTAAGCCACCTGCATAACAATCGTCCAAGGTAGTTGCGAACGAGGGCCCACTAGGGAGATATACAAGAGGACGCGGAGAGTGAACGAGAGAAGGCACAGAAGAGAGAGACTTTCCACGAAGAGGATCTCGTACGTAAACGAGACGTGGCTGGTGGATGGCGCGCCAGTGGAAAGGAAATTCGAGACGACTCGATCAAAGTTCTCTCGCTCGTCGGTAGGAATTAAACGATTTTGGAGAGTCACGCGTCGACCACTTGATGAATCGCGGTTTCGGCTATGACGCAATCTCTCGTGGATCGCGCGGGATGAAGCGTCCCGCGATGAAAAAAAGGGATCTAGGTCACTTCCATGCGCGGGCATATCAAGTGAAATACCCAACAATCCCGGAGAAATTAAAATGATACTTAAGTAACGATTGTTTGTGACAGTGATGAAGAATTGTTATAATTTCACTTCTATTTATTCTCTTATTCGAGCATCGTGCACAAGTAATTTGCGATCAAGTATCAATTATCCTCGCGTAATTTAATGCGAGATATCGAGCTACGGTAAAAAGAAACTTTTCACGAAAAAGTACCATTATTCTAATTGAATTTTTCTTGGAAAATTTAATTGTTTTCCGTACTATACCTCGATCTCCGAGTTCTGCTCTCTTCAGACCACGACACGCGACACCGTAGACCCGCGTTTTCTCCGATTTCTCGAAAGTTTTCTCGTTAGACGCATCTTTACGCCGGAAAGGGAAGGAGAACGTGGAGCCACAATGCGGCACGGATTCCCACGTACGATGAGCAGCAACAGGATGAACTTTCCAACTCTCGAACTTGTCTCCGCACCTCGTTCGACGTCTAGTCGAGCGTGTCCCAACGTGTTGGCGTACACGATGGGACTCGAACTAGCACACGTTTAGAGGTTGAATTCTGATTGGAATATATATCACTCTAATTATTTATTCACGGGGCATATAAACGTGAAATGCACAAATTATTGGACACTTAAGGTTGAATTCGAAAAGGTATCGGCACGTGAAGAATTCCATTTGCAATTTGTGCACTCCGTATAGAATGCTTTTGGAAATGATTATATATTTGGATAATTGATCAGAGCCATATAAAGCACTAACTAGTTTATTCACCCCTTCCGTTACGCTATAGTTGTACAGCTCTTGGGCTCAAACGGACAACGCAATCGCTCACGATGCAAGTTGAAGCTATTAGTGCATTCGCTCATGAAACTTGCCGCTTCGATATGTAACGAGCACGGAAGGATAAACGGCTTCGTAATATGTATCAAATAAAATAGTTCCTATAAATACCCAAAAATGTGTATGATGAGCTAGACTCGTCATATTCACGTATGTCATATAAACGATAGGACGAGTCAGGCTCGTTTTAATAGAAAGAGTTGAAAAAAGACAAACAGAGATAGAAGGAAAAGAAATGAGTGAAATAGAACAAATACGTCCGCACGCAACAATTCGCATAGATAGACTTGGATCGAATGCCTACAAAGGCACGTTTCTTTTGTCATGAGATGAGTGAGCTCGAGACGTGCGAACTGCAGTGCAGCACCATGGAGACGTTCAGATTATAATTATTGTACCGATTTACAATTCCACAATATGCTCTGGAGTAATTTAATATTTGTCGAGGTCGGTGATGATTTACGTTCTTGCGCAAATGTAGAATGAGTGTTCCCCAAAATTACTTGCATTTTCACTCAAGTAATAATCAGTGTACTAGCCTTCAGTACTACGTTCAGCTTTCGCGTTTTGTTTCTCAGTTTCCATTTCTACTTCCTTTGCCTTACTTCTAAATATTCCAAGAACTCGAACCCGGTGACGGCACGCGCGGCAGCAGCTGGAGGTGAAGCGAAAGTTTTCGGAGACCCCGGGGACTCTTTTAATAAATGCAACGTAATTAGTAAAAATTTCCACCCCGTTCGTTGAGCTAAGCGGTGAGGAGCGAGTAAGACGAGAATAGAAGAAAGGAAGGGTGTCGAAACAGGTGGCGCGTGGAGAAGCAGAGGGTGGAGAAAGTTTTGAAGTCACGTATGAGTATTAAGTTTCGGGGTATGAAGTGCCGACGTGGAGTGAGCAGTGCCTTAAACGTCGTGGCGCGCGAACCCTCGCGAAGTCGTGCACGAAGATTTCTATTTGAGAATTCCTCGTAAAAGGATCGCGCGACAATTTTATCATCCCTAACAAAACAGACGAAATTTCCTCATTTTCATTCTCACGTCTCTCTTCGTTCCTTTCTCTCTCTCTCCTTCACCTTTCTTCTTACACGACCTTTTCCTCATTGTTTGCGCACCGACGCGCCGCGGCCCACGTGCCTACTCACACGCTCACACGTGTCGTAGGAGCGTAATAGGAGCGTGCTACCGATGAAATTAAAATGTAATTCCGCACCCCGCATTGCACCCTCGTAATCTCCGCGAGCGTCCCTGAGTGTCGCGCCGGCGGATACGTACATCACCGCGACGGGGGTGGCCCGTGGTGTAGGGAAGGGAAGCGCTGCGAGGGCTGCAGAGAAGAGGAGGTTCCAGGAGGTTGGTTGGAGAAAGACGAAGACCGTAGAGGGTGTGTGTGTGTGTGTGTGTGAGAGAAAGAGAGAAAGAAAGAGAGACAGAGAGTGAGAGAGAAACGAGGAGGCGAGAGTAGTCCGACGAATGCGAGTGGTTAGAGTTGGAGAGAGGAGCGAGAGGGCAGAGGTGGACCAAGAAAGAAAAAGAGAAAAGAAAGAGAGAGACACACAGAGATAGAGAGAGAGAGCGAGAACGAGAATGTATGCGGAGAAAGGGGTTGGTTTGCGGGTTCGTGGGCGGCTGCAGGGTCGCCGCACCGTGGGCCATGGGGCAAACGTGGGGGTGGACCAGAGGGGTGGTTGGGGTTACGAGCTTAGCCGTGTCGGCCGGGTTATTTGCATATTTTAATCTAACGGCAAAAAGTCGCTCGACGCTAGTTTTCCCATTAGTCTGCCGGTGCCTCCGCGCCTCCTTCGCACGTGAATGCCAACGTACACACACAAAAGCTCACACGTACGCGATTTTCGCGGGTGAATCCTCGTAGAGAAGCTTCGTAGAAAGGCTGACAGTGGGCCACGAATTCATGGGAATTTCGCGAGCACGCGTTTTGTGTTCACAATTTCGTCGATTTTTTTTTATGAACGGGTGTATCAACAGTTCGCACGCGTGCACGTATTGACATTTCTAACGAGTGAATGCGCTTTGGGTGCATACGAACGATTCGTGCGGTCACAAGAATACAAATGAATTGTAATTTTTCGTTAGACGCGTGAGTAAGGATCTTTATCCTTCTTTCTTCGCGAATCAACAGGATAACGTGAACGGAACATGACTCGTGGATTCACGTCACGATTACGCGTACAATGGATATTTGCATCCGCGTGAAATATCTCGAACAACGAATTCGCTTCGTGCATTCCGTTTGCGGGTAGGTTCGATAGTTACAGGAACACGAGGGCGCGTATATTACGCGAACGTCAATTGTGTTTGTATAGGAAGGGGTCAGGCAGTGACCCCATGGACCAGCACGTTTGGCACGAGTACTCATCGCGTGACTATCGTGTCGTTGTAGCGTGGCATTAGCGCTACGAACTCGAACGCGAATAGCAGCGTGCGTAATAATTTGGTCCGTTGATCGTGCATTACTCGCTCGCCATGCCAACGTTACGGGCCATTGTTCGGAGACGGAGATCGGTTAGAGGCGAAACGATTTTCCGATAGGCAGGCGTGCGCGTGCGCGCGATACCACGGCGGAAAACGAAACGATGAGAGAGAGAGAGAGAGAGAAAGAGAGAGAGAGAGACAGAGAGAGAGACAGACAGAGTGAGAAGGATAGGATATCTGCATTTGGGACGGATGTATTTAATTTCTGGCGGGTGTCGGGGAATTATTACTCTCGAAGGCGAACGCGAATTATGACGAGTAATGCGAGTGAGTAACGACAGAAATTAATCGCAATCGGATTCGACGATCGTTTATCCCGGAATACGGACGGATCGAACGGCGGAAAACTCGTAATTTTCCGCGAGTGAGATTAGCGGGATACGAGGCGTGACTCGGAGGGGGTGGAAAATTTATCCGCGGGTCGGACGATTAAAATTATAATTTAATCCAATGGAATGGCACTCGCGCGAGCGTGGATGCGGCGAGGATGTGGCGAAGAGTGCGGACCATGGATGGGCGTAACCATAAAACTGACTGTCCGCGCGCACTGCAAGCCCACCCTTCTCGCCGGCTGCTTTTCTACAATTTCTACGTCTCCGCGCTCACTTTGCACATAAATAATTCATACTCGTACGTCCCGGGCATAATATTTTCCGACTCTTCCGCCCGGTGGGTTTCGCGCCACGTGCGCTCGGCAGGATGAGAAAAGGGCCGCGGTGAAAGAGAGAGAGAGAGTTTGAATTCTCGGTGTAGGATACAGCGCCGCTGTTATTTGTTCATAATTTTGTGCGTGTCGCCCAGTGCGAAGGATTTCACGGAGGGAGAGAGAGAAGAGAAGCGAGTGGGGCGAAACGTGAGTTCATTCGCTGTAATCTTAAAAGGTTAATTATTATTTTCTCACCGATTTAAAAAAGAAGGTAGCGAATTAATTATACGCACAGCAAAGAAGAACAAACAATCTCCTTCCGCTCGATCGCAAAAATCCAACGACATTCTGTCACTCGACAAAAGAGACTGCGATGAATCAACAGCAGATTGTACTTTCCTCCATTCCACTTTCGAATGGACTAATTTCACGAAATAAGCTGGCCCTCCGCAGAACGCAATCTAGTTTCTATGCAAAGGTCGAGCCACGTGAAAATAGGGATTAATTGCTATTGGAATGTAGCCTTTTCGCGGAACGTTTTGTACCGGCAGCAGCGGACGCGCAACGCCTCGCGCGGTGTTTTGTACAGGACACAAAATCAGTGCCTCATTGTAGATTACGTGAAAAATATTCAAGTCGAAATCAGGGATGTAACCGAGCCACCGTGTCTGGGTAACGCGCTCGTGCCGAGAATCACTTCGGCGCCGTAATTGGGCGCAATTCCGAAACTATTTTTCGATTTTCTCGTCCGGCCTGCCTGAACGCGCTTTTAATATCTGCGCCGGGATAATTTAGCTGGAACCGTGTAGAGCCACGGTGGCCCTGCTCTCGCCCGATAAATTCTCGTTTGTTACGAGGCAAAGCGTGCTAGCCCCGCGGGAGGGAGCAGTCGCGAGAGGACACGAGGGAACGACGAAATTTACGTGGCACGCGAGCAGAAATCGTCGTCAAACGAATGCAGGACTAATTGCAATGCCGTTTTATAAAATTCTGGACCGGTCGCGCGGAATCAGCAATGCGCCTGGGCGTCGCTTTCCGAATCCTGACGTCGCGTTTAGCAGATTGATAGGATTTAAATGCGATGTTAATGCCACGAAGAAATTTGTAACTCGTACGTCGAGTTGAAACACGTACGAGATCGATGGCACGGAGAAAGGGCGTGCGCCGTTGAAATTGCAGTGACAAATGTCAGATTTATTTTGTTCATTAGCTCGATTGATTTTCGTGGAGAAATCTACGACGTTAAAATCCATCCCTAATTCGACACTAGCTGCTTTACATTTACAACTAAAGTGAAAATTATAGTAATTATAGTAATTACCCTCTTTATGCATATTTACCAATATTATTTCTTACCTGAACTGATAAGGTCTAATCATCCCATTCGATGCAAAGATTTTGTATCTGATGATAATTGAACTTCACCGGAGACGAAGAGAAATCTTTTGACAAGATTTCTCTCGAGTGCGAAAAGCCAGCTCACAGGGTGAAATTAGGGTGTGAAAGGGGTCACGGGTGACACGTTCAGAAGAAACTGGCACGACATCGCGCGAAGACGGACGCTCATTAATTAAGTTGAGTTCTAATTAATGCGCGGAAGCTGCTTCGACCGCGAAGGATCGCTTAGAACGGGACTTCCCTTTAACCTTGTAATTACATTCACGGTATACGCGCCGGTGTACGAAGATACAGGGTTGCCCTTCTACCTGTGGGGTAGATTCTGCGTCCTCTCTTATTTCTTTCGTGTTCTCTCTCTCTCTCTCTCTCTCTCTCTCCCTATTACAGACACACACAGACACACACACCCCTTGCGTCTTTGCCATGCTTTTCGTATTCTCTCATTTTAGGTCCTTATACCCCAGATACATACTCAAATTTCTCACAGTCCAAGCAATTTATCATTGGCCAATTTCTCCAGGAAGAAACACTATCGATTTGTTTCTTCATCGCTTAAACAAAGAAGGAAGAATTTTTCTTTCTCCACTAAAACCGACGAAAAAGCCGTATCGCGGTCTCTTTAGCCTCCAGTAAGCGACTAGGACGTAACCGCCGAGGCAATGCACGAAGCGAGCGAGCTCGGATAATAATAACGGCCATAACAATAACAATAATCGATAATCTTTAATCCGGCTAATATCATAAAAAGGGGAAAGGTGAGGTGGGGGAGGGTGGGCAGTACAATCCCGGGAAAACGGGGAGATGAGATCGTGGCGAGACACGCGAGCTCGTGGAAAGGAGCCTGGGCGTAAAATGGAAAATAGTCGAGCGAGTTGTTCGCCGCACGAGTCGTGAGTATGCGCGATTCTCTCGCAACAGGGTGTGCATGTGTGTGCGCGTTTGGAAATCGCGCGTCTCGTTGAAACGTAACGCGAAGGTGGCGAAGCACGAGAGGAAATTTAGGTAATTGTCTCATTCGCATTCCGCGTTGGCAATGACGTCGACAGTGAAGATACTCGAAAGTGGAAAGAACCGGAAAAAAGAAAAAGGAAGAAGAAGAGAGTGGAAAAGAAGGAAAATGCAAATGGAGGACACAGAACGTCGAGCTACTGTTACGTCGTGTTCACCTCGAAAATGAAACCTCGCTGGAAGTTGAGAAATGCGTCTCGGGCAATTTGATATATTTTTAGGTAATCGACGTGGCGATGCTAGCGAGTGAGAAGAAACAGAGACAGAGAGAAACGTCGAAGATTGGATAGAATGATCAGGAAAAGGGTACAAAAGGTAAAAAGAACGGCAGGAAAATTCGTCTTTTGCACGGCGCTTGGAAAAGGAGAAGAATTCACGAATGGATCCTCTTTCGGATAACTCTGGCAACCGCCTGCCGCGGGAAGGCTCTCCCGTTTCCGGCGCGCTTCCAAACGGCATAATTGAAAGGGAGATGGGAAAGTCGTAATATTTGCGCGAGCAGTGCCGCGTTTCTCGCAGACTCTTCTTCTCGTCAGCCTCCTCCTCTTTCACGTCTCCATTTGTCTCTCACTTGCCACTCCGTTTCTCTCTCTCTCCCTCTCTCTCTGTCTCTCCCTCTCTGTCTCTCACTCACTCACACACAAACGCACACACACAGAAGGAGGCCCGCTTTTAGCACGCTAAGCAGTGCTACCGCTGGTACTGATAATTCTTTATCCACTTCGTGTTGCATCTCGTAGGCTCGACCATGAGGGGCCCAATTTTCTTTCCGAAAAGTATTTAAAAAAACGTGGGGTCCACCGGTGCTGGCCGCAAATACCGCAGAGAGGGACCGTAACATCAACACGAGAACTGAGAAGCGTAAGAGGCTCGAAGAGAAAGAGAGAGAAGAAAATGAAAGAGAAGTAGAGGAGAGACGAAGACAAAAGAAGGAGAGGAAAATAGAAAAGCGTGAGGGAGTCAGAGCTCGGAAGGCGACCGAGTGAAGGTGTGGTGGAAGTTCAAAGGGCGTCATAATTGCCAGGGATAAAGGTCCTTCCTCTTCTTCCTTCTTCTCTCCTTTTTACCTTTTTTCTCGCGCTCCTCTGTTCGCTCGCTCGCCGACGACGCGATGAAACACAAGCTTTTTCGCGCCGCTAGTACGCAACGACTGCGCGTACACCCTCGCGAGGCGGCGCTCCGCGAGAGAAGGAAATGAAAGGGAGCCGCTGTTATTTACAGTCTCTCTTTTCCTCCCTGACACCGTGTCCCTTCTCTCCCTTCGCTCTCCACACCTCCATTTCTCACTTTCCGTTTTTCATTCGCCATCTCCTCCCGCCCATTTTCTTTCTTCTCTCTGCTCTTGTCACACCAAGGCGACCACCTCTCTCGCGAGACGCCCTTCCGTCTCTTCGATCGAAAAACTCGCGCTCTTATTTCTCGCCAACTGTGCATTCTTGTTCCACCTCACTTGAACGTGAAAAATTCGAGGCACGATTTTCCTCGTTTCTCCGGAGATCGCGAGAAGCAGTTGATAATAATCGAAAGTATTTCTAAAAACTGTTTGTCGGATCTTAATTGAATGTGGAGTCGCAAATTGCACAAAGTGAAACTTGGCAGGTGTGAAACGCGAGTTGTTATCGTCTCAATTTCTCGTCGTCTCTCTCTCTCTCTCTCTCTCTCTCTCTCTCTCTCTCGGCAGCGAAAAGAAAAAGGATCGAAGAAAAGTAGAAAAAAAGAGCGCACGGTGGGAGAACTTTTATATTCGTTAGGACGTATATATCGCATTAGTTCGACGGAATTTAATTCACGAAAGTGCCGAGGCCGCTGGCGACCGTCGCCGTGATCGATTGCCCGAGCCTGCGCCAGTTCTCGAACTCCCTTCATGCCTGGAGTCTTGGTCCGAGCAGTTAGGGAAAGAAGAAGGGGCGGACCGAAGAGGGGAGGGTGGTGGTGGAAGAAGCGGAAGCTAAGAAATGAGAGGAAAGAAGGGAGGAATAAGAATGAGGCAGGGAGGAGGTACAATAAGAGCACGAGAATAAGGAGAAGGAAGAAGGACGAAAGAGCGTGGGAAGAGGATGGCGCGGGGAGGAAGAAATGGAAGAAGGAAGGGATATGCGTGCTTCGAAGAAACTACGAAGTTGAAGAAGAAAGGAGAGGATGGTGGCCGTCGTGGAGATGGCAGCGAGTGGGGAAAAAAGATGCACACACAGACGAACGCACACGTGTTCGACGACAACCACGGTGCCCACTCTAACCACCCCACGTGCATGCAGGCCAAGAAGCGATCGGTAGTCGAGAGAGCGAGCCAATCGATTGACACCGCTGTCCAATGAACGGGATGTAGCGCGGGGTCCTCCCTGGCTTAACAACTTTATATTGTTATGGCGCTTGCTGATGCTGCCTCTAACCCGCCTCCACCTCCATTTCCATCCCCCGGCGGTGGTTCACCGTCGGCGCCCCCGTGGCCTCGTCCCGAGACTCTCACCACCACGATCGCGCCATCCAGGAGTTTCTTCTTCGTGGATGTGCGCGAGAGTGCCGAGTGTGTGTGAAATTGAAGAGAAGAGAAGGCACACGAGAATCCGCACACGTGCACAGTCATAAGCACCGGTGGACGTATCTTTTCGTACGAGTGTATGTAAATGTGCGAGTATGTGCGCGCATCACTACTCGCGCAAAGCTGAAGTACTCTAGAATGTGGGAGTGATCTGTGTGGGTGAACACACGCTTTCGAATGGATAATAAGAGCGAGGAAGAAACACTTCGAGAGGCGAATAAGAGGCGATGTGGAAGGAAGAGAAAGGAGAAGGAGGAAAATTGTGAAAGAGAGGGACTGCCTGACGTGCACTTTTACGCGTGTGTGTTTGTGAGGATTTCTGAGGGTGTGGAAGTACTCGAGTGCCCTGTCACAATGAGGTACATGGAGGCACATCTACATACGGTATTCCTGCACACGAACGAGGGTGGCACTCCCCTGTCGTCACACTCACGCGACTGATGAGAGATGAAACGAGCTTTGGTGTGTGGAATGATGTTTGTTCGTGTTTGCAGGGGACACCGAAAAAGAGTGGGATGGGTTATGAATGTGTGTTTGTCTCTCCGTGTGTGTGCGCGTGTTTGCGATGTATGTGCGTCAACTCTCCACACCAATGATTTGTCTATTTTCTCGTACGCGACGCGACGAAAATACGCGCCGTGGGGTCCGCGCCCCCTCGAAAAACTACGCACACGACGATGCCTACGTCACGATTGTGTGAGACCTGTGACACACGCTCACGGGGAACGCACACTCGGAGAAAATGGAGTATCTACGCCGGCAAACAGGATTATTGGAATGGACAGGCGAGCCCCGACGATCGGGTAAATGGTTTCGCGGACCGCAATCGACATATTTGCTTTTTATTTACGCCACCGCCTTCGTAATTGGCCCAGTGCGATTTTTCGTCATGCCCGCTCGACAGTTTTCTGTTTCCTTCGCCCCTTGATCTCTGACTTTCGCAATTCTCCGAGATTAAGAGAGAAAGGGATGGGCTAAAGAGGTACCGTGGACTTCCATTTCACGTGGTAGATACATTCTACGGAAGAGCACTTAGAAACAAATTTGCACAAAAAAGTCGTACTTTACGTTAGAAAAATTAAGGATGAAAATATATCAGAGTGTCGTGTAAATAATCTGAAATTTGAAGGTTCCTTGCTTACACGTTCACCAGTCGCAGGTACATACAACGTGGAACGGAACAACTCCGAATTTCCACGAAACATGGTCTACATCGCTTTTTGAACGCGTAAAAATAAATATACGCAAAAACAGACTTGTACTTGTACCTTCCGAGAAAAAATGTTTCACGAGTGTTCCTTATCGTCGAATACACGAACTTTCGAGGATACTTATTGTTAGCGAAAGTACTCGAGCTTACTGTCCGCTTCTCGATGATACATGGCTCCTTATTTTCGACACGCTCTTGAACGAATCGGATCCTTCCTAGAAGCGGAGAAGGGAGAACAAAAATCGATCGGCACGCGCAAACATGCAGCAGGTTTACTCGATCGATTGTTTGCACAGCCATTAGGTTATCGCGAGATAAAGGCTAGACCATGGTGGGGAGACGGATACAATTATAGGATTTGTTATTTAGTGAGAACGTAACCACGCCCTCATTTTGAATTCACAATGTGAAACTCGCGAGTGCTCTTACTTTCGAATAAAAAATATTTTTCATAATCCAGGACAAAAAATAAACGCAGCAGTTGGTCGACACTTCAACCTTTTCTAGAATTCTTCGCACGTTATGCCACGCGACTTGACCTGGCCCACGATCCGTAGTACGTCGCGATCCTTTTCGCGAGAAACTTTTCGACAAATTTACGCCCCCCTGAGAAATTCGACTTTTATTCGAGAAACGCTCCGTAAGTTTCCGTGGACAATAGACCCCGGAAGAAATACGGGAGTAAGTCTCGAAATCCCACGAAACGCTCCACTACAAATACTAAATTGAAGCGCGCCACGGCGCGGTCTTGAACTCTCCACGATACCCCGTAAACTCTTTTCCACGAAGTTTCGACAAATTTAGGTGTTAGAGGAAATTTAAGACGTCGAGTAAGACGGTCTTGGGAATTGTTCGTAAGCGCGTGAGCAAAGGACCTTTCGTCGAATCGTTTTCAGATAGAAGATCAACCCGAAGAAAATCCAGCGGCACCCTTCTCTTACGAAAATTCCACCCCTCGCGACAAGAATGGTTTTTCAAATTCTCATTTTCTCGACACTCCCACGGCGAAAGTGGGTCGAAAGACGTCAGACCGTGGAATCGCATTCGCGAGTACCCTCTCGACGAAATTCGAAACTCCCTCGCGATCCATCCCGCGTAATGCCTCGAAGGATCTCGAAAGAATTACAATCGAACGATTTTGCCGATAGAAGGTGCTTTGGAAGGATCGATCGTCCTCGCGTTTCAGACAACGCGAGACTACGGAAAGGTACTCGTAAAAGTTGGTGGAATGGACGATCGAGAAGAGGTACTGCGAGACGGTAAAGGCGATGGACCAAGCGAGGTTCCTTTTCGAGTACCCTGGCAAAAGCTTCTGGTGGTCGAGACGGGCGATGAACCTTCTTGAATCTTCTTCCTCTTCTTTTCTTCTCATCCTCCCTCTTCTTCTTCCAATCCTCTCTCTCCACTCGATCGACTGTTTATCCTCGTTGATCGCCGCACTGGAGAATTTCCGCTTAGTTTCTTGGGCGTGTGCGAGCGAAGAAAACGAAAATTGTTGGTCGCGCGCGCGCGCGCGCGTGCACACGGCTTGTATAAGGGGAATCGTGCGATTCCACCAAGTGGGAGTTTCGCGAATGGCCGAAGTTCGGAGTGGTTAACGATTCCACGGAGAGGAGGCGAGGCTGCCGCTGCTAAGACGGTCGAATGCGGTTTTGCGGGAAGCAGTCGGGGCCAGTGGTGGCTACGAACGCGCGTAATTGCGGGATCAGAATTGTGCGGTCTCGATTCGCGAGCGATTAATACGGTGCGCTGGGATCGTTGCGCTCCGGGCGAGTGGAAAAATTCGGCAGAGTGCCGAAATCGTTCGAGGTGGAAGAATTCGCGAGAGAGAATCAATTTCACCGTGAAATCGAGAATTTCCTTTCGCTCGACGGGTAGAGAGGCTCGAATTTAATTCGAAAAAAATCGAGCTCGCTGATTTGGCAGAAATGTAATCTCTCCCACGCGAAACGTTGCACTCATTTTACCGTCAATTGTCGCGGTGACCGGCTGACCTCGTTCGTCAAAGCCCACCCCCTTTCGACATTTCGAAGTCGCGCTCATTCGGCCCATTCCACTCTCGTTGGAAAATGAAACAAAAGTTCGCTCTGGAAAATGGACGTTCCATCGGGCGCACGTGTGGAAAATAGAATTTCGCGGGGCTACGACCTTAATGATCTTTGGCCTTTCGGCAAAATCTTGGAACGAGAGTGAGAGAGAGAGGAAGAGAGAGAGACAAAGAGAGCGAGAGAGCGTGAGATCATCCTATGACGAAAAGATGTAGAAAGCGGAACGGAGCACCGATATTCCGCGAAATCAAATTCTACGGGTCGTGCCCGTAACGAATGTAATTTCAGGCGTTGTCGTCGTCTGGGACTCGCGAGAGGAAGCGCGAGGGCAGAGATGGAGAAGAGCAGCAGCAGCAAGGAGGAAAGTTACGGCTTGGCGAATCCTCCGCAATCAACTCATTACGGACTTTGCTAAATCAATTCTTACTTCGTACTTCGGAGGCCCGTCGAACTAACTTGCCGTCACGTCGCATCCGCCAGCTCGCGATGCGTGCGATACCGCGGAACTCGAAGAAGAGAGAAGGTCGATCGTGGATGGATAAAGAAAGGAAAGCGAGGAATTCGTTTGCGAGTAGGCGCGTCTGGCCTCGGCTGGAAAGTTTTTCTGGTACGCGCGCGGTGCTACGTTCGTGAGAAGCCCTGGGGCAGCAGGAGAAGTGAAACGAACGGTGGGAGAAACGAAGAAATGCCATTAATCGTAATCACGAACAAGAGAGAGAGAGAGAGAGAGAGAGAGAGAGAGAGAGAGAGAAAGAGTGAAAGAAAGATTCCTGAAATTATTCGGGATGGTAAAGTAGCACGTGCTCCTTAAAAAATTTCGAACCGACCTCCTGCGGCCGAAAGAAGTCTGCAAATTGAAAAGTCGATAAAATGAATTGGGCACCGAGGACGTAACAACCGTGTGGTTGTTCGATGAGAAAAAAAGACAAAGAGAGGGGGTAAGAAAGGGAGGAGAAAAAATTATAATTGCTCTATCTAAACTTTTTAACCGGTCTCACGCGCGCGCGATTAAAAGTCATTACATGGGGTGGGCCGCTATAAAGTAAGTTAAACGATCCCGTGGCTTGCACCGCGGTGGTGGGAGCTCACTCGATTTCGCCTCTTCGACCGTTCTAACTGCATTTACGTTACAATCGGCTTAATTGCTAAACCAGTTCTTCGTCGGCTGGCCACGCCGGTGAACGAAGTTACGTCGGCCCGTCGAGGTGGGGTTGTAAGCTCGCGCGCGCACGCACGCCGTCGCGAAGTCGAGAGAGAAACTTGAGCGTGCGCTTGACACGAGTGCGCACTCGAGACACGCGGGCCAAAGACTTTTTGCTCGTGAGGGCGAGAGCTCGAATACACTCGGCCCCGATGCAAAATCCCCCCTTCCCGATTAATTGGCCGATGGCAATATGTTGCGGGAGTTCGTGCTGCAACTCGCACAGTTACGATTATCGATGACGTATTAACGTGCACGAGAAACACTCGATTATCGTTACAATCTCGTTTCGAATCGTCTCGTCTGAGCGTAGGACGAGAAAAGAGAAGATGCTTCGTGTAATTTCCATCGAGATACTTTTGAATCTCGATCGATTGGAATTAAGGGTAGCTTCAAAAAAGAGACTTCGTAAGAATTCATTCCCCGTTTATTGTTTTCCGATTATTTCTACTTTGTTCTCTGACGAACGTCGGTTTATTAAGACGTTCGAACATTCTCGTTTGCGATTAGTATCAATTACCCCAGGACTGTCGACACGATTAATTCTCCACGTCGAATTCCCATGGGCAGGAGGCTAAGGTCGTTACAAAATCGTTGAGATTCCAACGCGCTACTTCCGACGTGGTTCGCCCGTTCTCGCTTTAATTCGCTTTAACTTTCACCCTTCTTCTCGCCTCTCCGTATCTTTCTCCCTTTCACTCGCTCCCCTTCATCGGGCAGCCGAAAGTCAAGTGGCCAGGCTTTGATCTCCCACGATTAACCGCAATCTTTCTGGCCCGGAGCCCTTAGCGCCCCGCGCTAAATCCATTATGAATTTCGTTAAGTCGACTCACCTGGTCGTAATCATGGAAATTAACGAAGGAAGTTGGTAGGGCTCACGCGCATGGATTTCCACCCTTGGAACACTTAAATGGAGTGAGTTTGACGTGACACGAAGCGAGAGAGAGAGAGAGAGAGAAGATGAAGTGTGGAAGAAAAAGTCGTGAAACTTCGCGCTAGGAGCCATCATCGATTACCTCCTGCACGATTCACCTTCGAGAAGGCTCAAGTTTACCACGGATACGAAACAGCTCGGAAAGAGAATTAATATCCGATTAATCGTGCGTAATGATGGAACTTAACAAGGCGCAGAGAACGTGGAGAAAATTCATAATAATCGAAATAAAGGGTAATGGAGGGTGGATTTAAAATTGGGCGCGATTCAGTGCCATCGGCCAATTTATTTCTGGCTCTCGCAAATATGCACTTCGCATATCTAACCGAGGCACCACCCTCCGCGATAAAATTCCCAACGAGATGGGCGTTAGATGTAAATTAACGAGCGTTAATCGGAATCTCGTTTACATGGGAATTACACGAAAATTTTGTCGTCTCGTCGCGCTCGAGCGTGTCTCGTTAATTTCGCGAGCTTGCGGGCCCCAAGGCCCCACGGCTGCGTCCCGCAGGGCGCTCAAGTTTGCAGAACGCAAATTATTAGTAAATTGACTCGGCCGTAATGCGGATCGGACGCGTTGGATTTATAGAGGATTTTCCGGTTACACCGTTTCACCAAGTTTCATATTTCCCACATATTGCGGGGGACCGTGGTTGTGTAATGTTCGATGTCGAATTTCAAGTGTCCCGCTGAATTAACCCCGCTTAATCGCATTTCGAATTATGCGCGGAAATTGGAAGGAATTTTTTTTCACGTTAAAAGGACATTCGACGAAACGTTCCACCGGAGGACCCTTCACTGTTAATTACGCTCGTGGAGTTGGCAAAAATGGAAAATACCCTATTCACGAGTGCGCCGTACAGCGCATGCCACACAACCGAGAGTATCGACGTACATAATTGTCGAATTACGAGCTAATCGTATTAACGCAATTGTCGAATTATGAATTTCACAATCGCCTCTGATTCGCAACCGGTAAAACAAATTCCATTTCTGCATTCTCGTTTCTCTCCCTAATCGCAAAAAAGGGGAATCCTGGAAGAATCCTTCTCTATTCTCGATTGATTGCCACTCTAATTTTCAGAAGGGGCCACCCTTCGCTCCACTCGACGTTTCCGACGATAATTGATAAAATACGCGTACGCGCTAATTACTCCCAATTTACGTGTCGCGGCTTACGCGCGTCTCCTGGCCTAAAAACTGCCCTAGCCGAGCCCACCCCGCGCCCTCGTGTCACCAGTACACAATATTCCACTCCTACTACGGCGCGAAAAGACACTAATCCGAGTCGATCGATCGTCGCGACCTAATTAACGAGCGTCGTTCCACGCGGGCGTCGGTAACGTTCGAGCGTTCAACGCGCTCCGGCCAATCTTCCATTTAACATTCGCGTTAGTCGCGCGACGACGCCGACGCCAGCGTCGGGACCTAATCCGCGCGACATTTCGACGCGTGCAACGGGCGCGCGCGATTACGTCGAGCTAAGTGGCCGTTCGAGGTGCTCGTGGACGAAGATTGGTAGGCGTCGAAATTACCGATTACCTTCGTAGGCGTTCTCGTAATCCTGCCTGGAAGGAGAGTCCGCTAGTTCGTAAGGGGGTTAGTGTAAATTTTCATAGGGTATAAAGCACACTTTCAAGCGCCGTTTCGAGTAGCGTGAACAGTATTCGCATTTTGTGGGAGGTAAAGGAATATCGATGACGCGCTAAAATAATGATTTCATTTGGGTACGTCAACACTATTTCTACCAAAGGTGTCAAAAGACACCTTCTCGAATTTTATTGAAAATTATTTTCCAAGTTGAATCATTCTTCCTTAATTACTTCTCATTACTCGTATATTAGTTGTTAAATTAATTTGGAAGTGTCTTTTTCCTGCGGTTCATCCTGGACCCAAAAAGACCCCTTTGGGTACATTTGACTAGTGAGACTCGTCATCTGCTTACTTGAGCGAAGTTACGGTGGACGAGTCTGACTCGTCATCTGAATTTAAGAAGCAGGCGTTGAGTTTTGCATATAGCATCAAATTAAATCCGTTCTTTAGGCATAAAAATCTTCAAATAATTCAGTAGGTACTCAAGGGGTTAATAGAAAGAATCTATGAGATTGATAAATGTTTTCCATCTACAGAAGCACGGCGCGCTCTCGTAATTCAAGATAACGTAAATCTTACGAAGAGATGGACTATCCGCGTGACTACACGTATTTCTCTTCCCGCGACACACGCGCACCCATTTAAATGGTAACGCGACGGCGATGTAAGATAGGGAGAAGGTTGAAGGTCGGCCGTTCGATTTCCTAAACGGTTAGACACGCGATACGTCGCGGGGTACTCTTTGGTACGATGAGATTCCAGCTTTTCGAGGCGCAGTAATGAATTCTCCGTGTCATGACAACTCAATCATTTCCGTATCCGTCACAAGCGTCCGCCAAAATATTCTATAAAAAATATACCTACTCATGGCGCATAGCAAATTCCATCGGCATTGAACGTGATACCGTGGAGAGAGCCTTGAGAATAAGGCACAATGAACGGTTCTACGAGCTCGAAGAAGAACGCAAGAGGAAGAATGAGAAGAAAAAAATAAGAAAAGGAAAAAGAGTCGATCTTTCGGCAGAAGTGGCACACATTTGCCTTGGATACTTCCGCTCGTGCTCGGAGGAAACGCCACGCATTTCCTCGTGAAGCATGCCACGAGTCTCAAGGAAATGTTTCGCATTTCCTTTTCAGAAGGCAGAACTTTCGTGGAAAGACGATATTCTCTCGAGGGTAGAGAGCGACGCAACTAAGGACGGTGGCCGAAGGTTTGTTTACCTTATAACTCGATACCTTTGACGGGATCTGGATCGGTGTCCATCTTGGACCTTCCGATCGGAATCGAAGGAGGCTGCACAGCGCTTGGAGTCTTTCTCTTGTGCGCTCGTGAGGGACTGTCTGGGAGACGGTGATAAAGAAATAATGGGATGCGCGTTAAGGCGATGGTGAAAGGTCAAACGATGTCCGTGATGTACAGAAAGCGCAATGAAATGAAACTCGCGAGAAGATGAAACATTGATAAGGATCGCTGAGTGATTATGACGCCATTAAGTCACTTTATGTTATCGAGGTGACGAGGCACGAACGATTATGAGACAATCGAGGATAATGAAGATTCACGGGGGTGGTGGAAGAAAAATTGATAAATTTGTTGAAATTTCTTTGGAATTAATATGTTGAGAAAGGAGGAAAGGATGGAATCTTGTGATTAGTGGATGTGAACAATGCACAATGCAATGAACCAAGTGTTGTAGACTGTAGATTTTCTCGTGTGTAGATTAATCAAGAAACTTAACCCCTAGCTCGTCATTGGTTGTTCATGCCATATCGCACAATGACGAGTTGCACTCGTCATGCGACGGAAGTTACTGTTGAATATGATAATTAATTTAGTTTAAAATTCGTAGTGTACTGAATTTGGCAACAGTTTTGTTTTTTTAAAATAAAAATTAAATGGTCGTTTCGTGCACAGTTTTTCATTATTAAATCGTACCGGAAGAGGTTAATGAAATATTTACTAAGTTTGCGGGCTGTAAAATGATCTTACAATGGTGTGATGTATAATTGGAGAGGTCACCTAGACGTAGTGTGTGCACGAACGAAAGCAACGAAGGAGGAGAAGAGTGGCGCAGAAAAAGGAAAAATAACAACGAGAGACATGGAGAATACGTGTAGGAAGAGTTACACGGAAGCCCCGTGCCACCGGACAGAGAATTAGGAGCAAGCTGGGCCGTTGGACACTTTTAAAGCGACCAAGTGACAGGGAGAAGGCGAGTGAAGTCGAAGGTCGAGCGTGTCCAGCGGTGAGCAAAGGTCGATACGAGAGGCTCGCGGCCGACACGACGACGCTTCCAAGTAACGAGAGACACTCTCAAAGTGGCCAACTCTTTTAACCTCCGTCAAAGGATTTTATTCTGCGTCCCAGGAACCTCGACATTTTTTTCCAACATGCACTTTCGCACTTTTCACGCTGCGAAATTTCAAGAATAAAATTCTGCGGGCATTTTGGTATACTCGGACGAATTTCAATATTTACAACGATATTGTTAATTCGAGTAGTCCTTTGTGAATCTCATTGGATCGCGCGTTAACGATCTTCGATATTCGAAATTTGTTCACAAAGGGACTCCAGCGTTTTTAATTTAAACGTCGTCGCAAATTCCAATAATCATCGGGCACGATATAATCAACTTACCACTTCAGTCTCTTCTCACTCCTCGCTTCCGTCCTCATTTCCACGATCTTCTTCCCTGATTCTGTTCTCCTGTCCCTTCGCTCCTCGTGCGCTTGGTATGGAAGGTGAAAAAAAAATCCGTAAAACACTCGCGTGACTCGAACCGTCGCGCGATGATCACTTCGCGGCGAGAATCGAAATCTCCATTCTCTTCTCTCTCTCTCTCTCTCTCGGATCTTCCTCTGGTCTCTTTTCTTTTCTCCTTTTCGCTTTGCGTCGAACGCTTAAACATTTTCTCACGTGGCATCTTCTCTCTCTCTAATGTTCCTTAAAATTTTCGCACGATCCTCCGACGGCACACGGGATCCATTTCGCCCCACGATCGATCTTTGGCCAAAATCAACGATCGTACGCGGTCGTCGAATCGACGATCTTTCTCTCGCGTATCGTTGAACCGTACTCCACGCTCGAAATTAGCCCGTGAGACTCGAAACGCCTCGAGACTCTCCTTGCGCGCACGAGGTCGAATTAAATCGAAGTACGTTAGAGCCAATCCGATTATTTTCGATCGTCCCCCATAAATGCGAAGGAAGGAATCCTCGGTCTTACTCCGCCCTCGTCTGGGATTTTCGTACCGGATCCATCCGTACGGGATCCCAAGATGGATTAGGAGCTTCAGAGACTTCCTCCTCTCGTCCACCCCCAAGAATTTCGCTTCCGGACGAGACGCGAGTGGGTGGAGGAGAGAACCTCGTTAGAAGAACCTCAGGACACTTTAGTCCTCCTACTCTTCGTCGACGAGTCTCTCTCCTCGGGATCTTCTCACGACGTTTATCTCGACAAAGAGAATTCAAATTTTCCATCCGTGTCTCTCGTCGATGTCTCTACCAGCTTCGTGCGTAAAATTTTCGATCCTCCTCATTCTCTTCTCTCTCTTTGCTTCTTCGAATTCTTAACTACGCACGCGACGAGTATTCTCGAAATTCCAGAGCCGAACGAGCGCGCGGATGAAACTGATGTAGTCGGAGGAGCAGAACCCCGAACCGCTCCACCCTCGCAAAAGCACGGGGGTCGAAGTCCCGCGTCAGACTGCAGGGTGTCACCCTCGTTCGTACCCTCGAACCTCGCGATTTCCACCCACCATCTCGTCGCCACCACCACCACCACCGACGCCGCTGCTGCCACCGGCGTCGTCGCCGCCACCCTTCGTCCCGCCGCCCACGCACGCGCACGAGAATCCACAACCCTCTACCACTCGCGTCTCGTAGTATCCTGTAAACTCGTACGATCATGGGAAATCGCTGGATCTGCACGCGCGCGCGCATACCTCCGTCCGTTTGTCCGTGGCATGTCTCGAGACACGTGAATCTTCCTGAGCGCACGCGAGAGCGTGATGGAAGGGTAGTAAAGAGCATTGGACAGAGCCGTGGAAATGTGGATTCTTTTCATTCGAGAATCTTTCACGTTCACGCTCTTCTCTCTCCTCCAATTGACTCTTCCTCCCCGTCTTGGGATCTCGATGAATTTTTTATTCACTCCCCTTATTCATGGAAATTCTCCACCAAGCGAGAAGAAGCCGAGCGGAAGTGCGGAGAGCGAAGTTAATAAAAAGGACAGTGCTCGACGAGGGAATAATTTCATTAAACTTCGCTCGCCCTTTCTCGCTCCTCGAAGAAGCTCTCTTTCACCCCCGGTCGATTGACTGCTAAATCCGAAGGAGTCGAATCGAGTCGAGCCGAGTCCCACGGAGGTTCCTCGGGCACGATTAACGGCGATTAATTCGCGAGTATAAAGCGAAGGTGAAAGGAGCATAGGAGGGGCTGGTGAGAGAGATGGAAGGAGAGAAAAGGATAATGGACGAGGAACAAGACGAACGACACCGAAGGAGAAGAAGAATCGGAAGGACTGCGTTCTGAATGGAGGCGCGTCGCTCGCTTGACCGAGGAGGAGGATGAAAAGAAGCGAGAGAGTAGAAGAGGATGGAAGACAGAGGAGAAGAATTAGCGAGAAGAGGACACCTCGGGGGTTGGAAGGTTCGCGAGAGAGGGTGGACAAAGTCTGGCGGGGAAAAATCGACGAGACGCGAAAGGCGAGAGGTCCATTAATTGAGAGGATAGTTCGAGGGTGGGAGGTGGTGGATGAAAGAGGGAAGGACAGGAGGGAAAAGAAGGAGAAACGAGAGGAAGGACGAAAGGTGCACGGTAAGGGTGCACGGTACGGGGGCATAAATCGTGCCGAGGAAATAATTTGGCTGGTGGGGCGAGGAGGTGGATGAGATGGTGAACGTGGAGGAAGGAGGAGGTGGAGGAGGTAGTGGCAGCAGCCGCGTTACATAACATTTGCGTGGTAATCCGATATTGATCTAAGGCAGCGGCTAGTCTCTAGCACGAATATCGGTTGAACGAGGCTCCTGGAATCGAGCAGAGCCCTCGCCACCTCCACCCACCTCCACCTCCATCCTCCTACTTCTACGAGGAGAGGAGGATAGCCCGACGATCCTTGCACACGAGAGTACGTCCTCGCTGGGTGCCCGCCGCGTAGCTAATCCTCGTTTCTGGTAAGCCGGTACCCCGGGTAATATCGTTCGCGGGGAAACGTACGGCTGGAGAGGAGGCGCTCGACGATTGCCAGGGCACCACCACCGCCCACGTCGATTGGCCGTATAAGCGAGCGAGCGCACCCGTGCGCTTATCGTCGATTCGTTGATCAGGGGTCTGATGGGATTTTCGGGTAAGAGGAATTTTGCGGCCAGCTTCCGCACGAAGGATCGTGGATCGATGAGGTTCTTCGCGGTAATTCGTCCATTGGATCACTCCCTCCCCGGATGTTGAGAATTTATTCGAGGACGGATCTTACGTGGAATTGATTCTGGGAGGTTGAGAAATGTTCGTTGTTCGTTGTCGATGTCCGATGATGTGGAGGACTGTAAAGTCCTTAAGCTGTAAGTAAGAAAATAGACGATGGCGTATCGGTGGAATGATTAATATACGACGATGGTGAGCATTCATTCGGATGTCGAGGTTACGTAGATTTGGTTCTATGTACAGGTTTGACAAATTTGACTTGTTCGGTGGAATAGTCGACGTTCGCGAGGACGTCGATAAAAGTCCTTGTCCTAAATAAGGAAATCAACGATGCCGATGGTGTCGGCGGTGGCGCGATTTCAAATGCCACCCTCATCCTCGTTTCCGTTACACCTGCGTTTCTCTCTCTCTCTCTCTTTCTTTCTCCTTCCGTCTCCTTGTCCCTCTTTCCGTCCCTCGCTCCACCAACCGTCGTCGGTGGCCATCCCCACCATCGCGGTGAATCCCGTTTCTAGCTTGTAATGGTTACCTTGATGGCAAAACTTTCGGAAACTTTGGAACCGGATTAAACTGCATTAACTACCGTCCTGATAATAAAACTTTCCAGGACGTTTGACGGACGAAATGCCGAGCAAACGATTTCGGCTCGCCAGCCCCTCACCCCGTCATTCCTCTACTTTCCTCCTCCTTCCTCGCTCACGTCTCTCTTCATTCACCTCTCTTTCAACGTCTATCTCTCGTTATCTTCGTCCGTCGCGTTTACCCATCCTCCATCCGACTTTTGAATCGTTCGCAATTAATCGCAGGGAGAGGCGCGAGACGCGAGTTCGCGTAGACGAGGGATCGAATTTTCCAGTGTCACTACATCGCCCAACTAACGTCATCGATCGAGCACCTACGTCCTTCCTCCACGCTTTACTTCTTTCTCATTACGCGCATTTCGGAATCCTCGCCCTTCTCTTGCCACGAGGAGAAAAAGCTTGCTTCGAAAAAAGCACGAAAATAATCCGACGAGCTCCTCGTCGGAACAAAGTCACCGAATGGACAAAGAGGGGAAGAAAAAAAAAAGCAAATGGCCTCGAAGCTCCTCTCGCTTCTGCTCGTTAGTCCGGCGCGTTGCTATCGTTACGTCCTGTCGTTCCATCTCGTCCTGGGACGAGGCACGGGCGATGATCCAGCGGAACGGGAGAAAGGTTGAGCGATCGTCGTGTTCGGTCCGTTAAACGCACACACACGCGCGTGCACGCATCCACGTTCACATCCACGCACCCCTATCTCCAAGCGCGCGTGCACGTGACCGAGGGCGCATGTCGTTTACGTAACGCCCGCGACGGTCGAGCAAATTAGCGGATGTGTGTCGAAGGTGTTACGGACCTGCGCTTATAATCGAGAAAATTGATGGAGCGATGCGATTCGCGGAACAGCGCCAGGCGAAACGTCGGTTAGGAGCGTGCGATCGATGGACGTCGATCATCATCGACGTTCCAATAAGCGTCGTCCATCGATGCCCATGATGACGTGGACGACACGCAGGGTCTTCCTAAATTTTCAGTTCGATCGCGTTTCACCCTCTCTCTGTTTAGGGTAGGAAAGGGAAACTCCGACGGTGGATGGATGATATCGATTATGTGCCATTAAATTTGCATTGTCCTCTTGACGGTGAGAGGAGGCTTTGGAAAATTGGAAAGACGATTCGTCATTGATGACGATACTGGTCCGTTCAAAGGGATTGCATTTTTTTTCTCGATGAGTCTTCCGGCATCTTCGGAAGGACTACCTGCTCCCTGTCCATTAAACAATCCCTTCCGCGGTCTGAGACAGTACAAGGAGTAATTTGTTCGAAGGCTGTAGGAGAAGATGTTCTTTAGTTGAGTTTGATCGTGCCTTAAGTTCAATTGGGTATCTCTTGTGTGCGTGAGCGAGAAGTGCCGATAATAAAATACGTTGAATTTGAGGAAGGAACTTTGTCGAAAGAGATTGCGAGGGTGTCGTGCTTCGAATGTGGAATATCTGCAGGATACGTGATGCATTAGTTGAGAGAATTATCATTTTTATTGTTCAAGCCATGTGAACCAAGATTGATTTACCGTATAGTTGCACAAAGCGCCACTTCTTCGAAGGGATGATAAATTGGGCGTCGCGGTTCGACGCGGACGCGGCATTATTAATAATAATTTCAAGTGATAATTCGAATAATCCGTAAACCCAGGAGGGATACAATTATCGAATACGATCGCTTACTAATTAATAGTAAATATGTGTTACGGCCAAATCGCCACGCTAACCGGTATTATGAAACGAAATTAGTAAATAACGCGCGCTGCTAATCCCTAAATATGTATTATCGGTAAATACGTCTCGTTCGCTCCGACACAGTCGTCGATGAATCGGTTTCGAGGGAAATCGATATATGGAAAATGGCATGGCGTCGATACGATCCAGTTCTGGCTTCCCTTTGTTTACCGACGCAAATTAATCACGCACCGTGTCGAATTTACGCCAATGCGGTAGAAGACGGAGATGTGGAATTTAAAGACACAAATTTCGTTGAACAACAGTGATTATCTCAAGCGACTTGACGCAAATGAGAAATCTCAGTCTCTACATATTAGTATTCCAACGTTAATAATCTTTTCGTCTCGTAAGGGAATCATTTCCTTTCTGAGATATTCCATAACGCCTATCGTAAGCTTAATATTTTTCGAACGATTTTAAAAAAGCTTCTCCGATGGAGCATTTCCTAAACTTCACATCCAAACGTCTGGTATCTCACTTTCCTTCCGAACCATTCGAAATCTCTCAACGATTTGCTGCGCTCGTGTCGAGGCAAGCATTGCGATCGTAACGGGTAACGGTAGTCCCATTAATTCTACATCGGGCCCCGTTAATTACCCTTGTAATAAACGGCCACGTGGAAACGAAGTGTGGATGATCAATTCAGTCCGTGGCGATACTGACCGCCCGCCTGTAACGAAGGATCGAGCGAGGACCGTAACTCGCGTACAAATGCCGCTCGTCTCCCTCGCAGCACACGCGCACGTGCGCCTCAAAATACGCCACTGCTCCCAGAAAGACGTTTACGTAATCGGAAACCGAGACTCCGCGAATAAAATCTACAAGCGTGCGTGTTTCCGCTGGATGGAAACCGTCTTCTGAAAACGTTGCTTCTCTCGAGTACCTTACGAATCTTTCTTCTATCGTCGTAAAATAAACTGCACCTTCCTTTTCATCACTATTTATAATCTACTCGTAGTAAAATGTTTCGTCTCCACCTGCGTGTCCATCAGCCTCGAATGGTCTTCGACGGAATTCCGCTTCTCTATGCACAAGTGAGAAGTATAAAGGATTTGTTGGAAAGAGAAAGCCAAAGGAGACGGAGCAAGGGGATATCCAGCCAGCAAGATGGATTTAGTGGGCAGAACTAGAAACGAATAGCGCGGAACGGGAGCGACTGCTATATAAGCCGGGCAGGAGGGGGCTAAGTTTGCGTATAAATTCTGGCGCTCGGACGGAAAGTGTACTCTAGCCGGCAGGGCCGTAACACGAAGTGGGTTTCGGGGGTGGCGTCAGGATGAAGGACTTGGGTTAGGGGATGGCTGGAGCGTTCAGAACTCGAATAAGGGATGGCAAGAGAAGGGAGGACTCGAATAGGGGGTGGTAGGAGGATAAAGGACCCGAACAAGGGGGTGAGGGTAGAGTATAGAAGGATTCGACCAGGCGGTGGCAGGATGCAAAAGATTCGAAGAGAGAGTTGCGAAAGCATACAGGACTCGAAGAAGTGGTGACAAGAGGAAGAACTCGAACCCAGGATGTCGAGAGGAAAGAAGAACTCACCGTGGAGGTGGCGGAAGGATACAAGACTCGAATAGGAGGTGACAGGAGGCGGAAGGACTCGAAAAGGATCTGATGGAAGGATCAGAAGGAAGGACTCGAAAAGGATCTGATGGAAGGATCAGAAGGAAGGACTCCAACCGTGGATGCTAGAAGAGTGGAAACCAAGAAGAGATGGCTAGAGGAAGAAGGACTCGAACAAGGAGTGTGGCAGGATGATAAAGGATTCGAACAAGGGGTGGTAGGATGCAGAAGGTTTCGACCATTGGATGGCAGGGCGTAGAAGATTTGAACAGGAAGTTTTGGAAGTATCAGGTCTCGAAGAACAGGTGACAAGAGGAAGAACTCGAACACAGGATGTCGAGAGGAAAGCAGAACTCACCCTGGACGTGGCGGAAGGAAAAAAGACTCAAAGTAAGAATGTCGGAAGGATAAAGGTCTCGAATAGGGGGTGACAGGAGGAGAAAGGACTCGAACAAGGGGTGGTAGGATACAGGTTTCGACCATTGGATGGCAGGACGTAGAAAATTTGAACAGGAGGTTTTGGAAGTATACAGGCCTCGAAGAACAGGTGACAAGAGGAAGAACTCGAACACAGGATGTCGAGAGGAAAGCAGAACTCACCCTGGACGTGGCGGAAGGAAAAAAGACTCAAAGTAAGAATGTCGGAAGGATAAAGGTCTCGAATAGGGGGTGACAGGAGGAGAAAGGACTCGAATAAGGGGTGGTAGGATGCAGAAGGTTACGACCATTGGATGGCAGGACGTAGAAAATTTGAACAGGAGGTTTTGGAAGTATACAGGCCTCGAAGAACAGGTGACAAGAGGAAGAACTCGAACACAGGTTGTCGAGAGAAAAGCAGAACTCACCCTGGACGTGGCGGAAGGAAAAAAGACTCAAAGTAAGAATGTCGGAAGGATAAAGGTCTCGAATAGGGGGTGACAGGAGAAGGAAGGATTCGAAAAGGATCTGATGGAAGGAAGAAGGACTCCACCTGTGGGTGCCGAGAGGGTGGAATCCAAGAAGGGGCAGGCGGGCAAGGAATGGAAGGATTCCAGCAGAGGGTAATGGGAGGATGGAGGACTCGAAGAAGGGGTGGCAAGAGGAGGAGGGACTCGAACAAGGGGGTGGCAGGAGGATGGACTCGAATAGGTGGGTGGCTGGGAGTAGACTGGAACAGAAGATGTCGAGCAGGGGTTGGAGCCCCACAATTTCGCAAACGTGCAGCCGGTGATTGAACGGTTGCGCTCGTGAGCGAAAGAGGAATACAGACGCGGCCTCCTCCGTATTATCTTGTGACCCGCTCGAACGTTGGTATCCTCCTTCTGGTCGGGACTCAAAGTTCGATTTTCCTTTGTTTCCTCGATGCAAGGACCGACGCGGCACGATGCATTCGACGATTGTGGTCGGTCGGGCGCGGCTCGCCTCAAAGGAAGAATCGCGGTGGGTGCCTCGGCGCGAATTTTGCCCTGATTACGAATTTTCCATTGTCTTCCACTGTGACACGTGCTCCTATTCGCCTCGTTGCCGAATCGTCCACAATAATTACGATTCTCGACGTACACACGACGATTTTCAGCGAAATCGCGTCTTAACGCGCGAACGCGGCGCAGGGCGGACAATTAAGGGAATCTTGTCCCTTGTTTTTCTCTCTTTCTACTCTCCACTTCGTTCTACGTCGCCAGGAGCGCGCCACTCTCGACCAGACACCTCCTCCAGCGTACCAAACAATTCTTAACGTTTATCAAAGTCGCCTCGGCGGCGGCGAGCCGATTCGAGCCGAGTCAGGGAAACTTTTTCCCCCGAGAGCGGAGCCACGCGATTCTATCGGGCCCCGCTCTCGCCCCTGCTGCGAAGCTGCGCGAGACTTTGAGGAAGATATATATCTATTCTGAAAGATCCGCCCGATGATATCCTCCCGCCTTTCCTCCTCTCCTCGCCACCAAGCGCATCCTCCGCATCTTTCTCCGCGCGAGAAGAGCAGAAGGGGTCAGACCATCTCAGCTAGACGGTGATACGCTCCTGAGAACTGTGACTCTCTCGCGTGGCAAAAGTTTTCGGCACCACCAGACATTTTTCAGCGGTGCGCGCGAGCAGGCGTCGTACCCCATCCTCTCTCCAGCTGCGACGCGTCCCGCAAGGAAGACGTAATCTCGACGTTTCGTTTTTTCTCTTTTTTTTATCTCTCAGACTCCAGGAGAATCGTGTCGCATTCTTCTTAAAGTAGAACTCGACGAGATCGACTGGCGATTGTTGGAATCGTGGGATTGCGAGGTCCAATAGAATCGTCTGTCTCGTTGAATTTCGCCTCCGTCCAAGCTGAGGACGAAGGAGACGTTAATGGACGTTTATCAATCAGGCGAGCCATTGAGAGGAGAGTCGAAAAGCTACAGGTGTCAACGAGCGGGTCGTGAGTCGAAGCGAAACTTTTCGTTGTCGCACGCCAAAACTGATTTCCCGTGGCACCGGTCCTCGTTCACTCCCTCGGCGCAGATTCTGTCGGACACCGATACAAAGAAGAGGAGAGAGAACAAGCTGCCTTCGACTACTTTGCTCCGCGAGTAGAATATTCGAATGAAACGTTAATGTGCATTTTTTAACGTTAATCACGCGAGAGAAGTGCGGTTGGATAATTTCGATGAAAAATAAATTAATCGCCAAGATGGTTGCAACGAGGCGAAATCAAATGAGCGGACGATTGAGCGTTAAACGGAAAATTCGATATAAATGCGCGGGCTTGTCGCTCGCGTGTCCTCACCCCTGTGAAGCAATTATAATTTTTCTCTCGATTAACTCGTATTATTAGAGAAATTCTACCGCGGTGGAGAAAAAGCTTGATTGGCGACGATTGGTGAGGGGCGAGAGGTACGATGAAAAGGCCATTTACGCGGCAGAAAAATCCACTGGATTGCAGGTACAATGAACGGGTCAATGGTCGGATTAAATCGTTGCGCAGCAGGAATTTAAAATTTCTTGCGTGGAATATGAGGCATGAATTAAGGCCAGGATAATTTCGATGTTATGATATTGGCATACCACACCTCTCGTTTCTTTGCGCGTCCGTCAAAAAAGAATCGACGAAATTTCAACACGCACAATTCAACGGACTCTGGGACGAACCTCGAAAAGCGACACGTGACCACGAGAATACGTTGTTCCTATACCACACTTTACGCAATTGACATTAAATTGACACGTTACGCAGAACCTTGCGATATCTTCAGCCTCTTCACAGAAATCCTTCCAAAAGCTCCTCTTCTTACGCAATTCCTACGCCTCGAATGAATTAATTCATCCTCCAAGCACTGTACAAACTACCCTTTACACCACTGGTTCTTAACCGGTCTTTCGCGGACTTGTTACAAATGTTCCGCGAAATTATAAAAGTGTCAATGTATCTTATACCTAGTTAATAAATATGCAGGGCGCACAAAAATGCCATAAGTTGAACTTTTGCCAAATAGCAGCAACACGGTGAGCTGAATTAATCATCTTACTAAATCTGGCGTTCCGTAAATTATCCTTCTAATCAAAAGTGTTCCGTGATTTTAAAAAGATTAAGAACCACTTTACATTGTCCCTGGAATCGCAAGTTTCGCATTTCCTCGGAGATTCCTCATCGAAATTATTTTCCACTATCGAATCATCGAAGAAGAATCACGAATTCCTCGAACACACATTCGCGCGTCCGAGGCAAAAACCGGACATCGCACCTAGCCAGTATCGAGAAATCGTGGCAGGTACGGAATACGAGAAGAGAATGCGGAAGTTGGGGAGGACACGAAGGGTGACTGGGAGAGTTACAAGGGCCACGGGACGCGACGCGTCGGTATTACGGGAGCAAATGAAGTTACGAGGCTGCGGTTTACCGTGGGGTGCCAGCGTGCACGTGGCAACGTACTATACCATAACGACGAATACCTTCGCGTCGTTTACCAGCTCGTTTTCGCGTTAAGCACTTCCCGAATGCTCGTCGGGGCCTGCTCTTGCTTGAGAATCTCACCGCGCCTCGCCGAGAGAAAGTGAATCTGGCAAGGACGACGAGAATGACGAGAACGATGAGGATGACGACGAGGATGAGCGGAAGGAAGTAGGAGGAAGAAGGGTGGAGGAAATGATTCTTGAATTTAATCGAGCCGTACGAGGAAAGGGACTCCAGGCGGTAGACAGAACGGTGGTGGATAAATTGCAAGGGTTCAAAATCCAAGGCTCACCCTCCAGCTTCGAGAAATTCGATCGATGTATTCGATCCGAATCGCGGGTCCAATAAAATCTGCGAGAACTTTTCTATTCGGCGAATTGCCATCATTTCCTGGGCAAGCGGGGTAACCAGCTGCCACGTTTCACGGATCGTACAGTAACCGTTGCCCTTCCTTCTTCTCTCTCTCTCTCTCTCTCTCTCTCTCTCTCTCTATCTATCTATCTATCTATCTCTCTTCCTCTCTCTCCCTTTACCGATCCTCCCCAGGGAAGCGGAACAAGCTCGCGACACGAAAGGGGAAGGGCACACGCGGGCTCCTCCTCGCACCCTCTGGCGTCCTTCCCCGAAATATCAAAGTGTAACGGCCGGTGCAGGCGATATGCAGATGGAGTAGAAGGAAGAGGAGGAGGCAAAGCCACACACGGCCTCCGGCCGTGTTCGGCAGGAGCTTTTGGAGGGTGGCGTAGACCTGGAGGGTGGCGGTGGGCCTTCACCCTTGTACGCTTCCCCGCTCGCGTGGCCATTAGCCTCGCGCGTACCCGTCGCATTAAAGTGGCGCGCGCAATGCGGTTGGCACCTCTGCCAAACGATAACTGCTGCATCCCTTATCCTCGAAGCATGCCGGAGAGGAGACTGCGAAGCATGAAGAAAGAGAGAGAGAGAGAGAGAAGCTTCGTGTCGCTTGCAGAGATCGGGAAACGCTGGTGAGACGGAGATGGATGGGAAAGGGGAGAGTCGAGGCCTGGAGAGTCGAGGAAGGAGGTGGCGAAGGAGGAGAAGGAGAAGTGTATAGGGTGCAGTACGAAAGCTGGCGTAGGCCTGGCGCATTAACGCGAGTGGCCTCGCTGTAACGTTCGCCCATTACACGTACGCCCCCTGCATAATGGGCCTCGTAAGGCCTACTTAGCGGGGACACCGACAAAATTTCCGTGTAACCGCCACCTCTCTCATGGAAAGCTTGCCTAACGTCCACCCTCTCCGCTCGACACCCTTGTTATCTGCTCTTCCACCCCCTGCTTTTTCCCTCTCGAGTCTCTTCTGCTTTCTCTCCTCCTTCCCTCGCGCTTTCTCCAACCTCGTGCACGGAGGAACAAGACTCAAAGGTACCTTGTCCGGACCCTCCCAACGCTCTCGGCCGCCCTGGAGCGTGGCGAACGTGTTCTCCGGAGCCGGGAACGGGGCCAAAAATATTATTCCAGAACGACTATGGTCGACGAGCGTATCCCGTCCGAGGCGTCGCCTCGTAATGCATTCCGCCACTCCGAGGCAAGAAGGTGAGAGGAACGAGAGAAAGAGTGGAAGAGAGAAGGTGGCAGAAAGATGGAGACGAAAAAGGGATGGAAACTGAAGGAGGACGAGAATCGGAGAGCCCTTCTCGCGCCACCGTGAACCCACTCTTCTTTTCTCTTTCTATCCTCTGCGATTCTCCTTTCTTTCTTCGACCCTCCATCCGTTCCACCATCGTGTCGCGACGCGGCAAATACGCAGGGCCACGAACCACCGTGCAATTTCGCGGGACGATTATTATAACTGCACTTCGCGGATTAGCGAGCCTGCGAAACGAGACTGGCGCGCCGCCGAGGAACTTCGTCCTTTCCTCTAGGTTCTCTCGATGTCGGTGGCGAGGCCGAGGCATCGATTCGTCCCTCTTCTCGTGCCGTCCCTCCAGATGGCCTAGCACCGGTGACAAGGAAATTCGGGGAAATGAGATCCTTTATCGATGAGGGCTGCCAAGGGTGAGGAATAAAAGAGGGTGAGTGCTTGGAACGTGGTCGAGGGTACCTTACGATTTTCACCGAGTGCAATTGGGACGAAGAATTAAGCACGAAATTGTTGGCGAATAAGAGAAAGTGGTAGGGTGTTAGTTTTACGCGTGGACGAAGCTGAATTGTTTGCGCGTTATCGATCGAGTGAATTTGAATAATTCTATAATTGAGTAATCCGCGTGACGCTTCGAAGAAGGCGCATTCCAAATGCGCGGATAATATCGTAGTATCGGCAACGTTACGCTCGTTTGCCACGGGAAAACACAAATATTTAAATACTCCTTATGCCGGAGAAGGGTTGTAGAAAAGTGGATTACGCGCAATAACGAGGGTTCATCGGGAATTGCAAGAGCGGGAAATTAGCCGAAGCGCTTCGCAATTATCCTTTACACCGTCGGTATAGTAAGCTTTAACGTAGTTTAAGGCGAATTCGCGAAACCGTTGTCGACTAGAAAAAGCGTAGAAGTATGTAAAACTCGCTAATCAAACTATTATTCCTCCGCTCGGCGGGATATTCGGAAAATTTTGAAAAATTCGAATCAACGCTTCGCCAAAAAGAAAAAAGAGATTTCTCCGGGAGAAATAAACCGGTTGCGATTCGCCGGTTCCACGGTTATTCGCCCACCCACGTTGTACATTTTTTTGAATCCCTGGCGAGCGGTGACGGGTATAGGGTAAAAATCGGGAAAGAGAAAAAACGAGGACCGTGTGTGGTGGTGGCAGTGGGGACGCACGGAGGCAGGCGAAGCACGAGAACGTTGGGAGCGGAAGCTGGACAGAGGGTAGGGAGGATACACCGGCAAGCTTATCCTAATTGCCGGTAATAAAAGCTTTTTATCGGCCAGAGTTATGCTTTCGTTCGCTTCGGTGCCCACTATTATCTCGCCTTGCCCCCGGCGAAAAAATAATATCCAACCAACACGCGGACAGATGGACTTTTTCGAACGCCGCTTAAAAATGGAGGAGGGGATGAGGTATCTTCTCCTCCTCCACTCCCTATCACACTCTACCACCATATTCTTCCCTCGCGTTACACTCACATCCACCTTCGTCTCCTACTCACGTATTCGAGGACAGAGGAGAATTCGAAAGTGTTTGTGACATTCTTGGATTAAGGATATTACGTGGTGAGGTCGGTGGTCGAAGGATGAGAAAGTTCTTCGACGTTCAGTCCAAAGTAGAATTATCCAAACGAGAAACCAGCCCTTTTTCATCCTCGTACCTTCAGAAATCCGCGCGCGAATCGCGGGTGAAAGAAAGAATACGCGGCAAAGCGTGAGAGAATAAATTCGCGAACCAATTGGACGCAATTGGAGGGTGCGAGAGGTTTAACGCCTGAGAGATTAAACAATGTAGGTACGTTCTCCGGACGTAGCATTGCCGCGGTAGAATTTGACCCGAGCTCCCTTGCGAGAGCTCCAGTGCTTTTTGCAGCTTCATCTCGTGCGCGTGCACGAGTTGGACGATGTGGTGGATTGAAATTTTTGTTTCGTCCGGCGTACGAAGATTCGCGAATATACCCATGGGATTTACCGCGGATGGTTAAAATCTGCAGATTATTATTGTTCATGGTAACTCTACCTCGTTTGCTGGCGCCGTAACGCCAACTTTCGTCCATATCAAATCGTTGTTTGCGAGAGAATCGCGAGCAGAACTCGATCCCCGTAAATTCTCCTTTTCACCGAGGATTTTCTACGACGTAACGACGAGAAAGGGAGCAACGGAGAAGAGCGAACGAGCAATAAAATGAATTTTAACGCGTTCAAGCGCGTAGAATATCGCTCCGATTCACGACGATGCAATTGTTACCCGCGCGTCGCGCGCCGGTCACTCGCCAAATCGTCCGGTATAATTAGCACTAAACGAGGCCGAACGTACAGGTAGACGTGCATAAAAGCAAACGAACGAGACGAATTTACATTTCCAGCCCCGCGACCCTCGACCCCGGCCAAGCCCCAAAAATGCGAGTAGCGAAATTAAAGCGAGATTCATAAAAATCACGAATTTCTTGAATCTCCATCCACGACGCGCAACGTGCGTCGCATAATTGCGAGCGACGCGGCGCGTCCAACTTAATAAATTATGCACGAGTAGAAGCTACATAAAGAATAATAAAATAAAATTCACAATGGCAGGAACGAGTGTCACGAGGTCAAATCAGATTGCAGGCAGTCGGACGAGGGCCTGGCGCATTTAATTCGTCCATCTAATTAACCGTGTTCTTTCGCAAACAAGGAGAGAGGAGGAGGACAAGAATGCTGAGAGAAAAAAGTGAAACAACGAGACGAAAGTAGTGTGGTGGGGGAGCAAACGTGTAATGGGGAATGCTATCGAGTGCTGGCTGTCGCGCTCGTTTCACGGAGACATACGCGGCCGCTTGAACGGCGCTGGAACGTCATCGAGTGGACGGAGGAGAAGAGGTGAGAGGGACGAAGAACGAAGGAAGAGGAGAAGACGGAGAGAGGCTTAATTTTGCTCGTACGTTGAGGCGGGAGCCTTTTGCAAGGTTGTTTATTAAGGCAGTTTCGCTTTTAATAAGGTGGAACCGAGCGGCGCGTTGCGCTGACCGTGCCTTTGCCTCCTCTCGTGTCCGTCTCTTTGTCACTCTTTCTCTCTCTCCCTCTATTTCTCTCCTTCTTATTCTCTAACCCTCCTTCTCACTCGAACCCTCGTTCGCTTTTTTTCTCCGTCGATCGCGTCCTCTTTTCACCCTCCCACTCGTGTCCTCCTTCCTCCCTCCTATTACCTCTCCCTCCCACCCTTCCTCGTTAAAGCTGCGGTTTCACGCTGACCAACTTTTATTAGATCCGCAGCGTGTCCGCCGGCTGTTGTTAAAGCCCGCTAAGTTATGCCAGCCCGTTAAGCCGCTGTCAGAGGATAATAGGCGGCCATTCCCGCGAACACTTTTCCGCGTCGTAATCGAAATTACCGTCGGCTCGTCGTCGTCCAAACGAAATTCCCGAACTTTAGCCCTCCTACCGTTCTCCTCCCTACGTTCGCGAGCGACGAACGTCCCTGCTGCGTAGGAAAAAAAAATTGACCGAAGGAAAAGAGGGATAGGGAGGTAGTCAAGAGATGACTAGAGGAGACTCCTCGACTAGAGGGGATGATCGATTGGTCGTCCGAGGAGGAGCAGAGACCAGTGTCACTTTTTTTCGCGAAGGCCCTCTGAATTCTTCGGATGGCGAGTATCCGAGGGGATCGACGGGAACGTATTTTTTTACCGTCACCAGGGAAAGTGGGGTTCGAGTGTTTCTTTCTTCTTCTCTTTTCTTTCTCTTCTCAAACGAAATTCTCGCGGCCCTTCGAAATATCATTTTTCTCTCCCGTCGTTCTTGTATCTCTTATCGGAATACTCCTTCCTTTCCTCGTTCTTGTGTTTACCCTACAATTCTTCAACCCCTTTATTTTTGTCCTACCCTCCGCATACGTTCGCAAAAGGTACACGCACGATAGCTTTGATCTTTCTCTCGTATTCTCTCACGTTTGCTTCACCTTTCTCCGCGTCACCGATCCCTTTGTATTTACCTCTCCATCGACGGTCATTTTCCCTTCTACCGTTAACTCTCGCGTCTACTCGATCCTACGCGAATTCTCACGCTGATTGTCGAGCGCCGTACGACCGAGCGCGCATTGAGAAAGCATCGCGCGCGAGTTGGCCGCGACCGAATTTTTCAAATGCTTCGTCCCGTTGCGAATGCGAGAACGTGGGCTCTCTCCTCTCCGCGAAGAGGGATTTATCCGGCAGTCGAAACGAGGAGAATATTCCCCGCGAATCGGACGCTCCTGGCATGGTGCGACGGGGCGAAAAGCATGCGGGAGAGCAGTCGGATTATAACTCACGCAAGATACGTCCTCTGGCGGACGCGCGCATAGATAAGTTAATTACCTTCGGCGGCATAAATAACGACAATATCGCGTCCGATAAGCGGGGGTAGGGGTGGACCTTTTATGTTTAACCAGCCACCGACCAACCCACGTCCTCTTCCACCCTCTCGTCCTCCTCCTTCTCTCCTGACACTTTCCTACGTTGAATATTATCGCGGCGCGATTTATTCCCCGGGTGCAGCGGAGCAGGCAACAGCTGTTGCGAAATATCGACGATTTAAAATTCGTTCGTTGGATAGTGGTGGTGGTGGAACGCCCAGCTCGTTGTAATCCGTGCGCCATCGGGTTACAAAGTCATTTTCTGGCTAGGTAATCGGTAGATAGAGAAGAGCGTGTTTGACGATTTTTTATGCTTTGTTCTTCGAGAAGAAGGAAAAGATTTGATGTATTGGTTTAGGTTCGGGATCCTACTGTTGTCGGATTTCTCTGAAAGGAAAGCGTGTCGACAATCCCAAGAGAGTTTTCTTACTGGAACAAATAGACACGCAAGGATGTTTATTCGAGCAAAATCCTCGTGTCGTATCCCTTTTCTTGTTCTTTTTTATTGAATATAGAATAACCCTTTGTCGAAGGACGCTCGCGATCTGCCGTTTATGCAAAACGGGATGCAATTTTCAAGAACGCCAAGCTCACCTCCTCTTGCCCTTCTCGAATTTTCTTCCTTTCTTTTTCGTCGATCGTTCCACACAGAGCCTTTGGAAATTGAATATTCACGAGTGTTGGTAAGACCGAGAGCGTCGCGCGAAACGATGGTCAGGGAGGACATTTGCAATTTTCAACTCCACGCTCAAGTCCACGATTCCTTTTGTCGCTCGGCCTCTTAACGCGCCACTCGCCATTTTCTCTCGCCACCCAATAGCCCACACCCCAACTTTCGACTCCGCGAGAGATCTCATAAAATCACACTCGCCGTTAACGCGAACGCATCATCTCGCGCAATTAAATCTCAAAACAATTTTCAGGCTAGCTCTCGGCTTTATCATCTCGCCTGCTGGTCGACGAGCGTCCTTTGAAGCATGCTCTGGGAGAGATTCTCTCTCGTGTTCTCGCTCTACTTTTCTCTCTCGCACTGCGACAAGAAGGGACCCTGGAGAAGAAAGGGAAGTCTTCCTGGAAATCTCCAATGCTCTCGACGACGACGACCTCTCCTCGAGACTCGCAATTTTCCGTCGCGACCTAGTCGTAAGTATTCGCCTCGCGTTTTTTCTTCTTCTCGCGTGCTCCGTTCCTTTATCGTCTTTGACCTCCTCGCCCCTGGCGTCCGTGCCGCACGCGTCGCCGCGACCCCCGCCGATCCTCCCACAGCTTCACCCCTCTCTCCTTCTCCACCACGCTCCATTCTCTTCTCCTCCTTCTTCGACTTCTTCTGCCGATCTCCAGCACGAAAGTCTCGGAGAGCCTTACTAGCCGAGGAAGGAGTTTAGTGGAACGGCGGAACGGTAAGCTGCCTTTTATTAGTTTGACCAACAGCGTTAGTCCCAGCGTGGTCTCACGCTCATCCCTCGTCCTCCCCTTTTTCTTGTTCGCGAATCTTCCCTACCGCGTCTCTACCTTACTTTCTTTCTTATTTATCTCTCGTCTCCCTTCTTCCAGCCCGTTGTCCAAGATGCGCCCTCCACGACCAGCATCGAGAACGTTCGAGGAGCCCGGAACTTCTTCCGGGTCGTCCTTCCGCTAGTAAAAATCACAGAACACGAGCTCGTAATGAAATGCGATTCGAACGTTCTTCCTTGGACTCTTTTCCTTTTCTCTCCTTCGTCGCACGTCCACAAATGCGTTCATTCGTGGAGAATGGAAGATCGAAGGAGAGTTTATTTTACGGACGAAACGATCACGGCCGGTGTGCTCTTTGTTCGGAATCAACCGTCGTAGTGAGATGAATTTTAGAATGAAATAAGATGGTGGAATGAACGAGAGGTGGAAAGGTACGATGCCAGGTTGTAACCATAGACTTATACTCATAGACCGAGCGTTCTGTGAGAGGCGCTGAAGACTATAAAACGAGACAGCAATAGTGAGAGTTAGAGAGCCTTAAATCAGAGTGACGACAAGAGTGACGTTCCGCCATGTTGTATCGAAATCGTGCGAGAAAGAAAGGAGATATATGCTTTCTCTGTTCTATGCTTCCTTTCTGTTATATGTGTCAAAAGTGTAATTGAAGCACACCTCTAACCTACAAGCGACGGGAAGCTGAAAGTGATGTTATATGAAACGAACATTTGAAATGTTTTAGCGATTGGAAAATGTTTATAGACATTGCAGTCCTTATTTTAATAATATGAGTAATGTTAACTTACATACGTTTTTAGTTAACAAGTTTGATTCCGTTCCCACAGGTCATCTTCAATATTGTCATGATATGCGTTCAAAATTATAGCGTAAATTTGCTACAGTTCGTTTGAAATTTAAAATAAGTCACTCCCTTTACGGTCGTGCGTAAATAGACAAAGAATTGTAATACCGAATCGTAAATATTACGACTATAAATCGATGTCGATGCACCGTTCTTTTAAATAACAAAATGTGCAAAAATGTATGTTGTACAATATAGGACTACAATAAATAATACTCTGCTCATACTCTCTATTTATTTATACGCCGATTAACAATGAGTATTGCTACTGTATGCATTGATTTGAGCATTGTCTGCAATGATATATCGACGAAATGAAAATGTATTTCACACGAATTTGAAATTCGGCAGCAACCGATCGAAAATGGCGGACCAATCAGAAGTGACAGCCCCTTGTCGCCACTCTGATTTAAGGCTCTCTAACTCTCACTATTGCTCTCTCGTTTTCATGTAGTCTTCAGCACCTCTTACAGAATGCTCGACCTATGAGTATAAGTCTATGGTTGTAACGTTGCGCTCACACAATATCGACCTTCCACGTGCCATTAGGAAAACAAGAGAACACGGTGTAGTGGGTGCGCGACGGAAGTCAACGAGTTAATTGGAACGCAGCGGCAATTAACTACCCCTTCCACCCCCTCGTCAACCCCACTGTTACCCTCTTGTCGAACGCTTCTCACCCGCAAGCCCTCGCGCGCCATCACCCACGCCTCGATTTTGATTCAGCGAATAATAATTCACTGCCGCTTTGACCGCGTTAATTATTAGACAGAGGGTGTAACCACTTTCGAAGCCGTTGTTCCCACCACGGTAGCAATTCTTACCGGAATAAATTGGAAAAGTGAAACGAGGAACACGATTGATTCGTGTACAATATTCATTCGGAAAAATTCATAGAAAAACTATCAGAGTCCATTATCGTCGCGTAATTTTACCGAGAAAGCCAGTGGCTGAGAAACCGCTTACTTCGTCGCATACTCCTTTCTCAGCACTCTGAAAAATTTGAAATTATCAGACGCTCAGCTTTCCAGTGACTTTCGTTCGGATTCTTGCGAAAAAATTCAAGTCACAAGAGCTACGAACTCTTGGCTCCTGAAATTAAATGGCCTCGCAGCCGGAAGCGAAACTTTCCAATTTCACGAGATCGAGTAAGGGGTGGGTCTCGCATCGAATTACACGAGGACATTTCGCTCTACGCGACCGATTATTCATCATCGCCCGATGGCTCGTATCCGTTCCGACGTGAAATTTGCCAGCTCGTTAATCGATCCGCACGGTTTTTGTCGGCCCAGCGACGAAAAAATGAGCGATACACTGCGCGAACGAGCTGCGCGCGGGGCGGAGAGGAAACATCGTTCGAGCGTGAGGTACACGAGTGAAAAAGTTTACAATGGAGAGTGAAAAGGAAACGTGAAAAAAAAAACTACCCATATTTTCCAAATTTTCCAAACGACCGACGTAGCAGGACGAAGAACCCCGCGTTACATTTTTTTTCAACGATAACACTGCTCGTGGACAATCGCATCGACGATGTAAAATCGTTCTAAAATAATCACACCTACCAGACGAATGAAAGGAACATTTGGAAAGAGCCGAGGAAGCTTATTATCTCGTTTATCTCGAAACGAAGAAGAGACCGAGAATTATAGTGGAGAGAAGAAACTGTTGGCGCGCCTGCGCGCGAAGGAAAGCGAGATGTGAGAAAAAGAACAGATATATATATATACCGCGAGGATGAATTTCGCGGGCGGGCGGTGAATTTAAGCGTTTCGTGGAAGCGAGTAAGAAGAGATGATGGAGGAGGAGAGAGGTATCGTTATAATTATCGCTCGTAAAGAGTGCGAAGGAGGCGCATAAGCTCCAGGCACCCCTGCCCGGTGGAAACAGACGAAACTGCCGGTTGGAAACGGGCCGGGCCAATATCCGCGTTGTGCCTCCTAAGTCATGCGTTTAAATTACCTTATTATGAGCCAGGGCTGTCATAATTACGAGAGGGGTGGAGAGGCTTGGAGGTGGGTGGCCGTAGGAACGAGGAACGAAGGGGATGAAGTGGAGAACGAGGGGTGGAAGGATGAGCGACTCAAAGGGGGTGCTCCGTGAGGTGGTAGGGGAAGGAGGTGGAAGTGGGTGGATAGGGAGTGATAGTGTAATTAACATCCAGTCAACTCCAGACCGTGCCAATAATTTCCTACCTTCCTGCCGACTGACTTCGCGCGACCGAGCGCAAACGCGAGGGTGGATCCTCCGAGTGGCATTAAACGGCGACAGTTTGGCGGACGGCTACGGGCCATCGGGGCCACGCGAGTATTTTTGGCGGGGCCGAGTTTCACCAGTGCTTTGGCGAATTCGTTATGAAAGCCGCGCGAGAAGAGCGGAGGATTACGTCGTTCTTGCGGAAGCTCGCGGGGGTAGTCTCCATGGATTTGCGCGTCGGAGACATTTTCGAACGGCGAGTCTAACAGGTACTATAATTACACCAGGTGAAATATCCGGCAGCTTCTCTTTGCGCCCTTCGTTACGCAACCTACTTATCATTCTCTTCTCGCCCTTTTTCACCCTTCTCCTCATGATTCTACGTCGAAAGTACGATATCACGGTGAAATACTAATTTCCTTTGAAAGAAGCAACATCTACCGCGCCAATTTACACGTCGCATAAATTCTCTTCACCCCCGGATCAGGAATTCGAAGACGAGCTTTCGGGATCTTGAAATCGAGTTAGCGTAGCAAAGGTGCGTCCATGCGGAAGTGGCAACCTCTCGCGTGGGTCCTGCACACAGGAAGCAGGAAACAGGAAGGTACCATCGGCCGAAACAATACACGTAACCAACCGCGTCAGGTGGTACACGGTCTCTCGCATGGCTGGCAACAGATACGAACGCGTAGAGAAACACACGAGGAACCGTGGGAGACACGTAGGTATGTCCCCGTGAGTTTATGAGGGCATAACTTAGGGACAAGTATGCGACGGAGGGCACGGAATTCCAAAGTCCTCCGGTCCTCTCGTCCCACCGCTTCCAACCTCCACCTCCTTCTCGGTCTCCGTCACCTCCTTCACCTCCACCTCTTCCTTCTTCTCGTTCTCACCTCCCCATCCCTCTCATCGCCTTTTCCACCTACCTTGGCCAAAAGCTTTCCAAACACCCCAACTTCCACAATCATACCGAAGAACCTTACAAGAGGCTCGCTTGTCCTCACGCGAGCTCGCATTCTTTACCCTTTTCCATTCTCTCTTTCCTTCTTCCTATCTCTCCTCTTTATCATTTAACAAAGCATACGAAATTCTAACGACTCCCTCGAGAGCCACCCTTTAAATTCGACCTTTTAATACCCACCACCCGGGAGCGTTTCGTTTCAATCGAATGAAGGAGTTCAAAACGTTCTCGGGAATTTCCTCTCCAACGATCGAAGTAACACGTTTAATTCCAACTCCACCTTCTGGGTTTTCTTCCTTTTTTTGCAGAGAGAGTCCCGCGTGAAGCTCGTGGGAATCGGCGCGTTCAACCTCGAGGGTTGCAAACTCCCGTGATGCGGCCCTGGTGGCGAAGCCAGGGGGTTAAAGGAAAGGGGATGAAGGAAGGGGGTGGTGAGTAAGAACAAACCCATTCGCGACACACGAGATCCAGTTCCGGTCCTCGTAACCTCCTGTCCACCGCCACCCCTCGTTCATCCCCACCCACGTTCGTCCTCCACCACCTACACCTTCGCTCTCTCCCACGGGCGACAAACAAAAGCTAATGCACTTCTGGCAGATAACGTTCAACCCTCCTACCACCCCTTCTTTTCTCTCGGCTTCTCACCCACCTCCTTCGTCACGCTACCAACCCACCAGGACCCAAGTCGTTCGTTCTTCTGGCCCACTGCTGCTCTAGTCCTCCCCACCTCCGCGTGCCTTTTCTCCGCCACCCTTCTCTTTATCCCTTCCTCCTGCAATTGAACGATAAGGAAAAGCCCGCAGAACGAGGAGGCAGATCGCGTGGAGAGGTTTTTATTGGCGTGGGTATACGGCGCGAGAAAGTGTACCCAAGTCGATCTCGCGTATACTTCTTTCTACATAAATACGCGAGAGCACGATAAATCGACGAGGTGCGGACGATTTTTAATTGACATCGACGCGCACCATTCTCGTCGACGTTCGAATGCCCGCGCGTGAGAAACAAAACACGGAGCATGGGGAAGGAGGGTTTATTACCACGGATTTCAGTCGTTCCGTGAAATATCGTACGCTTAAATATTAAAGGGGATGCTCGTGCGTTCTGTTCGCGTTCTCCTGTCATGTGAGAAAAATTCATGCGTTTCTCCGATGAAAATTTACGACGTACGCGCCGACACAGTCCGTGCGCGCTCCACGGGAATATATTTCTCAAGTTTCTCCGTGGAGGTGCTCGCGATCGATGTAAGGACAAATTGCGAGCTGGGAATTTTTCAAAATTGTAGACTCTCTTGGAACTTCTCGCGTATCTTTCTCAGGAGTTTTCTAAGGGAATATTCAAAATGCGAAGAGAGCGTGTAGTGTCTCTGACCAGCTCGTGGACTGTAACAAAAATAACCACTAAAGAAAGGATGATAACCAAAGAGAAGGGAAGAAGAGTGGCAAAAGAAATATTCTTTTTCTCGGTGCCCTCGTTCCTAGACGATGGCCCACGGTGGTGACACCAAATGTGTAAACAGAGTTTCTCCGTAATACTATTTCATCCACGGTTTCCTGGAGCACCGGAAGGAGCGTCTCGTAGCACGCGAGCCGCGGTGGCGAAGTTTCTGCATGGCCGTTGCTAGCTTGTCGCTAGTAAAATTCACGATTTTCGCCTGCCAGCGACAGTCTTACGAGGCAAGCGCGGGCGTGCGTGCCACACGGGCCACCGAACGAGGGAACGAGCGAGCGAATAGGAGAGAGCGTATGCAGAATGTTCGCGAGGAAAATTTCCTCCCGCCCTTCACCGATGTAAAATTTGATTTACGCCCTCCATTCGCGTAAAGAGCGGGCGTCGCGCGCGCGCGCGCGCCGGTGAGATTTTCTCGGTGGTATAAACGGGAGAAGCGAGAGAAAGAAAGAGAAAGAGAAAAAAAAAGCCTGTAAAATCGATTTACCGGGTGAGCCTGCGACGCGAGCCGCGAGCGCCCATTTCGCGGGCGAAAGAATCGAACGACGAGCCCGCGGAACTCTTAAATTCGAAACGATCGCCCGTTAATATCGAACGAGGGCGTTTCCTTCAAATCGACATCCCCCAGGAGCGGACGAGTCATTTCGTTGCCTCGGCATGACGACCACGACGCACGTTTCGGCGGAGCAGGAAATGAGCCTTCGCCTCGCCTTCCATTCCACGGCATTCTCCTGGTCAACGATCGTCAGGAGTCCTCCCAGTTTCGCGGGACAATTTTCAGCGAGTGTACGCGGCGAGGCGAACCCTTTACGATCGCGGCCCCGCGCGTTAAAGGGGAAACGGTACAAAGAAGAAGAGAGTGGGAGTGAGAAAAAAAGAAAAAGCGTCGACCTCGTTCCTTTCAATTCGTAAATACCGGAGGCGATTAATCTCGCGAGCGGGTAGGAACAAGCGGCTCGCGTATTGTTCCGCACGATATACTCGCGCGCGTATTACGACGCGATACGCGCTGCGCTCACTCGCTCGTATCCCACGCGGAAAATTAATTACGGGCGAGCGCCGTCGCCGGAAAACTCGTGCTATTACTCGTTTTAAACGAATTTCCATAGTGAACGGGCGGGCCGGTTAATCGAACGGCGAGCGCATCGGAAATGCGAAGTGCCGAGCGCATTGCATTGCCTCGTCGTAGTCGTTCTGGCCACCCCACTCGTTCTTCTCTTCTCTCACTCTTTCTCTCTCTCTCTCTCCGTTTCATTTCGTCCACGCGCCGTTGCACGACGCATTTTATAATGCGGTCGACGAGTCGATCGTCGGCCACGCGAATCGCAACTACGAGGCACCGCAAAAAGGCTCCGGGCTTTTCCGCGAGGTCGTTTCCATTCGGCGCAGCTCGCAGGAGAAGGTGGAGAAGGAGGATGATTCTCCGTGGGTAAATAGGTCGTTGCTTATTCCTACTGCGAGTGGAGGAGGCGAGAGGAGGGACCTCTTCCCGCTAGAGGACACGGTCCAATTATTGATACCGAGGAAAGTTCGTTGAAAATGGCGAAAACGTTAGTTCGCGAAAATCGTGGGATGCCTGCTGGTGGAAAAGGGTCTCGTTAAAGTTTGGATTTTCCTACGGCAAGAGTCTTCGATGGGAATCCTCTTGGAGGATAGAAGAGGAGGAAGGGAAGTAAGGGAGAAAAGGAGAACGCGAGGGAGAGAGAGTACTCGAGAGAATATTGATTTGTTGACGATTCGACGGAATCGTGGCGCGCTTCGTTGGGAACAGAAGTACGTTACAGCTAGAATCGTGACTGCCTTTTTAATTAAACGATTAGGAAATTCTATCGATTACTCTCGAGGAATTTCTCGAAATCAGAAATCGATAAATCCATCTCATCCCGGCTGCTCTCCACGTTCGGATAATTAATTTGCTTTCTTCCGGCCCTCCGGAACAATCGCGCCACGTTCGCCACTTCTCGGCTCTCTCGTCGACCAATTAAAACTCGTCCCCGTGGCCTGTGGGAAGTGTCGGGTAAAGTGGAACGAAGGAGAGAGGCGAGAGAGGAAACGAGAGGTTCGCGAGGAATATATCGGAGAGTCAGTCACCATGAGCCACCATAAAAGTTTGAGTGCGTCCCTTAATGCGGTATTCGCATAGAAGGAAACCCCCGGGAGAGCGACTGCCACACTTGCTCCCGAAGCTGCGTCGAGAGCCAGAGACAGTGGGGGTGGAACTCGGGGATGGGTTGAAAAAAAAGAGTCATAACTGCTTTGCTTCACGACAGCCCGTTCCGCGGTGGTGAGCAGCTCCTCTTCTTCCTTTTGCCAAGCACTTTCGAAACTGAGGTTAGCCTTTTCTAAAGCTCTCCGCGGGGTCTTCTCTCCTACTCGCATTCTCGTGCGCGAAATTTTTCTCATTCTCTGCCCGCTCTCCTCCTCCTCCGACCGTGATTTTTCTCATTTCACTTGCACCGCCCAAATCGGCATCCCCCCTCGTTCTCCTCATCCTTCGACTCGCTTCTCATCACCAGACCTCATCAGAATTCCTTCGAAACATTCCATTAAGGAAAGCACGCTCTTCTTCCGACGTATAAAATTTTTAGATTCTGTCCGTCCATTCCTGGCGAGTCGTGAAAGAGGAAGCCCGACCTCGTGACATTTAAATCGCGTCTTTCGGAATTAATCGGCTATTCTCTTCCTGACGAATCTCCGTAAGACCATACGTGCACGCGAGGGAAGAATTCGCTAGACGGTTATCCAGCGCGCAAGAATAATATTTCCTTCACCTTCTCGGCGGTGCTGCGAGTTCCAGCAGCCCCCTAGGCGCTCGCCTTCGGACGCCAAAGTTTCATTGCGGAAGCGTGCCATCGCGTAAAAGGCTCTTTACGAGCAATTTGAGTTCTCGGGACACGGTAAACGCGTTCGCGCGCGTTTTTATTCCGGCCTCCTCGCGCGCCGCGTAGACGAAGGCGCAGGAAGTCGAAGTCTCAGGGAGTCGAATAAGATCAAATTCCTACGCGTATGGTCCAGTCGTTCGAGCTTCTTCCCCTCGGGGTCTCCTTACTACGGCGCGCGATTGCCACGAAAGCGCAAACGATCGCGTAGAATGGCGCAGCTGAAAAGTGGAAGGCAGGGGTGCGAGAATTTGACGAGCGCTCGCGAAACCTCGCGCGATTCTCGATAATTTTCGGTATGCGCCAGCGAGAAATGCCCGCTGGCCGAAGAATCGATCGTTGCTCCAGTGATGGAGCGTATAAATTGTCGGCGCGAGAGCGCGATGGAGGGTGGACTTCGATGAATAATTCCTACGCGGTGCGAACGGTATTTCATTTTCTCTAACGGGAGAAAAAAAAGGAATCGAGCGCCACGGTAAAATGGATTTTTTTCCATGGTGCTCGAGGATTCGGGTGACTGGGTGTATAAAAGTGTCTTTCGGCGAAAAAAAAAAAAACACAGAGAGAGAGAGACGGAGAGATTATTTATTATCAATGCATTACGCGCGCGCCACCAAACGAGTGGCTAACGAATCGTTTAAACTGGCCCGCCTCAGCGCCACGCTGACGCGATGCAAAATTGCCGCGATCGCTTACGTAATCGAATGAAAGGGACTTGAAATGCGGGCGCGAGTTCATCGCGAATGCAAACTCAACCTCGTTCGCGTTCCTCCTCCCTTCTCGCAAGGACGTACACACGATTTCCTGGCACCTCTCGCTCACCTCCTTCGCCATCTCTCCGCGCAACAATCCGCAACGAAATCCCCCTGGCGAGAGACAAAAAGCGACGAATTTTAAGCAGCATCCATTGCTCGTGGGACTAGGGGGACCCACCTTCGTCCTTCGTCTCCACCTCCACGAGTAGTCGAGGGACTACGAACGAGCGAACGGCGTAAATTTCTCCCCAAGGTACGAAGATTTAAGCCGACCTGACAGTTTCTTGGCCTACGTCGGCCGTCGCGTGCCCGTCCGACGAATTACGCCCGACGATAAAATGAATCCTCGCTTTTGCGCGGCGGCCTTCCATACGTCAGGAGGACCCTCTGGCATCCTCCACCTACCACCATCTTTTTCCTCCCGCGTGGAAGTGGGATCCAGGAGTAAGGACACTACCGGAAACGGCAGCCTCGTTTAAATGTCGCCTTAATCTCGCGAGGCGGCCGGCACCGGCAACCACCCTCCAAACAACCCCCCACCGTCTAGTTTCTTCTTCTCCTTGGTCTTCTTCTTAGCGACGCCAACCTCCCTCGTTCACCTCCCAAAACGACGGACGCCTTAATTCGGAGGAGCTTCGTAAACTTCGGCCTCGGCGCTACCGTGACAAATCGTTCCGGCACGGATTATCCGACGGCGAAAAACTAATTATGCCCGAAATACCACCGGTCCTCCACCTACCACCTTCGCTCGCCGTGCCCCCGGAAGAGGATCCCCACCGACGGAGTTTCTGTTCCAGGGGGAAATATTTTCGAGAGCGCGAGCCGTGTGCTCCGCGTTCCTACGCGCGAGAGCGTGTTGGTGACCGAGTTGGTTTCACGCGGACGCGTGAGTGTTAGAGAAAATATCACGTAGACCAGTGGAGATTCGCGTGTTCGAGAACGGATTCGCCAGGAGCATGCTTAACAGCGCCTGTTCTTCGTGTTGGTTGGATAGTGGAGTGAGGATGTGGATTGTGTGCGTGTGTGTGTAACAACGGAGTCAAGCCCCGAGTACTTGGACATAGTGCAAAAACCGAAATCGCTCGGGCTCTATCCGCCTATCTAAATAGTTGGGCGACTCCATAAATTCGCCTGCTTAATGCCGACTCGTACCACTTGCTACCCTTCGCCTTTTATGCCCATCTTCCACTGTGTGTATTTTCGGCGCACCAGTAGGGTGAATCCAGGGCGAAGGACGAACGTAGGTGGACCTGTTTTAAATGTATGTACGAGAGAACACGGGATTGCATTCTAATTGTGACGTAAATCTAAATCAGCAGTAGAATGAGATAAATTGGAGACTTTCCAATGGAGAAATGTTTCTTTCGATTAGAATGACAAGCGACGAAAGTACGCCTCGAGGACTCGACATTTTTTTTTTTGTTAACCTTCCTTGCTTCTCGTTCTCCTTCCAACGACCCTCAAACTCGTATCCCAGGGGTGACACCCCTTCTCGCACTTTCTTGCGCCCAGGCTTTACTCCTGCCCCCTCCACCTTCTCCACTTTCATGTTTAGCACCAGGGCGCTCGAACGCAGAACGAGCAAAATAATGGAAACGGTAAGCAAGATACCGGAGACGGTGTACTGTTACGGGTGTCGGGCCGGCAGATATCAAGAGGACTCCGTTATCCCCATTGGACGAACACCTTCGCCTAAGTGCGCTTTAAGACGGACTTACCACGATGGGGATTAAGCTTAAGTCCTCGCGACAAAGTGCCGCATTGTCTCGCCCTTATCGCGGCAATTGACTCTTACACGAGTATCGCGAGCCACCGTCTTCTCTTCCGCCCCCGCCTCCTTCGTCCACGAGGGCAAACGTAACTTCAGCACCCCCAGTTTTTCATCCCCTGCTCGCATTTCTCTCAACTCGCTTCACCCACTTCTTCTTCTCGCGCCTTTTTAATCCTTCTCGAGCGAGCCTTTGGAAGAACGGACGACGAGGGTCTTGCACGATTTTCAAAGTAAACCTTCTCTTCGAAGGACGGTGGCGATGAATTTCTTTTCCATGCGAGAATTGTATTTTAGAAAAATGAAGGAGTGGCTTTAATCCGGCATGGTACGAGGTATAAATGCGCCAGCAGAACGATGGATTAATAACTGTGTAATTCCTTGTGTCGAATTTTATGTGTCCCTGAACGAGACAGTGGTTAGAGAATTTCTCCGAGCGGTTGATAGCCGATTGCGCGGAATCAAAGGAGCTCGATCGAGCCCGCTAATTCTTAATCGGACTTTATGAACGCCTCGAATGTCCGCTTTCCTTCTTCTCCTCCTTCCAACGTGTATTCTCCCTTCCCTTTTCTTTAGAAACCTCGAGAACGAACAAGTCGACTGCGCAATGGCGTCTGACTTTATGCCCGATAGAAAGAGAAGAAAAGTAGCGAAGAGTGGACGAACTTATTCTCTCTTCGTTCCACTGCCACCCCCTTTCATCCATATTTCTACATCCTCCTTTTCCATCTTCCTCCTACCCCTACCACTCTGCTTCTCCGAACTAATAGGAGTGTCACTAGCAGCAAAAGCCTATAATCCGTCCTCGCTAATTTCCAACGATATCGACGGACCGTCCCGAGTCGACGGAATCGTTCGAGCTTTCGCTCGCGTTTGTCTCCCCAAGCTCTGCCGGAGTTTCGCGTTCTCTGAAAAACAAAAAGTACCACCGAGAACGCATGATTGCAATTGCGACGCATTATTACGCGTTTTCGCGTGCACGACGCCACGTTATAATCCTCCTCTCGAAATGTCTCCACGAATAAGCAAGTCCAAGTGAATGCACCTGTCGTCATTACGAGCAAGGCGAATGAATACGGCGAGCGTACGAATTCCTCGTGAAAAGGACGCGAAACAAAACTTCCTTCCGCTCGAAGTCTCGTCTTCACGTTTCCGAGAATTCCACCTGCAATTAGAGACGAGATTGGAGGAGGAAGATAGGGCGAGGAGCGCGCGAAAAATGACTCACGAGAAACTCACGAGTTCACTGGAAGTCTAGGATGAATGTAGGATGATATCCAGCTGAATGATTCGTCGGAGGAGAAGTTGTGCTTTCGTTAATGAAATGCGAAATAATTAGATCGAGGTAATTTGAAGGAGATCGACGCCAGCTCGCGATACCCATTTTTCTCTATCCGCAGTGGCTTCGATACACTTGCGAGGGCCGAAGGAGGAAGGAGTCGGGGAGACCCTTAAAGCGATTAAGGCCGCTCCGTTAAGCATATAACGATAGGAGGGCTCACGGAGAGGAGAGTGGATAATTAAAAAAGTAATGGGTAAGCTGAAACCCCGTCCGTGGTTGTGCCCTGATAATGAGGCGCTTTAAATGGCGCGCAAGCGCGCGCAAAAAGATTCTTGGGCTTCGATGGTTTTAGAATGAGGAAAACAACGATTATTCCACCTTCGAACTTACCTCGGACCTGGAAAATTGTGATCTTCGCCACGCTCAATTTATTCTCGCTCGTTTCGAATTTAGTCGACGGCGTCTCCTCTTATTTATCTCTGCGATACTATAAGGATAGCTATAAGGTAGCGCCTGCCAATAGGCAATGGAGAGAAGGAGAGAGAGAGAGAGAGAGAGAAGACATCGAGATGGAAAGAACGGGGCCAAAGCCAGAATATGAGGAAAATAAGAAAAATGGACAAGAGGCGCAACGCTTGACAACGACGCCTCAGGAAAAGACGCTCTCCAAGCAATATTAACCAAAAAAGCTACCACGGTCTACATCGACGACGGCGAGCTGCTATCATTCTCGATCTCTCTCCGACCATAAGCTAAGTTGCGCTCGAATAATTAAGTAACTGTACAATTAATAATATAATTGAAAATCCCTTTATCCGCGCACATAGCGGCACATATATATATATATATATATATATATATATGTATATCTTCGTTAGTATTAGTGTATCTGGATCTGAGTCAATTGATAGGGTTTATTTCGATTATCTTTAAAGAAATGACGAAGACTCAGGATAAGATTGTGAACTGAAATCCCGTCACAATGCCCTGACGAGTAAATATTACGAGCTGCTTGCAGAAAGCAGCACCTTCGTCGCGCAACACAGATCTTTTCCTTTCACATTTCTATCCTTCGAGCCACCCCCTGACACGCTTTCCACGCGTATCCTGCGCTACGAGAAGTTAGTTTGCCAGGCGAACAACGAGATTAAGCCTGGCAGAGGCTTCTCCCACAGCTACCCCACGACGCGAAACTTCTCCACCCTTGGCCTTCTTTATTTTTACTCCGAGCATTTTAGCCCCTTCTCATTTCATCTCTCGCCTCCTTCTCACATCCTTATCCTACGTGCACTCCTCATTACCGCGCGCACTAGGAGCACACACCTGAGAAGTGAACGTAAAAGGAAATCCAAAGTCACCGATATCACCGAAACTCTCGCGCTCCTCTGCGATACCCTTTGAAACCCTTTGAAACCCTTTATCGCGAGAGCGTGTATAATTTTGTTTTCACCCGGGTGAAATCTTCGCGAAACTTTGCAACTAAACCTCTCCTAGGAAGCGTGGTTCGTCCCATGAAAATTTCCCATGACCTTTGGATGACCCACGATGGGCAAGCGCGAGGGCATCGTTTCTTCGCTGCGGCGGCAACGTTGAGTTCGTTAAAAAGTTTCCTCAGTCGAGGTAGGTGGGCGGAGAGGGGAGGAAGTTCGCGATAGAGAAGTTCGTGCGATTTCGTCGAAGCACTTGGAAAGGGTCAGGAGAATTGGAGGAGAGAGGGTGGTAGCCTTCGGGAGTCTAACTAGACGGAGGCGAGTGCACGCGAGCGAAAGAAGCGAGAGTCACCGCGAAACGAGATCGTTTAGATGCGAGCGAAGGTATCTCTTCGCTCTGCTCTTTTCTCAGCACTTCGAATTTAAACTCCTCCATCCTCCGGCTCCGAAAATCGGACGATTGGATGGTCCACGGAGTTCGCTTGTTAATTCGACGGGATCGAATTGAGTGGCGAGTTGCAGATACACTTTATACTAGTGGGAAAGAGAAGAACCAAGAACGATCTCACGGGTCGATTTCATCTTTATTCGATCTCTTCGACGGCTCGTTTCACGACTTGCGAAACTACACTTTACAGTCGACCGCTCGTTTCGATATCGATGATTCTCAAGGCACGAAATAATTATCCCTACTCGCAAAATTCCTCTCAACTCTCTCGTTCGATTCTCGATTAGAAAAGCGTCTTCGAATAAAGCTCTACGAGAGAAGTGAATCTGAACGAGATCTCCGTCGAGGATCGCAAATCGAAGTTCGAGTCGATCTTCATGGTTACGGGCCACGATTGAAAAAAATGCTTCTTCGTGTACGAATCTACAAGTGAAATAAATCTCATCCTCGATCGCGAGGATTAGGGGCTCGCGGTAATAGAATCAAATGAGTCTGTCGTTCGGAGCGAAGGGGTCCAGCTCCGGACTCTTGGATCCATTTTGAGTAGCTGGTGGGGTAGGCGCGTCCTTGGAAACAGCAGCAGCACCACCACCAGCTCCCGTACTCCTGTGCTTCCTCCTGGGCGGAGTGGGGACGCTCTCCATACCCTCTATTGATTCCTCGATATTGGCCCGATGCAATCTGCTCGGCTTCTCAGGCGCGTCGTCGGTACGCGCCTCGCCCTTCGACTCGACCAAGAGTTCCGCAGCGATTTCGGAACTCGAGGCTGAGCACACGGTGCCCGGGGACCGGAGAAGATCCTGGAAGGACTCCTCCTCGCGAAGCCTGTCCATGGGAGGGCTCGCAATTATCCTCTTATCGGACTCCACGAACGTTGTAGTCGTCTTCGAGTCCTCTCGGTCCCCGATCGACTCCTCACCGCCCTCACGCTCGAGCCTGCTCTCCTCCCAAGCGCAAAACGAGACCTTCCTGGCCTTGGCAGGTGATCTTGACGAGTCCAGGCACGGTCCTGGGGACAGCCCTTTCGTCGAATCATTCGGCTCCTCCACCCCAAGGCTTCCCCTCTCATCGACTAGAATCCTATCACACGCCAGAACAGCCTCGCTCACCGTGCTTCCGCCTTGAGACGCGAACCCACCAGGGGCCTTCTCGATCGGCACGATCTTAGGTTCGATCGGATTCTCGTTGGATCTAAGAATGGAAGATCCCTTCTCAAGTTCCTCGCGCTTCTCTACGCGTTCCTGATCCTTCGCGATGTCCTGGGTGTCCTCCTTCTCCAGCATGTCCGACAATGCAGCCTCTAATTCCGTTAAGCTCGGGGTCATCGAGCTCAGGTTACTCTCTTCAGCGTGCTCGTCCTTGAGGACCTTCAGCAGGATCGAGTGATCGTTGTCGAGGATCTCGGCCTTGATCTTCGGCTCGGGACTCGGCGGTGGAGTCTTCGCCGCGATCTTCTGATCCGATTGATCCTTCTTGAGCTTGTTGTGCGCGTCCTTGGATAATTTCTCGTCGAAGAAGTCGTCGAGCCGCGAGTCCACGACCTCCTGCAACATCTCGCGTGGCAGGGACTCCTCGGATATCGTTCTGATCAATTTTCCGGTGACCTCGGGATCCACCCTGAGCTCCTTCGACTCGTAAGGATCGTCGTAGGGCTCGCTCTCGTTCGACAAGCTCCTGCCAAAGATCGTACGAGAAGGTTCGACCGATCGATCGGTCTCGCCGATTGCCTCGGTGCTCCTGCAGGACCCTCCGATCGTATCTGGCAAATGAAACGCTCGCGGTTTAACTAGTCACGTACGCGAATAGTCGATGGGTGGGATGGAGGAATGGGATCCCTTCACGTTGTCCCTTTTCTGGGACGAATCGAACCCCTCGCTAGGAACGGGGACGCTTCAAGGGCGAATGTACCTCGAGACTTACTGTATCATCGAGAAGGTTATCTTGCGATCGTCCGATGGATTAATATTAATTGGATCGCTAGCGGATGGAGTGAGGTGGATTTGGAGTGAGTCGTGGAATAAACGAGAGAAATTGCCTCGAGGAAAGGAGAAAAAGTAGTCTCGGAGAAATCGTTGGCAATGAGAACCTTCTGGAATCTCGCTCGAGAATCGGATCAACGGTCGAGAATCAAGATGTTAAAGAATTACCGAAACTCGTGCGATCGTCCTTGCGCTCGTTGAGGAAAAAGGGCTCCCTGCGAGCGTTGGCCTGGCAGGAAGGAGACGACGTCTTGCAAATCTCCATGGTCGGCGGGTCGAAGTACCTCGAGGACCTGCGAGACGCGTTTTCAACTTTAACGCTCCGGTTGGATAGTTTTAAACTGCTGGAACTTTGCGCCGTTCAGCTTCCGCGCGCCTCAACTTCGAGAAATAATTCCCTCGTATCCGCGAACCTACCCCTTCGCCTTCTCGCCCCTTACCATTTCACCCCTTGGCTCTACCTGTTCTGTCCAACGATCCAATTATCGAGATCGTTCGAGTCTCTGTTGAAATCTACGGAGGACTGGGCGATCTTCCCGAAAGCCACCGGTTTCTGGGGCGAGGCCGTGCGTTCGCCAGGACCTTCTCCACCTTCTCCTTTGCCACCTCCTCGATCCTCCACGATTCTTGGCACCTCCCTCCCCACGATCCACTCGCCATCTCGGTTATTTCCATCTTGGGCGCAATGATCGACCACGTCCTCACCGATGATCCTGGGCAAGGGTGGCGAGGCCTGGGAGCGTGGATGAGAAAAGAGAGGAAGGTCCTTTAGTTAAGGGTAGCTTTTACATTCGCGATACGAGCTCTCGTATGTATTTATGTAGACGACCCTTGTTCCAGCATGAATATCGATTGCAGGGCTGGAGGAGTCGAAGGTCTCTCTCTCTCTCTCTTTCTTTCTCGTATTCTCTCACTCGTATTCTCACTCTCGCTCTCACTCTCACATCCATTCTCTCTCGCCCTCTCGCGCCCTCTCGTCTACCTCCTCACCCTCCGACCTTCGCGTCCCCTCCAGCCCTCCCTTCCACGCACCGATATGAGCCTCACCTCGTAGGAACGCCGCCGGTGGTTCAATTCGCAATTACCGATGTCACTGAGGTCCCAATCCTCCAATTTACTCGGATCGTACTTCACGAATCCATCGTCATCCTCGTCGTCTATTCCATTCTGGCTGGTGCTCAGCTTCCCCAGCACCTGATACGGCAATAAGTGCTCCGCGCTCCCTCGCCGCTGTACGTAGTCCTCCAGACGCACGCTCGTCTTCTGCGAAACAATCGGAGGAAATATTTTTATGCGAAGGAAAAAAAAAACATCTCGGAATAATAAGTAGGTACGTCGAGAAAGCTCAATTAATTCTAATTGTAAGTACTATCTTCGGTTGAAAAGAAAGGAATCTGGGACGCATGGCACGAAAGTTTGCTACGTTACGTTTCTAGCTACTCTATCTATCTACCCTAATTTCTTATAGTTAAAGTCCCGTAAAAATTGATTAACCGATAAAACTGAATCGAAAACCCTTTACGTAGACTATTCCATTTGCCCAAGACGATCAGATTTTCTCGATAATCTTAAATAACTACCGATCTATTAATTTCCAAGCAAGCTCTACGCAAGAAGAATTATCGATTCGATCGCTCGTCACTCGTAAGACGAACAGCTGGAAGAGACGAAAATGCGATGAAAGCGAGCGTAAAGCGTGAAACACGTAGAGAGGATAAACCTGCGAGAAAGGCGATAGAAAGGACTCGGCCGGAAGCGAGACCGTGCTGCATCTGACGGGCCTCCTTGACCTGACTTTCCTTCCATCCTCCTCCTCCAGCACCACCTCCTCGTCCTCCTCCTGCCCTCGTTCCCTCCTGATCCTTGGGACTCCATCGCGGTGCCTCGACGCGTCCAATTCGTCGTAATTCGGGAGACTGACTGTGCTGTAGTTCTTGGGCCTCTCGACATCCTTGGCGCCTCGTCCGTTCGCCCGACGATTGGGCGTAGACGAGTCCTTCGCCGATTGTCCTCTCGCGAATTTCTCGTACTCGTCGACCTCGAGGAACTTTCTCTGATGATTGGAAAAGTCCGAGCTCCTTTTTTCCCTCTTACCCGACACCACCTCGCTCGGTATGATCCTTCCGGTACCGTTCACCTGCGAAACATACGAATCTGATTGTTCGCTTTGTTTTTTTCTTAACATTGTCGTCGACCACGCGGCAAACCACTTCTTCTTCTTCTTCTTCTTCTGCGTTTGCTCGCGAGCACGAGCCCTCTCCGCGTTATCCCCTTAATTCCGTGATTGCGCATTTCGCCGTAGCGGAGACCGGCTACATTGTGCACACGCGCGATTATCCGCACGCGAGCTCGCCATCGCTCGAACGAAGGCGCGCGCGCGCGACTCTCTCGTGCACTCTTACCCCTTCCTCTTTGATTATCTCCACGCGACTCGCGTGGACGAGGATTAGCGCGCTTCGTGAGAATTACGTAATTATCGTCGTAAATCGTAAGATCGGTCGTTGTAAGATTTCACATCCGCGACGAGGTTCGCGCGAACGATCGATTTAAGCGTCGATTGGATCGTGGCTGAGGCGATATATTTGCATGGAGGACGCGCATTGAGGAAGCAGGTGCGCCGAAAGATTTTATAATAAATATCAAGCGGAATGTACAATCCGCCGTCTACTGATACGGTAGAAAGCGCGCAATAAAAATCTACTGCTCCTCCCGCTTGACAAAAACGACTCTTCCTCCGTTTCTTCCTCCGTTTCTTCCGATCTTACGACCAGATACGGAGTATGATATTCTCCAGGTTGCTTCTCATATCCTGCACTTCTATTGAATTTCAACTGCACCGGGTCGAAAGCTATTTGCATCATTTACTTAAACGCAATTTTCCGCGCGACGACGTATCCAGGACTTTCGAGGAAACAATTCTCTTTTCTCTGTATATCGCTCTCGGAGAAATCTACTTCAAATCCTTATCCGACCCTTCTCCGCGAAATATATTCCAAATCGTTATTCACCTCGAGTCCATGAAATCTATGCGGAATCGTTATTCACCTCTGCCTCGAGAAATCTTGCTAGCAGTATTGAGATAACATTTTTTCTTCCACCATTGCCCCGCCCTCTTTCGTTTCCGATGTTGGCCTGATGGGCGACCGACTCGAGCGTGTGCTTTCCCGTCTATCCAAAAACAAAAGTGAAATGGTAGACGGGAGTGGCTCTCACCTTGTGCTCGTAGATCTCCTTGGTCCTTCTTCCTTCGTGGATCTTCGCTAACGTCGGCTCCTCTTCACCGGCGCTCGCAGCCGTCTTGGCCCCCGGCGTCGCGACGCCTCCTTCCCCAACGCCCACGCTGCCCCGTCTGGGTAACTTCACGGACGAGTAGAGGGGCTCCTCGTTCACTTCCGCGTGTCTCGAATTGTTGCTGACGTTCTCCTGAACCTCGTCAGGCTTCGGGGGCAGGGGTCGCCCACGGTTTCGTTTCCGGCGTCGCGGTGGCGGCACCGGCGTCGCGTCCTTCAAGTTCGAACCTGTCGAAATCAACACGAGCTGTCACGCTAGAATCCGCAAATTCTGATACATTTGAATATTAATCGTTTATTCTGCCAACGTGAGGAAATCTCGAATTGGAAGAGTATACGATTGGACGAGTAGTCGATTTTTAATTCATTCTCCAGTGCCTTAGGTGTCTTTCAAGGCATTACAATTGCAGAGTAAGAAAAAGGAAAACAGAACTGTTAACCCCTTGCAGTACTTGTACGAGTTTCACACGTGATAACAATTTTGGATCAAACGTGAATATTACGAGTTTGACTCGTGGAATCAAATGCGGGCCAAAGATGAGCAACACAAATCGCAGTCGTGGAATCAAATTTGAGCCAAACATGAACACTACGAGAGTGAACTCGTGGAATAAAGATCGAATCAAATATGAACATCGCGGATTGACCCGGATTTCGTCGAGCTAAATTTTACAGCACAGAGTTAAAGCAAATATTGGTGTCCGTGATACTTTCGTATCACTCATTGTTGAAGAATGACGGTGTGTCGGGTCAAAGGTGAAATAGTAACCTATAATTCGAAACGTTCCTTTCTTTGATCGATGTCGAGGACAATTGAAGCAAAGGGTGGAGAAAACAATGGGGGATCGACGATCTACGAAAGCGACGGCGAATGAAGAAAATAAAAAAGGGGATTGAGGAGCGTCACCCGTCGAAGGTCTTGGTGAAACGATGGGACTCGTGCGAAACGAGGGGTGAAGGTAAGGACAGGCAAAACAATGGGAGAATTGGAGAAACAATCGAGGCGCAAATTACACAAGCTCGCCCCCGCATAATGAGCCCCGTGCGAATCGGCGAGCACGAGTAATTGGCTGGGCGAATGGAAATGCGATAAAAGTATCATCGAACGTTACCGCCCGCATACTCCGCGTTACGCTTCCATAAAATATTACCCGGTCGCGGCTTTTCACATCGCGCGCAACGTATTCAATGATCAGAACGAGCGGAGGCAGGGGGGAAGAAGAGCAAAGGGGGTGGAAGAGAGGTACACTTGATGCCGGGTCAACGGGTGATAGCAGGGTATGAAATATACGGGGTAGTAGGCGGTAATCGTAAAAGTGTAAGCAGCTCTTGAATGTGTGCGAGGGTGTATGCGTGCGTGTGTGTGAGAGAGAGAAAGGGAGAGAGAGAGAGAGAGAGAGAGAGAACAAGAGAGAATGAGTGAGAGAGAGAACAAGAGAGAATGAGTGAGAGAGAGAAAGAGTAAGCGTGCGTGTGTACGTGTAGTGTGTGATACGCGTGGCCTGGTCGGACTGGGATTGGATTTGCGTGGCTCGCCAATCCTATATTTGTCATATGCACTTGTGGTGCCGCGTGTACAAGGGGTGTCTCCATATACCCAGGATATCGTTCAGCTTCGCGAAACTTTTTTCTCTCGATACTAATTTCTCCAGCTCTTCAACATCGATATTTCGATATTGAACATAGCCGGTGTTGATCAAAGGAATAGAGAAACTAGTAGTAGAGAATTCACAGGAAATTTCGCGTAATGAAACGGCAGGCGAACGACCACGGAAAAATATCGACTACCTGGAATAAAAATTTACGAATAATCTCGGTGAGATCGTTCCGCTCGTATTAACGTTTATTAACAGACTCTCGCAAATTTTGCAACATCGCGTCCGCTTACGAGGAAAATAATATCCGTGGACGGAAGCCGCGCGCATTACGGGCTCGACGATGATGACAAAAAGAGGAGGATAATGAAGGGAGTCGTATTCGATTATACGGGAGGACAATTGGGATTGAAATATGGTAATATTCCGTCATATTTTACGCTTGTGACAAAAACACGCGGACCTGACGTAACGAGTGGGTCGAGGAGCGTTGAGCGTGAATCTTCGAAAGGGCGAGAGGAAGGTTAATTTACTATTGAAAAAAGCAAAATGGAACGGAATGGAAAGGACGATGATTGGTAGAGAATTTCGACGAAGTCGACGAAGTTTCGGCGAGCGTAACTTCGTTGAAACGTGCGGTTTCGCATGCGGTGTTGTATTAGCGGGACAATGTTTCTCATTAAGGTTACGCGCGAGGCACGCCACGTAACGATGAATTATTACGAGCTTACAGCTGGACGTAGGGGTGGTGGCTGGATAGAGGCTCGTGTCGGCGGTCAAATTCGTGAGAACCGAACTTGCCCTGGGCGTGCTCGGCACCTCCAGATTCACGTCGACCCAATCACTCGGATGAAAAGGCCTGTCCACCGAGTCTATGCTTCTCCCGCGTGTCAGAGCCTCCCTTGGCGGAGAACCTGCGTAACCGATCTCCGAGCTGAAAGAAAAGGAAGAAATTTGGAGCAAACGTGTATCGACAAGATGATTCACGATGTCTGTTAACGTTAGATTTACCAGACCGGTCGGCACGACGAATCAACGATACTCTTTTTATCCGTTGTTTGCTGGTTTACAAACTCTCTTCGCTTATTTATTAACCACAGCTGTTTAGTTATCCAGTTATTTCTTTCCAAACGGTGCTCAATCAGCTGGCAATTAGGGTTCGTCGAATTTAACCCTTTGACTGCTAAAGGCGTATATGTACGCCCTCACAAATCCATCAATATATACGAAAGGCGTAAATATACGCCCTCTGTATTTTTTTTAGTATAACACCTTTATATTTAATTACCGATTATTATTGAAGGAATGCACAAATTAAGTTAAGTAAATTAAAATAACTTAAAAAGTTACTTAAGATAAATAAAAAAATGGATATTTTTAATTTATTTACCATTATTATTTTTTAAACCCTAAGAATGGTATCAAGTCAGTGGACAGCCAATCGCAGCGACTGACATGCGAAGAACGCGCCGTTCATATTGATGGATTCGTTCGAGAGAGCGCCGCAGTCAAAGGGTTAACAAAGGGACAAGTGAACATCAGTTTCCTTTGTATTTCGTGCTCATCAACAAATTCTTCGTTGTAACCTCTACTGGAAGTAAGAACTCACGGACACGTGGTTATTCCAGGATCAATAAGAAATCTGAAATTCGGCAGGACGAATTATCGGTGAAAGGAGTAGAGAAAAATGTCGCTTTCGCTTTATCGACCCACGCTTCGCTCTAGGGTCGTCATTTTTCAATCCTCGTCTATCCGCGGTGGAACTAGGGTGTCCACTGGATCTCCTCCCACCCACGGGGCCCCTCCGCACTGCGGACGTTAATTTACAATCGGGCCCGATTAGCGCAGCGACCAGCGCACGTACGGGCGCATAACAGCCGGCGACGCATGCCACTTTATTTATGCACTGCGTAAAGCTCTCCACCCGAGCGGCTATAATCCTGCTTCGCAATTTATGCCCGGGCGTATAATCGAGACCGCCGCGTCACTCACCCTCCATCCCTACGAATTAGAAAAATTGAATTTCCAAATTCGTCAGATTCGTCGGACGAACATCAACCGTCACACCGCGCCCCTCCCATTGCTCATTTAACTTTTCGCCACTCGATATCGACACCAACGAGCACTACGGACTGTGGCACGTGAAAAATTGACACGAGCTCGCGGACGAGGCAAAACGTATTTTTACGATCACGCGCGCGCGCTTCCAGAATCCTCGTGGAAGCTGGTACGCAATTCTCGCCCCGCGTGATTAATGCCCACGGTATTTGCATACTCGCGAAATGTCAATACCGATGTATCATTATCATTAGGATTGGATTCCCGCTGATACGCAGCGCAACCTCGCACGCGATTCATCGGATACGTGGATTTCGAAGTCGAAATCGTGTCTCGCACGTCGCTGTATTCGGATCTTACAATTAGTTCGCGAAGGAATTTTTGCGTTGCATCGCACAGTGGTAGAAATACCCAATCTAGATGTGCAAAACTCCAATTTCAAGTAATAATAACTATCTTCTACAAACTTCGATATTTTACAACACAGACATAGTCAAAGTAGTTAGTACTTACTGTAATAACAATATCAGCACTCTGTGAACCTCAAAACAAAAATATGCAGCACAGTTTTTAATAGGACTTTTCTATCGATCAATTTTCATACTTTCATGTTGTTTTGGAGTAAAATTGTATAAATTCACGCGTATTTACTCTGATTCTTTTTTTAACAGAAGCAGGACACTTTCTAGTACGTAGTTATTATAAATTTATCTGTGGAAAACTGCGGAAATGGATGCTGGAATAAAATATTCGACCAGTTTGTCATATACCGTTCATTGCTATATTTCTTTTTATTCCTCTATTAGTCATATACAAGTCTTTATCTGGGATTCACAGAGTGCCGATATTGCTGTCACAGTAATCTCAAATAAAGACTGGTTATGAGTAATAGGGGACTAATGAGAAATACACCCGTAAATGGTTTTCTGACGACAGACCGAATATTTGACTGTAGCCTCTATTCCCGCAAATTTTTGCAGATAAATTTGTAACAGCTGTATTCTAGAACGACCTCTGTTTCTATTAGAAAACTAATCAGAGTGAATACGCGTGAATTTATACAGTTTTAATCCAACACAACATGAAAGTATGACAATTGATCGATAGAGAAACCGTAGTTAAAAGTATCCTGCAAACTTTTGGAAGAAATACTGGCAAAACACGAATAGTAGTAGGAACGTTTGAGAAAAGCAGCCTGACTTTCATAAATTATAATAAAACGAACGCATTTCCGAAATATTACCGGTATAGAATCTCATCTTTGCTGGGGTGTCGACTCTCACGGAGTGCTTTTATTGCTGTTACTGCAATCAGTGACTATATCAGTATTACAAAAGAAATAAAAACTTGTCCGAGATCTTACTATTTGAACTTGGCCTTTTGCACAGCTAACAATAAGATCAGGAGTTTCGACCACTGTGCGTCTCGGTTCGTCGAACGCGAACACCATCGGCGGAGGACAAAAGACGCGGGTAGGACAAAGACTGAAAAATTAATTTAGATAGGATTTAACGAACGACGCGCATTCTTATGGACGAGAGGTGTTCGACGGTATGCGCAAATATTTGATTATTTCCTAGCGCGCCTTTTTACCCAGGGCTCGGTGAAAAATTTCGTTCGCCGAACGTCGACGTCACCGCGCCACGAACGGCAACGCGGCCGAGGGTGTACCGGTTTTCGCTCTCGCGTATTCAAATCTAATTTCTATGGCGGCTGATTGTCGCTTAAATAAAGAACGAGCGGGCTTAAATAATGCCACGTAGCTCGCGCTCTGCGAGCGCGAACACGCTCGACGAAACCACCCACCCACGAGGGGCAATCTTACGCGCCTACGGCGGATTAACACGCTCGCGTGGATTGGCCCGAGTGAGTTGTAACCCACGCCCCCCGGCCACAGCGAAATTTACGATTCTTTGCTCTTTATTCTTTATGCTTTATTCCGCGCCCGGTGGTGGTGGTTTCACAATTTTTCCTTTTTTCCGAAAAAAATGCCCCGCGTGAGCGCTGAATTGGCCCGGGGATTTTTTTTTTATCCTCGACGCGCCACCCGCTTCGGTAATGATCCCCGGGCCACGCGCGAAATATCGTAACGCGCGTAAAGATCATCTAATCGCATATTTACTCTTTATAATTGTTCGTTGCACGGCGCAACGACCGCGTTCGCGTAATAGAGTTATCAATCTGGTGTGCGGTGAATGAAATTGTTCTCGTAAATCGAGGACTCTTCCATCCTCGATATAATTAATATTGATCGAAGAAGAAGAGATTTGTTTGCGCTCGGACGCGAAGCTTCGTTTGTCGACAGATTAGTGACTGCAAAATGAACACCTTGAGGATAGCACCGTAAATTCCGAGCTACCGGAAGTTCCTCGAGCGTATGTTTTCTATCATTTCTTTACTTTATTATTTAGCTCGATAAACACAGTGCTTTAATTACTTATTATTACTTATTATTTAGCTTTATATTCACCGGCTGTTTAGTAGTTCTATTGACGGCATATGTAAATTTATGTAAATTCATTATGTTGATGCGCTAAAATTGTCATACTTTTATGCATCTCTTTATTACTTGTTCCTTTGTTCAGATTCTTTGTAATCTAAAAGGGGCCACCCGTCTAAATAAATAAATAAAAATAAAATAAAAGTATTGATCGAAGAGGAAGAGATTTGTTTGCGCTCGGGCGCGAAGCTTCGTTTGTCGACAGATTAGTGACTGCAAAATGAACACCTTGAAGATACCGCCGTAAATTCCAAGCTACCGGAAGTTCCTCGAGCGTATTTCGCTCGAGTGATCTCGGCTCGCGCTTTCTTGCGCGTAATCGCTCCGGTAATTAACGTTTGATTCGACAATCGACAGCGTCGTCTCTCAAGGGCCGACGGTACCGGTGCGGCTCCACGAGAGTTGGGCCTAATGCGAAAATAAGCGACGCTGTCTGCATCGTTAATTATGGACAGACTATAACGACTGGCTCGCGCACCACCAGGTGCTCTAACGGTGACGTAAATCCCGAGGCAAATTTCCCTCGGAATCTTCGGACTCACAGCGAAAATCCATTCGCACGTAAGACACGGGCTGGTTCACTTGCTTTTTGCCAACGAACCTTTGAAAACGTCGAACCGAAAAAAGAGACTGAGCATTGAAGAGAGAAGAATTATCTTTCTTTACCAGTCTCCTTTCCCATTATCGTTTCTGCGAATCTATCTGTCGCTCTGGAGTGCTTAAAGATCTCTGCACTTCGCGAAGCCGAGTGGAACATTCCAAAGCCAAAGGCGGACATTCACCTGCAGTAACATAGCGCTGTAAAGATACGGGGCGGTAGCCGCAAATTACAGTGTTACCCGTGGACAGGTAAAATACCTCTGGTATAGAGACTTACTCGAGGTATCTCGAAAATGAACGAAGAGAATAACCGAAGTTTGTGAGAACCGGAGCAACTTCCAAAACCAAATCTCTCATGTCGATCTGCTCAGAATGGACTCGATTAAAGCTCGAGTTAGTGCGAACGATGTTCGCGCGACGCTTGCCGCTCCCACGTGAAAACGCACTTATCGGCGCATTCATCTGCGGTTAAATTGAATTTTCCAGGATCGGGCGCCCACGTAGCCTGGCACGTCCCTGGGACCAGCACTCTCGTGTAACTGCGCGTACTCGTGGGGTACCTACACGCAAGGTGTAACGAGACACTAAAGGAATGCTGCTGGTGCCAATAGCCACACGATCTGTCCGACGATAATTATGCCTCGCGTTACACGCACGCTCCTTCTCTCTTTCTCTTTCACGCACAGCGTGTGCCGCAAGCGTTGCACGAGGTAGCAAATCCCGCGAACTCTAAGGTTACCCCCACGATTAAGAGGAACCAGCCGTTTAATTGCCACGCCCTGCCCAAGCGATTTTCGACTTACAAAAATGACGATTGGCCCGATACGCGAGGGTATGCGAGAGATCGAGCTCGACGATCGATGTATCAAGGTAGTCCGCCTTGTTTCTTTAGACTCGACGGTGGTAGGTAAGTGAACGATAAAGAAACGAGGGGAAAGTCCACGAGCGCTCGCGTATGACACGCGTAAATGGCAGCGCGCTGGTATAATTAAGCGTTTCCCTGCGAGCCCTATCTCGTGCGCTTATCTCGACAATATAGAGAGAGAGACCTTATCTCGGAGACTGATCCAACGGAGGTTGGTGAGATTTTTCGTGAAAATTGCCGTGTCGAATAAGAGGATGAAGTGGGCATTCGATGGAACGCGGAAACGAAGAAATCACTGTTGTCGATTGTTATCTGAAATTATGTTCTCCATAAGATAATGAAAATTCCAAGAGGAGACCGGCACGAATTTGTTTCGCCGTCCATGTCTGAACTCTCGATTAATTGAACCGCTCGCGGCACGAGTGGGAGTTACGACTTTCTCTCTCGTAATCGTCGTTGATAGTATAAATTAACATGGGACGAGGAGCACGTCGACTTTTACTCTCGACGGAGACGAGTCACGCGAAGTGCGCGTGGCCCAAGGTAGACGATGCGAAACTTAAAAAGAAGGCAAGAGAATCTTTCGGAAGCAATGAAAATCCCATTAAATTGACACTCGAGTGGAGTTGTGATCCTGAGAGAGTTCGTGGAACTTGAAGAATGCCGAGAAGACTCTCCCTCGAAACTATAAAGACGAAGTCGAAGTTATCGAGAGTTTCAAGGTCCTTCGGGCACGGCACCGAGTCACTTCGTAACGATATTGCAGTAAGTCCATTGATAAAAAAAAGAAAAATTACAAGAATCATGGATGTCCGGTCGATAAGAGGCAGGAGAGACCAGAGTGTCTCCACGAAAGAATGTGAAGAGAAAAATATTTCTTCGTGTCGATTATTCGTGTAACACGTAAGGACCATTTCTCGAGAGTCGCGCCTGCAAAGGATAATCATAAAATCAAGTACCGGGTCGTTGTTCGAAAAGGATAAGGGCCATGTGGTGTGTAGTGGGTGGGACGAAGGTCCTGACGACGCTTAGACCCAAAAGGATGGACAGTTCGGCGACGACTAGCTTCGAGGCAGCATTCTAACAACGAAATACAACTTAAAATCATAGTTCTGTATTACGTCAGCTTCGTGCTCTGATTAATTTTCCTTTTCGACTCTTTGTCTCATTTCTTACATTCGAGATTGCGAATTAAAATGTGCAAGACGTTTTTCTCTTTCTCTCGTTCAATGTCACTCGACGAATGAAGACGCCATCTGATCGCGTGGGTGCGCGCAAAAGCGACTCTTCAGTAAGGACGCTCGTACCTTCTTCTCCCCTCCACGCGTGCGTGGGTGCACACTGGCGAGCGAATGTGTGTGCGCACGCGAGCGTGTGAATTTAGTGGCACGCATCCACGTGCGACGTTACGGGAAACGAGAACACGGCGAGCCACACCTCGGCCTCTCTCGCCAACAAAACGCTCCGGATCAGCTGGGCGGACCTCGCCTCGAAGTATCTCGATGGTTCCACCTTGCTCGCAGTATCAATTTCACGAGATAGGCGAGATTGAAAATTCCTTTCCTTTTGCAGAGAATTTATGCATAGGAATTATGCTGCGAACGTTTAAAAAGACCGTAGGATTCTCAGAAATCCCAAGAGAACTGCTGATCCAGACGTAATTCTGTTGGAATTATGATTGTCCTGTAATGTGGTATTAAGATTTGGTTTATTGTAGTATCAGTATGGAGCGTGTTACGAAGGCTTGAAGAAACTGTAGGATTTTCGGGAATCCCAAAAGAACTGACCCAGACGTAATTCCGTTGGAATTATGATTGTGCTGTAATGTGGTATTAAGATTTGGTTTATTGTAGTGTGAATAATGTGGAGAGACGTGATTCAAGTAAACGATACAGTAAGACGAGTAGCTTCTAATGATCTCACAAGGCTACTACTTTAATCACTATTTCTTCACTACTCACAACTCTTCTCGCAACTCTATCCTTGCTACTCAAGCTCTCTACTCCAATCTCTGTACTAGATCTCCATTCTCTACTCTTTACTCAGCCTTCTAACAATATGCTCCATTCACATGTATCCCCACACACACAGTTTTCCAAAATTCGCAATTTTCCGTCTGCCAATTCACAACACATTGTCGACACTCCCTCTATGTTCGTTATCTGCCACCCACGTGGACGTTATTGCCCGAGTATTCGTCAGACTCTTGGACCTAGCGCCTTAATCCTAAACAGTCCTAGACATAAACATTAAACAAACTCGTAAATTAACTGGTAAATTGTGTGTGGAAACCACAATCCAAAAATTGATCGAATTTGAATGAAAAAAAAGAAAAAGGAGTGGGTATTAGGAACTGTAACGAACAGCGAATGGGCTGATTCTCAAACAGCTGATTTTAACAATCGATCCTATCGGTGTAAAATCGACGAGAAAAATGTCTCTGGATTAAGTGTTTCTAGATAGATAAAATTGTCACACCCATTTGTAAGGACGCATGTTGGATTCCAACTAGCAAGGCGATTGACACCGGCTCGCCTTTTGCAGGTCGAATTTTTCTCGCTTCTCGGCTCCGTGGACTCGCCTGCGAATTCCATTCCTTCCGTATCTCCCGTCAACATCGCTCTTCCGTCCCCGTAAGGTAAAAGCGTGGAAAGATCACGGGAAAGCAAGACCGGACCCCGGTGCAGCTTCTAACGGCGTTTCAACTGGGCGAACCAGTTGCGAACGCCCGTTCGACCTTCGACGGGCGATTGACGGCCGCGCCCTCAATCGTCCGGACGATTAGCCAGAGAGGAACACCCCGTGAGAACGAGGACGCTCGTTTATGCCAAGCAGAACAATTATTTTCCCTTCCTATTGTTCGCACGCTGAGTCTTCATTCCAACGTTTAATCACCGCGACACGCGAGCTCTCATCATTTCCAAAATAAAATTCTAATCTTTATTATTAACCAATTGGCTGTTTTTGACGAGTATACTCGTCATGCGTAAAAAGTACCATTTGCTATATATGTATATATATTTAAGTTAAGTAAACGAATGAACGGTAGTAGTAAAATTCAAAAATAAAACAGTGATTTCATCGCAACTTGACACAGTGCGTACGGCGCTCTGCGCGCTCAATGCGCTCCCAGGGCCCGCACAGTTTTGAACGCTCCAAAAACGCTTTATACGATGCATATATGCGCTTTTTTAATTCACATTTGATATTATATTCGTATAAAGTATTCTTAAATATTACTATATACTTTTTATATATCTATTTATTATGTATGCAAACGAGATATCTCGTAACTCGTACGCAATGTGTTAATTCTATATTATAACAGCCCGAAGTATTCGGTGTTTCACGAGTATGCTTGTCGTTGCTTGTTTTTTGCGACACATTTTAGGTGCACAATTTTTAAAAAGGTCGCAACAGTTAACTGGCTAAAAGCTTTCATCGCTCATTTAGCGAAGAACATTTAATTCTCGAAAGGTGAGTTTTTGAAATTTCCTTCGACACCTGCGAGAACAACGAACCTCTCGCGTAGTTGCGAAATCCGCGTTCGATCGGACTTAAAAAGGACTGGAGAGGAAAGACAGGGCGCCAGAGTGACCAGCGTGTAGGACGACGGCGCGAACCTCCTAAAAGCGACCCACGCCGTTGCGAGCTCGCGGATTGGACCATTCCAGGATGAAGTGGGTCGGACTGGTTGGATTATCCGGTGGTCGTAACGACGGCGAATAGACAATCTCCAAAATCGGCGCGGACCACGAGAATAGAAATCTCATCATCGTGCGAATTGAATTATAACTGTTTTTTTTTGCCCGAGACGATAATTATCCCCGTTTAACACTATTATCGTTTAAGATAATTTCGTTCTTGGACCACGAACCTACGCTACAAATATTGCTAAGCGCTTTCCTCACGCCACTATTCGTCTTATCGGCAGAAGCATCGGTGGCAGTGCTGAGAAAGGTTGCGTACAAGTTACGTGGGGTGTTGCGCCTCGCCAAGAAGAGAAACTGACCATTTAAGGTGGAGCGAAGCGGCTCTCCCATGCGTCGATTCATTGTTACCGTAGGTTCACCTTCGACGTCGTGTCGAAGGGAGGAGATGGAAGAGGGGAGTCTTTAGATTTCACTTGGTAGATCGCGCAATAGTGTCGAGGAAAAGGCAAGCACAGGACGGTATCGATTTCCGCTGACGAGCCCGGTGATTTTCTGGCTCAAGGTCAACCGTCAGCGAGGAATCGATGAATACTGGAGTCGACGAACTCGACGAACAAAAATCAACAGTGATTACTGTTTGTTAATAGAGGATTCTTTCGTGGCACGGAGTTCTTTCTGAATTTATCATTTTCTTACCTCGTGACACGCTGCGTTGCACCACCAAGGACCGAGCCCTCCTCCTTCAGGCCAGGATAAATCTGAAATAGAAGGAGAACCTTGAAATACATCAGTCTACGATTCTAAACTTGCTTAACCGTTTGAGTTCCAGGCGGTATTGAAAAAACACTGTCGAAGAATCCCGAACAGCGCAACCGCGCTTTCTCTAAACGAGTACGGCAGGACCCAAGCAGCGCGATAGCGCTTCTTTTATTTTATGTCGATAAATCTCAAGCGTAACTTGCGACAGTGCGTAGACTGCAGCAGCAAAAATGCAATAAGTTTGTGTGCAATGTAAAAAAAGAATTTATCCAATATGTTTTAATAAACACCGATTTTATAATTGTTTGTTCGTAACACGAAAATATTTTTAATTTGCAATTTGTTATTTTATGAAATACATCCGTATTATTAGATATGCGTACTGTAAGTTCATCAATATTTCAAATTTTGTTCGATAAAAATGATTGAGAAGGTAACAATGAAATACAAAATGTTTTATTTTATAATGCATTATTGCAGTATTATTATAGCATTGTGCCTATTGTAAAATGTATTATTTACATTAAAAGAAGGAGCTGTGTGATGTACTTGCGTCAGTAAATCAGTTGTCGACAATGCTCGAAATGTGCTGAGTTTCTCAATATAAAATCTGAAGAGCGCGGTCGCGCTGCTTGTAACTCAAACGATTAAAAAGATGTTCTCTTTCGAGAAGTGGATGTATTACGGAAAATGGGACGAAAATAATTTTCTTTGCGCTGGTCACGCCCACGGAATCATTCCTACAAGTTAATCCACTTCTTTCAAGCGGTTTTCTCGTAAGCCACAGGATCACGGTCCACTCGAGCACGATCGAGGGGCGGTATCGACACCGCCGTGCTAATCGACGACGTAGAACTTGGTCGGATTAAATCGCCTTAACGATTTAGGGCACCTCTTGCGTCGAATACGGTGCGCGAGACGCGTCATTAGCGGGGCGAATACTCAAGCGAAGCCTTTGGCCCGCTCTAAGAGAATCCTGTGGAAGCGTGGAGGGAGGATAATTTCCTCGGTAGCTAGCGAGTAAACGGTAGAAGAAGAAGGTGATGGGTGGAGGCGAGTTTGGTCCCGCCAACTCGAATGAGGCGATCGATTCTCGGCGTTAGTCGATTAGGCTTATTCACGTCCTTCTAGAAGCAGAAATAATGGAAAGTTCGCCACGCGTTTTTTTTTTCAGCAAGGAGCAAAAGATCACGCGAAGAAGTAACGGAGGACGAAGAAGAGGAAGAAATAAAATCAGCAAACGAGTAATCGAGAGGAGGACGCAATTTTCGATTGAAAACGAGCGATCGTTGTTTAACCCGAGAAAACAGTTAGGGCAATTCGTCGATCGTAAACAGAATCGCCGTCCAAGGCGACGTCAATATTAACGGAGTCATGTTTACTACGTTTCGCAGCTACTTGCGATCTCCTGGTGTAGAAGCTGTTGGAAGAGGCGAGTGACAAGGAAGGAAGGAAAAAGTTCATAGGAACCAGAGAGGATTCAGGACGAATAAATATAAGGGTGTAAATATTTAGGATGACAAAATGAGTGCTTCCTCCAAACCACGCTCTTTTTTGTAATTTTGTAGTAGGATCTTGGGTTTACTTTTTCGAATTTGACGAACATAATGCATTTTTTGTATTTGGCTATTAAAACAAAATACACGAATATTTAAACTCTGTCGTTTTTAATGCAGCAAAAAGTACTCAGATTTGTAGTAATCTTGGGTATTGTTGGAATATGTTAAGAACCTGTCATGCTAATAATGACGAATAATGAAAATCAAGGTCCTTCTCGACATAGACGAAATTAAAATTAAAATGAAGCAATTTTCGACGATTCTTTCTGGAATAACGCAAATTCGTCGATTGGTTTCCGGCGAAATATTTGCAAATATGTGGGATAGCTTTGAGTTTCGATGACATCATGGAAAATCCACCGCCCTTCGTGGAGCCGCTCTGGTAATTATTCAACTCGCGCGACCCAATCGCATCTCTCGCGACGGCACACTCTGCGCCCGACGACGATTGTACAATCGGCTCGTCCGCATGCGTTGCATAATTCCCTTTTGTATCCTCGAAAGCACGAAAACACGACTGCATGGACGCGCGTACGAGTGACCAGCCTCGATGACGCTTCCATCGTATCACGGTGAGCGAACGACCTTCCTCACAAACGATACGGGCTACAAGCGAGAGAACGGACAGACGAGATTTTTAAATCGCCAAACAAACGCCTACAACTACCAAATTTACATTTTTCAATTACAATCGGCCCATTAAGCCAAGCGTCGATTTTTCCTCGACGAGGAAACACCTCGTGAAATTGCATCGAATGATTTATAATGTTTTCCTCTTATCCTCGGAAAGACGACGTTTGCGCAACAACAACGATACAAGCGAACTCTTCTTCAGCAACTTCCCTCTCACTCTCACGTTTTTTCTCTCTCAAGAGTTTCTCACGAATGAATAGAGCATCGCGAGAACAATTATCGTGAATCACTCTCCGATGTGCGACGGTCGATCCTATCACTGGTGCGCACGTAGAAAAAGTAACAACGCGATGACGAATATTAATGTTAAGAGCGTAACGAGGCTCCGTGGAAATCGGTGAAACTTCGGTTTCCGGTGCTCACCGACGCACCGAGATAATCGGAGCTCTGAGTAATTAATCCTTACCAAAGCACGATAGGATAAAAAAAACTCGTCGGACTAATTATTACGTGTAACACATGTAGGTATATCGACACCCACTAACGCCCATCTAAATATTCAATGGGGACCCTTACGTAATGTATTCACCCACGCGCATGTGTAATGCATAGTCGGATTATATTGTAAAGTCAAACTGCGAGCGTGCCGGTGGATGATACGTGTTCTCGAAGGCTGGTAAAAATCGATTAATCTCCAGTACAACTTTCTAAATAAAAGAAATGTCTTTCGGTTCGCCGCGACGAGAGAAAAATTAATTCGTTTGAGAACCCGCACGACGGCGAGAGTATCGTACGATTCTAAAAGGAGACGAAGGTGCAGCGCGCCGTGCTAAATCGCTCTCAATAATATTTCATCGGCTTAACGAGCGACCTTCTTCTTCCCGATATTTCGCTCGATGCGATTCGTCGTGCTCGTAACCGCGAGACTGCTAGATGCTCAGGCAGAGGAGGCCGCTTCTCTCTCTGAGCTCAGATTTACGGCCTAACGAGCGGAGTTACAACGTTGGCCATGTTTACATAATGCCCACATGTTCACGAGACATACGCGTGCGAATCGCTCCGAAGACAAAGTAAAGTTGACTCTTGTGCCCAGTATCCTGATCGGAGAATAATCGCTTCTAGGAGAGGAGGAGGACCCGACGTTCGAATAATATTTGTGAGAGAGATGGACCGTGAATTATCGCGCGGATGGGAAAATTAATCATTTTCGTGTAGGTACCACGATGTTCCTGAATAACGCGAAGTTTAATAGCGAGGCGCGTCGGATTTATGACATTCGTTTTCCTAATTCGTCGTCTGTGGAGGATCCTTTAATTTACAAGCAGAACGTCAAGGAACAAAGAAAAAACACAATAATTATTACCCTATTCAGGGCTTTGAATCCTCCGAGATTACAGAATCCAGACCTATAACTTTATGGAACTTTTTTAATGTGCAGGATTTTTCATTTAAATCCGTCAATTTGACGGGTTAGTGCTAAGAGCCCAACTAATGGAATATTTTAAATTACGAAGAGAAGAATCGAAGGAAGGAACTTTTTCTTGAACGAAACGTAAAGTACAGAAACGAAAGAAATCGAAGAATGTATTGTAAACCATAAGAAAGATGCGCATCAAGCGTGCGCGTTAGTCTCTCGACCTTCGCTAAATTCGCATCGTTAACGCTGGGCTTTAAGGTGTCCTCGGGAATAATCGCAGAAACGTTGACGATAGGTACCGGCAACTACGGTGGCACGGAGCGGATTGATGCGCCAACTAGAAAATTGCACGTACGAGCACTGCCTCTTTCATGAGGAGAAGGACGCGGCAGGGAGAGGTGCGGAAACCACCGTGGCAAAGGGGCAAATATTACTTTCAGCTAGAAATGAAATTCTCCTCGACCGCGAGCTCCTTCCGACGAGCACGAAAATGTCGGCACGATTAAATGAGCACGAAGTCGCAGCTTGGAAGGAAGCGCCACGCCGGTTCCACGTTTGATTCGAATGAGGTCGTGTAAAATTTTTTATCATTCCGGTGCCCTGCAGCACAAAAGAATTCCAGTAACGGAGCGCGGTGGCCGCATGCAAAATTCGTGCGGCATTTTTCACGTGGCACTGCCTACGACATACTCGAGTTAAAAGATTCCAGAAAAAAAACCCTGCTCAACTTGGAGGACTGAGGACAATTAGGTATCCGAGTGAGTAATACAAAAGACCTGTCTCTGAGCCAGTGGGGTAAGACTTCCGTATCGGACCCTCGTCCGATCTTAATAAAATTTTACTGGTACGTAGCACTTACTAAATGCAGTCGAACGCCATAAGTGCGAATTTAAGGAAGCGCCTCGTTTTCGAGATATTAAATTTTAAAATTACGTGATTAAATCAACAATTTTTGAAATTTTTACGTAAAAGGAAGACTGAAATTCCAGAAAATGTCAGGTTAGGCAGGTGCAACGCGTAATAAAAAAATAATTTAAACTTGAGAGCGTGGTAAGTTGAACCACGATCTAAAAATATAATCTTAACCATCTTAATAATTCTGGTATTCCACAAATTATCCTTCTAACCAAAACTGTTCCGTGACTTTTAAAGAGTTAAGAATCCCTGTTCCTAAGTTATATCCGTAAATCTTACTGTTGGCAAGCTCATGGTATAAAACTCTACTGCAAAGAACAATTTTTAATTGCGCTAAAACCGTTAATACACATTAAATGTTACACGATAGAAACACATCCATACCGTACAAACCAGTTAAAACGCGTAACTGCTTGCAACAAAAGTAATATGCCACGCGTCTCACAATAACGTCTAATAAACAAATTCGTAACCAGAGTACAATTCCACTCATAACGAATCGACTGAAACACTGTTCCAACGCTTACCGATAAATGTAAAGAAACCGTGAACACCCTAGCACCTCGACCAATAAACCCGCTCACCAGAGCTCGAAAGAGTGTCCCAATTCAACGGTGGAAATTAATCGGTACGTCTCGACGCGCAGTTCCGCATGCCGATTCTCCGCTCGTGCCAGTGCCGTTTCTCTCTCTCTCTCTCTCTCTCTCTCTCTCTCTCTCTCTCTCTCTCTCTCTCTCTCTCTCTCTCTCTCTCTCTCGTGGACATCGAAAAAGATGATTCGCTACGGAGCTATCGTCATCTCTCCCACCACAATGGCGAAAGTAGCCAGGATTACATGGGGCGTCAGCTGTCGATGGACGAGCTTCCCGATTGTATGTAAATATCGGCATGACGTGCATTCAGGCGTTCGCCACGGATACGCGCCCATTGTCCACCGGATCCTCCCTGCCCAATGGACGGCCGCGATTCTCCCGGGGACACGGCACGACGGATAATAATAGTAAATCCATAATTGTCACATTCGCGTGCGCCGAACGTTTCCTGGTGGAGAACGACGATAGGTACTGGTACTCACCGAAGTATCCGCTGGCGATGAAGGATCGGACGAGCACGCGAACGAGTAAAATTTGCCGACTAAGGAGAAGAATGAGAAAATTGTGGAGGGTTGCGGAGAAGAGAGAGAGAGAGAATTACGTAAACGTCGCGACGTCGATAAGCGACGTCGGTAATTACAGCGAGTCGCCCGAGGAGACGTCTTCGCGAAGAGGACTTTCCTTCGAACGACGAGGAATTCAAAATTCTACGAGACCACGGCAAGCTTCGATCTCACGTGCAAAGAGAGGATCATCCGTCCCTGACGGGAGCCGGTGAACTCTTTCGCAACTTCCGCGGTAAATCTCGAGGGAATGGGGCGCGCCGTAACCTTCGCGTGGATCGAAGTCGAGTGGTCGCGTAACTTTTTGCCGCTCCGCTTTTTCGCGCTATTCCTGATTTTTACATCGGAAGTTCGTGGCGCGAAAGTAGATCTGGTAGTTACCAGAGTTTTGTCGCGCGAGAAGGAACGTAGGGACGTACGAACGCGACTGTGTTATTAGATTGTTGCGTGGGGAGGAGTAAATCGATGGCGGAAAAAAAATTAATTACATTCGACAGTGGCCAGTAGCCGTACTCCGGGCTTCACGCGTCGATGCATCGACGATTCGCTCGCAATCGGGGAACGGAAATCACGAGGAGACGCCATGTTCTGTAGTTACCTAGGCGGATCCCGCTGACCTGAGAGCAGGTAACGATCGGGCAACGATTGCTCTTTTCCTCGGGTAACTCAGAATCGTGCGCGAACGTTCTGAGCTAATACAAAACGTTCTAAGTTGTAAAGATTACTAAACTAAGTGTTACCTTATATTTTGTTCGTTGAAGTCAAATTTAGTCTCACTTGCGAAATTAACTAAAGAATATAATAGAATGAAATATGACTTTAGTGTGGTTTGGATCTTAAGACTCAGAAGAGCCAAGCACAGAAGTATCACGTATCAAGTGTGCATGGAGAGCTAAAAATTAAAATGGAAACAGAAAAATAGAAAGGAATAAATGAAGAATAAAGAAACAGCAATTGAAGAAGAATCATTATCCTTACGAGGACTCCGTTTACCAAATGTGCTCGTATAGCTTTCTTCTAGAAACAATCAATGAGGAGAAACAGCCCTAATCTCGCTTCACAGTAGATTCCATTCTCTGGTGGAAGAGATTTGAGAAAGCGGAGAGATCAAAGAGGTAATTCGTTGAAACAAAATTCAGTATCGTTTCTGAAATAAATTTACACGGAATACCAGGGCCAAGGATAATGTTAGAGAGGATCTTGAGTATCCCCTTCGTGCATTGTCGTCCACCCTTGGCCCCCGTACGTACGTAGATACGGTACATCCCTTTGGTAATCGTACATGTGTCGCGTCGAGGTACCTCAGGGCGCGGTTTACATTGCAAATTCGTCGGGAAACTTCGAAGCGGAGGATGAGAGGACGAACGGGAGGCGGAGGCAGGGCAGGCGACACGTTGCCGGGGGTCGGCTGGCTTGGCAGAGCGCAAAAGTTATTCCGTCGATTAAATTACCTTGCGGACCAGTTGGCATGTCCGTGCGCGGCCATCGGATTAGCGACATTGTTGTGAAACAAAAACGGAAAATCCCAACGGGCTGGAAAGGGAGAACCTCACTGACCGCTCAGTACCCTCGGCATGGACGAATCGGAAAATTATCTCGGGCTCGAGATAATGATTTCGAGCCACCGAAGATAACCACACGCACGTTTCCTTCGACGTGGGTAACGTGAACACTTGCGGTCCTTAGTCCACGGTTGATACTTAGGTCGATATTACCCTGTAAAAGATCCTTGGTCCAAGATCTTTTACAAAATGTTAATTTATCAAGTATTTTACAGTGTGCTGAGTAATCTTTCGTAAAAGATTACGAAGATTCTTCGATTTGTTTACGAACAGCGGATAATTAAATCTTTATACCGGGACCCGCATACTTATTCCCTCGTTTATACCCGGTGAAGCTAATTTAGACAATTTCGCGATAACCTCGGCATCGTTATCTAACGTTGAAAATATCCTGTGCTAAGAATACACCGTCTGTCTATTCTAGAAGCTTCGCTATTCAAAGAGAATAGGAAGAAGTAAACTTATCGATTGTGTATCCTCGAGAAACAAGGAAAGAGAAACCGTGCGCGATCACGAGCTACTATGCTCACGCACTCGCTTTATGTAATTTGCGTTTCACCACCACGCTCTAACGGCGCGCGCGAGTGCCACTGCGCTTGTAAAACATCACGGAGAGGGATACGCCCGTGTACACCGGGTGCTTGGATTTGTCCTCGTTGCATTGCGTCGGGACGAGAGTACCATTCTACGAATATACTCGTATCAATGGATACAGAGTGTAAACTTCTATTCGCAGGCAGAGAGAGAGAGAGAGAGAGAGAGAGAGAGAGAGAGAGAACGACGAATAGTGAGTTTACACGAGCACGAGCACAATTGACGTTTACATGTCGCACGAGCCAGACACGTTCATTCCGCGCCATTGCGCCAAATAGACCAGAGGTAGGGCAATAGTGGTGAACATCAGGTGCACGTATGTGGTTGTAAACAGGTTTACATACTAGGCGTTTACAACTACCGGGCATGCGCGATACACTAACACGTCGTCCATCGACAAACCTCTCAGCTGAGAGTTAATTCGTAGGTGTCGATACGCACACCTGTAAAGGATTTTTTTCTCTTTCCCTTTAGAAGCGTGCGTCATCGTCAAGAGAGAACAGTCTCTTTCCTCGCGAGTGGCGTCGAGCGTAGGACACGTTAGTATCGCGTCGTTAACAAATGCAAACGAGGTCAGACGTACCGTAAGAACACAACGGGAGAATCCCTTGGCCTCAATTTCCATCGGCCACGCTAAAACATTCCACGCGGATTGGTGGATCTGTGAATTTCTTTTCGATGGTCCAGAAAAGACTCCAACGAACAACGGTACAAGCTCGGAGAGATTTCGTCTCTCGTACACGCGCGACGAACATAGTACTTTTAAGATTGCGGAGTCATTGAATCGTCGAGGTTTACCGAGAGCTATTCACTCTCTCGGTTACTTAAGGATCAAAGGGATCGAGGAATCGAGAGCACGAGTGCTCCACCTGCGAATAGGCGAGTGACTCAGCCGTAAAAGAGAGCCCAACCTTGTCTTCTTATTTCCCTTCTTTTTTTCTATTTCACTTTAGAAGCGCCGCCCACGGGAGGGTACGAATGTCGGGCGCGATAAGGTGCTTGGCAAAGACCGGAAATAGGGTTGGGTGCGTCGTGGGCCTGGAACGGTCAACGGTTGTATATTTCGTGCAATCTTAACTCGAGGCGAGTGAGATAAAGGAAATTAAAGGCAAGAGTGCAAATAACTGTGCGCACGATAACACACGACGCCGACCGACGACCGTACGCCGCGAAATTCTTCCCGTCAGGTGGAAACTGCTCGAGAATCGCTCGAGCTCTCGAAGCCGATCTTTAGGCGCTCGCGTGCCATTGGAATTCCAGGAGAATATAAAACGAGGATCGGAGGTTTGGCGCGTGCCTCGAGACGCGCGCAACACGAAGGTAATCTTGCTGGACGTGAATCAGAATCCAGTGTCGATGGACGATCGGTCGAGAGAGAACACGGGATCTGTAAATATTTGATCGATTCTTATCGGTAAGGCGTATCGTGGCGAGTCACTGGCATTGTTTGTTAATAAAGCGATTCGCCAACGGCCACTCGAAAGGGGTAACGCACTCGGCTCGTGGAATGTCGTTTCACGTATACACAATTACGTCGAGAAGTGTGCGAGCGAGGGGCTCTCTAAAGGGCAAATCGTCGCGTCATCCATAAATATTAATTCCCCCCTTAATCGCCTTTCTTTCCCTCTTGGCTCTTTTATTTTCAATACAGACGGACAGTCACCGTAGCCACGTGAAATACAATCGATCCGATAAGCTACGACGCGCGCGGATTCGTCGAAACACCACTACCAGTCCAAATTCTAATTTATTCAAATTTATTCCTCTTAACCGCTCGCGCAATAATCGCATATTATTAGATAACGATCCCGTGCTACGTGATCTACGAGATAGCGGTACTCGTAGCGAAACCACTCGAACGATCGTAGTATTAACTCTCGATGAAAAACAAGCGCCACCGCGTGCGAGATAATCTAAACGGGAGCGTACGAATTGCCACGGTAAAGTCCTTTTATTCTTCGAAATTGAAAGCTGCCGTTGTGTACTGGCAGATCCCAAAGAATGCGACTGAAATTAAGCGCTAACGATTTTTTAAGACCTTGTTTCTCGAGTTAACGTTTCGAGAAGAATTCGAGGTTTTAACACTATTTCTACCGGGGTTCTTGTGTATACCCATTTCGACCAGGAGGTGTGTCTTTTTGGATCCAGGATGAGCTGCAGGAAAATGACACCGCTAAATTAATTTAGCAACTGATATACGAATAGTGAAAGAAGTAATTAAGGAAAGATTATTCAACTTGGAAAATCATTTTAAAATACAATTTGAGAAGGTGTCTTTTGACAGCTTTGGTAGAAATAGTGTTAAACGTACCGCAGATGAATTGTGCAAGTCACTCGTGTTTCCACGGTGCTCGGCGGAAAGGAAAAATAGAAAAAGAAACTTTTATTCTCTCGACGAAACGTCCGGCAATCTTCTCGCTGATTTTTCCTCCTTCCTCTCCGCGAAGTCTCGCGGTTACGCAATCACGAATCCTTGAGCCACCGGCGAAGCGAGTCACGAGGACTCGTATTCCTATTTAACGTCGAACTTCGCGCGCCTGGACTAATTGATCTTGCGCGACTCACCGCCCTCTCTCGTACATCCTCCTCCTTCTTCTTCACCTCCTTGCACCTCCTTCGCCTCTTGCGAATCCATCCGCCACCTGTTCCATCGCACGACTCAAGGCGAGGCTCATTACCAGCTCGCGAAACGTCCTGTTTTCCTCTTATCGTTCGTTAAATTGAGAGCAAACTATTCGGACGAAGGAGATCATCGGTCCAAGTTCCACTTTCGTCCGTGGAATTTTTCCGGTAGACAGGCATCCCCGAACAACTAATCGTAAAATTCGATATTTAACATTCCCGATTTACTTCACCGAGAACGAACGACCTAGTAGATTCTTCACGTGCGCGCAAACGAAATTATTACAAGATACTACGTGAGAGAAAAAGGCATTCTCGAATTCTGGTTTAGTAAGTTGGCGCGCGCGCGTACTCAAGGAGAACGGGATTTGTTAGTCGAATCATGTCGATTGCACTAGAGATTCGTGCTCCGCTTATAAATACCTGTTCTACAGAGGCAGCCGAGTAATTTTGTGTTTTGTATCTTTTGTAGGAAAAATTACCATCCCGGTGAAGGAAAAATGTATGATCGTGCAGACTTCACCTGGTAAGAGACAATGATTTCTCGTCGATTTTCTCGTTCAACGATCGATCCATTATTGGTTACAGGTACACCGCATCTTCGTGATTACCTTTAAGGATCTTACCGCTTAATTGTTATCGATCGTAGTGGCGCCGTATCCTGCTACACGATTGGCGAATTAATCGGCGGGTTCGCGAGAGCTTTGATAAATTCGCCAAGCCCGTGACTTGGACGCAGTCATCGATTACGTAGCCGCGAGACCGTGCCTCGTTTCATCCGCGTTTAAGGAACGCACGAACTAATTAATCGCTCGAGCCTGTAAAACTGTGCCCACCTCTTTCGTTTATTCTCAATCCTTGGTACTCCTCGTATTTTCCATTGTGTTACAGGCGTAAAAGATCTCTAACGATTTCAGACTGTAAATCGTCGCCTTTTAAATTATTGCCAAACAAAAATAGAGTAGGTAATATGATTTTAATAAAAATCTATAGGTAAACGGAGTCGGTAATATTTACTTAATATTTACGGATTTACTGGTATCAGAATCAATGATTAACAACTCCCTAATGTTTCTACTCCCGCTCAACGAGATATAAGAACAGTACTCAATCGAAAGAAGTAAGATTTACCACATGTATGTTAACCTAAAAGAATGCTATCGAGCTTCTTGGCATTTTTCGACGCGGAAAAGAAGAAGCGCAATATCGCCGCGTGGCACTTTTGAATTAGGAAAGAACAAAGATCCGTGGCACTCAAACGGTGAAGGACACGTGTATGGACCTGAACTCAAGCGGGCACCGCTCGATCTTCTTTTGTTTTTTGCTCCACAAGCTGTCCCGAAGAGTAAATCGACAAATTCGGTAGCTTCTGTGTTTTCTCTCGTTCTCTTTTACGTATCTTGATGATATTAATTGATATTCTATACCAGGTTTCAGTTTACAATACCTTCGTTTCGCGCATCTCAAATGACCCGATCGGGCACGGGGAGCAGTCACGTGGGGACACAACCAATAAAATGTCTACTAGGGTAACAACATGCACAAAACGAACAAAAATCGTCCACTTTCGAAGGTATTCTAAACTAAAACCGAATATATGTATGTTTGTACGTCCTGATTGTAGTAAATATGCAATCGAACTTACAGTGGTACAATAAAAATCGATCATTATTCAACACATTTTCCATTGGAAACTTGATTTTTCTCAACCAGCGGAGCGCGAGAACTCGAGCTCACGAAGCGAGACTTTCTTTAATCGTTCTCACTTGTTAATTTATCGAAAACAATCCGGTGCCCGAGTACCCGACGCGTCAGTGAAATAATTTCCATGGCCGTCTGCAAACTCATCTTTGTCCGAAGTTTTCCTCGACAGACTCTTGCACTCCCTTGGACGTAATAAAGGATTAAGTTGAAAAATTGCGCGAGAGGGCGGGAGACGAAAACATTTTATTCTCCCGACGACGACGACGTGCCGCGAGCGAAACTTTCCATCCCCTTTGCGCCTCTCCGAGCGCAGTTTTCTACTCTCGCGCTTCGAAGATAATGCAAATGCGAGTGTTCACCGGGAGCGCCAACTTTCGAAATGAAAACGAAAGAAGAGAATAAGAGAAGCGAGGAAACATCGTTCTCGAAGAATCGTTGCGCGTGATCGTGAAAGCGCCTTCGCGATATCTCTCGTGAAACATAGCGGCAATTAGAGCCGAAATGTGATCGAAATTTCTCATGAAAAAAGTAAGAAAGAAGAGAGAAAAGAAAAGCAACGAAGCAGCTTCTATACTCACTCGATGAGCGCATCGCACGAAGACTCGATCCAAGGGAGATTTCGAATCTTGCGCCTTGGAGGTTCTCTCCTTGCACCAGGCCTGTCCCATTTTTTCCTCGTGCCTGCTGTCTCTCCCTTCTTCTACCTTTCTCCTTCTTCCCTTTCCCTCCTCACGGCCCTCTCTCGTTCTCTCTCTCCTCGCTTTTTCTTCACTGCCGCTTCTCTCACCGATAACGCCAGATAATGTGGGTCATCTTAAGACTCGTTCCCCGTGACCTGCCGCAACTGGCGTAGGTACATTCGGTACCGCGGTCGGTCCTCTTTGCCCCGTCCACGAAAGAACCGTGTGGAAAGAGAGTGAGAGAGAGAGAGGTAGAAAGAGAGAGGGAAAGATTCGTGGAGGCGATAGAAGTTGAAGAAAGAAGAGAGAGAGAGAGAAGAGGAAGAGACGAGAAGAAGCTGTTCCTCTCTCGTTCTCCTCCTCGATGCGTGACCTCCTCCCCGCTGGTGCGTCTGCAAATTGAAAAATCCTTTTTTTCTCTCTCCCTCAATTAAATCTTCCGTTAAGCGGAGAAGCCGAAGAGTAACGCAGACGAAGAACAGGGTGGACGATCTGTCGTAGACAGGTGTCGTGCGTGTATCATCGCTCGATTATGTTAATAGCTTTCCGGTTGATTAGTCATTAATATCGACGACACACCGACGTGGTCCGTTCGTCGTAATGAGATGGGACATGAATTTTTCATCGTCGACGAAATTAGATTTAAACGACGTGTCACCGGGGATTTCCGCGGAAATTGCGCGCGGGGCTATTTAACGCGATGATGCGCTCTAATTGCGTTTAGCGCTAGGATATAACCGATCCTAAGATTACGTAGGAAACGACGAAGGTGAATCTCTCTAGAATGCAAGAATTGGAACGATCTCGGGCGGAAGTCGACTTGGAGATACCGGTTCGCGAAAAACCCTCGACTCTTTCCTCTTCGCGTTCTTCTCGCGGATACGATTCTCTCGCGTCACGTCGCGCGCACGTGCACGCGCGAGAATTTCGGCACAGGTCGTTCCCTTCGCGCTTACCAGCGTCGCGTCTGTGGAACGAGCGCGAGGCGCGTCGAGGTGCATCGCGTTGCACTTTCTAACTCTCACAATCAACGGTGAAATGTGCGCTTGTAAGCCGAGGACGAGATAAGGACGCCTGGTAGCGCGCGGGCTACGTCGACGAACGAGGTGCGTCCGTGAAGAGGTGAAGAGTGAAAAGAGGAGAAGAGAGAGAGAGAGAGATAGAGGACAAGGAAACGAGGAGAGTCCTCGAAAGATAACAAGGGCCACGGATGCACTCACGACCACGTCCCGTATCCTCGATGCATCGAGTTTCCATCGCGATGCATCCCACGAATTCCACCGCGGAGATAGGGAACTCAAAAATTTCTCTGACGCATTCCAAAAGGGCACTACCCACCTTCGATAGGAAGAATCCCACGTCCCACGGGGAATGTCCCTTTTCCACGATACTTCTCTCCAATATTCCGCTCTATATCTCTCTCTTTCTATTTTTCTTTCACTCTCCTGCAAGGACCACCTGCTGCGGCCTAATCCCCTCCTATTCCTCTTCTCTTCTCTTTTACCCTTCCAACGACACTCTCCACTATCTACAAATCACCGCACCGCGCACTCGCGAGATGCACCCGCGTCGAATTCGGTTGGTACGCGCGCGCGCGCGCGCGTACTTCTGATCCTCCTTGCACCTGCTCCACGCGGCCACGAGAGATCCTCTCTTGGAGCTGGACGCGGAGGAGATGCGGAGGAAGCAGCGAGCGTATACCGGTACCACCAACACACTGCGGTACCTAGGAGTCGGTCAGGCGTACGGCACTGCTAGTACGCGGATAGCGCGCATAGCGGGCAGGTTTATCGGCGCTGCTGCCACGCGGAGCGAGCAGGGAGAGATACCCAGGTGGTATGCAGGCACGGCATATACTGAGAGCGTGGCCGGTGCTTAAAGGCTTTCTAACCGCAGCCTCCGCTCGAGAAGCGGATTCCTCCCTCTTCGTTCGCCTCACGATTTCTTTCTCACTCACTCTCTCACGATCGCTCCTTTCATCCGTCTTCTTCTTTCTGCTTTCTGTAGAAAGAGACGTGAACGAGCGTCGATGATGCCCCTCCGCTCGCGTGTCAGCGCGAGCTCGCATACCCACGCACGCACACGCGCGCAACCTGGTGTAACACGTGTAGTACACACTCCACCGGTACCAACAAACGAGAACGATACTAATACCACTATGAGAGGATCCAGAGACGAACGCCATCGTCTCTCCTCGTTCTTCCTCCTCCACGATCGCCTCGCGGTAACCAGAGGTGGACCTCTACCTGAAATTCAACCTCCTGCTCTCGTTCCTACGCTCTCCTTCCTTCGCGTTACTTCTGATCGAGTCCTTCCTTCTCGAAGTCCAGGTGAGCCTCCAGGAGTTCGTCGGTTACGATTGCCCTTCTCCGATCGCTCCGTACTTTCAGCCTCTCTTTTCGTCCTCGGGTCGTGCTCTGCTTTCTTCAGCTCGCTTTTCCTCGTTTCTCTTCTTTCGCACGGTTTATTTGATCGCCTCGAGTCCCTTTGTTGCGGTGAACAGTTTTGCGCCGATGGTTGATATTGTGGTTGTGGTTGGACGAAGAGGTTCTTTTTTTTATTCTGGATTGTAACGCAGGTGGAGAAATAGAGGGAAGTGGGTGTTTGGGATTATGTTATTGAGGTCGAGTCCCTCTTATTGGATTTTAAGTAATGTATGTTTGTGTTTGATGTACGGTGTCGCGGGACGTCGTTCGAAACGGTGCATCTGCTAGAATGATATCTCGTTACTTAAAGTGTCTCGATGTTTTTACGCGCAAGGTGGACCATCTCCGCGTTCTCATCTTCTGATTCATCTTTACCCCCTCCTTTCGTTATTTGTCTCCGATTCTCATCGACGAGCCTTTTCGGGTATCGCCACGCTTTGTGGAAAGGAAAGAAGCACGGAGGTTTGCGATACAGGTATCGCGCGCCTGGGCGTAGGCTATTTGTAATACAGTGTTTCATGAAATGTATCAGGCACAGGGGAATTGCTGTACCTCGTCTCACAGCTTAATATTTCCGTAATCAGAGTAGTTCTTTTAACACATTGCAGACGGGTGACGAGATAAGTCAAAGTTCATATGGTTCCGCTAGAAGCCATTGATGAGATATCTCGTATTTCCAAATTTTCAGCCAATAGCGATTATAACACAATGACAAGTGGTAACGGTAAGGAGATTTTGATAATTTGACGCAAAAAAGTACCTGTACCGGGATTCTGTAACTCCGTAACGACAAATATCGCTATCGTTATCCATCGATATCGATGATTATCGCAAAAGGTTAAGGTTAGGATATAATTATATCATGTAACTAAATATCGTTCCCTCAGTACAGAATTGTCAAAAATCTGCTGGCTTCGACGCTTTTCCGAATGTAACGGTTTAGATTAACGAGAGTTCTCGATGACTAGTAGTTAGCGAATAACCTTTTGCGATAATCATCGATATCGATGGATAACGATAGCGACATTTGTCCACCTTTCTTAATTATGAATATAGGCGTAATGATGCGTACTGTCACATTCGAGCGGCGCGGACGTATAAAAAATGTAGTGCGTGCCGAACCGTTCATGCGAGCTGTCACAATCCATTTTGTTACTCAGTTCTCAATAAACCATTACTTCCTAATCATTGTCAACCGTTTAATCCTGCAATACATTTTTAATCAATCTCGTTAATACGCAAGAAAATGTATTTTTCCGTGTCCCGCATACGACGTGTTAACAGGAATAGCTTATCAGAAGTTACCTACTTTTGAAAGCTCGTGAAAACACGATCGGCAGAATGTACGAGTAAATTTAGAGAAACAGGACGATTCCGTAGACGCGAACCTTTTAACGGTAATTAAGACTGTGATGGTCGAGCTGAACGAAAATCTCGTCCCAGCTCAGGTAGAACAGGACTGTGTTGACTCGTCCTATCCGCAGGCACGCGATAGGAAGGTCCTTCGGAACAGTAAATACCTTAGGACTCTCCCATTGGCACGTAGCTCACCCTGCGAACTTCTATCGCCATAAAAGTTTCGACACGCCCTTTGCCCGCTTCACTTCATCCTCGAGAGTCTCCGCGTCACATTCGAGTACCTTCGTCCTGATCAGCACCCGGGAAACTGTTCGTCGTCTTAAAATATCAACAAGGATTGGCGAAACTCCTTGTGCCGTGGTCTCGCGCCATGAAGTGTCAGCTTGCGGTGCTGTTGGTCTTCCTCCTAGCCACGGACTCGTTCTGCCTGAATCTGAGCCGTTTGCTGTGGATCGGAAGTCAATCGAGGGCAACCACGGAGAGGCAACAGGAACCGCTGGTGGTCGAGGTGGTTAGATGGCGGCAGCCAGTTTGCGTCGCGCCTGCCGATGGAGTCCCGCTCTGTCTCCAAGCCTTGAGAAAATATCAGAGCGAGTACGAGAGGGTCAGCAGAACGGACGATAAATCGTACGTGAAGGAAGCATCGGATGAGAGTTCGTCGAAGGATGAGGGTGAAGTGAGAAAGCAGCGATCGGATAAGAAGGTGCTGTTGGAAAATGGAAAATTATTGCTACCTGAAATTGTGGAATCGTTCACTTTGGAGGAGCTGGAGCCCTCCGAGGAAGAAGTCGTTTCTCGTGCGACAGAAGAAGTTCAATTGTCCAGCTTAACGAGTGAGACATCTGACATCAAGGAGAGCAGAGAACAACGTGCGAGAGAGAGAAAACATTTGATCGTCACGAGCTCCGGTAGATCTTTCGACGAAGGGCCACCTCAGATTTACGTGACCAAAGTGTTGGACTCACCTCTTACCGCTACCTTGATCGCCCAAAATTGTCTGCCCGATATTGGCGTGCCCTTGTGCGAAAATTATCGAGCTAACTCGTTCTCGGATATTACAAGATCGTCTTCCAGCGAACGGGAAGTTCTGTTAGAGAGCGCCGATACGCGCGAAGTTTCAGGATCGAGTGAAGTTGTGCTAGCCGAAAAGCAGAAGCCAGTCGAGGCACAGAATTTCCGGGATCAGGCTACGAGTAAACCCTTGGAGAAGGTCCAAGCAGATTCTGAAGAGCACGATGAACCTGTCCTACAAGTGATTCACGATGCGAACCGCAAACCCTTGAATGATATCGCAAGCATCGAATCATTGATATACTTCGGTAAAAACATGCGGAATAAATTGCCGAGTGACCTAATGAAATCGATCAAAACAGATGATTCGAATATTTCGAATACTTCGATCGTCGAAACCATTCAAGAAATCGTAAACAACCCATACGATTCACCAGGGAAACCTTCGGTCGTAGAATCGATCGTTAAACCGATTCTGCTGATGAAACCAGCACTGAAAGCAGATCCTCTGGACGATTTTTGGAAACCTTTAAAGGACGCTTTTACATCAACAACGCCGACGACAACGACACAACTAACACAGTCAACGACATCTCGAAAATCAGTGATAGCTAGTGACGATCAGGACACCACATGGGCATGGCAGGCGGACGAATCGATAGAGCCGGTCCATCGTAAAACAACAGAAAGGACCTTTCTTCGTGAAGCAGAGGACGACGTTTCAAATCGTCCAGGACTCTTGGACATTTTGGAGAATCCCAGAGATAACGTCCACCAAGATGATCCTACTCGTCCGACCGAGAAGCCTGGTTTATTCGACGATCTGTTCACCAATCCCGTCGCTCCCTTGGACCGTGAAAAACGCGATGTGTCGAGAAGAATCCTTGGGTACGCTCTTTCCAGACCCACGAACGGCCCCTTCCTGATTCACATACCATGTGATTCACAGCCTTTGCTGGTTGGAAAACACGTGTACCCAATGGACAGTCCTCCAAAAGCGACCAAGCCGTTTTCTAACATCCGGCATAACGTGAGTAAAAATATTTGTACTGTAGTGAAAGACTTTAATTAGCACAGTTTGGTAATTATTCGGAATTGTGGCCTCCTCATCAATTTTGATGGCCTGGAAATATTGAAGGTTTTGATTCTCCATTGTTCCGCGACGTGTTCTCTACAGGTAATTCAGGATTCGATCTACGTACATCAAATTCCACATCATGCGAGGATTTTCTGGCGTCTTCTTGGATCCACGTTTACAGAACCACGAGGCCCAGGATCTTATCAAATTGGAAATATGTTCGAGAGGCAAAATGAGAATGGAAGTAATAGTGAAAACGAATTGATCGTGAACAATGACGTGATCGAAGCCAGCAGGGAGCGAAAAATTGTTTCCCGAAAATCTGCTGTCTATCCGTATACTACAAAAGCACTTCTGGGTCAAAATTTATCGAGGAAGATGATAAAACGTAAGTTTTTCCAGACTCCGTTCTTTAGTAATGAAAAACACTGTTGAGATCATTTTAAGAAGAACGACGAATAATTAACCTTTACTCCCTTTGCCATGCGCTGAATGGCAAATACAGGATTTAATAAAAATGCGTAACCTTCGAATGATATCTAATCCCTTGATCGTCCAGTCTCACAAGAGGTCACTCACAAATACCACGCAGCGCGGTGACGTCCCTTGATCAAGACACGTCACACGTACGTGTGCAGAAAATTTTGCAGAAGGGGGCAAAAACTTGAAGACAAATGTTTACACGGATAAACTTTTATTTATTTAAATCAGGAAGAAAGGGAGTCAATAATGATGCACTATACAAAGACTGCATTCTCAATCTATCATTTGCAAGCTTGTTAATAACAGTTTGAATAAATATCTCCTTTACCGCTTTTTTTATTTTCATCCTGTACACACTAATAAGCACACAGAACACTGGCAAGTGCGATTCTGATATAGTGTTTAGCCTTTCTACGCTACTCGTAAATTCATGCTGATAGTTATTGCTGACTTAATTGAAGGGAAATAGTCACAATGTTCCAACACTTCTGGTAAACTTTGGGAAATATTAGGCGCAGGAAACTTTGCCCATGTTTCAAACCACGTAGTTGCCTGCATTTCTAAATATTGTAAATATATTTCATTGGTCATTTTAACGTTATTTTTAAAATTTTTGCATGTATTTTTAGAAGCTTCGTTGTCCCGGAAAATCGTAATTTTAAGGATGAAATTAAAAAATTTGAGTAGACCAGAAATATTTATTGTCGATATTAGTTCTCAGGCGTGACTGCAGGATGATTGCATATATACATATATTTCTGCATTGAGCATTGCCTTTATGATATAATATTTACACAAATAATAAACTGTTGTAGAAATACTACATGATGCTTCAGTTTACCAAGCTTCCTTTGCTTATTTCCTATGATATAAGAAAACCTCGCGTCTATTTCGTGCATAATAATACGTCTTGTGCAAGTTTAAGTTCAATTTGTAGCTGGTGGGTCTTTTGCGTAGATTTTGTCCTCTTTAGGTGCATTAGTCATACATGGCCCGAAAATAGTATCATCGTAATTTAATGCATTCTCCAGTACCTTCGCCAGGGGAGATTCGAGTAGATTCTGCACATTTCGCAGCACTTGTTTCTTTGAGTTAGGTTCCTCATCTTTCAGGAAAGGAAATTTACCCAACATATAGTTTAATTTTCTGAAACTCGTAACAGTAACAGACTGCGAAAGTAAATGGCAATCAGCAGCATTTAATATACGTTTCGCTTGAAATTGCAAATTCCATATGGATACAAATATTTCCCCCTCGTCTTCTGCAGTTTCGTACTTTATCTGCCAAAAAACAAAGTAATGCTTTAGAACGATGTTAGCGCCATTCAAACCTCAAAATTTGACGCTGAAAATATTGCAATATAAAATTACATTATAGTGGTCGTAATGTATACGTGCTTTACGGAACATATATGTACTCGTAATGCTGTATTCGTTTAATTTAATTTTTGCGAATGCTTCGCCACTTCTCACGATTGTTGAAAGATTTCTATGAAAAAAATTGCAGAGGTAAATATTAACGCATACAAAAATCATAGATTATAGATTAAATCATTGTAAGAATATTTTCATGTTAGTGAAGATTATGCAGTTAGTTACGTGAAAGTTCCACCAGTTGCGTTAAATTCAATAGCGTCGGACGTAAAAATTCGTCGTATATCTGGTATTTCTATTGTTCCATTACTTTTCTGAAACTCTTGTCGAATACGAATAAGAGATTTGTCTACTGCATCGTTGATATGCGCCTAAAAGGGAAACAATTAGCGAAAATACTTGCCCGACGCAGTTGTGAATTACACTATTTATTTGACATACTCTTAGTACTGTCGGCGGATTTTCTTCCGACGGATCTGCTTCTGGGTCGACATTATCAAGCAAATTGATCACTGCGGCGCACACGTGTTCTTTTAAACACGACAAACCTAATTTATGAACTAACGCCGTTATTTCCTTGTAAACGGGGTACCATTCGGATGGCACGTCGAGTATCATATGACTTTGGCTTACATTTGCAAATTCCCTATAGCAATATACTTTTATTACAATGTCTTATTGAATAAAAAAATTACACAGCCTATTATGTATAATGCATTTTGCATACCACTGTTCATTCGCAGTAAATGTGCTCAATTGACAAACTTTGCCACCTATTTTGTTTTTCTTATCCAATTCGGCTTCCTGCATAAAAGAAATTCGCACGATGCGAATAAAATGATATATTGCAAAATTATTTTTGCGATATTTATGTACATCAAAACCATTCATACATTTATATACCGATGTATATGTACGATTCGGTAAACTAATTTTTATTTACCACTGCATGGATGATTACTACGGCCAGCCCTTGGTGCTTCCAACGGAATACCCAATTATGAATGTCTCCCATCCCTGTACGGTTCACATGCGCTAAAAACACAGACTACGTTGTACAAGCTATGAAACGATTTTCACCAAAAAAAGATGCGTCTGGAAGAATGTACGTAAACCTACACGAAAGGTGCATGGTAGTAAAGGGAACAATGGCATAAATAACGTCCGTTTCAAAATTTATCTTAAAGCGGATAGCAGATGTCTTGATCCCAATTTGTCCACCGGAAATCGCATACTGATATTTTTTCCAATAGTCAAAAACTGTGTAGGACTTGTCACGTTTGCATGCTAAAATACAATAGTGTTATTGTTAGGGAATTGTCATTACATCGTAACAAATTATCCGCTCTTACACGACATTCAAATAAAGTTCGAAGCTTATCAGATTGTTAGAATTGGAGATTATCCTAAGAATACTCACTATGTGGGTGTGGATCTGAGCTAAGCACTTTTGAGGCTATCGGTGCTAAAACAATTACAAATTTTAACACAAGAAACATTTTAACGAAGTGTTACTTCTCCGACGATTACTGTCTTGTCGTACCGTTTATAGTATACTGCTGTAGATGTAAGAAAACTGCCTAAAAAATGACGCTTTGAATGCACGCACAAAAGTGCATTTGCAATTGAAACGTGGCATTTCAAAGCATGAAACGCGAAGAGATAATTTAAAGATCAACGTGTCCACTTCCTTATTGCTAGTGGACATTTTATTGCAGTCCTGCAGTGTGTCCTCGATATGTCCATTTAACTAGAACGAAAATGTGTTGCGCGTTAACAAATCGTAGACATTTTATTTTCAATAAACTTTGTTTGCCAGATATGCCACGACGATACATGATCGCCACAGTATAATACGAAGTGTTTTGTTAGGTTAACAACTCAGGAAGTTATTTTAATGTGTAACAAAGACTCTACCGATTTCGCTTCTTATTTTTGAAATGCAGGCTTTTATCAGATCTTTTTCAAATTGTCCTGATGAAAGATATTAAAAATTTCACCGATAATCGCACTTGCCCTTGTAAGGCGATTTCGCACATTTACATCAGCGAACGTTTCTTCGAGCGATCTTGTAACAACAGCTTGCCGCTTTCTTTTTTTACATTTGAATGCCTTTGTGTGGATTTGATATGTACATTATCATAAATTGTCTTATCGACGTCGCCCAGTGACAATTAGCATAAAATTAATTTGCAATTTCCACTTAAGCGATACGGATGTTACAGCATTATAATAATTTACAGGTTTATCCCATTTCTCCGACTCTTCCCGTAAACCTTCGGTCTTTTATATCGTGCAGCTAAGTCATGTATTGAATATGAAGGAACTTTATTTTTTTCAATAATAGTGCTGCAGAACCTGTATAGAAAACTGTCAGTAGAACGAGTAGATCGAGCGCACTTTGCTTTACTCGCGATAAAGAGTATTCGAGTTTAAAACAAGGGGAGAAGCGCAATTGTTTTGCGATAGAGAATATCGCTGCGCCTGAGTTCGAGCCTGATAAGGACTTTTTAAGGAAGATAAAAAGAACTCACAATAAGTGCTCGAGTATCCACATTTGAGTTTTCTTTCGTAATTACTCAAATATGGAGCTTTTCTCTTATATATTCAAATGGAGATTGATTAGGGTTAGGATTAGGATTAGGTTAGGATTAGGTGGTTAGGATTAGGGTTAGGTTAGGGTTAGGTAGGGTTAGGGTTAGGGTTAGGGTTAGGACCCTAATCGTAACCCTAACCCTATCCTAACCTAACCCTAATCCTAACCTACCTAGTCCTAATCCTAACCACCTAACCTAATCCTAACCTAACCTTAATCCTAATTGGGAACAGTGTTTTTACATACATACCAGCACTACGTACTCAATACACAAACGCGAATTAATAATACGATAATGAAAGCGTGCTAGTATATTCCGCAGATTTTCAGTATTAGTGGAATATTGGCATAGAGTCAATAAGTCAAATGGAAACTATACATTAATAAATATCACCGACTTGCATTGCAAAAATCTAGATGCTTTCCAACACTCGAAATATCACACGCAACAACTGTGACACAAGCCAAGCTTGTTATTAATCTGTTATTAGATCACGATAAAATCGAAAGAAGAAAAGACGAAAGTACCGATGGCACATTCTCGGCTTTCACGATTGAAGACTCATATATGCATCTCGAGTGAGATAAGCGCTGCGCATAGCGCGTTACCGGTATACGCGGGCATTTGTGTCTAATTTTCGAAAAGTCCGTATCTCGGAAAGTAACATTATTATATATGGTTGAATTCAGAATAAAATATCCTTTCGCTTGGTCAAAACAAAATTCTGCAATTGCAAAATAATTATGAGGGGGGGAGGGGTATATCGAAAATTTTAATATTTTTTAAACAACCGATCAAACTATTATTGAGCACTTTTGAAACTGTTCAACTTTCGTCTAAAACATTTTTTTCTATCTCGTATAGATTTCACAGTATTTGGTCCGAAAGAAGAAAACCGATTTTTTTCAAAGGGGTGTTTCACCCCCTAAAAGTGCGATTGGGCACGTATAAAAAAAAACGTGTCCCTTATTTTGATCTAGATTACAACATATTTCAACGGCATTGAAATCCGAGGGAGACACCTCGTGCCGTTTCCTTGTCAGTCGGCATCGGTGCGAAAAGAAAATTTTCCTTGAACATGTTATCAACGTCTGCACACGTTGGCGCGTCTCTTACAGAATGTTCACACGTCGTAATTTAAATAGAGAATTTTGTGTGAACGCCTGCAAATTCGAAACGACTGTAATTATTTGACAAACTTGTTAGGCACTATTGGCTAATAGCTTTATGTAAACTTCGTTTCGAGTGTGTTTTGTCATTTCAAAAATTAACCGTATCTGTCTTGATGGAATTAGATCAGTGGGCACATTTTAATGCTTGCGTGTGGATTCCACTTTTAAATGGAAATTTTATCGATACGAGCCAACGATTAATTATTTTATCGAGTCAGCTTACATACGTGGCGCGTTAAGAAGGAGATAATATATATTCAGGGGTAGTACGGTTGCTCGTTCTCCTGTATGTTACTACAATATCCACGCAAGTGAGTCGAACTGATGTATTAAGGCAAACGATTCGCCACAATTTTCTTCGTACCTCTCTCGTTTCCATTTTCTCTTCTTCTTGTCACTTAATTCCTTTCCCTTCCTCACTCTCTATCTATCTCTCTTGTCTTGTCTGCATTCAATCGCGTCCAAAAAAAATAATATCGACGTTACGAATTTCTACGAACGATCGAGTTCAACCTTTCCACTTTTCAATCTGTAAAGTCGACAAATATGCATTGTGAAATTCTCAAATTTCTGATCGGGACAACGAACAAGGGAAATAACGTGATCTTGGACTGACAAAACCTACGTGGCAAATACTCTATCAGACTTTCTGGAAAGATAGTAAATGGCGATGACGATTTTATACACACACTTTATAATGTATTATTCGGATTTTCGTGATTGTCTTTAGATTTCGCAGAATTTTCAAAACACCTTTTGGCAAATGGATGCGTACAAACGGAACTGGGGTGAATATTGGAACCAGAAAAAAATTCGACAATTCGTCTCATAAGAGAACGTTTATTCAATCTTTGCCGTAATATCCATTAATAACATCGAAACGAACATAATACTCAATGCTCTTACATAGTTAAAAGACAATTATTTTTTCTTACATTAATATGTTATTTGTGTTCCATAAGACCCACCCCGCTAAACAATTTCCCTTTCAAAATTATCCACCCTGAGAGGCATGTTTGGGTTTGTTCTGTACGCAAGTGACCTTCTCATGCCTACTTTTCCAATTCCCGTGATATTTTTACTGCTCGTACCTAGAACTCCCGGTCAGAACCGCGTTTTAAAATACACGGGTACACGTGACACGTGCTGTCGTACTACACATTATATCTAACACCGATATCCGCAGGTACACGTGTAATTGATGTATACACGTGTACACGAGTAATTATAAGAAATTTTTATTCACAGCATCTTACATCTTGTGCCAAATTGTATGTATTTGCATATATAGACATTTTCTTTAAAAAATGTTCATTTCTTGTTTCCCATCTGAACCTGAATCGCATAATAACTTCTTCATATCTATTCAATAAAAGTCTTTTGATGGATAAAAAAAGGAAAAAACGTGCAAAAATGTTCTTATCATTGTTGAACTCTTCGTAAAGTAAATACACGTGTAGTACGTGTATTCGTGTATTACACGCGGGTACCCGAGACACGTGTTTAAACAAAAAATAATTAAACAGACGTGTACACGTGTAATAGAGGGCACTACTCGTACCCTTTCGGCACCTCTTATCTCTCATATTCCTTGGACACCTCCTCCTACTTCTCCTGATTTACTTTCTGCGCGGCCACTGGAAGCTCGTATCCACCAGTTACTTGGGCCTCGGAGAACATGGGTACTTCTACAGGTTCGCGTCGGTTGCTCGATAGGAAATCTGTTTCTGCGCTGACCTCACTGTTAAATGAAGCGACTTTTTTTACAGCATCGTCAGAACTCGTTATCGGTTCATTATTGCTCTCTTCTTCGGAACTAACAGACTGAATGTTCTGCCCGCTAACACGTTCGTTAGAAGTAGGTGGCCCGGCGGAAATATTAGTTATTGGTTACTCGTTGCTCTTTTCGTTAAAATTAGCAGATTGAATCTTTTGCTCACTAACATCTTCGTCGGCAAAAGAAAGCCCATCGACGTCTCCACTATCGCTTGATACTGGTAACTCATCAACGGAAAAAATCCCTGGATCATCGTTGGACATTTCTTGATACGAATTAGGAATCGTGAAGTTTAACTTATCAAAGGTTACTTCGGAGCCACGCGGCCCAAAACGCAAGTCGCCGACATGACCTGTATCGTTAAGGATAGTGGGAAGGGCTTTTACGAAGGACTCAAAGTACCGATTCAATGATTCGAGCTCGATCTCCTCCATTCCCGTGGGTTTCTTCTTTAAGTAATCCAGCCACATACCGGCTTCCTGCTCAGTGTTTTCCGCGGGGACAGGATAATTGACCTCTTGTTCCTGCACCTCGCTCTCTGTCATTGGAAATATATTGTCTAAAGTTTCAGAATCATCGAAAATGCTGGCTCTGGAAGAGCCCCCGACATCGTCGTACTCCGTGTACGTCTCGACCATCTTTTGCCAGTCGTTGATGAACTGCGTCAGCATCCTGCTCGCGATTTCTTCGTTATCTAAGTCCAATTCATTTTTTGCTTCAGACAATGGCGCAACAGAGTCCGTAACTGCAGGATTGTCATTCTCATTCAGTCCTGTAGACCCGTTGGTGTTGTCGACGACCGTAGCGGTATTTGCGTTAGCGGTATTAGTTGTCGCGCTGTCGTGCGTGTTGTCGGTCTGCTTGGGCGATTCCTCGGAGATCTGAACAGACCACGCAACACATGCGTGAACGATAAGGTAATGCGGTGTGTTATTTGAATTCGATAGAACTTTGGCAAACAGTACCAGACGGGCGAGTCAGCGATCGTATACGCCTGTTATAGCATCGAGCGATTGAAATAATACACGTGTGAAAGCTATTCTGTAAGTTGGTGATTCTACAAATTCGTGCGCGATGAGAAAATTGCAAAATTACTTTTTTAAGACCTCGTGAAAGTTTTCAGATTAAAAACTCACCCCCTTATGTTCCGGAACAGTGGTGTCCGTTTTCTTCGGTCCCCTCAGAGGATGCAACTTGCTCGCTTTTAGGTCTATGGGACCATCCATAGAGGCACTTAGGTAGTAAGGATAAAGTCTATACACCTTGAGGGCGTTTCCGACGGGGTCATCGCCAGTGCATAATGGTATTGCGTACTCACTGGCAATAAGAATATTTTTATAAGTACATCAACGAATAGTGTTCATTTCGTCCACGTGTCTAAAGTATGGTATGTAAATAAGTTATTATATAGTATCACGCGATACTAGTAAATATACCGGTACGTGTGGATAGGAATAGATATGTGGCCAGCAAGCATGTTTCAACTGAAACCGAAATTTTATAAAATTTTGTCGTATACATACTTGCCAGGTGGTAAGCAGCGTTTCAGGTAAAAGACTTTGCTTTCATTTCGAATAAACACGGGTGGCGTCGCAATATTTTGCAGGTCTTTCGGTATCTCAAGTAAATCTGCGTCTCTCAAGGTATAGTATACCTGTCCTTTGGTCGTCTGTTCTTCGAAAGTGTCTTCTTCTTCGGATTCAAGCGACTCATGTTCCCTGGTAACAAATCAAAAATTCAGCCTTCGGCTAAGATCGTGCTAAATATAAAAATTCCTCCTTCGACCCTGAGACAACTCAGCAACACTGTTAATTCGACAGTCGCATTTCTGTTAGTTTTTTAATATTTTCGAAAAGCTCACTCAGGAAAAGCGCAATCAACCAGACCAGGTTGTAGGTGGAGGCACACGTTCGGGTCATCTTTGGGATTCCCCTTTAGAGAAGGAACAGTCGAAAGCTCCGCGAAGAAATATGCGATCTGTTGATCATCGGTCACTTCCTCATCTTCATCTGTTGGCACATCTTTGTCCGTGGTAGCAATAGCTCCCTCAATATCCTCACTGTTGAGCTCATTCGCAGTCTCAGTACCCTCAAATATTGGTGGATATATAATTTCTTCTTGATTTTCGCTCAAAGCACCCTGCGCGAGACCGGTGGCCAACAAGCAAGCGAGAAATACAAACGATCCCATCACACTCTTCATCTTCGTCGACATCGAAAACCTCTCCCTCCCTCTCGATGTATCCAGAAAAAGAATTTTTTGAACTTCTCAATTGGATTCGTACTCACGCGCGATTCGGTTCGCCGTGCGTGTCTTCACCCGGCTCGACACCGTGTTTCAAACAAAAGATCTTACGACTGCGGCTAAATATGGAATGAGGCGCTATTTATTAGGTCGCTTCTAATCGCGGATCAAGCTGGAGGAATCTATGTTTCTAATCACGGCCTTAAGGAAATTAATGTGTACACATCATTTTCTGAGCCTTCGCTCTGTCACCATCGAATACACAGGCGTTACATTAAATCGAATGTAAACTTAGCCAGAATAATTAAGTTCGAATTTCTGTCGACCCTCGATTCGTTTGCGCGTGAGATCGAATGGAAGATTGGTTCGCGAGGATGAGCATTGGAGGAACGAAAGTATTTCAAGAGTCAATGACGATTCCTTCCTCTTATTTCGCTCCCTTTTCTTAACCTCCAAATTCAATTTTATTCGGTAGCAACAAAGAAGGAGAAGAGGAATTTCTATTAATTATTGTCTGCTCGCGGAGTTTCAATGGATTTTCGTCAAAGATCTGTGACAGTGGTACATCGAGGGAATTCTGTTACTTCGAGAATAACCGAATATTCTGATATTGTATTTAAACAAATAGTAAAGGTAGAACTATTGTATGTGTTATTAAGCAACGCGCTTCTTCGTGCGTTGATCCTGCCCAGTTTATAAACATTTTTTCCAATTTATTAAAAATACCTTCAAAATTATTTCCAAAACCGGCATACATCGATATTTCGATAGTCTCTGAAGGCAAAGGATGTGTTTGCACAGTGGCTCTTCGCTTAGGACTTCAACACAGCTTTATAATATAAAGCTTCAGCTACATATATCACATGTGATTGGTACACTTATTTTTAATTTTTTATTTAAAGTAGAAGTACATCTATCAAACACTTTTATGATTATACTTTATGGACTTTGTGATGCAGTCCAGGTGATGGGGCAAGCTTTCTACAGTATTTAAAAAATCTGATCGACGATATTTACTGTTTTTCAGTGAATTAACTCAAGGTTCGGATACAACAAAATGTTTACTTGCTTTAATACAAAGCCGATAAACTTAATATAATACTTAAAAATCCATTAAACATAAACATAAAATATAAAAACTAATAATTTGTGTTGTGCATAGGTGAAATTTCGAAAAACCCGATCAATACTTTTCATTGAACTAACAAAGACATAAGAAAACTTCACGCACAGTTTAATCTAAGGTTTATAATACGTCTTGTATAGAAGTGTAAGTTCATTTTGAATACGGTGAGTCATCTACGTAGATTTCGTCATCTTTGGGTGCCTCAGCCATGCATGGGCCAAAAATACTGTCGTCGTACACGAATGCATTGCCTAGAGCCTTCACCAGGGAAGATTCGATTAGTTCTGTCAGACTTCTCAGCACCCGTTCATTTGTTTCAGGTGTCACAGGTTTCGGGAATTTCAATCCCCGAATCTCATATATTATTTCGCCCATATTTGTAATATTAATGCGTTGCAAAGTTAGATGGCAATCCGTAGCATTTAATGTACTGTTTCCCTGAATTTTCAAATCATATAGAGATATAGATATTTCCTCCTCATCTTTTACGTTTTGGAAATTTACCTGCAAAAAACAAAGCAATAACTTGGAACGATATTAGCGCTACTTAATAGTCAAAATTTAACGCTCAAAATATTGCAATGGAAAATTACGCTATAGTTGTTGTAATGTATACGTGCTTCACGGAACGTATATGTACTCGTAATGCTATATTCATCTGGTCGAATTTCTACGATTGCGTCATCGATTCTCTCGATCGTCGAAAGATTTCTATGAAAAAAGTTGTATGGGTGAATATCAATGCGCACATGAATTATACATAATGAATTAAACTTAGTGAAGTGGTTTGTTACGTGAAAGTTCCACCAGTTGCGTTAAATACAATAGGGTGAAACATAACATTTCTTCGTATATCTGGTATTTCTATTGTTTCGTTACGTTTCTGAATGTATTTTCGAATACGAATGAGGGATTTGTCTACTGCATTGTTGACATTCACCTTAAAAGGAAACAATTAACGAGAATACTTGGCCGACCACAGTTGTGAATCACACAATTCATTTTACGTACTCTTAGTTCTGTCGGCAGACTTTCTTCCATCGAATCTGGACAGGCAAACTCTACAAAATTCTTCACTGCGGCGCAGATATGCTCTTTTAAACACGACAAACCTAATTTATAAACTACCCTCGTTAGTTCCTTGTAAACGGAGAACCATTCGGATGGCACGCTGAGTACCTTACGAATTCTGCTTGCCTTTTCAAATAGCCTATAGCAATATGCATTTATTACAATGTTTTATTGAATATAAGTAGTGCAGGGCCTAATATTCACATTGCATTGTTCATACCATTGTTCACCTTTAGTAAATTCGGTCACTTGGCAACCTTCGGGACTCACTTCATAATCTCCAAGCGATTCCTTTTGCTACAGAAAAGAAATTCGCAGAACTCAAATAAAATTATATATTGCAATATTATTTTCACAATATTAAAGTACATCAGATCCATCCATACATTCATATACCAATGTATAGACGCGACCTAGTAAAATAAGTTTTATTTACCACGATATGGGCAGTTACTATGGCATGGCCTTGGTGCTTCCAAAGGAACGCCCAGTTTTTTTGACTGTCATAGTTAATGTCGTAGGTGACCCGTGTTTCGTTTGCATTAGCTAAAAATTACGGCCTACGTTGTACAAGCTATGAAAAAATGTTTATAAAAAAAAGAATTTGAATACAGGAGAGTGTACTTATACCTACACGAAAATTCGATTGCAGTAGAGTTTATATAGGCATAAATAGCCTGCCTTTCAAAATCTGCCTTAACGTCGATATTACTTGTGTTCACCCGAATTTGTCCACCGTAAATGCCATACTGATATATTCTCCAATAGTCAATAACTTTATAAAGTCTCTCACGTGTGCACGCTAAAATGCAATATTATTATTGCTGGGGAATTGCCATTGTAACAAGTTATCCGCACTTGCACTTACATTCAAATGAAGATACGAGCTTATCAGAATGTTATAATTAGAGATTATCCTAACAGTACTTACTGTGTACGTCTGGGACTGAGCTAAGCACTGTTGAAGCTATCGATGCTACAACAATTACAAATTGTAAGACAAAAAGCATTTTAACGAATTTTTACTTCTTCGACGATTACTGCCTTGTCGTACCGTTGTCAGTATACTGTTGTAGATATGAGGTGATTCTATCAAAAATGACGCTTTGAGTGTACGCATAAAAGTGCATTTATATTCGAAGCATGTCATTTCCAAACGCGTGGAGACAATTTAGCAATAGAAACGTATTTGTTTCCTTTCGTATAGATAGTATACATTTCACTGCAGTTGTATGTCCTCAAAATATCGCTTTATTTCGAACGGAATTCTGTTTCTTCAACGTCTATTTTTTATTTGACATAATACAGAGGTAAGTATGAACAAGTAGGCAAAGGCTAGATGCAATTACGTGGGGATCGTGCTAAAAAACGTGGTCCATTGATACTATGTAACAATATCTGCGGTGAATCTAAAAATAGAAGAAGCAACAAATTTTTAGCAAGCGCAATTCGAACTACTCCCGATGCAGAGTATTCGAGTGGAAAAGCGTACTTGTTTTGCGATAGGAAATATTGATGCGTGCGTGACAATTAACATAAAATTTACTTGTGATTTCCACTTAAACGATACGGATGTTACAGCATTATAGTAATTTACAGGTTTATTTCATTTCTGCGACTCTTCTCATAAACCTTCAGTCTTTTCCTAATGTTATTAAACAATGCGCTTCTTCGTGCGTTGATCCTGTCCACTTTAGAGACATTTCTTCTAGATTATTGGAAATACGTACACAATTATTTGCAGAACCGATATACTTCGATTTTTCGAAATCCATCTAGTCTCTGTGGGCAAAGAAATTGTTTGGACGGTGGCTTTTCGCTTCGGAATTTCCCGAAAACAATTTAGTGCAGATTTTACAAGTCATGTTGTCTGGTAAACTTAAAATGATAGCGGGCCCTAAGAGAAATTCAACGACCTATAACATGATACGTTTCGGTAAAAGAGAACAATTAAAGTTAATAAGTAGTACCAAAGATACAAATTTTTCGATATTTTCGAACCCTAAGCCTAACCTCTCCACTTTTCAATCTGTAAACTCAACTCCCTTGATAAATTTCATCCGTGGACGTTTCTACATTGACAAATTCTCAAATTTCTGATCGGAGCGGCGAACAAGGGGAAGAACGTGATCTTAAACTAACGCGCCCTACATGCCAAAGACCCTATGAGATATTCCCGAAGATGACGATTTTATAACCACCCTTTATAATGTATTATTCGGATTTTCTTGATTGCGTTTAGATTTCGCAAAAATTTCAAAACATTTGTTGGCGAACAGATATACACGAACGGTAGTGGGGTGAATATTGGAGCCTAAAAACAAATATGTCTGACAAGTGAACGTTTATTTAACCTTTGTAGCATCCATTAATTACATCGAAACGAAACTAATTCAGACAATTCTCTTTTTCGACATTAATATTCTAAATTATCTCTACACTTTTCGCTAATTTGTTATACTCCGGGACCTAATCCTGAGAGGAATGTTTAGGCTTAATCTGTTCGCAAGTGACCTTCCCATGCCTACTTTTTCTATTAACGTGATATTGTCACTGCTCGTACTCCTCGAGCATCTCCCGTCTCTCATACTCCTTGGACACCTCCCACTTCTTCTGCTCATTTTCTGCGCCACCATTGGAAACTCGTATCCATCAGTTATTTCAGCCCCGAGGTATGTGGCTACTCGTACTTGAGCTTCTCGATTGACAGCTACGTGCCGCGTTGGTCTCTCGAGAGGAAATGTGTTTCCGCGTCGACCCCACGAGTAAATGAAGCGTCTGCTGCTAGAGCATCGCCAGGACTCGTTGTGGGTTTATTGTTACTCCCTTCTTCGGAACTAGTAGATCGAATGTTCGGCCCACTAACACATTCATCAGAAGTAGGTAGCTCGACGGAGTTATCAGAGCCCCTCGTAGGCTCTTTTGGTAGAATTTCAGAATTATCGTAACGACCTGTTTTGCAAGAGTCACTGATATAGGCGAAGACAATAGTCGGCTCAGCCTTTTCTGTCCAGTCGACGATGCACTGCGTCAAGATTCTATTCGCGATTTCTTCGTTATCAAAATGACTTTCTGCTGCAGATAATGGCGCAACCGGTGTTGCAACTACAGGATTGCCATTCTCGTTCAGTTCTGTAGAGCAGGACTCGTTGTGCGTTTATTGTTACTCCCTTCTTCGGAACTAGTAGATCGAATGTTCGGCCCACTAACACGTTCGTCAGAAGTAGGTAGCTCGCCGGAGTTATCAGAGCCCACCGTAGGCTCTTTTGGTAGACTTTCAGAATCATGAAAAAGGCTGGTTTTGGAAGAATCACTGAAGCCGGCATAGCCAGTGTCCGGGTCAGCGTACTTTTTCCAGTCGTTGATGAACTGCGTCAGTATCCTATCCGCGGTTTCTTCGTCATCTAAGTCCACTCGATGTTCTGTTTCAGATGTGAAAACTGAATACGTATTTGTACGATAGTCATCCTCGTACGGTTGTGTCTGGTTGGGTGATTCTTCGGAGGACTGAAAAAGTCACGAGGTATGCGTGAGCGATAAGGGGATGAGGTGTGTTATTTGAATTCAATAGAATTTGGGAAACTGTAACAGACGCACGGGTTAGCGATCGCATATGCCTGTTCAAGCGTCGAGCACTGAAAATGATATACGTATGAAAGTAATTCTGCAAGTTGGTGACTCTAAAAATACGCGCGCGATGGCAGAACTGGAAAATTACTTTTATAAGACCCCGTGCAATATTCCAAATTAAAAACTCATCATGGATAATCGATATTTACTCACCCCCTGATGTTCCTGAACAGTGGCGTCGATATTGTTCTGTCCCCTCAGAGGATAAAATTTCATCGCTTTTAGGTCTATGGAACCTTCACCAGTGGCCCTTATGTAGTAAGGGTAAAGTCTATGCACCTCGTCAGCGTTTCGGACAGGATCGTTGCCAGTGCACAATGGTACTGGGTGCTCCCTGGCAATAAGAATATTTTTATAACTACATCGACGAATAGTGTGTATTTCATCTACTTGTATAAAATATGGTACGTAACTAAATTGGTTCTTTAGTATCACACGGTACAAGTAAAGATACAGATACGTGTGGATATGAATGGATATATGGCCAGCAAGCACGTTTCGACTTAACCCAATTTGTTTTTTAATCTTTCGTATACGTACTTGATAGGTGAGCAGCGTTTCAGGTAAAGGACTTTGCTTTCATTTCGAATAAACACAGGTGGCGCGGGGATATTCTGTTGCAGTACCACTATATCAACAAAATACCCGTCTTTCAAGGCATATTGTGCCTGTCCTTTGGTCGTATGTTCTTCGGATGCGTGTTCTTCGGACGTGTCTTCTTCTTCGGATTCAAGCGGCTCGTATTCTCTGGTAACAACAAATCGGAAATTCAGCCCATGGTTAAGATCGCGCTAAGTATGAAAATTCTTCCTTCGACTCCGAAGCAAATCAACAACACCGTTATCAATTTAATACTGTTAACACTGTTAATCCATTTTTTAATATTCTGCAAAAACTCACTCCGGATCGATGCAATCGGGTAGGCCAGCTGACAGGTAGAGACACACGTTCGGGTCGGTTGTCGGATCCAGTAGCGAAGGAGTCGCAGTAGTCCTAAGTTCCACGAAGAAATATGCAAATTGAGGATCGTCAAACTCTTCGTCATTTTCATCTGCTGGCAGATCTATCTCCGTGGTAGTAATGGCCCCCTCAATTTCCTCGCTTTTAAGCTCATTCGCTGTCTCAGTAGCCTCGAGCTTCGACGAATCCATAAGTTTTTCTTGATTATCGCTGAAAGCATCCTGCCCGAGACCGTTGGCTAACAGGCAGGCGAGAAACACAAACGATCTCATTGCACCTTTCATCTTCATCGATATCGAAACCTTTCGCTTCACTCTCGATGTATTCTGAAAAAATACTTCTTGAATTTCTCAATTGGATTCGCAGTCACGCGCGACTCCGTTCGTCGAACGCGTCTACACCTGAATCGATACCATGTTTCAACCGAAAGATCTTGTGACTGTGGCTAGATATCGAACTGGGCGCTATTTATTACGTCGCTTCCAATCGCAGATCAGGCTGAAGAAATCTGCTTTTCTAATCGTGGCCTTAAAGAATTTCCACCGAATTACTGTGTACACATAATTTTCTAAGCCTCTCCTCTGCCATCATCGAATACACAGGCGCTACGTTAAATCCAATGTAAACTTGGCTGGAATAATTAAGTTCAAAGTTCCGTCGACCCTCGATTCGTTTCCGCGTGTGAATGAATTGACAATCTATTCGTAAGGAAGAGCGTTAGAATAAGAGAAATTATTTCAAGATTGAATGACGATTTCTTCCTTGAATGTGCTCCCGTTTCTTAATGTACAAATCCAATTTCATTCGGCAGCGACAAAGAAGAAGAAGAGGAATTTCTATTAATTATTATCTGCTCAATTGTTTTCTAACGAAGAAAAACAATTTCTTGTATCCATTATGAAGGACAGAGGAATGTACAATCCTTTATATCTTTTTTGACTTCTTTTATAGAACTGATACAGCGTGCATGCCTACTAGATAAAGATTCGAGCGAATGGCGAGCACGATCAATTATTCAATGTAACGATACGACTAACGTAGGGACCAAGCGTACGTGTGAAGAGCCACTGTGGACGCGTGACTCCGACTGCTGTTTAACATTTTGACTACCATGTCACCCGAATTCGGGTGACGGTTTCAGTGTCTGATTATAAATGATCTAAATAGGCATTTGGAAGTATAATTAACACTTTAGATAGTTAACTAAACAGTCACCAAAATTGAAGGTAATGTGGCAATCAACGTGTATATTAAACAATGCGGAGGCGCGTTTGGAGACTTGGGTGCCTGAAAAGAAGCCGGAAGGAAATGTGACAAGCATTGTTCTTCAAATAGCAATTAGAAGCGGCTGACAATGAGAAACATTCGAATATGCGTACATATGTATATCACATGTGACTAGCACACTTATTTTCCATTTTTTATTTAATGCGAGATTACATCTATCAAACACTTTTATAACTATAATTTATGGACTTTGCGATACTGTCTGGACGAGGAGGCAAGCTTATTTCGCTTTTTAAAAAATCCGGTCAACGATATTTATTGTTTTTCATTGAATTAAGTCAATGTTACGATACACGAAAGTGTAAGTTCAATCTGAAGATGGTGGATCATTTACGTAGATTGTGTCCTTTTTGGGTGCATAAGTCATGCATGGCCCAAAAATAGTATCGTCGTATACGAATACATTGCCCAGAACCTTCACCAGGAAAGATTCGATTAGTTCTTTCTGGCTTTTCAGCATCTGTTCGTCTGTTTTGGGTGGTACAGGTGTCAAGAAGCGTAATCCACGAATCTCATGTTTTAATTCGCCTATACTTGTAATATTAATCTGCTGCGAAGATAGATGGCAATCCGTAGCATTTAATGTACTGTTTCCTTGAATTTTCAAATCATGTAGGAATATAAACATTTCGCCCTCATCTTTTACGTTTTCGAACTTTACACTGTAGTTGTCGTAATGTATACGTGCTTCACGGAGCGTATAGGTACTCACAATGCTATATTCATCTGGTCGAATTTCTACGATTGCGTCACCGATTCTCTCAACCGTCGAAAGATTTCTATGAAAAAAGTTGTATTGGTGAATATCAATACGCACATGTTTGTACATAATAGATTAAACCTAGTGAAGATTATGCGGACCCTTACGTGAAAGTTCCACCGGTTGCGTTAAATACAATAGGGTCGAACGTAACATTTCTCCGTATATCTGGAACTGCTATTGTTCCATTACGTTTCTGAATCTCTTTTCGAATACGAATAAGGGATTTGTCTACTGCATTGTTGACATTCGCCTTGAAGAAACCAATTAATGAAAATACTTGGCCGATGACAGTTGTGAATTACACAATTCAATTTACGTACTCTTATCGCTATTATTGTCGGCGGACTTTCTTTCATCGAATCTGGGTAGGCAAATTCTAGAAAATCGTTCACTGCGGCGCAGATACGCTCATTTAAACACGACAAACCTAATTGATGAACTACCCTCGTTAGTTCCTTGTAAACGCGGTGCCATTCGGATGGCACGCTGAGTACCATACGAATTTTACTTGCCTCTTCAAATACCCTATAGTAATATGTATTTATTACAATGTTTCATTGAATGTAAACACTGGAGGGCTTATTATGCATATTGCTTTGTTCATACCATTGTTCATCTTTAGTCAATGCGGTCACTTGGCAACCTTCGGGACTCACTTCATAACCGTCAAGCGATTCCTTTTGCTACAGAAAAGAAATTTGCACAACTCAGACAAAATGTTATATTGCAATATTATTTTTACAATATTAAAGTACATCAGATCGATTCATACATTCATATACCAATGTACAGACGCGATTTAGTAAAATAAGTTTTATTTACCACGATATGGGCAGTTACTATGGCGTGGCCTTTGTGCTTCCAAAGGAACGTCCAGTTTCGACTGTAAAAGTCAATGTTGCGGGTGAACCGTGTTTGGCTTGCATTAGCTAAAAATTATGATCTACGTTGTACAAGCTATGAAAAGATTTTCACAACAACAAAATTTAAGTATAGGAGAGTGTACATATACATACACGAAAAATCGATTGTAGTAATGTTTATATAGGCATAAATAGCCTGCCTTTTAAAATCTGCCTTAACATCGATATCAGTTGTGTTCACCCGAATTTGTCCACCAAAAATCTCATACTGATATGCTCTCCAATAGTCAATAACTTTGTAAGGGCTCTCGCGTGTGCATGCTAAAATGCAATAGTATTATTGTTGGAGAATTGCCATTACATTGTAACAAGTTATCCGCACTTACACTTACATTCACATAAAGTTAGCAGCTTATTAAAATCATACTAATTAGAGATTATCCTAATAATACTCACTATGTATGCGTGGCTCTGAGCTAAGCACTGTTGAGGCTATGGATGCTACAACAATTACAAATTGTAACACAAGAAGCATTTTAACGAATTGTTACTTTTTCGACGATTACTGTCTTGTCGTACCGTTGTCAGTATACTGTTGTAGATATGAGAAAACTCTAAAAAATATGACGCTTTGAGTGTACGCATAAAAGTGCATTTACTCTCGAAGCATGTCATTTCCAAACGCGTGGAGACAATTTAGCGATAGAAACGTATTTGTTTCCTTCCTTACTGTTAGCATACATTTCACTGCAGTTGTGTGTCTTCAAAATGTCGCTTTATTTCGAACGAAATTCTGTTTCGTAAAGGTTAATTTTTTCTTCAAAGTAAGACAGACCTGAGGGAAAATGTGGAAGGACACGTATTCTCTTTAGCATTAGCCCTTGGTCAGGATACGCAGGTGATTAGATATAAGTCGCGATGATTAAGGATAACAAAGACGTGTATATTCAGTGCTTCTCTTTGAGCAACCAGGGACACACTCCTTTGCTTCCGCGCTTACGTAGTAAGTGAGGGAAAAGGATCAACCCTTATTGCGCTTTTGTAGACAATTGAGTCTTTGCAGTTTCGCAAAGACTCAACGTGCGATGTCACGGCACGCGCGAGATGCGAATTCACCTGCAGATGTAAGGATGATCAAGTATACGAAGGCTAGACGTAAAGAACGAGGTCCACTGATAATATGTAACAATGTCCGCAATGAATCTAAAAATAATAAAGCAGCAAATTTTTATCGAGCACACTTCGATCTACTCCCAATATAGAGTATTCGAGTGGAAAACGAGGGAACAAGCGTAAGTGCTTTGCGATAGGGAATATCGATGCACGTTTTTAGGAAAGGTAAAAAGAATTCACTCCGGCATCGGTGTTGGCGTGTCGGTGCGAAAAGTAAATTTTCCTTAAAAATGTTATCTACGTCTGCGCACGTTGGTGCGTCTATTACAGAATATTCACTGGCCGTACATTAAACAAAGAATCTTTTGTCAACGCTTATGCATTCGAAACGAGGGCAATTATTTGACAATCTTGTGCAAACATCCGTTCGAGTTTGTTTCGCCATCTCAGAAATTGATCGTATTTATTTTGATGGAATGAGATCAGCGGGCACATTTTTGTGCTGGATTCCTTTTTCAAATGGGGATTTTATCGATACGAGCCGACAGTATCGATTCAGCTTGCATACATAGCACATTGTGAAGGAGACAATATGCGTTCCAGAGTAATACGATTGGTCAGAATGATCGTTTTCCTGTATGCTACTATAATATCCTCACAAATGAGTAGTACTTATTTAAGAAGATAAACTATTCGCCCCGATTTTTCTCGTTCTTCTTTCTTTTCTATTCTCCCTTCTTCTTCTCACTTGATTTCTTTCCCTCCCTCTTTCTCGCTGTCCCTTGTCTTCCCTGGATTCGACCCAAAAAGAGAGGAATATTAATGTCACGAATTTGAACAGACTCCCTTAATAAATTTCGTCCATCGACGCTTTTACATTGATAAATCCTTGATCAAGACGGCGGATTAGAGGAAGAACGTGATCACGGACAAACAAGCCCTACGTGCCAAACGGCATAGCAAACTTTCTCTTTAGTAAATGGCGATGACGATTTTATAAGCACACTTTGTAATGTATTACTCGGATTTTCGTGATTGTGCTTAGATTTGGCAGAATTTTCGAAACGACTATTGGCGAACAAACGGAACTGGGGTAAATATTGGAACCAAACAAACAAATTTCGCAATTTCTCTCATAAGTGAACGTTTATTTAATCTTTGCCCTAACAACTATCAATAATATCGAAACGAAAATAATATTCAATGCCCTTGCATAGTTAAAAGGCGATTCTTTTTTCTTACATTAATATGTTATTTATTTTCCTATTCCCGTGATATTGTCACTGCTCATGCTCCTCGAGCATCTTCCGTCTCTCATCTCCTCCTACTTCTGCTCATTTTCTTTATGCGCGACCACTGGAAACTCGTATCCATCAGTTACTTCAACCCCGGGGTTTATATGTATATGGGCACGAGGTTCTTCATTGACAGCTTCATGTTGCGTCGAACTCTCGAGAGGAATTGTGTTTCCGCATCGGCCCCACGAGTAAATGAAGCGTCTGCTGCTAGAGCATCGGCAGGACTCGTTGTTGACTCGGGTTTATTGTTACTCCCTTCTTCGGAACTAGTAGATTGAGTGTTCGACCCACTGACATGTTCGTCAGAAGTAGGTAGCCCGACGGAGTTACCAGAGCCCGTCGTAGGCTCTTTTGGTAGAATTGTAGAATTATCGCAAAGGCCCGTTTTGCAAAGGTCCCTGATATAGCCGTAGCCAATATCCGGCTCAGCCTTTGCTTTCCAGTCGACGATGCACTGCGTCAGGATTCTATTTACGATTTCTTCCTTATCAAAGTCATTTTCTGCTTCAGATAATGGAGCAACCGGGGTTGTAACTACAGAATTGCCATTCTCGTTCAGTCCTGTAAAGCTATCTGTCGCGCTGTCGATCTGCTTCGGTGGTTCCTCGGAGATCTAAACAGATTTTTTAATTCGATAGAAGATTGGCAAACAATAACAAACGCCCGAGTTAACGATCGTGTACGCCTCGAGCGATTGAAATGATATACGTATGGAAGTAATTTTGTAAGCTCGTAATTCTAGAAATTCGCACGCGACAGAGAGAATTTCAAAATTGCATTTTTAAGACTACGTGAAATTTTCCAGATTAACAACTCATCGTGGACAATCGATATTTACTCACCCCGTTATATTCCGGAAGAGTGGACTCGGTTTTGTACGGTCCCCCCACAAGATAAAGTTTCGTCACTTTTAGGTCTACGGAACCATTAAGAGGTACCTTTGCGTAGACAGGATAAACTGTATGCACCTCGTCGGCGTTTTGGAGGGGGTCGCTGCCAGTGCACAATGGTATTGGGTTCTCCCTGGCAATAAGAATATTTTTATAAGTACATCGACCAATAGTGTGTATTTCACCCATTTGTCTGAAGTATGGTATGTACATAAATTGGTTCTTTAGTATCACACGGTACAAGTAAAGATACAAGTACGTGTGGATAGGAACAGATATGTGGCCAGGAAACACATTCAACTTAATCCAATTTTTTTTTAATCTTTCGTATACGTACTCGATAGGTGAGCAACGTTTCAGGGAAATGACTTTGCTTTCATTTCGAATAAACACGGGTGGCGCGTAAATATTCTGTTGCGGTGCCTCTGAGTCCAATAAATACCCATCTCTCAGCGTATAGTATGTCGGCCCATTGGTCGCCTGTCCTTCGGATGCCTGTTTTTTGGACGCGTCTTCTTCTTCGAATTCAAGCGACTCAGATTCTCTGGTAACAACAAATCAGAAATTCAGCCCTCGGTTAGAATCGCACTAAGTATGAAAATTCTTCCTTCGACTCCGAAACAAATCAACACCGCCATTATCAATTTAACACTGTTAACACTGTTAGTAAATGTTTTAATATTTTGAAAAAACTCACTTAGGATCGACGCAAGCGGGCAGGTCAGGTGCCACGTAGAGACACACGTTTGGGTCGATTGTCGGATCAAATAGTGAAGGAGTCGTATTAGTCGCAAGCTCCACATAGAAATATCCAAATATAAAATCATCAGTCACTTCATCATTTTCATCTGCTGGCAGATCTATCTTCGTGGTAGTAATGGCCTCCTCAATTTCCTCCCTTTTAAGCTCATTCGGTGTCTCAGTAGTCTCGAGCTTCGATGAATCTATAAGTTTTTCTTGATTACCGCTCAAAGCATCCTGCGTGAAACCGGTGGCTAACAGGCAAGCGAGAAACACAAATGATCTCATTGCATCCTTCATCTTCGTCGATATCGAAACCTCGCTTCACTCTCGATGTATTCTGAAAAAATACTTTTTGAATCTCTCAATTGGATTCGCACTCACGAGCGATTCCGTTCGTCGAACGTGTCTTCACCTGAATCGATAACGTGTTTCAATCAGGAAAACTCGTGACTGCGGCTAGCTGTCGAATCGAGCGCTATTTATTAAGTCGCTTCCATTCACGGATCAAGCTGGATGAATCTATGTTTCTAATCCCGACCTTAAAGAAATTCCACCAAATTGCTGTGTACACATCACTTTCGAAGCTGCCGTCGTCGAATCCACAGGCTCTACGTCAAATCGAATGTAAACTTCGCCGGAATAATTAAGTTCCAATTTCCATCCACCGTCGATTCGTTTGCCCGTGTGAGTGAATGGAAAATTTGTTCACGGAAAAAAACATGGCAGGAGCAAAAGTTATTTCAAGACTCAATGACGATTTCTTCCTCTTATCTCGCTCCCTTTTCTTAATCCCCAAATCCAATTTCATTCGGCAGCGAGGAAGAAGGAGAAGAGAAATTTCTATTAATTATTGTGTGCTCGCGGAGCTTCAATGAATTTTTGCCATCGGTTTACGACAATGGTACATCGAGGGAATTCCGTTGCTTCGGAAATAGCAGAATATTCTGATATTGTATTTAAACAAATTGTGAGGGTAGAACTATCGTATGTGTTATTAAGCATTGCCCTTCTTCATGCGTTGATCCTGTCCAGTTTATAGACGTTCCTTCTAATTTATTGAAAATACGTTCGAAATAATCTGCAAAACCGATATACTTCGAGTTTTCGAAATCCATCTAGTCTCTGAGGGTAAAAAAATGGTTGGCACAGTAGCTCTTCGCGTTGGTCTTTTTCTAAAAAATGTTACTGTCGATTTTGCATTTCGTATTTTCTGTTAAACTTCCGGTGCAATATTTAAGCCATTCACCTATAGTTTTAGTCTATCAGAAGCACAATGTATGTACAAAAGTAGCTTTTGGATATGCTTCTTTTATTAGGGATTCAACACCAGCTTCCTTTGTTGCCATGCTTATACGGCCATTTTATTCTTATCCAATTAACTTGTTCATATCCCAATCACAGTGAATGCATTTATTTAGAATAGTCACTGTGCGCGAGTGCCTTCAATGGCTCTATTACGAGTGGTGCGCGGATCACGTAGAGCGAATTCGACTACGACGCGTTGATGGCAAGGAGGAGGTGCGGCTCGACGACACCTGGGAGCCTGAGACGAAGCTCTGAAAGGAATTGCGACAAGTAGCGGCTGACAATGAGCAACGTACAAAAATAGATACATACATCTCATGTGATTGGTACACTTATTTTATACTTTTTATTTAATGTACATCTATCAAACACTTTTACGATTATAATTTGTGGTACGGGCGATTTTTTCACTTTTTCAAAAAATCCGATCGACGATATTTATTGTTTTTTATTGGTAGGTAACCGACGATAAGCCTCGTGACAATTGCACGATTGGTCTCGCCGTATATCATTGGACCTGTGCAACACTGTATCAGAAGGCCATGAGCTGCAGAGGAGAGGGAGAAACGTCCGATAGAAAAGGCAGGCGTGTACTGGCCTTACATACTCAATAACCCTGCCCAGTCAAAAGACAATTCTTTTTTCTTACATTAATGTGTTATTTATATTCTTTTATAACCTTTTCGGAAATAAATTATCTATACCCTTCTCGCTAATTTGTGATGCTCCGAGAACTTGTCGTGTGAGTCGTGTTTGGACTTGTTTTGTTCGCGACCTCCTCATATGTGCTTTTCCTATTCCCGTGACGTGCTCGTTACTCGTATTCCTCGGGTACCTACTCCCGCGTCCTGTCGTACTCCTTCGGCGGAACCCGCTTCTTGCCGTGTCTCGAAACCGTATGTTCAAGCGTCACTTTCCATTATTCATCATTCGAAGTTGTTACTTTCGAATCACGTGGTCTAGAACGTATGTTGTGGACGTTTGCTTGAATTTCTGCTGAAGAATATTCCTCGTTTTCGACACTACGCCGAACTTTTCTGGACGACGTAGAGAGATTATCGTTGTCCTCGAAATCGTCGTCGTCCGTCTCCGATTGACCGTTCTCAAGCTTACGGATGTATTTTTTCAGTATCCGATCCACGATTTCATCGTTCTCTAAGTCCGATTCAGTATATGGACGATCGTCATCCGCGTTTGGTCCTGTCAGGTTGGGCGCTTCCTCGGAGGTCTGAAAAAGTCAGGAGGTATGCTTGAGCGATAGGGCGATGCGGTGTGTTATTTGAATTCAATGGAAGCTTGGCAAACTGTAACAGACGCACGGATTAACGATCGTATACACGCGTTGAAGCGTCGAACGATGGAACTGATGTACGTATAAAAGTAATTCGTTGATGGTTCTACAAAATCGCGCGCGATGAGAAAATGGTAAAATTGCTTTTTTAAGACCTCGTGAAATTTTCCTGATTAGAAACTCATCGTGGACAATCGATACTTACTCACCCCCTCATGTTCCGGTACAGTAGAGTGGGTATTGTTCGGTCCCCATAGAGCATACAATTTGCTCGATTTTGGGTCTGGGCAACCTTCAGCAGTACCCTTTACGTAGAAAGGATAAAATCTGTATACCGCGGTGGCGTTTCGGATGGGATCGGGATCAGTGCATAATGGCACATCGTACTGCCTAAGAATAAAAATATTTTTATAAGTACATCGACAAATAGTGCTTATTTCATCTACGAGTCTAAAGTACGGTATGTAAATAAGTTGATTCTTCAGTATCACGCGGTACAAGTAAAGATACAGTTACGGATGGATATGAATAGATATGCGGCCAGCAAGCACGTTTCGATTTAATCCGAAATTTGTAAAAATGTTTCTCGTATACATACTTGTCAGGTGAGCATCGTTCCAGGTAAATGACTTTGCTTTCGTTTCGCGTAAGCACGGGCGGCGTGACAGTATTCTGTTGCTGTTCCGCTGTCTTAACTAAAGCGTCTCTCCTGGAACGGTATGCCTGTCCCTCGGTCGTTTGTTCACCGAGCGTGTCTTCTTCTTTGGGTTCAAGCGGCTCGAATTCCCTGTTCACAAGAAATCAGAAAATCAGCCCTCGTTTAATATCGCGCTAAATTCGAAGATTCCTCCTTCGACGCCGAAACAAATCAACAAGACTGTTAATTGGATAATCAGATTTCTATTAGTTTTTTAATATTCTGCAAAAACTTACTGGGGAAACACGCAATCAGGTAGGTCAGGTGGCTTATAAAGACACAGGCTCGGGTCGTCTTTGTTGTCTATTGCGGAAGGATCCGCAGTCGTAAGCACCACGAACATATATGAGATGTAATTATCATCAGTCACTTCGTCATCTTCATCTGTTGACGCATCATGCTCCGTGGTAGCAATAGCTGTCTCACTGTTATCCAGTACCGATGAATCTCTAAGCTCTTCTTGATCTTCGCTCAAAGCATCGTGCGCGAAAGTGGTGGCCAACAGGCAGGCGAGAAACACAAACGATCTCATCGCACCCCTCATCTTCTTGGATGTCGAAAACTTCCGCTTCCTTCTCGGTGTATGCTGAAAAGTTAATTTCTTTCAATTTCTCAATTCGTCGCATCCACGTGCGGTTCGGTTCACCGAGCGAGTCTTTACCTGAATCGATAGCGTGTTTCAACCGAAATATCTCGTACTCGTGACTGCTGCTAGTTGTCGAATCGAGCGCTATTTATTACCTCACTTCCAATCACAAATCAGGCGGGTGGAGGCGTCCGTGCTTTTAATCACGGCCATAAAGAAATTCCACCAAATTTCAGTGTACACATCATTTTCTAAGACTTCGCCTTGCCGTCACGGTATACACAGGCGCTATGTTAAATCGTATGTAAACTTGGTCGGAATAATTAGTTCGAATTTCTGTCGACCCTCAATTCGTTCGAGCGTAAGAGCGAATGGAAGATTGGCTCGCGAGCAAGAGCGTTGGAGGAAGAATATTTATTTCAAGGGTCAATGACCATCTCCTCCTCTTATTTCACACCCTTTTCTTAATCTCCAAGCTCAATTCCATTCGGCAGCGACAAAGAAAAAGGAAATCAATTTCTAGCGATTAGTATTTCCTCGAGAATTTCCAATGATTTTTCCTCGAGGGTCTATGCCAGTGGTGCACCGAGGGAATTCGCCCACGGTACGTGATTCACGTAAACCGTCATTACACATTGGCCTGCTTTAATTGTTTGCGTTACGCAACTCGTGGAAATGTAATGAACGCGGGGTTACAATGGTTTATTAATTCTGGCAATTAAACTGGCCGGCCGACACCGCCGCTACTGCGGCCGGTGAACGAATGCACGTCGGCCATACTAGACGATATTGTTCCGATTCGGATAATAACGATGCGCGGGACATTAATAATCGGTAACAATGATAAACCGGTGGTTATCGCGAACCGGCTGGATAACCAAAAAGCCTGCGTGTCGCGCGATGCTCGTGGGACGAGAACTCAATAATTTTCTCTTTTTTTCCGTTACTTTCAGTTCGTTCGACGCCGATAAATCATTCTCCTCCGCTCTCATCATGCCCTTCCTAAATTTGAAACACCGCGAAACCCACGCTCACCGGTACGACTCATCTAAAAACACAAACGAGCCGGCCCTCGATAAAATCTAATTTAACTCTCGCAAAATATACATTGCGGTAGTTGAGCCTGTACCGAACATGGAATGGTTCGCTCTTCAGGACCACAAGGGCCAGGTACCCATTTTCAACGAGCTATGAAATTATCGCGTTCGAATCCCTCCGGTTCCCGTCTCTTGATACCACGAGCGAACCAGACGTGTCCAATACTTTTCCACCGCTCGTAGAATTCACGCGTTATTAATGTCGGAGAGGGCGGACGGGCTCGTTGTTGCATCCTCCGTGTGCAAGGAGAATCATGGACGATTCACCGATGTTCTCGGCAACGTGCAACTGCGCAAGAAAAGAGGATCTGGGTCACGATACCAAAATTGGATGTAAGTTTGGTAGGAGCTTGGAAATTCACGACAATTGCCACTACCACCCGTCTCACAAAAGGAAAATTTAGAAGAGCGAGCCACTGCTGCGCCAGCCTTTATTCCAAATTTTCCGAAGGATTTTAGTAAAAATTGGATCTAGTGAAATTCTGTTAATAATCATGTAATAAATAACAGCTTGATAACCTTCTGTCATTGTACAACTTGTTGGTTTTTCGCCTCGACTCCACCTCTTTTAAGTGCCATAGATGCGTCCTGTTATGCGAACGATGTTGAGGTTTGCGATTTAATAATGACCGATCCACCAGACAGGTTTGAGAAAGTACAGTGGTTTATTGCGAAAGTTGTGTCCTATGTTTTATGTGCGCGTGTTTTACGTCAATGCTAAAGTAACTCTCATTTAGGATCCTTAGTGAACCTCTATTTAAGGACTTCGTTGCTCCTCAGAACCAGCCAATCAGAGAAGAGTGCGAGTGAAGGAAAAAATAAGTCACTCCCTTTACGGTCGTGCCTAAAAAGGGAAAACGCTTTATGACCGTTTTCCGGTCGGAATGGTGCGAATGGACGACACTTGTCCATGCTATATATAGAAATGTTCTTAATTTCAGAAATGAAAAATGACCGTGGCATAACAGATCGAAATAAGCGTCGAAATGGTTTGCGTCCGAAAGAGTCTTGGGGCGCTCGTGTGAGAACCCTCGACTGCTTCTCGTTTGGTAGGTAACCTCTGTCGAAATTTCGCCCGTAATAGACGACAGGACTCGACGATAAGGCGCTAGAAGTACAAGTGGGCGAGCCCCGTGTAAATCTGGTCTGCGGTCGTACCAGAGCAAACAAAACCGCACACTGTTTGTACGCGATCGAACTCAAATATATCGAGTGAACTCACCGTGGATCCGCGAGCTGGTCTAGTCCACGTGTGCTTCGATTACCGGTGAAATAATATTTCATTCGGTCGATGATTTTTCGTCGAACTGCTCTCCTTCTTTCTGAAAAAAAGAAAAAATGGTTACCTAAAACATTCAAGGTGTTAATAAATGATGCATGTGAAAGGCGTATGTGCGTATACATTAAATGCCTTTGATATATCTCATGCATATTTAAGGAACAACCGAGAGTACTTTAACCCGGCCGAGCAGAGTATAATCAACGATGCCACCTTAACCGGACTATGTCACGAGCTACTTCAAAAAATTGTCATTCAGTTTGCTACTTTAAAAAAATGCCATTTGCAAGGTGCGCAAGCAATACGCATATTCGTCGCCTGGGTGCCCCTTCTCTCTTACGGCCTAATCGCAGCTCGACCAATAGCCATTTCTGGAGCTTAAAGATAAAAGAACAAAGGAGCATTGTGGCACCGAGTTTTCTGAAAGGACGTCAGTACCGTGAATTCCTTAGCCGATGCTATATCGTATTCATTGAATTTCATAAAAACATCCTAATTGTGTTTAAAACTGCAGTTTATCGTTCCATTGCCTCTACTACGCTTACAGTCCATACACATTCGTCTGGGAGATCGCGAAAAAAGGCATAACCGTACATTTATTCCGAATAAAATCTCTTACGCGTTCACCTGAGTAGAGTGTCTCGCGGCTAAATCTCTCTTTATTAAAAACGAATACTAAAAAGAACCGATAGAAAAGTCATCAAGAGTGGTGACGATCGTCGGAAATAATCAAGACTAGGAAATCGGGTCGACGCGCTCGCTAAACCCCTGACACTTCGCGAATCCCCTAGCACTGTTTGACTAACGATCCCGTTGTCAACGTGCTAGATCTCTCGGGCCGGGTACGTGCATACACGCGGAGAGCTCTGTCTACGAGACTGCGAGAAATTGTCAGCATTTAATCGTGTTCTCCTCTGACGGCGATACATCACTCCCCGCGCCTCTATGCAGATGCGGCGGACACGTTACCGCGTACATGAACGCAAAACAGAGGAGTGGCGAGAGGAACAGGGAGAAGGGGTGGTTTGCACATGAGGCCCAAGTACCGTATGGAAGCCTCTCACCTTCCTGACAGGCGGTAGTGCATCAACCCTTTGGTCATTGCAAACGCGTTAATCGTATCGCTACTAATATTATCGGCGATACTACGTGGCCGATATCGCGTTGTCGCTACAATCGAACAAGTTACGCGCAGCTGAATAACACGGCTGATCACGAGGATAATATTATCGGCGCGATCGAGAAGAAGCACTATTCGACGATAATCGTTCGTCCAATGAAATTAGGTAATCGACAGGACGAACCTAGTAGGATTATCGCAATATCGTATCCTTGTAAACGAGTAGGAGTAGTTTCTGGGATTACAGTGTTTAAGCGTTATTTCTAATGCATCGATGCACGGCAAGGAGTAGAAGCGACAGTATTGTAATGAGAATAAAAATGACGTAAGAGTAGCTTCTGCGATTAGAATGTTTAAGCATTGTTTATCAGAGGATTACGTTGAAAGTTACTGTTCACTTATAGATTATTCTGGCGCCGTGTGCTATGGCCATTGGCATCTCGTATATCATTCTGAAGTATCAACGTGTCCCACTAAAATTCAATCGATAAGCGTCATCCTTTATTTACACAAGTGCTTTTCTATAATCAAATTAAAATGGAACGCGGCAAGTTGGTTTTTCGATGTGTACTTCTACCCTGTTAAATCAGCACGAAAGAATTATCACCGCTTATCGACCTCGATTAGAGCTTGCGAATGATAATTTAATGTAAAAACGACTATGAATTGCGTCAAATCGAACGAAAATCGTATCCAGCCTATTCTCCAGACCTGGTACTAACAATAAGCGACCACCATTTATTCCGATCGATACAACGCGCTTCGGAAGATACACCCTCCATAGGTAGGGAGAAATTGAAAATTGGGGTTGCTGTATGGATCAACTCAAAAGACAGGTCGTTCTTTCAACGTGGAATTTGATTTCTGTAAAAAAAGTAGGAAAATCACGTAGCTTCCAAGGGCAAGCTTGATTAATTCATTCACAGATTTTGTTATAGAAATTAATGGTAAAAAGGAACTACCAAAAAACAGCGGTCTTCAATCCAACCTCTTGATATAATCGTAGTCTCGTAATGACAATAATAATGACGACACTGCTGCTACTAATGACTGTTGGAAGGACACCGGTAGTACACAAACGAAGTAAGAACAATAACGAGCTCGTAACGAAAGTCAGAATGAATCGTCGGTACGTCGTACTATTTATAAGCACGCCCGCGTACCGTTAGAGATACATCCGCGACAGATTGTGCCCCGTTTCTCCGATGGAGAATCCATTCAGCGAGGACGGACAATTAAATCGCTCGCGCAGCCTCGACGAGTGGCCGGAAATGCTAAGTGCACCATTCCGCTCGAGGATTCTACTCTCAATTTTGCACCAGGCATCGTGCCGCACGCGAAAGGATCTCTTTGCTTCGTGTAGAACGTCGGAAGCACGTGGCTGATATCAAGACAAGCGAAATTCTATGCTGAAGAATTCTAACGAAAATATTTTTAACGATACCGCAGTGCGGATAATCTTAACCCATTTGCATCATCGGTGTATATATGACTTTCCTATTACTTATTACCAAACCAAGTACACACGCGTAATTTTGTTGGGCGATACGATAAATCCTATCGCTTTGTTCCTCAGCTTGAAAACGAATTAGGACAACTTGGGTGGAGGAGCCACTATTTTGACACAATAAAAAGAAATAGTTGACGATAATGGCCAACTTTCCGCACGACGCCGATTTTCATTTCGACGTGAAATCATTTTCTTTTTTAAGTTCCTTGCTCTTTAGACCAAAGTAAAGAAGAATTTGAAACGTGCTTATGAAAAATACATTTTGCTGCAGTCTGTTGGTAAAAAATGCGATTATAAAGTACAATTGCAATTGCAATCATTCACAGCGTAATAAGGGCTTCAAACATCATGAGTGTAAGCGATTCAAACTGGAATCGCACAGACAGAAAGGGTCAAGTACGTTTCTGTCGCGTCCCTACGATTAAATACTTACTAAAGATTTTTCCCATTTCTTTTGCAAATCAATCCAGTTACACAATTCACATTCATACGTTGGACAAGATTACATTCTTTTTTTAATTGTGCAAGCACCAAGAAATCGAAGACGATGCACTCCATAACAGGAAGAATTACGATGTCGGGACGCTGTCTGACGAGGAGCGCGCCGACGAGAATGAAATTCTTCTCCTAATGGATCCTTCGATGATGATGCCAATCACGTTGACGTTCCACCGGTACTTACCTTCAATCTGGATTGCAGCAGGAAAAATCTCGCGTGGCACGCGAAAGAGAGAATTAATGAGAAGCCAGATTTAGATGAAGATACTAGGGTAGTGGATAAAAAGTTAAAAGGTGGATATTAATCAGAACAGAATTCATCCGTAAAAGAATTGATTAAATTACAGATTATTTTATATCATACGAATTATCGAGGAAAGTTTCGTGTCGGCACGCGACTCCGTTGTCGAGCGATCCTATCAAATTTCCCAGGACAAGTAACAGAGCATAAAGCGTTCTCAACTGCTTCAGCTGCTCGCACGTGGATTCGACGGGTGCACGTGAACCGTCCACGTGGCTGCGTGCCCACAGAATACTCAGTGCACGTGCACTGAATATGCATGTACGCACAACCAGAAAATCAGTGAGCATCGGTGGAAGCCCTGCTCGACTATGAAGAGAAAATTTATCGTTCCGTGAAATTCACATTTCGTACCCAAAGTTTCTCACCGTCTCTAAAATTCTCTATTCAGCTCTCACGATACAGGACACCCTTCTGCCCTTCTCGGAAATTATTTCTTTATTCGTCCCAATTCTTTCGAAACGGATCAGTCAAAATTCTGAAAATAATTTGGAAGACCTCGTTATGAGGTAATATCTCCATCAGTGCCTAGTTCACCATAGGTCCAGTTTACGAGGGACTCTTTTTTTCTGTCACCCGAGACCTAGTCGCCAATACCTGCAAGGTGAATTTTCAGGACGGTCAATTTGATTTCAGACGGTTTCAATTTGCAGGACGGTCTTATTGCGATTATTGTCCTGTACAGTACTGTAATCGGTACTGTCTCATTAGACAGGATTATTTAACCCTACCCTAACCTTTTAAGCGCTGAGTTGTTAAGCGTGTGCTATGAGTTACCCACTTTTTACAACACGTATGCTGAACTGACTACCTTTAAAATTTCATTGTAAAATATGTTGATTGTAACTCGAATAATTTGAGCAGAGACTACAATAACCTTAACAGAATCATTTATTTAATTGAATAATAATAACAAGAACATCATAAAAAATAGTAAATTATAATTTCTAAATTGAGAAGTTAATAATTTTGTTATGTGTGGTAAATCTCGAAGCAGGGTTCACTACATAGGCCGATGTTACAGTTTCTGCATTAATAGCGCGAGGCAATCCCATATACGCGTTCATAGTCCAAATTGAATGGTTGGGCGAGTACCCATATATGCATTCATATCCCATGGTGAACGATTTCGTCGAACGCATATGTGTTCATAGCGCACAAAAGGTTAAATCCATGAATTTATATTGGAAAATGAAAAAGTCCATAGGAGCAAAGCAAAAAGAAAGATAGATTGTTCGTAACGGCCTTTAATATGATTGGTATCAATAGTTATACTTTATGTGTTTAACATGTGTTTATGCGCAGACCACGAGTCAGAGATGCACCTACCACTAGGCAAAATAGACACGTGCCTAGGATCCGCTGAAAAAAGGCTGCGCAGTAATAACTAAGCACAATAAAAAAAAAAAAAAACATTAGTGGAATAAATTTTATTCCATTGTATACAAGCTATCCAAGTAATAAAGCATTAATGCTACTTTCAAGTTAAAAAAACATAGACAACCCAACGTTCATTTGTATGCCCAGAGCCCGAAAAATTCTATACGTGGCCCTGCGCATTTGATTTAATCGCGTTCGTACAATAAAATCTCCTTTTCGCATTTGCGCCCGTTAGATAAGTCGATAACTCGAGCGCGTAAGGACGCAGGCGTGTAAAAGCGGTAGTAGTATCGCAGGGGTCGCCACGAAATCGAGCACTGGCAAATTCGATTGATCGATCGCAGCAGAGCGGCAATGAATCCTAGCTCGACGAGAGAATAGGCGTTACGATAGGCGCGATCGGGCACAATTGACGATCGTACGTACTCATCGTTTATTCGGACAATCAAATCAAATGCAAATCAGCAATTAATGTCACCGAGTACAACCGATTGTCATCCCCGCGACGTTAATTGCTACGAATCGCTGATTAACGGAATTTGAAACGATTGCGCGTAGATATTGCGTTACCATTAATAGAATTCTTCTCCTCGACACTTTTCAATCCTGTTCAATTATCATTGACCAATTACCCAGGCAATGGATAGAATTGGTGCTTTAACCCTTTCGCACCGGCGAAAAATCAGTCCGAGTGCGCCCCATTGCCGGGATCAGTTATTTCTCCTCCAAGCGATTATTAGATAAAATAACTTTTATGCCTAAAAGGTTGAAGGTCTTGGAGACGCATAAACGTCCCCATAACAGCGCACCATCAACAACAATGATTTCACAAGCTTTATTGATGGGACAGCATACGTCCCGCCGTAAACCCAAAGCATCTGTCCTAGATGTTTTTCAGTAACTGGGACATATGTTGTCCCAGCCGTAATATCAAAAATTTTCCGGACTGGGACAGCACATGTCCCGTCCGGTGCGAAAGGGTTAACGCGCCAACCGCGATTTTACAGATCGCACGAAGTAACGTTTACTCGAAGAGAAAGTATTCTAAAACGTCCCCAAATTTCCATAGAATTCACGCGTTACACGCTCCTTCCACGTTTCTCCTCGCATCTCAGCTCTGAAACCAGGCTAACCAACCCCAACGACTATCTGGTTCGATGCGCCAATGTAATTCACCCGAAGAGAGTAAGCTTCCTGAGATTGAGAGAGATCGAGAGAGGCCTCTCGCATTTTCATCTCACGCGGTAACCGCTCGGCGTACTAAGTAAATGTAATCCTCCCCGGGGGCCGTCTTAACGGCCGACACGGTAATCTGAATAATTAGTGCCGCTCTTCCTCCTCGTCCTTCTCTTCCGCCACTGCGATCGTGACGCGAGAAAGAGGAGGAGAAGAAGGAAGGGTTGAAGGAGAAGAAGGTCCGCTCGCGTTCTCCGGAATCTCACCGATGGTGGTGGCTCGCACTCGAGATATCGCACGAGGGCCTCGCGCGCGCGCTACAATTAATTCCAGTCGGGTTAAAGCTCGAATGGTACAACACTGGGGTTGCTAGTGTACGCTGGCAGCCTACCAACGAAGGAACTTTACTTTCGCGGTGGAGGCGCGTGTACTCCGTGTTATCCGTATTTTCTTCACAAGTGGAAGGAGAACGTGTCGAGAGAGAGAGAAAGAGAGAGAGAGGAAGGAGGAAGTGGAAACGTGTAATACGCTCACCACTGGTAATAGGGCCGAGCGTGATGCCGCGCGACGCTCTCATTTGAGTCTGACGCGGGCATTTTCTAGTCTTACACCCCCACTCGAACTCGTTCCACCGCTAACTGCACACCCGGCATTAATAGCGCAATAATGCGCGCCACCTCCACCGCCAGAGCTAAGCCCTACGCTACCGCTGGGCGCAGTATAAAAAGAAACTAAGTCGCAGCCCCGGCGAGCAAACCCAACGAGAGGACTTGGCCAACGATCAAATGGCACCCGCGCTGTTTCACGAATACCGAGCGAACTTTATTCCTGTCTGCTGGCGCGCGCACGCGCGATCTCCTTAAATCGCGCTCCTTCACGTTCTCGCGAGACGAAAGAAGAGCGGAGATAGATAATTGGGTTATCCGTGGAAGACGATGGTACACTCGTCGAGGGTGAACCGAGATTGCGAGAGTTCGATTTTTTGCTTCGAGGGTGCCGTGGTTTTATTTACTCGAGAGAGGGAGTCGATAAACTCCGAAATTTCCGATAATTTCGAAGATTTCGAAATTAATTAACGATAATGTCTCGAACGATGGTATCCTCAGCCCCGCCGAATTCGGCACGGTTTTCGAATTTTACACATTATTTAGCCTCGTAATTGCTACCTATTCATATATAGATAGAGCTTGTAATTGGTAATTAAATTTTTAGATCCGAGCAGCTCGCCCGCACCGAGTCTTCGCAATGTAGAAAATTATTTACTTTCATTACCGTCTCGTCGAATTTGTGGGTATCAATTATCATTAACTAATTAGAATTTCCATCGGCCTCGTTCTATCGATGGGAATGATTCATTTTCATTATTCTCGCGAATTTGTACATAAAACCCAATGTTCCACCGTTAACATTGATCGAACTCACTCTCCCTCTCTCTCTCTCTCTCTCTGTCCATCGCGCCACTTCAAATTTCACGCGAACGTTTCCGGTCACGAATACATTTTACGTAAATTGAGAAAATTCCCTCAATCTCGTTATTCCGCTCTCTTTAGTCGCCCTCTTGTCCAACGAAATTTTTCAATGGTCCTTAACTCGCGCCACTCATTGGAACCGTAAGAATCCGCTGGAAGATTCGCCAAGCGAACTGCCACCGTAAAACCGAAAGTACCTCATAAACCGTTCGTGAACGAGCATCGACACGATCATTTGGTTTCGCTGGATGTGAACTTTGCGACGGTTCGGTGAACATAGAGCGCGAGAGATTGCGAACGAAATATCTCCCGACGATCAAGGTAAACGATGTTCAGTTATCAAAATTACGCTATTAAGTATAAGCGAATAAGTTTTACTGTCGCGTGGCAAATTGCTGTTCTCCACTTCGCCGTCTGAAGTGTCAGCTCATCGATTCGTGGTAGAACCGATTTCAATTTTGCGTGCTCAGATTTCGCCTTCGCCGTCAGTTGCCTTCACTGTTACCGTTTAAGCATTGAATGCACTCATCCGAGTTACGTCGGATTTAAGAAAACGATTTTTTTCCATTCGCCCCATTTACTTCATGAGACTTGCAGTTTTGGTTTTCTATATAAATACAACCGAATATACTCGTTAGACAGTGTTGTGCTTACTTCCTCTCACCCGAAAAGAAATTACATTTTTTTTATAAGACAACATTTTTTTGTGTTTTTTTTTCAAGACGTGTTAATGTTCTTTTGTATTTTAACGGTTTGAGTTCCTGGAGTGACTGGAAAAACACGGTCGAAAAATGCGATTCAGCGCGATAGCTGAAAATAATGAAACACAAAATGTGTCAGTTGTATTATTCACATTAAAAAAATCAGCTATGTGATGTACGTGTGTCAGAGCGCATTTGCGGACTTGGACGCAGTCTGTGAGTGCACGGTCAGTTATCGATATCTTTTAAATATGATGAAGCTTTTTCGACATGAAATCTGAAGAACGCAATCACGCTCTTGGGCCTCAAACGGTTAACCCTTTGAGCCCTATGGTCGCATATATACGTCTGGCGAAAGCCATCGGTGTGGACTAAGGACGCATATATGCGTTTATTCTATGTTATCGGCATGTACTGAAGGCGCATATATGCGTCTGTCGATTTTTTCGATCACCTACATAGAAGTATTACAGTTACTTTTGTGTTAGATGAATACAGGTGCATTCCTAATTAGTAACAGCATGGTAATAACGCTCTTTAATTATCTAATCTCGTGCAAAAGGATTACTATAACTTATTACTATTTGCTTCTTGAATAGTTAATCAATAGAGTTCGGTCTAGAGAAAAAGTATTCCGTCCACAGCGATCGTCAACGTTAGCCGCGCGCCGTCTGTACAGACCACATAGACCGCGAGTATTGGTGGAAAAACGCTTCTGAATTTTCAATTGGTACATTAAGGGGTTAACTATCGACAAGTTATCCTCGATAGAATTCTTCTAAGCTTTTGGCATGTATCCACGTGAATCGCAAGCATACCGCCTGGAATTTTTCAATCAATCTCTAAAGACCCGTGACCCTCAAATGATTAAGGAACCGATATTAAAAATTTCCTAAACAATATAAACAATCTGAAAGAGTGCGCAATTTTTTCGAAAGGATTCTTCGTCGCGCAAGAAGCAACGAGCAGAACGAGCGAAGGAGGCGATCGTGCCACGGAAAATAAAGGACAAAAGAAGAAAACGAATCGGAGAGGTTCCCTTCCGGTGCTCGAAGAAACGACACGTGCACTCACTCGGCTCTGGCTCGGCTCGAGTAACCGCGACTACTCGAGTGACCACACGCTTCGCACGAAACACAAGCGGTCCGGTTTCCGCTCTCGCGTCAGATCCTCCGCTCCGGCGCCAGGTACCAAAGAGATTCGAGACTTGTTCAACTGTTCCTCTCGTTCCGCTTGCTTGAGAATCCTGACCAACAGACTTCCCTCCCGCAGCACCCACAATTTTCTTCCACGAAGCGAATTCACCGCGCGTGACTCACGTTGCAGACTCGTGAACGAATCGATCGACTCGTTCCATTTTTACCCCAGGCATCGCACCCACGGCGAAATCTCCTCGATCGCGAAAATAGTGCCTGCTCTCGTCACCAGCTTCGTCATATAAAATTACTCTTCCGCAAATTATTCGTCACGCGTTTAAATGGTCCATTGGCCAATAGCACGGTAAGACATTGTTTCAACAAGCACCTCGCCGATTTTTTTTTAACACGTTGACTGGCATGGGTGTCATCGATGTCCGACACTCGATTTGGCTGTAGGAGTCACCGGTGTCCTTCAGTAAAATCATTAAAAAATTATTGTACCAAACACAGTTTACTTGTGTGGATCATATGTTAATAAAATAAAAAAGAAATTTAAAATACAAGGAGTGGCGCCACGGGCAATGCATGGAAAATCAACGTGGCATTCAACGTGTTAATTAATATATATTATTAGGGCTTACACTAAGGAGTAATGTACGAAAAAAAATGAAGTGAGGCTTGTCATTATTTTTCAACATACAGTAAATGAAAGTTTGAAAATTTGAACAATCGTCTGTAGGTATCGTGAAATTCTTTGAGACGATTGTCTCGTTATAAGTATTGTATCGGTGACATAATACCAATGCACATACCTAACCACTTGCAACTTACGTGTGGGTTTCAACAACCGCGCACATGGTTTCAAAGTTCTTTTGTCAATAAAACAAAAATGGATGGCATCCCATAATTATCCCTTAATTTTTCATTGCCCATTACTCTTTGCTACGAAGCTTAAAATATATATCAATTAAAATCAAATCGACGAGGTATCCGTTGAACCAAAGTTTTACCAAAACCATTCATATAACTCTGAACTGAACCCATAATTATATTCATAGCACCATAAGAAATGCTCATGTATTCCCATTAAAAAGTACATTAGCATTCCAGAGTCAATATCCTTCATCAACGGTACAAAAACCTTTTACCATTGACACGCCCGTCAATCCTCAAACATCCAATCAACCTTCACACTCCGTTCCACGCAACTTCTTCACCGCATTTCCTCCTTCCACCGTCGATCAACCTTCGACCCTGCCTGACCCAACCCACTCCAACTCCTTTTTAAAAATAAACTCTACCTAATCTCTTCACCTCGTGCACCAGTTTCTCGAGGAACGTTCGACGCACCGCACGAACTTTCGCTCTCGAGAAGGAACGCGAGGCTCTACGTCATCGGTGCAACGTCGTCGTCTCGACGTCGACTGTCGCGCGTCGTCTGCTCTCTCGATGCTACTCGCCTCCGCTCGCACAGAATTCGGATAGTCGCGCGCGCGCGCGCGCGAGTAAGCGCGCTGCTAGGTAGTCAATTTCGTGTGGCACTCGCAAGCGGACGCGCGCGTCGCACCGCTCGCTCGCACTTTCTCTCAGTACTCGCGCGAATCTCTCGCAGAAGAGGGAAGCGAGCGAATCGAGCTCGACCGGAAGCCGCGAGATCCGCACGACAATTCTGCGCGTACCTTTGGATAAGCGAGTCAAGGCCACGCGTGAACACCTCCAGAAGTCAAGGTCACGAGAGGATTTTGTGACTCGCGTGCAGAGAGTGGGGAGCAAACGAGTTCCGGAAGATCAGCTGCTCCGGAAGCGAAGGCCAGGCGCGACAGGATGAAGGACATCCGTGCGCAGGTGAGTTTTGCTTTTTCTGCTTGCTTCGAGTTTTTTCCGTGCGTCATCCTCCTTTCTCTCTCTTTCTTCTCTCTTTTTAATTTTTGGTTGGGATCCTAGGGACGCATGTGAACAGGGTTAAATAAATTTATCTTTATCTTTCTCTCGCGCTCTCTATCTATTTATCTGCAACAACATCTTAGTTTCGTATATGTCATTATTACTATACCTTGTTTCTTTGCTTCTTTTCCTTTCTCTATTTTTCAAAAATTCTTCCGCTTTCTTCTTTTCTTTTGCCGCATGGTCCGAAGGATGCTTAGTCCAGACCTGGATAATAAATTATCTATCCATCTAACTACTTATCTTTATCTATCGCTCCCTCTTCGCGTCTCGTAATAGGAGAAACGAAACGGGAAGTGAACGCGCGAGCGCGAGCTAGCGTGACGGTGGTCTCCGGACGAGCACGTGGTGACTCACCAGATGACAGTTAAGGTCCCGAGGTTTTTGCTTCGAGCGTTCGGAAACGCTTTACGTTAAATGAGCCCTGGGAAAAGTTCATATTTAGAATATCGGTAAACCGACGGTGGATCAATGACGATTTCTTTTTTCATTTTCTCTCGATGATCTCCGGAAATCCGTGCCTCGCGAGAACAAAACATCCGCGTGCAAAAGAAAGCTTTGGTTTACGAGTGCTGACACGATCGTTGGAGAAGAGGAGCAAAGAAGGATCGTTATCGCGTTCGATCCACGGCTCGATTTCTAACTTCGTGGATGAATATGCAAACCTGTCGACGAATCGGAGCGCGACGAGGTTTCCTGAGCTATATTTTCTACGAGAGTAAGATGGTTGATTGCCGAAAATGCTCGAAGGATTGGTATCGCAAACGGTAATAAGTTGCTGATAATTATCTTTGTCCGGTTAAAGGCGACACGTTGCAAAAGTGAACGCTGGGGGAACGAAACGGTCGGTGAGACGAGAATTGTGGAATTCACGCCGACGCGCTTAACACGCGACGTTGTTGCGCACGAGAACGGGAACGGAGACGAGGACTGACATAATCGCGACGTAAAATCCATGCTCAGGGTCGGAGGTCAGAGCCCGTTCCTTCTCGTCGTTCTATCTCTTCTGCCCACTTCGTCCCCTCCTCGTTATTCTCGTCTTCTTCTTCTCTTCTTCTTCTTCCTTTCTTTATTTCTCCGTTTCCAGTATGATGTCATTCGCATCACCGATCTCTTCTCAAACAGTCGATCAGTTAAAAATAAACAAATCAGTGCACTACGTTCATTTGATAATAGATAACGCGAGTTTCGCGATTGTAATATTGATTGTAGATATTGGTATTCTTGAATTATCACTGGCGCGATAAACGTGAATGGAAATGAATGATTGGCAGGTCCAAAGTTATTGTTTGTTAAGATTTGTATTTTGTTTTTCGAGTTTTGCATTTTGCGAGTTTCTTAATTTCTTATCGGTCTGTACCGGGATTCTGTAAGTCCGTAACGACAAATGTCGCTATCGTTTTCCATCGATATCGATGATTATCGCAAAACGTTATTCGCTAATTAGTCATCGACAACTCTCGATCATCTAAATCGTTACATTCCGAAAAGCGTCGAAGCCAGCAAATTTTGGACAATTCTGTACTGAGGGAACGATGTTTAATTACATGATATAATTATATCCTAATCTTAACCTTTTGCGATAATCATCGATATCGATGGGTAACGACAGCGATATTTGTCGTTACGGAGTTACAGAATCCCGCCACTGAAATCTTCGAATTCGAGAACACTCGAAATGCGTTGTTTACGAGTTCTTCGACGGATTGCATTCGCGGTCTGGTGTGATTTATTGTTTACCTTGGACCCGTTGCAAGGATGCACGAAACAACCGTGAAATTATTCTTAGTACGCGATCCTTGTAATGTTGGATGCATCGTGTTAGTGAGCACAGATTTGGGAGCATGTGGTCCCTCAATGGGACCACTCTGTCCCATGTGTGTGTATAGAAAGAAGCAAAACTTTGTTTTCAATGTAGTTATCTTTTTACCGTTAGAAAAAAAAGCGTCAATGTAATCATCGTCTATCGTTACTAATAGACAAGGAACCATCGCCTAGGCTAAAATTTGTTATTCAATTCATTCGTTCTTTTACCTTTAGAAAGAAAAATTGTCAATATGATCGTCGAGATACAAGCATCGCTACTAATAGACGAAGAAATATTACCTAGGATAGACGAGTTATTCGATACCATCCTTTCCCATCTAGTGCACAAGAAAAACATTGTCTATTCAATTCATACATCCGTCTACTATTAAACAAAAAATTGAATATGATCATCGGGTTACAAGCATGGTTACTAATACGCAAACAAGTATCGTCTAGTCTAGACAAGTCATTGGACACCCTCGCTCCCTATATGGTGTACAGGATAAAAAATTATTCGATTTATTCGTCCTTTTACCTTTAGAAAAAGAATCATCAGTATGATGATCGTTACTAATACATAATCGTGTAGCTTAGACGAATCATTGGACACCATTATTTCCTAAAAGGTAAAAAAGAAAACATGGTTATTCGATTTATTAGTCCTCTTACCTTTAGAAAAACAATTCACCGATGCGATCATCGTACTTTGACCATCGTTACTAATAGACGAGCAAGCATCGCCTAGGCTAAACTAGTCACTGACTAGACAGACGAGCAAGGAAACTGAAAATTATCTTTAGACCGACTGGCAACTATGTTTACAAACTGGGAGCTATCGACCACGTTAATGCACACATCGTCGATTCGGGTGGTGGACTAGAGGCTAGAGAGCTTTTTCGTCACCGCCACGTTCGCTCGAACTGCCCGCCTCACGTTCGCTCGAACTGCCCGCCTCACGTTCGCCCGCCTTGATTTATCGACCCGCATTAATTTATTCCACCTCGTTCCTCATTCCGAACAATATTTTAAGCGTAACAGTTCCGCGACTGTTCGCCCGTTCACGCGCCCCGCGCGTTCGATTTCGAGGGACATTAATCAAGCGCCCGAGTAGAAATGAATCTAGTACGTCCGATGTGAAACCTCGTAGGTAGATAGTATTGACTAGATTACATTTTCTTGCTAGCAGCTAGGTCAGTACTAGATAAGAATTTATAGACAGTTTTACTGACGTAGCGGTTGTGTAGTAATACATAGAAAATATGATACTAGATGGTGCTGTCTTTCCCAGAAAATATAATCCAATTACTAGATCGCCACTAGCACTTTTAAATTAGTCAGCGAATCTCTCACGAGCTTGACGACACCGGTGTGAACCTAACATCTCAACTGTCAGCATCTCATGAAAAAATTTCAAATTTACTTGCATCCAGCAAAGTTCAAGGAATTCTTACAAGTTTTAACAATAGTTCAAATGATTTACACCAAAAATCTCGTTTTAAAAAACGAGATGCGAACTTCGCGTATGGCTTGATTGCATCTCACCGAATTTCGATCTTTCAACGTACAGGAGTGATATTTCGAAGAGTTCAACGTCCTGGGCATGAAATGTTAAGAGTTCAGGCGAAAAAACTATAACAAAAATAGTTTATCATCGCAAAGTAAGATGCTGCGCAAAATTAGGGAGTTCATGTCGAAATAAAATGTTTTCTGGATAGCTGTAGACATACTACAACATATTCCAAAGAGTTCGAGGCACTAGCAATGTCGAATTATTTTTAAATAAATAAATACTCTTCGAGTGCCGTACACTTATAAAGAAACTCCTTACTTTTGTGGATCATCTCACTCTTTTCTCTCTCACACAACAATCCGAGTTGTGGTCTATGTGTAAGGGAACAGGCTCCGTGAGCTAGAGGTCTCAGGTTCGAATCTCCTCACCCAAGAAGGTATAAAAGTGGATTTTTCAATTCAATAAAAATACAAGTAATCGTTAAGCAAATTGAACACCTACTTACCGGCGTTTCAGGAACAACGATACGTTGGCAAAAAATAAGAATTATCCAGAAGTTTATTTTATTTTGCTACTTCCTGTCCAGCCCAGGCTAGGTTACTACTACATTTACATATCTTAAATTTTCTATCTAAGTAGTAGCCAGTTTTTTTGATGCAGCCACTGGTAGAAGTGACCGTTACATTTCAAGCCCACTACTACACACAAAAAATAGACAATTCCGATGTATATCTCGTTTTTTCTATATCTGAACTAGACAGCAACGATGTTCAAATTCTACTCGGGCGTATGCACGGCACGTCGGCTTTATAGTAATATATAATTAAGCGGAGCGGCGCCGACGCGCGTGAGAAATTCGAAATGGCGCGAGGAGAATTAAAAGACGAACACGGAGAACGACGAAGCTACACCGCGAACTCTTCAATTTTTCCTGGACGTCCAACGACTGGAACAATAAATATTCCATGTAGAGATATCAACGAGTATCTCGAGCACGAGCATTACGAAAGATTCTCGCATGACTTTGCCCGCGAGGCATAATCCACGAGTGTTCCAACCGCGAAGAATAACAACGGGGTATAATTAATTTTCAGTCAGTTCGACGTGCCACCGCGCGAGGCCACTTGTTTAAATATTCTTGCGGTTAGTGAGAAATACCAGGTGAAATTGTAGACGTGGATTTTGGTGGGTACCGTTCCACGAGCTCGTGTTTGAGGTAATAACAGAAGCTTTTGATTAAGCGTTAGGTCGAATCGGGCGATACCTCGTGGAAAAAACGACGAAACTCGGGAGGAAAGTTCCACGTGGGTGAAAAATTTGCAAATTGCCACGATTGAAATCGGTCGAAGCTTGCGACGAGAGGTGAACCAGTTCGGTTGGACGAGCTAAATGACGAGTGGCGAGGAAACAAAACGCCCCCGCGCATCGACGCGAGAACACGCTCGCCTATTTTCACCAGCCGATTCATAACGTACACCTGAGTCATCTCGAAGACGCGCATGCGGAAAAATTTCTGAGACGTTTGCGAGGGTGGTGACCAGGGCCGTGTTTATCCAACGGGCAATTCAATAGGGCCTGCGAATCTAGAGAAACCTCCGAAAGTCTAAAAATCAAATTTTAACCGTTCGGTCAGTAACCAAAGATTTACCATTCGTTCAATAACGGGAAATGGATACCCGGGTACCCGGTTACTGACCGGACGGTTAAACAGGAACATACCCTAATATAACAAGAACAAAATTGAAAATATATTTTCCTCTTTCATTTCATTTCAATTTTTGAATATTCGTTTACGTTTTTGCTTCTTAGAAATCAATCCAAATACTTATACCTACTTGCACTGTAGATCATAATTGTATTGTATTTATTAGACATTTGAGGATAGTCCTCAAGAAAATCATGCAAACGAGCTCTCAGTTTTTGGAACGGGCTCATGGGATGCAGGTAGTGCTGCAGAAGGCTGATTAAGAAACATATTGAATTGTCGTTTGAAAATGTACTAAATTAACGCAAATTGTACTAAATGGTGGGAATTTCAAACAAGAGTTTTCTAATTCCTTTTTGTTGGAAAGTAAAGATAAAATAAGACTATACATAAACTTCGATAAATATAAAAAATAAAGAACGAGCAGATTTGGACACAAAAATTAATTAAAAGCGAGCAAGTTTGGATTTTTTTAAGCATTTAGGGAAAAGGGGAATTTTGTGTCATATATAGAGATTGTTTTCTTTGCTATAAACAGGAAACATAAGGAAAACTGAGCAAAGTTATATTTAGGTTTGTAAGGCGCTTGGTGTCATTCGCAAAATTGTCCACAATATATCTAGCTTGGTTTCATTAAAATCTCTTTGCGTACTAATAGTTGCGTCAAGGTACTAAATCTAGTACAATTGTACTAGTGATCACGATACTGAATGTAAGTGCTACGTATTGTATACACGCTCGGTTACACTTTAAAATTCCTAATTGTTTATGAAAATTAATAGATATTGGCCTACAAAAATTCAATAGTAATGTAAATACATGAACAATTGAATAACGTGGACATTAAATTGAAAAGGCTTACAAATACAGCTTTTATCCAAAAGTGTCCAGGGCCTACGATAATCTTAAAACGCCCCTGGGTGTCGACGAGATTGAAGATGAAGAGGAAGAGGATAAATAGAAGACGGCGAAGGATGATAGCCCAGAAGGAAAGAGGAAGTGAAGAGAAACGGAAAAGAAGGGATGACGTAAAACGGAGTGGGGCTGCCACCCACCTGTCGACCATGACTATTTCGGGAGAGGCCTTTTTTTCGCGAAAGCTCCCGCTTTCGCTTTCAGCCTGCTGAACGAAAGCGTGTGAATAACACGGTTTCCGGGTGTAATCCGCAGTCTCTCTAATTTATACATATATTTTTAATTTTCATCTGGACACACGACGAGAAGAAAGCACGAAAAAAGAATAACGGTTCGAGTCTTGTTCGAAATCGAGGATTATCGCTCATTGTCAGATTTTTTAGTCCAACGAAACTGATCGAATACCAGGGACGAATCAAACAGAAGCATTACCTTGTTTCGGGGCCCTCTTATTCGAAATACTATTTTAGACCCCCCTGGAAAACCTTATTTCTAACCGTTTCACACGTTGACTGCCACGTCACCCAAATTCGGGTGACGGTTTCAGTGCTTGATTATAAATGATCAAAATAGGTGTTTGGAAGTATAACTAACGCTTTAGACAGATAACTAAACAGTCGCCAAAATTCAATGTTGCGTGGCAGTCAACGTGTTAAAAAGCCATCAGGCGATGATATTTGTTCCGGAGATACGCAGAGTAGACATTCTTTTTAAAGCTGCTAAGTTTCTTCCGCAAATGATACTGTTAGTGCTGAGTAAAGCTTAGGTTTAAAATTAGGAATTCAAATTCACATTAAATTCATTTTTACCTCTTTCTTAGAAATTAAGTCTCTCTAGCGTTCGTTTAAATGAACAAATTGAATGAAAGGCGGGAATTCTTGATCCGATACACTTTACTTTACTTTCTTTAGTTCATAATTACAAGATTAAGATGAAACTGCTGTTTCTTCTACATTAATTTACCGCAAGGTTCACATGGAACTTCGTCCTTGAATGTGACATAAATCTAAATCTAAATCCTAGCTTCTTCTTATGCCCGGTGCAATGATCCACCACTGTGAAACATTCTAATCGCTCTGTCGCGTCGGTGCAATGACGATTAGGCTCTTTGGGGCGGAGAAAAGAAGGGGAAAAAAAGATTGGACATCAACGACGGTTTAAAAAATGAGAGCCTAGGAGACACAGCTGATATCCAGATTCACAAGAGTTATGTGCCGCCTCTTCAACTACCATGTGTCGCGCACATTTTTCCGTGCGCCCACGCAACGAACCGACAGTCAACCGGTCGGTTCCAAAGAAAGAGTGGTACGTTCGTGTCGTAATCCTTTGCCCCGTTGTCTCTTGCTCCGATGAGATAATAATCTGGCGGGTATTTAAAACAACGACGATAATATTTATAACGACGGAAGAGAGCGACGATCTTTCTGCGAGCTAATCGTTTATTTTTGCTTTTCGTTTATCGCACCGACGATAATAATTATTATAATCAAGGATACCGATATATGAGCCGTTCAGTGCACAAATCGATTAACTCCACTTTTTGCATTTTTCATGAATTTAAGCATCGACGCACTTGATTAAGTCCTCACTTTTTATATTTGTAACATAATTTATGGAGTTAATTGATTTGTGCACCGCACGGCTCGTATGTAGATAAATCTACAGGTGACTGTTTCTTTTTTTTTTAATCCATCGCCGCATGCTTTTAGTTTTAAGATCGCGCCCAAAAACGCACTTTTCGTTTCAAAATTGTTTCTTACTGCAACAGGGAATTTTTCCACGAAAACTTCCAGCGGATCTAACCGTAATTTGTTTATCATGACTTTTTTTTGTACTGAGAAAAACTGATGTCTATAGCCGCAATTTGCTTACATAACGTTAAAAAATCATCGCCTATAGCCGTTCTGCGCTGCAATGGATTAAAACTTTGACTACCATGATGGTTATATGTGACCGACCACGGTTTTTCCTGTGTCACCGGTGACCTTTCATTAAAAAAACGATTATACTAATCGCAATTGATGGCACATTAAAGGATCATATGTTAACAAACAAAAAAGGTACAAAAAATGCAAATTGTCGCGCCACGGGCTATCCATGGAAAATCAACGTGGCAGTCAAAGGACTTATTAGAACAATAGACTTTAGAATTTTTCTTTAAAAAAATGATCGTGACCGTAGGACAGACTCGTTCGTTTAGCTGCTGGAAAAGGGGCACGGCATTAACAGCTATTAATAGAATCTTTATCTTTACTTACAAGCGCCTATTATTGTAGACAAAGCGTGATTGTTCGATGCGTGGATGTCGAACGTGCTTCGTGAAGGTTCCACGGAAACGTTAAATATTCGTTAGATGAAAAAAAAAGACAAGAGAAAGGCATCATAACACTTTGACTGCCACAGTGGTCATATGTAACCGCAACTTATTTTTTCTGTGAGGCCACGATGGTCTCACCAATGACCTCCCGAAAAATCATTAAGCAAATGATTATACGAACTGCAATTTACAGCACTTCAAAAGATCATATGTTAACCCTTTCCCTCAAGGCTTTTTTCGAAAATTCTTTTCGACTTTAAAATGTACTTGTGAGGGGAAAAATATTTTATTACAGCGTTTTGGAAAGCTGTCGAGATAAGCTACAAGAATATGCAGTAAAAAATAGGGAGTTTCATTGAAAAAACTAAGAGTGACCTTTGTATGATCTTCAAATAACACGCCAAGGTCAAATTATTGCCACTAACCAATAGCCCCTTTCAACTCATACAACTTTTGTTTGAAACATTCTTTTATTTAACCCACCGTTTCGGCGATATTTCAGTGTATCGTTTAAAATGGTACACCCTGTATATAAAATATATAAAATATATCATATTATACTTCAAAACGTTATATGTGCCGGTGATTGTGAAAGTGGTCTAAGTCAATAATTCCGGAAAATTAATTATTCTATTTACGTAGCGTTATTGTCACCTATACGATTGAAATACGGAATGATTTGTGAACCAAACTTTTCTGACTTAGACCACTTTACAATCACAGGCTCACATATATTATACATACAACGTTTCCAGTTTCAAAAGAAATCAAACGCAGATAAATGAGCCGTTTATTTTGAAAGTGGCCTAAGTTCATTTTTTAAAAAAATAAGATATCACATAATATTAAACTATTGCACTAAATTATTCACGAATTATATGTGATATCTTATTTTTTTAAAAAAATGGACACTTTGAAAATAAACGGCTCAAATGTCGCCGTTGCTCGACGTATCGCGTCGACAAAAATGGTGACCGGTGTCATCGTTCGAGTTGCCACAACAAAGTATTAAGTGGTGACCGAGAGACACCTCTCGAATGCAAAGAGTTAGCAAAAAAGAGAATACAAAAAAATACAAGGTGTTGCGCTACGAGCGGAAAGCAGCGTAACACTCAAAGTGTTAATAAAAGTTCATCCTCGTACGAGGAACGATCGGGTCGATCTTTTTCCGTCGACCGGAAGACGTTCTTGCGGGAGGCTTCGAAATAGCGTGACCTTTGATTTCGATATCTCCGTCGGTCCACTGACCGCTCACGAAGTTAGACCAATAGAAGCGTACACCTTCTAACGAACAACATAAACACTTTTTTAATCGAAACCAAAATCCAACGAGACAATATTGCAAACCCTCGTTATTGTCGAGCGTAATTCCAAAAAATGACCAGACACGATTCGACAGTTTCAGAAAAATGGTTACGTAGTGCTGGAGGACTTTCTGAGGCCGGAGGAAGCGGACGAGCTGAGATGCTGCGGGGAGGAATTAACGAACAATCTGCCACCTGAGAGCGAGCGAAAAATATTCGACGGGGTAGAGAACGCACACGTAAGGATTCTATTAATTTTATCTATTCTCTACTCTAAGGCAAAAAGAAATAATCATGAATTATTCCACATCTCAGAGCAGAGAGCAGTATTTCCTCGACAGCGCACACAAGATCAGCCCGTTCTTCGAGATCGGAGCCTTGGAACCCGATGGAAAGCTAAAGGTGGATCCTAAAGTGTCCTTGAACAAGGTAACTATGACTCGACGATGGTAAGATTAAATAAAATCGAATTAAAAATAAGGAAATTACGAGAGCGTACAAATTTCAGGTCGGTCATGCCTTGCATTGGTTGCATCCCACGTTTAAAAAATATACTTTCGACGAACGAGTGAAGGAAACTGCCTTTCAGTTGGACTACAAGGATCCAGCGATTTGTCAGTCGATGTACATTTACAAAAATTCCAGAATCGGCTCAGAAGGTAAGAGAATGTAATGGATGTTGTTGAGACTGATTTTGCTTAGTCCAAGATTTGATTGCAGCGAAGGCACATCAAGACGCGACGTACCTGTGTACCGAGCCAATGAGCCTGGTTGGATTTTGGATTGCCTTGGAAGATGCGACACAGGAGAATGGATGCCTCTGGATAGCGCCTGGATCGCATCAGAGTGGAATACACAGGCGTTACGTCCGAAATAAGGATCCCAACTCGAAGGACTTGACAGTTTACGACAGCGCGGCTCCATGCTATCCTTTGAGCAATTTTCGGCCGATACCAGTCCGCAAGGGCACTTGCATTCTGATACACGGTCAAGTGGTCCACATGTCCTATCCAAATAAAAGCGAGAAGTCACGGCACGCCTACACATTTCATGTGATCGAGACGAAGCAAGTGTCGTACTCTAAGGACAATTGGCTTCAGCCTTCTCCAGATGCATTTCCCCACCTGTATAGAAACTGAGAATGTGTATTGTAATCTGTAAAAAGAATTTCCAGTGAGCAGATCAAACCCCAATTTAGGATTACGCGAAGTCATAGCCGCAGGCGATTATTTGGTCACTTTTATTTTTCACAAAACTATACAAAAGTATGCACAGTTGTATGTAAAAAGTATACACATATCATTGCGTACGACGTATTGAATTGTTACAACGAAAACAAAGTACTGCCATGCAGAATGCCCTTTGAAGCTAAATCTTATGAGTTAAGTCTAAAAAAATCAAAAATGGTATTGTCGAGACATTTCCTTTAAGAATGATTATATTAATTATATAAAGTTGAAATTTTGTACATATTTATACAGTTAATATACATAATAGCTTATGTACATCTATAGGTTGCCAATCTACAAAAATGTATACTAAGTTCCTGTAGCTGCTTCAGTCCTGCTTTTAAGCTGCTTTCTTTTCTTAACAAGCAGCAATATACATCCAGAGGTGCTAAGTCAGTGGGAATGGCCGTAGCCTCTTCTGGTAAGAAAGTCGTTAAACCATGGTATAACGCTTCCACGGTATGCTTATTTAGATTGCCATTACCACTTTGTTCTAATGCACTAAAAATAAAAATAGTAATTACATTGTAGATTATGTCTATGTCCCATACGTAAGAACGCTCAGATAAATTGACTCACATGCTCAAATTCTGTAATAATTGGTGTACGTTTGCTGCTATTTCCGGTTGTATTTGTTTTATGTAAAGGGCATTGTGGTTAGTATCTGAGCGCTTATAGAAGAAGCTGCATGGCATCCCCACTAATTCAGATGCCAATCCACTGTGAGAAAAAAGTAAAAATATTAAATGATTTTGCAGAATCTCGTGCAAATAGTGTGCTGTATCAATGATATTTACCCCATCTCACGTGCGTAACTATAAATAGCTTCGAAATGCTTAAAAGCTTTCTCTGCTCTGCATTCTTGATCATCAATATTATGTTCCGTACCAATCCCTTCTTGTATCTGTTTCAAGTTTAGCTGACGTTCATGTTGTCGATACGTTTTTTTAAGAACCTGCAATAACAGAATATAGTGTTTACTATATAGAGAATATATATGTGGTTGACGTGAATTAAGTGAGTCACATACTTCAATACCACAAGCTGCCTCCTTTACTGCATCAGAATATTTATCAACATGGGCCATTTGAACTAAATCATTACACTTTTCTATTATTCCATTAATTTGTTTCAGTTTTCTGCAACCTTAAAAAAAATGACACTACTTTATCTTTCAAAATTTAACATGAATGTAATAAAATTACTGTGCAAAAAAATTATTGTAGACACAAACTTGTGATATGGCTGAATATTTGATGCAAATCTTTAATAACTGGTTCAGCTTGTCTTATAAATGCTTCACTTGTGGCAGCTATCCAATGCTTTAATGCACATTTGAAAAGATCTGTTACTGTCCAAGGTGGTTTCACGCTTGCATGTCTTTCCCATTGATTGCCATATAAATTTTGTAATTCTTTCTCTACTATCTAACAGAACATGTTTTTTTTTAGTCATAGTTTATACTTTACTGACTATCACAAATAAATTTCAGGTTGAGAAAAAAAACAGCAGACTTTACCTTTGTTAAAAACTGCGTTATGACCTTCTTCAGATTTTCAAAAATATCTTCTGCAACTTGTAATTCTTCATCAACTGCTAAGACACTTGCGTTATTCAATTTTCCTGGACTGTGTGTATAATAATGCCATAAAGATTCAGGTTTACCACAGTCAAGGTCAAGATAGTCTATTTTCTCAAATGGATCATTACGTCCAAGTGTTGTTATATCAAAAATCATTGCTTTGTTGCATAAATTTTTGTCATAAGACAGTAATATCTGCAATAATGTATAATAGAAGTAATATATAATGATAGTAGAAACTGAATAAAAATAACGTGCGATGACATACTACAGATTTTTTCAATTCCTGTATTTGCAGGCAGGTCTGAAGAATCTCATCATCAGGGCAATCAAATGCAAATTTTTCTTTATTCTTTGATACATCTTCTGGTGTCTGACCAACCACACGTGGGTGTTTGGCAGAAAAATGGTCGTTAAGAAACCTTACAGCAGTTCTCGCTTTTAAACACAACATTTGAGTCCTTTTTGCAGACTTATTGTCTTTAATGTAATCCAACTCCTATAACAACATTCATATATGTAATGGGACTAGAATAATTTCATGTAAAATTATTTACTTACGCGTATTACTGTCCAAGGGATCACTAAAATTGGTCGTCCATAATTTTTAAATGTAGCATCTCTGATTTCTTCAACTGCAGCTATATTTGACAATAGTACATTTGTGTCGATAACAATGTATAAAGCTTTAGTCCCTTGGTGTCCTGATAATAATGGAGCGTCTAAAGTATTTTCAGGTACGTTATTCCTTTTTTCAGTTATATCTCCATATAAGTGGGTTCTCACTACTTGAATCTGTGTATAACAAAAAAGAAAACGAAGTGTAAGGAACTCTTTTAAGTAGATACATTTAACTAACTTTTCTCAACTAACTTCAAACATAATTTTCTCGTCTTCTAATGGTTCCCAATCCATTTCTTCACATTTTTCAGATTCAGTGGACCCTGATGGGATTTCACTTATTAGTGCTGTAGGATCTGACTTAGAAGATGATGTTCTAGCATAGTCAGTCTCAGATACTTTTGCATTCTTTGCTGCTATCGCCTTGACTGTTGAAAGTCGATTATGTAAGCGTTGTAAACGAACTGCTGCATTCTTATAAATACTCGGTGGCACTGTACAATGAAGAAGAAAACATAACATAATCGTGATGTTACAAGTACAATAGTACATATTATTTTATGAAAAATAATAAATTGTTTTCTATCTATTTAGTAACTGAACTGCATACCTGTGTTATCTGTACCAGTCAAAGAACACTGCTCGTTTATAACAGAGTCAATATCTTTATTGCCAATATTCAAATTTCTTTTTAATTTTTCCATTCGATCTTTGGCCAAATTTTTTTTTAACACTTTTCGACCAAGTGTCTTTGTGCTTCCTCGTAATTTACCTAACAGTTAATCAATTGGTTATAACATTGTCTGTGGTTACAAAACTAGTAATATTTGTCTTAAATTTGTAAGTAAATAATCAATGCATAGCTACCAAGAAATTTATCAGAATGTGAAAAATCACTATCGTTGGAAGGGAGTTTCCTTATACTTGATGTAATTTCATTTGCACGTAATGTGTCAACTGTATTCATAGTAACAATCTCAGGAACAGCCTCGCCATCTTCACGGTTTTTATGTGCAACAGGTACTGACGTTTGACTCGTACTATCACCGTCATTCAGACTTGCATTTGCCTGAGTTCGTCGTCGAGGTCTTAATACTTTTTTTTCACTTGCAATAGTATCTTTCAATAATATATTACTTCCAACTTGGCTTTTACGAACTTTTGTACTCGATTTCTTTTGTTGAATTTTTTCAAGAAGAACACGCATTTGTGGTGTTAAAGTGGCATGTCTTTCACTTATTTTATTTTTTGTCGGAGATACTTCTGCATTATCGGTAACTTCATTTGTTAGCTTCGAATGTACAACAGTCTCATTCAAATCCTTTGAACCACTGTTGTCAATTGAAGAACGACCTTTTGCTTTTCGTTGTCCCATACTTCTCCGCAATGCTTGCATTTGTGGAGTTTCCGGTGCAGTTACACACTGCACATTACTCTTTACACTGTGCTTTTGCGGACTAGCAGATTCTGTATTTTTAACGCCATTTGATCCTGATACCAAAGTAACAGATTCTGGTAATTTCTGATTGGAACACTTTTTACGCTTTGCTAGAGGTTCCATATTAGTTGGCGCTTCCTATAAAAAGATATCCGGTTGTAATGTACGAATAAAAGTTTCCTAATACGTAGTAACTATAATGGCAGTACTTTGATAGTATTCAGACTGTAAACAAGTGTTATTATATAAACAAGATTTAATAGGTTATCAACTTACTTCATCGAAACCCGGTGCAGTCCACGATTTCGTATTTGTCTTAACATTAAAATAATAAACTCGATCTGGATAAGTTGTAGAATTTACCACAATCCAATCCTTTGGAAGTTTATGTTTCTTCATGTTACAAAAAACGCTACCAAACACCTTACCGCGTAATATTTCTAATTTCACATGGAATAATTAACACATGAATAACGAAATTTCAAGAAGTGATGCAAACTACGCAACAATGATAAATCCCGATTCTAACAACATATTCGCATAAAAAATACAGTAAACATACGCATTACGTGCCTATGAAAGTTGGCGGACGCGCAATACAATACAACACAAAAACAAAGTTGTTTTGCTATATCAGGGTTTCTCAGGGAGAAATGTGCAGGGAATTTAGATTTATTGTTTGTCTTCTTAGCACCGAGGAAAAATTGTTAGTAAAGAAGGTCAACGCCCGTGTATTTGAAGAGACCGTTTTGCCGGGTCCTGGCGGGACCCGGAGATAATTGCAGTGCTCTATTCGATCAACCGTATTTATGGAGCATAAAGTAAACCATGTTGTTTTGTTATGTAGTTATGCCAACGTGACGCTCAACGCAGTGAAATTTTTCGACTCTGCCAGACGCATAAGGCCCAATACACACTATCGGCGCTCACGCTCCGGTCTCGGTCCGATGGAAAATATTCTTCCATTGTTTATAATGTATGTATACCTTGATGTATACACACTATGGGTAACAGTACGATTTCGGTCCGGTCTCGCTCCATAGTGTGTATACGTTCATTATAAACAATGGTAGAATATTTGATCAGACCGAGAGCGACCAATAGTGCGCATGCGTATCCACTGAAGTATATGTTTCATTGGCTACAGATTTCAGTGCCGTAGGTGGACTGAAAAGCTGCAGGCGTCATCATCTGCCTCTTCGCATACGCGAATTCCAACTAAATCAAAGCAGTGAATCTTTAATAAAATTATCTTAAATCGCTAATCGCATATTATTTTAAATTATTGTTTAATTGCAGATATTAAAAGCGTGGTGAAATGTACTCAATAAGCAGTTTAACAAAGTACACCCTACATACAGCTAACATTTTCCATGGCAAAAAAAAGAAAAATTATAATTACGCATTTTTTCAGAATTTTGAATCATGCGCCAGAAATCCCACGACGCCAGACATATTACTGCCTTACGGCGGATGGCTCGTTTGGTCGTGTTCGTGTAGTATTCCCAAAGGTAGAGGAGCAAAACACCGTAACACCCCGTTTTTGTTGAAATTGCCATACACTGGCAAGATTGTGGCCATGTGATGAATGGGTCATTTCTATTGGCGGGGAATGCGCTTGTGAACTTTACTCATTTTTACGAGTGTATGGTTCCGAAAAGGAACGAGTTTTCGTCCATTCAGTGTGTATCCCTACCCTACCAAACATTCTATTGGTTGTGACCTCACGTGAACGGTCCCAGTGCCCAATCAGGTCAGTTGACATGAGCGAAACGGAAACATTCCACCGTGAAAATGAATATAGGTAAACAGTGCCGCTAACGTCGAGGCGCCAAAATCAAAACACTTTCGTACGCCATCTGTGGAGAAGAATTACATACATATCTGGCTCGGTGCCTAATATTTCTATATTGGACTCCCTGGTTAACGCCTATTATATTTTTACCCGGTTTTCACTATTTGAGTGTTGGATGGAAAGCGGTGAATCCTGCTCGATCTTGGTGAAGACGGCATGAAAACGATGAAACCTTATTCTAAAATTTCTTGCTTAAAATTGTAAAGTCCGAGCTTTCCAAAACAGTTGTCACATCAGATGCATCATAACGATACGTGTTTATTATAATTGTCAAAACATACAACATTTACAGTGCAGTTTACGTTTATGCAGCCATGGCGATGGCTATTGTAGACAGTGACAGGAATGTTAACATTTTAGCGTCGTCAAACGATATTGCCGAAGACCTTTTGTGGTTTTCCAATATAGACGATGCTACAAAGGCATGGCTTAGTGCTTTATGGGATATGTGGGATTTGTGTGAGTAATGTGGATAAACAATTTTATACTTGTAATATTATCATTGCTTGAAGCAGTCCATATTATTAATAAAAGGCTCAATGTTTTAGGGAGGAAGTGCGAAGGAGTTAGCAGAACACTAACAGAATACTTTGAAACCGCCCCAAATCCTTATTTAAGCACTTTACGTATTCTCGTAAATACACCAGATTTTAAAAATGGGAAAACTAGTTCATCTTTAGCTTTCACGAGTTTGTTCTTTATTTACATATTCTCTTGCACTTGATATATTAATATTGTAAATTATCGAATCCTGTCGTATTAGTTAATACATTGAGATAGAACTGATAGCCAATTGCAGATAATGTCAGCCAGATTATAGATATAAACTGTTAGTAAATCATATTTTTCATTATTGACAAGTTCTGTATGCGCAATATTATTATAAGTATAAATTGTTATATCATTTGATATAGTTGTTTTCGTGAATTTTCAACTAAAAAGTAACATTTTCCTTAAATTTCAGTTGCAGAAGAATTTTCAAACTGGCTGCTAAAAGGAGAGGAAAATACATATGCTGACTATTTAGCAGCAGATTTGAAATTAGCAGCTTTTAAACTTGTTAATAGACAGAAAAACATGCAGCTGATAAGATTAGTAGCAAGAATATATAAATTTATGGAACATAAAGAATTATTTTTAAAAATGATTGAGGTACATGTTACATATTTAGATGTGCAAAATGTAATGAAAATAATTTTTTTTAAATTATACGACGAGATACAAGTACCATTCTTGAATATCACAATAGTTTGTAATTTTTTATAAATTATATTTCTAGAAAATGATTGTAGACCACGCGTATAAGGAAGCCGCACAATACGCCACGATGTTGCAGTTACAAAGCTATTTTTCTAATCCAGAAATATTATTAGTTCCACTAATTTTGCAAAATAAGCTTCCAATTTTGGACGAATTTTTAACTGATTGTCCGGAAGTACAAATGGCTTTGATAAGTTACTTGGATGATTTAATAGCTCCAGGCAACAACATGCAAAATACATTGGAAGGTTATATTATGTAAGACAATGTCGACAATATATTTTGTATAAGATATACATGATACATCTTTTCAGTGAACACAAAATCACAGATGTAAAAATATCTACTGCGCACGTAAGACCAATTTCCAAATTACTTGCCCGTTTGATAAAAATGCATAAACATCCACCAGAACTGTGCCCCAATTTAAGTCAGAGAAGAAGCGAAGGAGCTTTACAATTTCTCATGCACAAGCGTTACTTTGATGGAAGCTTAAGTAAATATTTAATATCAGTATATATTGCATCTTGCAGATAGGATGTATAATAACATCCTATTCTCACAGATTTTATCCCCCACAAATAATCTGTATTTAATGTTGTGGTATAGGCATTGAAAGTTGGAGGGAGATGGTAAGAGAAGCAGTAGGTACTGACAGCAAATTGCAATTGGACCTTTTAAGGCTATTGGTGCAGGTAAAAGATACACAAGAATCTTTATACTGGGCTCAAGCATATGATATTCCCCAAAAACAATGGCCATGGGCAACAACTTATTTATACGAACAGAGAGAAACCAGTAAAGAAATTAATGAACATTACTTGTACACACCTTTTTTTACAGAGTTCGTAATTGTATATTTGTTTCAGTGGTAAATGATGGTGCTTCTACTAGTAAAGATGAAAATTGGGATAGCGAAGAAAGTTCTGTTGATTATCACGTTTTAAGTTTAGAAAGGGATTGTATTATTTTAGTAGACAATCAGAGATCATTTACGGATTTTCTTGATAATGGATTAAAAGATGTCAAAGTAGTTGGCATCGACACTGAATGGAAACCCAGTTTTGGTAACTAACAAAACGGCGAGAATTTTACATAACTTTAAATCAGAATATAAGTAACGCCGATACATTTCCAGGAACTAAATCCACTGAACTTGCCCTAATACAAATAGCTACAGAAACGCACGTCTATATTCTGGATGTTACAACTCTAGGTAACGAAACTCCAGAACTTTGGGCAGAATTAGGCCTGCTGCTGTTTGACAACAAACATATATTAAAACTGGGTATTGTATTTAATTTAATATTAAAATCAGATAAAATCGATGTACTATACTGTAATTCAATGTAATTTGCGAAAACTTATTGCAATGTGTATTCAGAATGATGATATGTTTATATAGGCTTTGGGATAGCTCATGATATAGCTGTCATACGAGACGCTATAACGACATTATCAAAAATTAAAGCATGTGGTGAAGGTTATTTAGATGTGTTACATTTATGGAAGAAATTGGTACAAGAGTATGGATTTACCTTCCCCTACAAAGGAGACGAAACTTTTAAAAATAACAGTTTAAGTAAATTGGTGGAATTATGTGTTGGACAAAGACTGAATAAGTCTGATCAATTTTCAAATTGGGAACAAAGACCTCTTAGGGAAAGTCAAATTACATATGCTGGTTAATAATTCTTTTTAAACGTATAAAAAAATAATTTATTCATTGCTATAATTAATATTATTTGTTATCACAGCATTAGATGCATACTGTTTGCTTGAAGTGTATGAAGTATTTGCAGCACAATGTATGGAAATGGAAATTCCCTTTCAAGAAATCTGTATGGAAATACGACATATCCCACAGAAGTCACCTAAAAAGGCTATAAAAAAACATGTACCCCAGGTATAAAGTTATATATGAATTGTGTATGTACTGTATGAATATATATGCAAAATAAGTGTCCTATTCTATATACATATATACAGGGTGAGTCCGCCAAGGCATGCCACCCGAATAACTTCTACAATTTTGGTGTTAAGAAAAAATGTTTCAAGTAAAAGTTGTTTGATATCGAGGGGGGCATTGTGTGACGGGGACCATTTTCTTCCGGGTGGAGGCGTTTCGGAGATTTGAAGATCATTTTCATTTTTTTAAATGGAATCATACATTTTCGAATACCTACGATTGTAGCCCTTTCCAAGGCCATTTCAATGACCATAGATGTTCAAGGTCAGTCAAGGTCAAGGGCACAAAAAAAAAATGGAAAACCGATTTTATCACTTGTATTACAAATGTGATTGCTTTTATTGTTTCAAAATCATTGAACATTAATGTAAACACATTGCAGTTAAACGCTTGGCATTCAATGTTAACAAATCACTACAAATGTTCGAAATGGTGACCGTTTACAGCAAGGCACTGTCTAAAACGTTCACCTACAGATTGCGTTACACGTTGGAGTGTTTCTCGGTCGATTGCAGCACAAGCTCGTTCTATGCGTTCTATCATTTCTTGTTTAGTAGTTGGTATATCATGATACACACCTGCTTTCAATTGTCCCCATAAAACATTAATGTTCAATGATTTTGAAACAATAAAAGCAATCACATTTGTAATACAAGTGATAAAATCGGTTTTCCACTTTTTTTGTGCCCTTGACCTTGACTGACCTTGAACATCTATGGTCATTGAAATGGCCTTGGAAAGGGCTACAATCGTAGGTATTCGAAAATGTATGATTCTATTTAAAAAAATGAAAATGACCTTCAAATCTCCGAAGTGCCTCCACCTGTAAGAAAATGGTCCCCGTCACACAATGCCCCCCTCAATATCAAACAACTTTTACTTGAAACATTTTTTCTTAACACCAAAATTGTAGAAGTTATTCGGGTGGCATGCCTTGGCGGACTCACCCTGTATATATATACCATTATGTACTTGAGGTAAATAATTTGATTTATATACAAAAGATAAAGTATATATATAATTTACATACGTATGCACATCTGAATATATATACATAATATGTATACTACATATGTAATGGATATAACTTTTTTTACCTGATGTACATAATTGGGTTTCTTACGCTAATGATGCGCATGTTATAGACAAATCCTGGTTACCGCCCGCAAACAGAACATGTTAGAAAGGAAAATAGTGAAAAACAAAAATCTTTCCATCCACTCTGGAACAAACATAGGCAGATTAACTCCGCAAATATGGAAACAAATGTTATGAGAACAAACAGTACAAAGGAAAATTGTAAAAGATTCATTCCTGCGCACAATTGGCGTGTTTTATGTGATGCTATGTTAGGTCCATTAGCTGGAAAACTGCGCATGTGTGGAATCGACTGTAGGCACATGTTACTGCAAGATGCAGAAGAATTTGCTAATATAGCCAAACATGAAAGGAGAATTTTTTTAAGTGCTGATAAAGAATATCAAAGGGTAAGATTTTCTAATTATGTGGTATATGTATTATTTAATACTTTCTTTTATTAATGTATTATCATATTTGGAAACAGCTTTTGCAGTACCTGCCTCGTAACACTTGTTACAAAGTAACGGCGAGAACAGCCGACACACAACTGCGAGAAGTTTTAACCCATTTTAATGTTCGTCTTACCAAAAAAGATATTTTTAGTAGATGTCATTGTTGTAATAATGATGAATTTGTTCAAGTTTCCACAAATATAATGGACAAGCTTGTCAAGAGGTTAGTACAAATGTTCCACTAAAGCAAAAATTATGTAAATTGTTATACATTGCCCGTAATCTTTTTAGTTTCGTTAATGCTACACGAGGAAAGAGTTACCGTACACATCCAGATCCATATCATATAACTAATGCTAACATGATAACAGATAATAAAAGGAACCGTAATATAAGTGCCCCTGCTCAAATTTCAAATGTCCATGAACGCGCATGGCAGTTACGTACAGACACATTAGACATCGGATCATGTACAACTAGGTATCGTATGCGGGTACAAGTTGATAAAGTTCCCTTAAATGTCTTAAAAAATGTATTACTTTTCTATATTTGTGAACACTGTGGAAAGGTATACTGGGATGATCAGGAGATAGAAAAAGTGTTGATTAGTCTTATCAAAGATTTAATAGTTGATGAATAAATATTCATTATTTCTTCCACAACACAGATTTGACAGGTTCAAGGCATCATTAAAAGCATGAATCAAAATCTGAGCATTTTTTTATAATTTTGTTTCCTCTTCAGTTTATTGTGCAACAATATTATATTATTCAACAATATCCATCATAACATTTAGATCTTGCTTGATTATATTCTCCATTAATGCCTATCTAGACAAACAAACAGGATAGGTATCTATCTACAGTATTCACAATCAGTCTTGTTGTGTCATTAATTACGGTCAGTTACATATGCATAAGGTTTTGTATGTTGCTAGAGTTGCAAACATTTGCATAATTAAATATCTCTGATTCAAAACTTAAATAAGAGGACCAGTCCACTTATATTAAATGACTCAAATTAAGTAATCATACACATGATACAGACTCACCATATGGTTATCAAAAAATATGAAAAGTGAAAATATTAAATATATTTACTTAGTTGTTTATTTAGATATATAAAACCTATCAAGTTCTTGCAATGTATTTCTGAAACAAAGATATTTCTTAGAATATAAATGTTATTCCTTTTTTCAAACAATTTATTTTATTTAAATGATCTTACATATAAGCAAATCCTACATTGATTCCTTGCTGAATAACATTTATAAAATTGAGAACACTAACTCATGTTCTCTACTACTCTATTTGTATTGTAAAATTGTGTCCTATTTTTCACTTATGCTGTATTTGTTTCTGTATATAAAGCAGTTTCTATATTTTGCTTCTAAATAATTTTTTGGATACTACAATAAAGCTTTTTTAAAATAAAACTTAACATTTATGTTAAATAGTACCTAGAATTCAGAGTACAGACCCAAATACAAGAAGTTTTAACTCAATTTAATGTTCATATTCCAATATTCAAATTCATTGCACATTTCAAGTGATTTGTGTATTTCATGCAGTATTTACAATTGAAAAGAGAATAGCGTACAATAAGAGCTTAGTTTACAAGTTATATAAAATATTTAGTAAACTACTTTGGGCAATAAATCTTCTCGTGTTTCTTTTAATAATATATAATATAAATATACATAAGAGTAATACATTTTATTTTTACTCTATTACAGTAGATTATGTAGTTGATGGTTGAGGTGCATCTGCAATAATCTCATCAAATACACCATGTTCGACTAGACGTTTTTTCCCATGTGGTGGAGGACCTATCAACTTTTCTATACAATCATACGTCAGAGTTTCTCTCTTTAAGAGTTCGTCAGCAACCTACAAATTTTCAAACTTGCATTAATGCATTACTTATTCTCTTACAGATATAGTGACAACAATATGAATAATAAACAAACCAGTTTTAACTTTTCTGCATTATCCTTAAGTAGCGTTTCAGATGCTCTGTAAGCTTCAGTAATTATCCTTCGAGCTTCTATATCCATTACACTTGCCAACTTTTTGCTATATATTTTTTTATTTTTCTGAAAACATAATGCGTGATTATTGTAAAATACTGTTCGCGATAGATTAAGAATGTAACTTTCATGTGTCTTTACCGTGCTAGTTACTTCTTCATCAAATGAAATTAAACCAACAGTAGGACTCATACCATATTGTTGTACTTGCTGATAAGCTAATTGAGTTACTTTCTTTAGATCATTTTCTGCGCTAGTAGAAATTTTATTGAAGGTCATATTTTCAGCTGCTCGCCCACCTAGCATCACACACATTTGATCGAAGAGCTCTTCTTTGCTACGTAGAAACTGATTTTTTTGTGTGTACTGAGAGAATCCTAATCTCAAATTAGTTCTTGGTACAATCGACACTTTTAATAGTGCATCAGTGTGTTTCAACAACCATCCTACTATTGTGTGACCAGCTTCGTGATATGCTACTACTTCTTTTTCACTGGGTGTCATTGTACTGTTTTTCTTTGCTACCCCCCCTATTGTTCGATCAATTGCATACATTAAATCACTTCCATCTACATATCTTTTACGATCCCTTGCAGCATGCAATGCAGCTTCATTGCAAACATTTGCAATATCAGCTCCTAAAAATAAGAATATTACTGTAGGCATGTTAAAAGTAAAAACTGTATAATTTTCTTTGTCTGTATAATATCGGATACCGCTAAATCCAGGTGTAAGATGGGCTAAATTTCCTGAGTATTTAGATGGTTCACTTTTCAATGACACTTTTTTCAGGTGACTTTCAAATATTTGTTTTCTTTCTTCTAAAGTTGGAAAATCTATCAGAATATGTCTATCAAATCGACCTGGTCTCAATAATGCCTTGTCTAAAACTTCAGCTCTATTAGTTGATGCCAAAATTATAACATTTTCCTTTGATACCATGCCATCCATTTCTACTAAAAGTTGATTCAATGTACGATCAGATTCACCATTGCTCCATTCTGCACCACCTTCTGATCGTTTCTTACCGATAGCATCAATTTCATCAATATATATAATACTTGGCGCCCTACGAAATGGAAAATATATTAATTTGTATAAACTTAATGTAAAATGCAAATAGTAACGTAGGCTGGTAATATCGGCAGATCAGTAGCTACTTATTAATTCTAACCTTTTTTTGCCTTCTTTAAACAAATCTCTTACACGTGCTGCTCCTAACCCACCGAATACTTCAATAAATTCTGATCCATTCATAGACATAAATGGAACATCCGCTTCTGTTGCAACTGCTTTCGCTAACAAAGTTTTTCCACAACCTGGTGGTCCTAATAATAATGCACCTGCAGGAACAGTCGAAACATGCTTAGAAATAAAACTTTCTGCTTATTGCAATCATGTAATTAAAAATATTTGTGCATTGTATAATTACAAAATTGTCTTACCTTTTGGTACTTTTGCACCCAAAGTTTTATAACGTTCTGGTTGCTTCAGATAATCGACAAACTCCATAATTTCCATTTTTGCTTCTTTTAAACCAGCTACATCTTCAAACCGTACACCTTTACCACCACGGCTTAAAGAATCAACTAATGTAAATTTTGCCTTTCCCATACTTGAAATAAATTCCCACGGCTTGATCGATAGTTGTTTCTTACGTAAAACTGAGAACATTATCGCCAGAACAGCGCACACGAACAGCATAAGAAAAGTCGTGGCGGTTTCATCGTTTCGATCGTATATAATAGGAACGCCGTTACCTTCAAGAACATAGAATAATATGTTAATTTAACCTTTCATTTATACTTACAATGTGTACAGGCCAAAATATCTGTAAGATTACCTGGTGTAATACCAATATCATGCTCTATTTTCCTCACTTTTTCTTCCATCGTTTGCCAATCTGGTACAGGTAGGAAGTATTTGTTAATTGGACCCATCCTTCCTTTTATGACTGCTCCTTCGTGTACAGTGATTACAGCAGTCTCTTTGTAAATTACAATGTCTTTAACTTCTCCTTTCATTAAAATTTGATGTACAAACTCGGACCACGAAATCCACCTTCCCTGGAAAAACCTCTGTAATCGTTGGATAATCGTAATTTTAATCGTGTATAATGATATAGTCGAATAATATCAATTATGAACATACGTATTCGTCTTCCCCGGTTATTGATTTATCCGTTGTTTTCCTTAGAAGCGAATAAAAATATATGATAAGAAAGAGTGAGATGATGTGAAAGAATGGCGGCCGTTGAGGAGGATTTCCAGAAGGTTTTTGTGAAGAAGGGTTATTACGATCATTTGGATCATCTTTTGAATCTCTACTAAAATTCCTAATGCCGTTCCATCTATGCTTACTAGAGGTAATTGTCATTCCATAGAGACTTCGCATTATTGTCCGTGACATTGTTCGAAATTCGTTACACATGTATTTAAATTCCTGCAATGAAAGTCAAATATTTTACATACGAGTTACTACAAAATAAAGGAAGAGAATAAGATGTTGATATAGTACATGGTATAATATCGGACGGGATGAATTCTTCATTTCTCTACTGTGTCTCAGTATTGCACATTTTAGGTTATATATTGGATCATCCCCTGTGTGATATTTACTACACAGTTCGAATATGTTTCGCGTTACTTTATATCGTCCCTTGGGATATTTTATGAGGTTTTGCATGTTGAACCACTTTTTCAGTCCATAATAAAAAAAAACACACAGTATCGTTCTAGGTTCAAGCTTTAAACTAGAATTGGCCCGAACCAGCCCGAACACAGTTCAAAAATACTATTAAACATTCGTACCAATTCATATTATAACCTCCATTGCTACCAACTACCTAAGTCGATCGTTAAATTGAACAAAGATATTTCTTATAATAATTGTTAGTTTATTATGTTGCCCTATATGCAGTGCAAAGAATGGAATAAACATCTCTTTCTCAATTCTCAAACCTTATCACAAATTGAGTTTACTTCAAGTGATATACTCAGAAATTATACAATTATCGTGAAATACATCATATTTATGGGTCAATGCTCGGTACACCCCTCCTTTACGTAAAACTATTTCAACTTGAGTACCGCCTAGTACGCATGAAAATCGTTAAAATTGCATCACTCATAGCTATAAAAACTATTTACCGTGCATCGAATTAGTTCCATTTTAAGAATCATTCTTTAAATAATTTTCGCAGTAAAAATAGCTAAATATGAACTGTTAAAGATATCAATCCAATCGTATACATATCGGTCAACGCATATACTCATCCATTCGGAGCAACCTCTTCCCAACCTTCAATTCTCCCATTATATTCAACAATAATGAACCGATTAAATTCTACTTCTAATTCTAATTATTCGCAGTCCACTACCTAATGCATCAAAAAAACCCATACATTATATCTCACGCTCTTGCGAATACGCGACAGTGAATTAACACTATTCCTACCACGACCGGTCAAATGACCGTTTTTAAAATTTCGTTTAGAATTTCGTATATTGCATCACTTTGAAATTTCACGACTTTTCCTAAAATATTGAAAAATGTATTATACGTACATTTTAGAGAAAGTCGTGAAATTGAAAGGCGATGCAATTACGTTGTACATAGGAAATTCTAATCCGGTCGGCAGGAATAGTGTTAAAGAAAAAAAAGAAGAAGCTTCTACATATGTAATAATACTATCTTGCGATGGATGACTTACTTTTCAAACGAATTTCCTTCGAACGTCGCGCCCCGGACTTTACTGTTATCTTTCGGATATGGAGAAATGCAACTGGAGAAAGGGACAAGGAGGGTGGGGCTTGAAACGCGGATGGAAGAGGACGCGTGGAAACGGAAGAAGGTGGAAGGAAGGAAGAAGCGCGGCGCGTCGAAGGGGGTTGAAACGAAGGGGTGCCGAGAAGGGCAGTGCAAGGACAGAGGAGAAGCGGAGGTGGCGGAGGAGAAGGAAGGACGAGGGGAATGCGGAGACGCATAGGAGCTACCGTGAATATTTTTACCCAAGCCTGTTAACTACACTCTGTTATTTTATCTCACGTACACTGCCTTCTCACTACCACCGTTCCGCCACTCGCTGGAATATAAGTTTTAAGGCGTGTTTTGATAGCGTCAGGCCGCGTCAGTCGGGGGCTTCCTACCTAATGGATCGCTTCTTCGCTCATTTCGTTCATACTTTTTGAAGTACGCGTCCCATGATACTAATGAAAGCCCCTTCGACGCTTCTCACTCCCCCTTTTCCGCTCCTCCGCCACCCTCGCGCGTCCACTCGAAATTCGAAATTACGCTTCGACGTTGCTCCACCTCTCTCCGCGTCACACCGTCATCCCTTCTTTCTTTCTTTTCGCGAACCGCTCGAAGATCGCGCTGGACGCTCGACGAGAGGAGAGGCGGACACCAAGTGATCGTCCTGGATGAGAATTACAATTCTTTGATCCCGTTACCGAGCTCACTATGTAATTTGCATACTTCGATCCGACCACTTCGTCTTCGTGGTAGTCGAACTTCGTAAAGGGCAGTTTATGTATCGTTACGAGTACCTTCGAGCTGCGAGTACCTCGAACGATCCGTTAATGTTTACTTTCAACCCTCTATGTATTAATATATGGAGGTTTTATTGAATAATTTTAGTTTTTCTCAGAAGATAGTGTGTCTTAATTATATAATGTCTTGGAGATAAACGATAATAATGTTGATGGCAGTTGCCAGCGCCATCAATTTGAAATATCAAAGTGAATGCCATGCAAGTTTGGAAAATGTTGCTGGTTAGTTTTTTGTTAACCTTTTGAGCGCTATGAACAAATATGAGCCGTTCACTGCACAAATCGATTTGTGCACTGAACGGCTCATATATGCGTCCGGTAAAATCGTTCACCATGGTCTATCAACGCATATATGGGTATTCACCCAATCATTCAATTTGGGCTATGAACACATATGTGGAACTGACTAGCGCTATCAATGCAGAAAGTGTAACATTGACTTATGTATTGAATGAGAAGAATATTTCTTATCGAATAAGAAGAACCGCATGTCGACTGTTAAAATTCGCTAGTGACTAATCAGCGGGACGACTGATCTGGAAACGAAGTGACGAGTTTCTTGACGACGATCTCTCCACACTAGAACGAACTGAACCTGTCGACATTGCTAGGCGCCTTCTCTTAAGACGTTTGCAAAAGGTGAGGAAGTGCGAGTGGAAAGAGAAGCGGATAAAAGGAGCTCGCCGTGAGTATGTATTTACGCGGGACTATATTTTTGTTGGCTTTAAAAATGCTGTCACCGTCGACCTCCTTCACTTCCTCCCTTTCTCGTCGAACCGACGGACAGCGTCAGGGCAGCGCGTCCCGTCAAAGTACTCGTCGTCGCGACATTTCGCCAATTTACTTCTCACCTTTTACTTCATTTTTCCTTTTCGTTTAAGGAAGAGGTCGAGTGGTTGAATCGGTGAGAGAATATGCGTAGCACTGCGCATCATTTCGCCAATTTGCTTCTCACCTTTTATCCCATTTTTCCTTTTCGTTTAAGAAATAGGTCAATCGATTGAATCGGTGACAGAATACGTGTAATACTGCACATCGTTTCGCCAATTTGTTTCTTACTTTTTACTCCCTTGTTTCTTTTCGTTTAAGGAATAGATCGAGTGGTTGAATAGGTGACAGAATACGCGTAACACTGCGCGTTACTTCGCCAATTTGTTTCTCACCTTTTACTCGATTCTTCCTTTTCATTTAACACGTTTAATGCCACGCCAATTTTACACGCATCGCCCATGGCACCACGCCATTCAGTTTTTCTTTTTTCTACGTAAAAATACACTATTTTAGATACTCTATTAGAAGTAAATTAAGGGGTACGATCATTTTTTAATGATTTTATAGCGTAACACTGTACACAGTAGGTACATCCTGTCACGCATATTTCTAGATCACAGATAATTAAATTGTTATACAATTTCGATTTTCTATCTTTCGATAAAGAAAGTTAAAAAAAAAAGTTTGGAGCCTGATAAAAATCGCGAGCTCACCGGAAACGCAACGACAAGGTCCAGGATCATCAGAAAAGCCTACGCAGGCTTCACCGAAGAGTCTCGGCACGCGGCGCCTTCGTAGACGTTCCTCTTAAGTGGCGCTAATCCATTCGATATGTTCGGCGGTAGCAAACAAACGGAATCGAATAATTTGTTTTTGTACGCGGACTAAGTAGCGAAAACTAGCGGGCACGCGTGCGTTACGAATTCAGAGGTTCGCTGGGAAATAGAGAGGGATGGAGGATTCGAGAGGAAGGGAGAAGGCTTCGTGTATACGTGCAGACGAAAGAGAAAGAGGGAGTGAACGAGGAAGGAGAGAAGGAGATTGAGCGTGAGAGAGGCAGAGAGGCGAGAGCGCGGAGACGAGGCGACAAAATCAATTATTTTGTTAAACAACAAGCTATGTTGTGTTAGGTTTGCCAAAATAACCAAAACAACGCTTCCGTTTGTAGCGTCGCGTATACGAGCCGAGTTCATTCAGTCGTACGTCCCGCGGTTTCCATTCATCCTTTCGTGCCGCTGCCTCGCTCCGTGAGAAAGCCTAACTATCGGCGCTCCGGCGCTAAAACTGCACAATGCACCCTTCATGCGATCCAATTCGATTCAAAGTCTATTTCCTTCCATACGAAAGATATCTTCTTAGTAGGGCTGTCCTTAAAATTCCACTGGTCGATAATCAACCGACTACTTATCCAATAATAATAATCATTCCAACAGGAAGGATCATCTTCAAACACTGAGAAGTCCGTCCCCACCTGTATCTCCGAGAATTGAAGAGAGAATGATTCTCCTGCGAGTGGAGAATTTTCAGAGAGAAAAATTCGTCGTATCGACTCGACGGAGAAATTTGCATGAAAATATGAGGACTCGGCACGCGCCGGAAGCGGAACTGGGGTCTCTTCACGATTTCTCTTCCATCTTTCTAGGAATATGCATGCGATCACCATGATGATGGCCAGCACGAAGAAAATCCACGGGTAACGTGCGCGCACGTAGGGACGAGGAGACGCGCGCCGGTGTTATTACAGATGCCACTCGTTCGGAATCTCGGGGTATATTTCAGGCACAAAGAAGCCTCCTTGCTCTTCCTCCTCTTTCTACCAATGCGGAAAAATGCCGCCTAATTTTGTGCCCGATCCGCGCATTCCTTCCGTAGGAGTCTAACGAGCGTCGAAAATGAACGGTTGGGTTCTCTGATTTTCAAAGATCAGGAAGGAGTCCCTGGATCCGGATGAGTCGACGAGGAATCGTGCTGTATATTGGTTGGAAGATGATACATAGAATATAGGGATGAATATGTTTCTAGTTGTAAAGAAAATTTTCAGGATCGCGTGATAGATTAACTGACATATTGGTAGAGGCAGGGATTCTTCAATTAAACTTACCTGTGACAAAAGTCGTTAGTTAACAATAAACCTTCTTGCCGAGTGGTTTCCGAATATCAAGAAGAAGAAGTAGCTGTATCCAGATGAGTCGACGAGGAATCGTGCTGTATATTGGTTGGAAGATGATACATAGAATATAGGGATGAATATGTTCCTAGTCGTAAGGAAGATTTTCAGTATCACGCGATAGATTAATTAACATGCTGGTGGAGGTTGAGATTCTTCAATTGAATTTACCTGTGACAAAAGTTAGTTGACAATAAACCTTTTTGCCGAGTGGTGTCCAAAGATCAGGAAGAAGAAGTCGCTGAATCCCAATGAGTCGAAGATGAATCGTACTGTCCATTGGTGGGAAGGTAATACATAGACTAAAGAGATGGAGATGTTCGTAGTTGTAAAGATTTTCAGGATCGCGTGATAGATTAATTAACATATTGGCGAAGGCAGGGATTCCTTAATTGAACTTACCTGTGACAAAGGTTGTTACTTGGCAACAAACATTCTTGCCAAGTGGTTTTCAAAGATCAGGAAGAACAAGTCGCTGGATCAGGATGAGTCGAAGAGGCATCGCGCTGCACATTGGTAGTAGAATAACAGAATAAAGGGATGGAGATGTTCCTAGGTATAAAAATGATTTTCAGGATCACTTGGTAGATTAATTAGCATAGTGAGAGGGGTAGGTACCCTTTAAAGGAATCTACCTGACAAAGGTCGCGTTAGTGGGCAATAAGCCGAGTGGTTCGATAGTAACGCGACAATAAACGCCCTATTAAATCTACACACTAGCAACAAACAATCACCAGTGCCCTCTTCGATCCGGTTGCAAATTCCCAAATTACTCGACAACTTTCTCAAAAAGTGAAATCACCATTGTGCGTCACCTCCGAACCGTCATCTTCCCTCGAAGCCAAAGGTAAGCGAGAATTCACGACAATAATAACACGCCCTTGTCCTACCCCCGATTTTTCTTTCGCCTTCAGTGCTCCCCTCTCGGAAAATCCGGAAAAGTAATAATTGCGATGAAAGGCGGGGATGTTTTCCTTCGCGGGCGTCGAAATGCACGCGGGCTCCTCGACGCTCGGATGTCTATATGGAACGAGGCAGTGGATAAGGAGAAGGAGAAGAAGAAGAGGAGAATCGAACCAAGACAGAGGGTGAGGTGAAGAGAGAGACTGGGTGCGAAAAGTGAGGGGGTTGGTACGTCGAGGAAAGAGAATTCGTGCTATAATAACATTGGGTGACTGTAGCATTGTCAACCTTCGTCGCGGTGCTCGTGCCACTCGCTTCCTTCATCTCTTTCTCTTCATCCCTCGCTCCGTGCACCACCGTCCTCCTTCCACCAGTCTGACCTATCCTAGCGCTGGCTTAGTTAGGCTCTAGAACCGCGGGCGCACGAGAGAATAGACGTGGTGGACCGCGCCAGGAGGGATGAAACAACACCCCGTTCCCACCGGCACCCTCTCTCTCTCTCTCTCTCTCTCTGCTCCGTTTCCGTCTCTCTTTCTTCGTTCCCTAAATGTAGCCAATAAAAACAACACTACGGGCACCCAGGGTTGGTGGACGAGTGCGAGAAAGCGAGAGAAAAGAAGACGAGACGAGGGTGCGAGGAGACGAGAAGAAGGGAGGAAGGGCGCGGACGGTGAATTATAAAAATAACAGTGCGAAACGATCGAACAATTGGCCGATTCGCTCGAGCCCACCACCCTCCCGCTCTTCTTCTCCTAAACCACCGTCGAGCACCATTGTTCGTTTCCACGTGAACTTTCGCAGTTCCTTTCGCCGGTACGTCCGTCCGTCCGATTTACGCACACCCTCGCCTCTCCTCGTCCATTTTCTTTCTTCTCTTGTTGGTCAATGCTTCCACCTTCTCCTCTCGACCGTATTTTCCTTCATTTTATCGTCGCCGTCGCGTCGCTCTTGGCAAGTTTGGTAAACTTTGCGTGCATGCTTGGAAAAAAAATCCAAATTACATGTGCGCGAGGTGCTATCCCGTCGTTACTCGCTTGAAACGTTCCTCTTTGACTTTTCTTTCGTTCGAATGTAGGTATACTGAAGAAGTATGAGAACTGTCGCGTGCGATCATTAGGACGAGCTAATTACGAAGGTGAACACCGTAAAATTTGGTGTCGACGGGTGACGCGAGCTGCGAAACCGTAACGATGCCATTATAGGGTCACCACGGTCTTACACCACGCTTCCTGTGCTCTCTGCAGCACCAAAATCCTCGTTCTCTGCTCCTCTCCTTCCTTCTCAACGTCCAAGCTTTTTTTCTCCTGCATCTTCGTTCTCTCCATCGTGGCCCGATCCCTTTTTTCTTCTTTTCTTTCGCTTCTTCATTTTCTCTCCCTCTCTTCATCTTCGACTTTCTCTCCTCTCGTCGTCCTCTCTACAGACTCATTCTCTCCGTCTCACTTCTTCTCTCTTTCGATCTCTCACTTTCTCTCTCTCTCTCTTTCTCCGTCTCTCTTCCGTAGCGCACGCGAGCATCCGAACGCCTACCCTCTACGGGAGCACGGCACGAAGTCAAAGAGAGATAAAATCTATAAATATGTGGGTGGCGCACGCGACCCATTCCAGTGTTTGTTCAACCAGGAATAACCTCCGTTTCTTCATCGTGCGCCGAACCCCGGAGAAGAGGCTGGTTTTGTGGCTTGACGCAAGGCCTAATCCGCGCCACGATGGACTACTGCTTCGCGCGAGTCGAACTTCTAAGCATCCTTGATTTCCCAAGAATTCTGCACCTCGATCGATACAATCGAGCTGATTAGCCATCTAGTCTAGCGCTAAAAGACGAATACTAAAATTACACAATGATTACAGAATCCGCTGGACACGTTAGCTTCGTGAAAAAGAATCCTGGAGCCCGTCGAGCGTCGTGGAAATATCGAGAAAGGGTGAATCGAATTAGTACTCGACAAATTAATCTTCTTTCTTTCTTTTAGTCTCGAATTTCTCTCTGTACCTTTGGCTCGCGTGTGCAACCATCGGGATAACAAATTCGTCCTATCCTTCACCGTGGAATTCGAACGATTTGTCGGCACGTCGAACGAACCCTGGAGCCTTTGAAAAATCGCAGCACCAGTTCCACGGGTGCATCCTGAGCGATCTGCCGTGAGCGAAAGGGACTCGAGAAGGGAGTTAGTTAGCGGTAAACACGTCTCATCAATCTTCCTCGAACGTCGTCGGCGACGATCCGAAATACTCGTGGGACACGTGTATCCATTAAGACCCGTGGTTGGTCGTCACGATGACATTACCGAGGAGGGAGATTGTAGAACGGACCGGTTTGTAGATAGACCCGCGTACATCACTTTTTATTGGTCACCGGTGGCAGTTTAACGAATCTTAAAATTCTCCGGAACAAGTTTCGATGGGGTGATGATCGCTGGTAGCTACAGGAAGAAGCCTCGTAATAATTTAGTGGACGATCGTTCGGATGGAATTATGATTTGTATAAGGCGTAAATTTCACGGAATCGTCCACCCGCGCTTTATCTTTCAGCATTCCTCTAATCATTCGCAAAGTATTAGGTGTAGTAATGAATAATCCAATTCTTGTGCACATTTAATTTTTGTTTTTTGAGAAAGCCGTTAATTATTAAAATTTCAAAATAATTTTAGGTACTTCTAACTATTTTGCAAGCTGTTCTTGCGTTTGTGCCGAATTTTCATCAAGCAGCTTCTCCAAATCATCGTTGTCGCACTTTCATGGACCTCCAGGGCGTTGTTTGTCGTTCAGACAGAAATCACCGCCTTTGAACCGCTTAAACCAAAATCCACATACATCGTACGATACAATGTCGTCTCCGAGAAAAGAACAAATCGATTTCCATGCCTTTACTACCATTTTTCCTTATTCGAATTTGTAGAGAATACAGTATTTGATATGCTCCTTATCTGTTGCCATTTCTGGCACTATTAAACTGAATTATGTTAGACATTCCGGCATACCACCTGTCACTTTTAATAACCCTATATCAACATTATATAACCGCAAAAAAGCTGAAAAATCAATGGATTTTAAAATTAATTTCTTACCTGCTTAAAGAAAATTGGATTATTCATTTCTACACCTAATAAAACGATCGTGAAATTTAAAACACGCGCGACTAAAGAATCTTGCACCTTCAGCTTCGACAATTTCTCGAATGGTAGACCCCGTCGGGTAAAGGAGACAGTGACAGGCCAGACGGTGAAGGGGAAAAAGGTGCAAGAAAAAGAAGTGGAAGCATCGACCTGATTCGGTTTGCCGGTCGCCATCGCTCCTTACGCCGACGTTCACTTTCACGCGGCCGAGTAGACGGATGAGCGGGGTGGAAAGAAGCTTAAAGCCCGTATAATTAATAAAAGCCACGGATGGCACAGCAGGCAGCCACGAGGGCCGGCGAAACGAGGAAGGTCCGCCATTCTCGACACCTGGCAACAGCCAATGGTAGGATAAAGGAGCTGGAACGAGAGGGCTTTTGGTCCTCGAATGCCACACCCTTCATTGTGACCACATATCGACCGTGCTCCGCCAGGCAGGCAGGCAGAGGCTCGAGGCTGCCGGCTAGCAGCCGTAAAGTACTTGACGCGCTCTCTTGTTCGCGCATGTGTGTACGACCGTGCGTGAGAGAGTGTGTCCCGTGTGGGTGCACGGGACACGCGAAATTGAATTAAGCGAAAATTCTCGCTCCTCATACGGAAACTTCCCTCGACCCGCTTCGCAGACTCTCTCGCCGAAATGTCGAACGTCTTCGAGAACGGAATCAGCAGAAAACTGCGAACAAAGATTCTTTTCTTGGGCGTGCACGTTTCTGTTATCGTAAAAAGAGAAAAATTGACCGACGTTCTCCAGTAGGTTAGATAGGATCTGAAGATCCGACGGAGAGTGGTTCGGATGCTACCTCACCTGAGAGAACGTTAATCCGATTTATACAAAATCGTCGGTCGATCGACCAATCGACGCCGGGGTTACGGTTTATTTTCCATCTGGAATCAATCAACGGGCCAGTTATGAAAGACGTGTACACTGCCATGGAGGCACGGGAGTATCGCGAGCAGAATGAGAGAGAACGCAGGAGACGCGAAGGGAGTGAGCATCGAGACGACCAGCCGTCATCCACTTTGGCCTCTCGGTATGGCTTCTATATGGCGCGAGAATGCGAAGCTACCCTAGGCAACCCTCGAATAATATTTTGATATCTCCCTCGTAGCACCGTCACCCCTCACTACCCCCGCGGGCCGTACTCTTTCCTTCCCGATCCGCCACATATCAACCGGCAGGAAATTATTTTTCACGCTCCACCCCGCGTCGTATCTAGCATTTGCCTACCACCTTCCCTATTGCCTTCTTCCTCATCCAGACCGCGAGAATCCTCGAGGGATGATAGTGGAATAACTGTAAAAGCTTCGAGTGATTCGCTGTCAGGGGTAGATGCCCGACGAATTTATTGGTAATCGGTTATGACGATATAATTGTGCAGATCTGGAATTTCTAATAAAAAATGTGGACTATGCAATCTTTTTTTTTTTAAATCTGTCCATCTGGATCTAAGGCCGTCTTATCCAATAGGGTCTACGAACTTACAGGAGCCCACGAAAGTATAAAAATAAATTTCAAATAGGAATGTACATTAATATAACGAAAACAAAATTGAAAATATAATTGTTCTTCGTACAATTTCAATTTTCGAATGTTTGCTTACATTTTTGCTTTTCAGAAATAAATCCAAATAGTTATGCGTACTTGCATTAGATTGTAAAACTATTGTGTTTGTTAGACATTTGAGGATAGTCATTAAGAACATTATGCAAAATGGCGCTGAATTGTTTAGCCCCTTGGATGTAGGTGTCATTTTAAAAATCCTAATTATCTATGAAAATAAATGGGTATTAACGTATAAAAATTCAAAAGTATTCATAAATACATTAGCAATCAAATAACGTGGACATTAAATTGAAAGTGCTTCCAGATACAGTTTCTATGCAAGTGCCTAGGCTCTAAAACTTAGAACATAGCGTGCGTGTTATGTGCTTGGAACATAACACAGTTTAGGAACGTAAACTCACCCATCCATCATATCATGCGCCAATTTTGAACAAGAATTTCTAATGATCTATAATTCAATGCCAGGTGAAAATGCACGCGATAGAGGATCAAAAGTTCTTAACCACCCTGTTTATTAACCTGCAGGTCTACGACGCATCTCTGAACATTGGGTACCCTGCACGAGTAGGGGAAGCTACGGTTAGTCATAACACGCGGCAACAAGAGCTAATGGCTCGTTAATGGACGACCTACGATCTCGGTAGGTGCGTTAGCATAGGTGCAGGAAGGCCACTCGTGTGCCCTTCGGAGTGTAGGCACAAGGATCCAGGACAGAGCTACCGCTTTGGCAGGTACCGTCGCGAGGTCTCCGCGCGCAACCATCGAGGAACGATCGAGAAACCAGGGAGGTCCAGCGAAGTTGACGCGAGCAAGGTGGAGAGACGAAGGAGGAGGACCCTGGAAGAGGAGGAGAGGAGCGTAAAGTGAGGCGGATGGACACGAGAGCCGCGGGTTTCGGCCTAAATGTTATTTCATGCGACAGAGATTGCTTCTTCAGGCAACATACACCTCGGTAGACGACCTAGACGTCGAGAAGGGAGGAGAGGTGGAGACAAATGGGCAAGAAGGGTGAAGGGAGGTACCCAGAAGCAGCGGTAGCGCGAGAGGAGGAAGGAGAGTTAGTCAAATATGTATGCGGATAAACACGAGGGATGGTTGACAGAAATAATATCCGCAGGTGAAGGTGAGAACACCTGTCGGCGTTGGACTCCGAAAGAAGGAGCGAAAGGCAGTTCTTTACCTCACCATCCGCGAAAGGAGGACCTGGAAAAGTGAAACCATCCCCTGTTATCTGTGATATCGAGTAGTTCGTGTTTTAGATCGACTGGCACGCGATGATAAAAGTGTATTAGTAAATTGTGAAGTTGTTCTCTTCAGGACATACGTGGTTTGACAAAATTTCATTGATTTCTAGGAATTCTATATCCTGCGATTTTAGTGAATTTTAAAGATCGTTTACATCAATCGACAGCACGAAATTCCAGCTGGCAAGAATTCAATCGGAATTCAATTGGAATTCAATCGGAATCATTTCACGCCCAAGATTCTTCTCAATATTCGGAACGCGCCTAATCCACCGTCTCGAATCCTGAGACTCCTTTCTGCGCCGTATGCTTGAGCCGACAAGTGCGACGTCTTTGTCGACGCGTTTGGTTACAAACCCAGCTTCGACGCGAGCTTTCTCTCTTCGTGGAATATGGCGCAACCCCTCGAACGTGCACAGGTGCACGTGGATTGATTCGTGTACGGTGAATTTCCGTGTAACCCAATGACGCCAGGATCACGAAGGAATAAGGTTAAGGTCCTTTGTGCCGAGGACCCACGAGATTATACGCACATAATGGCCACCTTGGAACGGGATTATATCGTTGGTGGGTTTCGAATCGAGCGATGAATCGGTCCGCATTGGTCGCGCAGATCATTCTCTACGACCACCTGAATACCTTCGCGGTTACGAAGATACGAACATTTTCACGGCCTTTAAAGATGCGCTCGAAGGAGAGAGTGAATAGAGAGCATTCCTAGTTGCTTCATGGTGGCCTTGATGTAATGGGGTGCAAGAATAAGAACAGAAAAAAGCAAATTTGAGAAAGAGCTTCGATATAGAAGGAAAACTCTAAAAAAAGAAAATCGAGCATTGAAAGGTTGCTGAGAAAACGCGGCCATATTTTCGCAGCTCGTAGAACGACAGCCATTTTCAGGACACCTGGACGATTAATCGAAAGTCTTTAGCTGCTTCTTCTTCTTCTACTTCTCTTCCTTCGTCTTCTTCAGGCCATGCCCCCGAGAAACGACGTGTACACGCACGTATCTCGAAGCGACGAGGCATACCGAAGTCGTAAAGTCTCCTCGGAAGCGCGCGCGCGGAATAGATGGAAAAGAATTCGGCGCCTAATTCGAGATGTTTATCCAAGCGCCGCTAGGCCGTGGGCCCTCTTAATTCATACGCCGCCTGTTGTTGCAGCTTAAGCCTCCGGCAAATTTATTAAAATCGTTATGGCGCCTTTGCAGCTAGAGGTTTAGAAGAGCGCGTTATTATTACGTCCGCGAGCATCGTGCACGAGAGGAAGGAGAAAGCTTCTCTCCTTCAGTCTCTTTCTCTCTCTCTCTCTCTCTCTCTATGTCTCTCTCTTCTTCTCTTTCTCTCGTTGGATCCTTCGTCTTCCGCGAGCATCTTCGATTTCGTCGAGCAAGTAACATTGCGGGCGTGTAACGAGACGATGAGAAACGAGCACGTGGGGAACGTAGCACGCGGGGAGATGTTACGACGTAAGGGACGAAGTGAGTCTGGAATATATGCGCTGGAAACAAGAGAACCGCGAGGGAAGGAATAAATTGGCACGGAGGACTTGGAAATTACGACGACACGAATTTTAGCGACGAAGGTGAAGGATGGACGAAGAAGGTGGATGTACAAGGTGTCCTTGAATTACGAATGTGAGGTATACTTCGCACACCGCTTATTTTCGACGATATATTACATTTGTGTAAGTGAAAAATGTTCTAGGCTAAATGCTTCATTGGAAGACTTCTCTCATTTCTGGAGAGATGAATATACTGGGGTGGCATTAACATTGTTGCACGCCAACGCACTAGAAATGGAAAAAATAATTGGAGTGGATGTTGTGAGAGAAAGGGTAGTGAAAATGCGAAGGGGATGCGCGAGGTGGCCAACGTAGACGGATAGAGTCTGTGAAATTGTCCGCTGTTCCAGGAATCGAGAGTAGATCCGATGTGCAAAATCAATTTAACGAGATCTCCCTTCTTTCTCTTCCCTTCATTCGCCCTGCGGACGAACAGAATGGACATAAAATATGTCTTCAAATTATACGCACAAGATATACTTCGTAGATCATTTACACTCAACGATGTACCACATTCCTAAACGAAATGATTCTATAAAAATCATCATACAAAAAACTGCATGTAAACTTCACTCGAAGAGTTTCTGATTTCCAGCGAGATGAACATAGTGCAGTGGCATTGGCATTGTTGCACGCCAACTCACTAGAAATGAAAAAAATAATTGGAGTGGATGTTGTGAGAGAAAGGGTAGCGAAAATGCGAAGGGGATGCGCGAGGTGGCCAACGTAGACGGATAGATCCTGTGAAATTGTCCGCTGTTCCAGGAATCGAGAGTGCATCCGATGTGCAAATCGGTTTAACGAGAACTCCCTCTCCCCTTTGCTCTTCATTCTCCACTTCAGCCACCACTTCTCTTTCTCTCTCTGCACACCCTCCCGCCACTTCATCCCTCTTGGCGCAGCGCCGCCGTCGCGACGCCCCCATAAAATAACAACAGGCATCGTTTCCATGCGTCGCATTTTCAGCTCGACGCCATTATCTCCGCTGAGCCGTCGCGCTAAAGGCTAATTTCCACGTGGAATTCTAAATTTCACTGGGACCCTCCTATTCAAAATAAAGTCGTTACGTCAGTAGCAAATCGTTCGATGAATTTTGCTCTCTTTCATATTTCAATACAGACAGCCGAATGAGCCTGGAAAGTTTGTGTTCACGAGATTAATCATTTTTCCGAACTCCGAAAGTGAGTCACTAATTATGTCTTTGAATGAATTCGTTTGACTAGCGCGAATAATGTAACGTGGAAACTATGTGGATTCTAGTCAACGACGTATTGTTACAGATTAATTAGACGAAGTATAGAATGTGTACAAATACACGCTGTGTTTGATGGGAATAGGTTCGATATTAGTAAAGGCGAATCGACGATTGAATTACAATGCAAATTACATAGAAACGATAGTATCAACAACAACAACCACCACGATCGTGGTACTAAACACGAAATACAAATTCCACGTACAAAGTGCATTAACGCCCTTCGTTATTTTGGTTTATTAAACGTGCTTTGTTGTTTCTCTCATCAAAGGGCGCGATAATTATTCGGCGTGTCTACAAATTCCACCGAGAAAATACGTTAACATTGGTAGTTATTTTGTTTCATTAAGTGTCTTTTCCGTTTCTCTCGTTAACGCGCGCGATAATTATTGTACGTTTTAATATACCACGAGGTGCGCAACACGCGAACAGGAGCTGAATTTCCAGAAGAGTCTTATCACTTCAAGAGGCCGAGAATACGCGCGAATACACGCTTCCTGCGTGCGTGTACGCGCGAGACGTGAGTTCTCTTGGAGTGTGAGTGCGCGCGCCCAGGAAAAGCCGAAAGGGAGGAACGTGCGCTTATGCCGGCGGTGTTTGTTCAGCCGCAACTTCTCTAAATCTTTTGTGCCACGGAGGGTTGCGGTTGTCTCGTGTACATGCGGTTACATATGTGGTCCGACGTGTGTGCCGGGGTATCCACATCGTCTCGACAGGGTCCAGGAGGACGGCACAATTCGAAAGATGCCAAAGTCCGTGATAAGCGATCGAAACATTTGGCTAATCCTAGCAAGTGGGTCCAAGTTGGTTTATTTAATGAAAATTAGACGCGTCCGTGAAGGTTCAACGTTTCATAATCGCACGATTAAATGGATAGGTTAATTTACAAGTAACAAAGTTCAAAAGGTCCGTCTGTATATCATATTTTGTAGTGCTCGATGAATATTTCATTGGAAAAAGCGTCACGGAAAACGACAGACAACTCGTCATAAGAATGACGCGAGGATGAGAGACGTCTGCTCACCGGCTGTCGGGGGTGGTTCTGCTTCCGTTTCGAGACTCCGAACTAAGGAGACGACGAACTTTCGCCCTGAGACGAGGAAGAGAGCAGTCAGCTGGGGCTCGAGCTACTTGAAGGAACTCCTGTTCACGGTTGGGAATCTCTTTCATTATTAATCGAATAAATTTACAAATTGAAGATTGTACCAAGAGCTATTAAATGCAATTCGAATTTGATTGTATCCTTAAAGAAGGAATTCAAAATTGTGTTATTGTTAGACATCGAGTCCTCGTGACCTACGAATATCGTCGAATTGACGTCTCAGAGGTTCGTCAAGTTCGTCTGAGTGTCCAAGAGTACGCGCTTCGTGATGTTGGCGACGACCGACGCGAACGTCGACGACATCGACGACGGCGACGGAGACGATGAAGAAGAAGTCGTCAGCTCGTCACCTCGTCAGGAGCGGTTAGCTTCCGTTTCGTTTGGTCGGAACACAGATCGGCTGTCTAAAAGACACGAGGCAACGGCCAAGACAAACCTTAAATGCTTGCTAACCAAACAGTCGGAATTAGCCGCGTTACTCGCCCACCGTGGAAACTGGGTGCTTTCACCGTTTACTCCTCTCTATGGCTATTATCTTCTCCTCTGCCACTGCCGGCGGAGGGGTCTCCTAACCCTGGCGTCTGCTTCTCGATCCACCGCCGCGTGCCAAACCAGAGAACCTCGTAGCTTCCTTTGGATCTTTTGGCCTGACCGGAAACGAGGCGCCTCACCAAACTCTCGCTCAGTAGCAAAAGTAGTTACGAGTGGAAGACAGGGTCAAACTCGAGGATTTCTTTCTAGAATTTCTTCGGGATTGGCATGGCAGTTCGATGTTGAAGGCCGTTGGAAGCATCGAAGATTAAACTTGTCATCGCGGAAATTCTCGTCGCGCGTGCGTCTCCGTCGCAATGTGTGGACCGACAGGGTCGTCGAGTCGGTTGATTTATTTCTTTAGGGCAGACAATGAGGAAGGGAATGCAGCTGATGCGTATTCAAGAAAAACAAACGACACACGTTCGCTGCCGAAGTGAGGGCACCGACGCAGGAAGCGTTTTCGTTTTGGTACTGTGACGGGTCGGGATCTTCGTTTAGAGAGAAAGAGTTACTGACACAAGACCTCGAATCTCCGATTTTCTATGGAGATTTTGAAGATTCAAGAATTTCACGATTCACCTGAGGAATAGGTAGCATAAGACCTCGAATCTCTGATTTCCTATAATGATTTCGAAGATTCAAGAATTTGACAATTCTCTTGAAGAATTGCTGGCACAATACTTCGAATTTCTGACGTCCTACGACGACTTCGACGATTCAAGAAAACTGAGAAATTTCACTATTCACGGAAGAATCACATTATCGAAGGACACGAAGGGATTCTTTTTAAGAACGAATAAAATTCACGCACCCCTTCACCTCTAAACAATCTACAAACTATCATACACCGACTTCAACCCCAAACACCAGCGAACGCATCGTCGAACATACGCTCACGAGAAAATAATGAACCACCCTCTCCGCTTAACTCAATCCACAGTTGCGTTCCGCTTAATCTCCACGCAATTCGTCCGCATCATTGCAACGAAGCTGCACCACCACAGGCCCCACTTCCACCTACACATTTCTTGCGTCTCGAATTCAAGCGCGCCCACACGTGACACCGATCGTGATCGATCGAACGTGTGCATTCACACACGCGCACCCTCGCGCCACCAAGAGACCACGCAACCCTATCTGGCGGAACCAACCGCAGAATATCAGAGCACATCCAGATAATCCCCACCCCGGCCCATTGATATGCTGATGGTGAGATTTGTCGCGTGAAATTGCCACCCGGTATGCATTGTTCGACTGAATTCTCCTGCCACCGCGGGGCCTTTTCAACGTCGCTGGTCCACCCCCAACCCGCACGTCTCACGCCACCCCTCACCATCAACCTACCAGAGCTGCTACCCCCATCGTGCCTGATTCCACGTAGCTCAATCCTATCGGCGACGAGCAGGTCTCTCGTGCTTGGCCTACGTGAAAGTTTCTTCGTCGATTTCGCGCTTCGAGGATCGACGGCTGTGCAACGTCGACGAATGGCGGTGAGCGGAAGTGAGAGCTGGGATTGGAATAAGCGATGAGGTCTCGAGCACGCTGAGGATAGATAGAGAAGGAACACCGTGACGTCGAGTAATAATGGAACGGCGGAAGTGGAAAGCGAGAAGGTGAAAATTGGAAGATTCGAAGAACGGGTCGAAAGGTGCGCAACCCCTGAGAACGCACGGTGGGATCTCGAAGGAGAGGAAGGGACCTGAGATTGGAAGGATGGTAACGCGCATTGGTAACGCTAACCAGATTATCTTTTTCTCGCAACGCGAGATTTGAGAAACAGCAGATACCGCCAACCTCGGTGTTTGTTATCTTTATGCGCGATCGTATCGCCTCCGCCGTTATATCCTTGCAACGGGACGTGCGCTCGCGCGGAAACGGCGCAGTGTAAACCGACGAATTACATGCAACGTGCGCGAGATACGATGCAGAATTGGAGGATGCAGGATAGATAAACATCGCGGTGCGCGGCGGAAGGCCGCGGGGATGCAAAAGACTGGTTAGTTGCCTACCGAGACCCCTGGACGATCGCGTACGTTATCGATCTTACGGAATTCCTATGCTCGATCTTTCGTGGAATCGTTAGTTCTAGCGATTGGGTTAAGTTAGAGCGACTTTATCGAAGCAAGGCAATGCACTGCGTTGAAATTAATCGATTAAAGACGAATGCGAGAAGATCGGTAACGAAAGTAAAATGGCATTAACGAATGACAATCGAGTGTCTCTTCAAATCTTCAAACTTGATCTTCGCGCACCACGGCTTCGAGCGATGGAGTTTCAGTCGATAGACTCGAGACGGAAACGAAACGTCAGGACGTTTCTAGGTTTTTCTTTTTAACTTTTTGCAGAGAAGCCCCATTGCCGTTTCTCGCTCTCTTTCTCGGTCTGTAGCACTAGTCGATGAACCGGGTCTCCCCCGGGTACTCGGGTATTGGCTTACACCCGAGTTTCGTGGGTTCGAAGGTCTCGGAGAATTAAATTTCATCGCTATGTAAACATTCGCAGTGAGACCAGACGAGAGACATACGAGGATCCCGAGACGAAATGTTCGGGAGGCTCCGGTTAATCCGATCGGACGCGTTTGTCGGATGAGGTGTCATGGTTAGGTGCCTCTTCTAATGATACGCGTAATCTCACGGGTAAACAAGAACGAGCCACCACCGATTAGGACGTTGAGATCTTAAATTCGAGAAGAAATAGAATTCTAGAATTTTATAGGACACGCATTGATTTCCAAAAAGTGTGCTGCTCCAGATTGCTGTTCTTCTGCATCGGTCAAGAAATTCGACGGAATTGGCATTGGTTCGAGTAATTCCGCGTTTAATCGATCGTCATAATTGCGTCACGACGAAGTAATTTTATTTCTGACGACATGGGAAGAAGCGGTTTGACGCAATACCGGATCGGAGAATAATTCTACGGAACCCACGAGCGCGGAGGCCTCTGCGAACTCGGTGGTTTATTGTTCCTGGCCAGAGGGGAAAAAAGAATGGTGGAAGAGGGTGTGCGTGCGGCGTTCATATCGGCCAGAATCCGATCGCATGGGATAGGTCAAGGCGGTGCCGAGAGTTTATTTTCGAAGGTTTCGAAATTTCCTAAACACTTGCCGCCGTGCCGCCCTCGCGAAGAGAATCGGCGGGCGGGAAGTTGCAAAATAAATCACTTTGTTCCGTATCCACGTAATTCGAGGCTCGTTACGTTTGAGAATGATCTGGGAGCCGCGAAGCATTATATCGAATAATTATCTACCGTGTAAACCTTCGCTTCGATGCAAAATGCGGATTGTCTAGTGGATGGTTTTTGGAAAAATTGTAAACGGAAATTTCCTAGTAAAAAACAAAAGTATCGACCATTGACATCACCTGGCAAACCGCAAAGCACACCAACCTTGCTTTGCCCCAAGTCAACACGAGGATCCATTCGATTAACGAGCAAATTCTTCCTTCTTCCGAGCTCTTAATCGATATTGGCCCGCGAGCGATAACAAATATGCAAATCACCTGTGTACGCCCCCCCTCGAACCGATGCTAATCCTGATTACCGGGCTAACTTCGCCTCGTCATTAAAGTTAACGCGTCGCTTAAGTAAATCCGATCCGTGCAAACAACATATGGGCGTCCGGAGAAAAGCACCTGATTCCGTCCAATAAAAATTCGCGAAGGTCGCGGGACATCTGCGAATTTCTCGAAGGCGAAGCGCTGCGACTCGTTAAGAATTCTGAAGACGGCGCAAATATTTGTCGTACCGGCGGAACAAATCCATCGAGAGTACAGACAATTTTTTTCATCTTGTTTTTCAATCGAAGGTGTAACGGAAATTAAGAGCGAACCTGTACACAAAAAGTGCACGCATCTAGATGAAAAAGATTGCTTATCTTCTAATTTCTTTTCTAGAAAAGCCACTACAGAAATTTTGTCGTAAGATCGCAAACGCGTGCAGTTGGAGGAGAATAATGTTTAATTATTGCATTTTTCTCTAGAGAAACTTACCAACGAGAAGTAAAACTAGTTTTGAGGTAAAATCGAAACTGCTCCACCGGTCCCGGGGATCTCTTATCTTGCCTCTGCAGATTATCTGCACGAGAGTCGCCCGAGGACGTACGTCGGTCTCCGTAGAGATAACGAATTTAGATAGAAGGCAACCAAAAGACAATTAAACTTCCTCGCGGAAACTTCTAAAGCGCCATCCTGCAGTCGACTAGCCTCGAGGGATGGCGCGAATGTAGAGGGTGCCTCTCTCGGTAGTAAGGTGGGTGGAGAATGCGCAAAAGGACCGCGAATCAAAACTTTACGCGACGCGTTTTAACGTTTCATTTAAATGAAAATTAGAATCGTCTAATAAGCTCCTCTAACGACTGGTACCGTCGTTCTAGGACGAGTTCTTGAAAAGCTTTTTGGAGCAGTGATCCGATCATTCTTAAAATTGCAAGGACTGCTTATGGCCGCAGCTTTATTCCAACGTTATTGAAAATTCGTCGAACCAGCCACGTCGGCGCGCAAGTAGGTCGTTTCTTCTCGGACGGGAAGGAAAATCGAGGAAAGGAGGATCGTCTCGAGCGATCGAAGGTATTTTAAGGACCTGAATAGGAGTCCTCGCAGGATTCGCGCGTAGTACCGGCGATTCCACGAGATGGCGAGGTGTCCCGTCGAGTGTTTTCGCAAGGCAGGAGTCGAACCCTTGGAAAAACAGACGCCAAATTGAATCCCTCGTCTATAAGAACTCGCCCTCTCTGTCACTCTCGCGTTCCATCTCCCCCATCTCACCCTCCACCCCGTCCTCGTGAACATGTTTCTTCCTTCCACTACTCTTCGTCACCCTCGTCTACCCTCGTTCTCCGCGGCTATCCATGCTGCTCCGGCACTCGAGCTTTTCGCGCGAAGTCTCTCAGAGTTCCTTCGTCCACGGATTACGTGCCTATCTGTATTTCTCGCGAAAGAAGAGCAGTCCACCTCGTATCGGAGCTTCAAAACTTTCGAATTTCGTCGAGTGGCGTTTCCAGTACGAGAAATTTCCCTACGAAGCGTAAAATTATTCTAACGAATCATTCGGCGCACGTGCGTTTCTGCATCTGGGCCGTGACATCCGTGCCGCGCTCCAGACAGGAACCTGCGCTTGATTATCTCAAATTTTAATGGTGAGCGATGCCAAATTTTGACAGTGGCAATAACCTACGCTCGCCTTGGCACAACGTCCGCTGAAATTGTATACATATGACGGAGAGGGTGTCGTCCATCAGATGCTTGGCAACAATCGTTACGCATACATCATCCGCGGGGTTGGATCAAGATGAAACGAGGTCTGGGTTGAATTTCGTTGGATCGTCTGGCATAGAGATTTGATTGAAATGCGGTCGTAGCAAGCTCGATTAGACGCATCCACAAGAAGGTTAAAACCGACTAGGTTAAATCTAATTCCAGCTACTCCAAAAGACAGACTAGAGACAGTATAAACCTTCTAAGAGAACTGCTAAAAGACTGCACCTGCCTCGATAAAAATCCCCTCTTCTAAAATTGCCAGCGTCCGAGCACAATCATCTTCGACACTGATCATCCTCGATTGGTCCTCCCAAAAACCGATCTACATCCGACTTCGGTACACATCTGGGCCAAGAAGTGCATTCGCTTCCACACTCTTCCCTAACAATTGCCAAAACACTCGATACTATCTCCTGCCGACTAAGGTGCTCTCGCTTCGGAGCGAAGACACCGTTACGACGAATTTCACTTACTTCCCTAGCTCCGTTCTCGTGTTCTCGAACTGCCCAAGGAATGAAAACGAATGAAAAAAAAAAATCTGCGTTCACCACTGTCGAGGGTAAATCCCTCGGATGCACCGTAGATCGTTCCCGGAATCCGACGGCTGGATCGTTCGTACGCTCTCACCATATTCGAGAAAAAGTATCTCGTAGGACCGTGGGGTTGGCGCGCGGCGCGTGACGTGCGCGGAAAAATTCGCGATCTCTCACCCCACGAGGCCGCGAGGATCTCATTGTCTCTCTTCAGGCTGCGACGGCCCTGCGCGGGTTGCTGATGGGCGTGTCAAGACGAGTGCCTGGCACGTTCGAGGCAACTGGGTTGCACGGGCGAGAACCCTCGTTCCACGAACCGTCTTTATTACGAGGTCGTCGATTGGCTCAGGCCTCGTAGGCGGTGCCTAATGGTCGCTCTCAACCAATCGACGAGCCGTCTCCCCACCAGTGAACGACGTTCACCCAATTTTTTGAATACACTCAAGCGCGTGGAGGTGGCTGCTCGCGCAGCCGTTCCTCTCGCATCTACGGAACACTTCGTTCGTACGCGCTCCCGAGCTCCCAGTGTGTTTTTACTCGGGGTTGAGTAAACTGCCGGCTGTTGTGTATCATAATACGCGTGCACGCGGGTTTACGGGTTAGCGGCGGCACCCTGACATCGACCACTGGATGCACCTTCTATCCGCGCAACCTTCTATCCGCGGCCCTCTGCTTAGTGCGCTTAACCCGCGAGTCCTAGACGCGAGTTAGCCAAGTAACAACAAAACAAGAGGCTTCGAGGAGCGTGAGACGCGCGAACGAACATTAAACCGCCGTCGAAATCGCGTTATCGGGAGAACGAGGAGGACGCGGGAAAATATCGTGACGAACGAGTGAGTGACTGCATCCTTGGATGGATTGCTAAACCAAGTGGTGTACGTTGATGAGATAAGCGTTTGATCGATCGCGAACGATCCTCGTGGAGACTTAACGACGATCGTCCAAGTGCTTCGGGGTGCTAAAAGTGGGATGACGAGTCGAGCTTCTTTGCTAGCTAAGGTTGGATAAGGTAGCTTCGATCCGACCAATACGGAAGTCAAAATCTTCCTCAAGACTTACGGAGATCAATTTCAAAATCGTGGCACGTCGAGGGACAATCTTTAAGAATGACACATTTCGCTCGTTAACGTCAACCTAGCAAGAGAATCTTCGATCGAATCGACCTCCGGTCCCGCTAATTTACCTTGCAATCGTGGAACACCTCGGTCGAAAAGATGCATACTCTGTTCGGCGAGCAGAATGCCTATTACCGCCACGCAACAGCGGTTCCAGTTGGAATGGGCACTCCAACGTACCCGGGCGTGGGTGCTGGGCCAGGATACTACGACCAATATCGTTACAGCGGTTACGCGACGGCCGCTGGTTACCCAGTTTCAGGAATAACCCAGCAACACATTCATCATCCGGGCAAGGACATGGTGAAGCCGCCTTACTCCTACATAGCCCTGATCGCGATGGCCATTCAAAACGCGCCCGACAAAAAGATCACCCTGAACGGGATCTATCAGTTCATCATGGAACGCTTTCCGTATTACCGCGAGAACAAGCAGGGCTGGCAGAACTCCATAAGGCACAATCTCAGCCTGAATGAGTGCTTCGTGAAGGTACCTCGGGACGACAAGAAGCCCGGAAAAGGGAGCTACTGGTCCCTAGACCCGGACAGCTACAACATGTTCGACAACGGTTCCTACCTGAGACGTCGCAGACGCTTCAAGAAGAAGGACGCACTGAAGGAGAAGGAAGAAGCGATGAAGCGACAGGGCTTGGTGGTGCCGGACAAGCAGCAACGTGGACAGGACGACGCCAAGACTACGAGCGGATCCGTCTTGACCTCACCGGCGGACGTTACCAGTAAGAAACTGGGTGGCAACCTCGACAACAGTCTCTGCAAACCGAAGAGAGAACCGGTGGGCGATCACGGTGGAAACGGTGGTGGCGGTGGCGCGGGTGGTCATTGCATGCAGAGCGTCCAGAGCAAGTACGGTCTGCACAGTCCAATTCAAGAGAGCAAAGTGGTAGCCACGACAACGACCTCGGCAGTTGTCGGCGCCGGTCAAAGCGTGATACAGTCTGCTCTTGGACATCAGGTGCACGCAGGTGCGCACCAAGTGCATCAAGACAGTATCCAGGACGTTTCGATGGGCCTGGATCCAACGAGCTTCAGCGTGGACGCGCTTATGACCACGCGAGAGAACAGTGGGGCTGGTCTGATGTCCAGAGACAGTCAGCATCATCATTCTCATCATCCTCACGGGCTTCAGCATCCCCATGCTGCCCACTCGCACGCTCTGATGACCGGCACTAGGGACGCGATGGCCACCGGCGTAGTTTCCAGGGATCTTTCATCCGCCGGTACCACCACAACCACCACAACCGCCGCCGTCGCGGCGATGATGGCATCAACCGGAGGATACGGTCACGCTAGCACCGTGTCCAGAGGCAATCCTTCGCCACCTGGCACCATGTACACGCCTTACTGCACCCCCGCGGCCGGTTACATAATGGATCACGCGGAGTATAATACGAGAAATCACAATAACGCGGCCGTCGGCCACACGCAGTGGTACCAGGACGCGGCAAGTCCCGACGCAGCGGCGATCTATCAGGAGACACAGTCGCCCAGCTGTCAACTCTACAGGTGAGTAGTGCTTTTTCATGTGAGTTTGATTAAAAGGATGCTTGTTGGTCTTGCGGTTTCTTAGTTAGCGCTGCCGTTTGTTTCGTTAGATCTCTCGAGAATATAAAGTAGAATGTAAAGTAGAGTCGTAACGTTTGCTTCAACGAATTGCACTCTCTAACGGTAAAATTTGTTTTCTTGTTTCTTTGCAGATCCAGCCCTCCGACACCTCTCTCGACAGGCGCCGCGCCGTCACCGCCTCTCTATCACAGATACTATCAAGACTGCAATGCCGTGAACACCAGCGGAAATCTGCCGATCACGTTGCACAAGTACTGAGAGTACCGAAATTCAAGGCCTCATCATCGGGGCCTTGAAGAACATCAGGCCGACAATTACGATCCTAGCTTGGTTTACGTTAAGCAAGAATGGATTCCCTCCACGGAGGAGCTCGCCAAAGAGTGGAACTGAGGTGCGCCAGTAGCTAGAAGAGGACGAAAGGAGTGGAGAGATAGCAAGAGGATAAAGAGAGAGAAGAAAATAGACGTGGTAAAAAAAAAAAAAGAAGTGCCGATAAATCGAAACGCGCGTGTTGACCTTTCGCGGCGAGCGGTGGAACCGCTCGAATAGAAAAGGATCGATTGATCGACGTAGAATAATTATTTAATTCCAGGGGACGTACGGGAGAACGAAATGTAATTTTCTTGGAGAACCATTCGGACTGTGGACGGCTTCGAGCCCGAGACGCGATCGTCTAACTCGAGAGTCTCGAGACGAGACCCCACGTCCTCGTAACGTTCGAAATATCCGTGATATAATGTTCTCAATAGTCGAGATACCGAGTGCGTAGTGGCCTCAATTTTTAAAGCTTCGAGGCGTTTTCCACGCGTCCCCGAAACGATCGATTTACTAAGTGTCGTTACCACCTCGTGAGTTCACTTAGCAACGTGATTGTACATAGTTAAAAAGTTCTTTGGTGCATCGTTCGGAGGAAGCTTCGATGAAAATCATTTCGTGCGTCGCAGAGAAGATCTCGAAGCAGCATGAGAGGACGGAGTTGGGAGCAGTTGCATTTCCTTCGACCTGCCATCGCGAGGCACGAAGTACCGCGAATGAAAATATTCCTATCTCGAGCAGACGTAAAATCTCGTCGTGTCATCGCGCAGCTGCTCCCCTTCTCTTTCTCTCTTTCTCTCTCATTCTCAATTGGCATCGCGAGAAATCATTAATCGCCCCGTCGCGTTCTCGTTCGACACCTCGAAGGACTCTAGAATGCCAGACTCCTCTTATCTCACCGAGCGACTTCATTAATGAATGAACGACGTCCCGTGACGAGGAGCGAGTAAAAGCACAGGAGCAAATGGGAGAAAGAGGAAGAGAAAGAGAGAGAGAGAGAGTGAGAGAAACTGTGAGAGACATGGGCGCTGAGAAAACAGCCGTGAATTTTCAATGATCGCGATCACCTGAGCAAACAGTGGCAAACCTCTTGTCACTGACCTGCCGCAATTAGTTGGACGCGAGTGGAGGTCTGCCTTTTATTCGCGCGCCGTCTATGTTTTTCGGCGAGGGCGCGGACGCGAAGAATTCGCGAGAGTGGTTGCGAGGCAGGAGCGAGAAGCAACTGTGCAAACGTCCGTAAATCGAGCGAGGACGCAAATACGTCGTCGCGTCTCTGTTTGCCGATTGTCTGCTTCCGACAGGTAGATACGAGGACGAATCAAAGTCACCGGAGATGGGAGGACGATGCAAAAGGATCTCGCGATTAAAGCGGACCCCGAACGATGCACATCTAGTTCTCGTACCGATAGGAACGAATTCAATCGTAGATAGTCTCTCGCGAACGGGACGAAGATCGAGTTGATTTGCGCGCACGTTTACCGCGAGATCTCACCGTTGAGAATGACGAGTTGTGCGCGGAATATAGGACAGGTTCTATGTAGTAGCGGAGAAACAATTTCGTCGTCCCCTCCTTTTCACGAGGAAAACTGGAGAGGGTTAAATAAATGAGGGGTTGCACCGTGTGTTCCACGTGCATTTATTCGCAACGTCATTCCTTGGCACTTGTGCGGTAGCGAGAGCCGCGAGATTGAACGTTCGACAAGAGCTGCGATAATATATTTATTAAATGCGAACGAAAAATCATGTGAATATAGTTGAATGAACTCGTTGGAAGATCGCGATCGTACCGTAGATAGATATTAACAAACATTATTGGGATTAATAGATCCTAACGTGTGTATCATAATGGAGAGTATATTATATAAATAGACGATAGATTGTATAGACGACGCGCAGCGCACCCTATGTATGTATAAATAGAAAAATCTATATATATATTGAGACGTATTACTATTATAAATATTATTGCTATTATAATAATTATTATCGAACGTAGGATGGCATCATCGTGCGTATGCAGGAACTTACGAAATAAACATAAACAATCCAAAGATCACGACGCTTTTTCGTTCAATTGCGCACACCCGCGCACTACTCGATCGCTTTTCCCTTTGAACACGCCACCGCGTTAGCGCGATCTCTTACGGATGGTTCACTTGTGAAAGCATTGTACGCGATAAACGTTACATTATTTATTGAACTTACGAGGGCGCTTTGGAAAAGAAATAATTTTCGTACGCCGGCGTGTTTATGCGCGACACTCGTTTCTTTTTGCGAAAATATCCCAAGACACGGGAGGATGCATCGGGATCGAAAAGGGGATGCAAGGCAACTGAGAAAACAATTTTGTTTTCAATTGCTCCCCGGTGATAAGGTAGAACGTCCCTATCGCAGAAAGAATTATCGGGATCTACGTAGAACGAACCTCTCGTTACACGAGTTACTGGACGCTTCGATCTTCTCCATCGTCGTCCAATTTCCAAATTCAAGATTGGAATAATTCGAACTGGCGAACAGTGGACCACGCTCGAACGTGCATTTATGTTCTCAAATTGATGGATTTACGGGGTGGCGTCGCGACGCGCGTTTTATCGCACACGTCCGTCGAATCGCCCGCGCAATTTCGTCGACATGTCACCGAGCTCGAAGGTGGGAACATCCTCTCGCGATAAATATCGGTGGCAGAGTGAGAGGGAGGTGCGCTTTCAATGCCGCTCTAGGATTATTTCCATCCGGCAGATGCGCAACGCAATTTTCATCGGCGCTTCGTCGCATTCGCGACGGCCCTGAAGGTGAGAACTTTATTGTTTCCCATAAATTCGAGCGGATCGTCGCGCGAGGCAATTTTCCTCGCCGATTGTAAATACGTTGGCGCAACGAGAGTTACGACGAGGAGATAAATTTTCAGCAAATTCGCCGTGCGTACTATGGCCAATTCTCGACCATCTCTCCATGAAATATCGATGTAGAATATTGTCCATGGATTTTCCTCGAACCGACGACGAATTTATTTTCGCGTGATTAACCCTCTATGGGCTCGTGCAACTTTCACGTCACATACTGATATATCAATATTTTCTCAAATAATGTAGGTTTTTCACAAGATAGCGTATACGTCTTAATTATATAACTTCTCGGAGATAATCAATAACAATATTGATGACAGTTGACGGCAACTTGAAATATCAAAGTAAATGCCGTGGAAGTTTGGAAAATTAGTGTACTAAATTTTTTCTTAATCTGCATGTATAGATTTAATTGTTGATTCTCTGTTGTATATTTGTTTTTATATGAAAGAAAAAATGTCGTTCTATGGAGAGTTAAACCGCTTCTTTAGTTTTCATTTTCATTCGTCTCAGCCTGCAGACGATTGTCCTCGATTTTTACGGAGCCCGGTAAACTATGGGTCCTCGATGGACAGGTCTCATGGACGGACACGTTTCGCGAACTGCTCGACCATCGGTGATGGAGGATGCCTCCTTCGCCCTGAGGCGAGGAATTAGCCGCATCTGCCGAAACACGTGCGCCGGATAAAGCGAGCATTAGAGCCACGGGGACGGTGCGTCGATTGGTCCGTTTCGCCGAAGGATATAATGTATATATCCTTTTGGGACGGATTTCGCTTGCGGCCATTCCGCGATTCTCCGCTCCAATTTCGTTTTCTCCCTTCTCCAGCTTGGTTCGAGCTCGCGCAAAGTCCAAGAGACGATTCCACGAGAAAGAAGATACTTTGAAAAGCAGAAAAGTCTATCTATTGCGAGAAAGGCTCGAAATAAATGGACACAAGTTTTCCACCGTCGAGAATAAATCCCTTTCGATGCCCGGGATTCTGGATTAGCAGGTATGGCGGAACGAAGGGCGCTCACTGTTTGCGCAATGCAAACGGCGGGGCGTTCGTAGCCACGCGAACCTTTTCGAGCCGAAGCGTGCAAACACGAGAATCTGTAAATCCATGAGCAAAGGCCAAAAGCTCTATCCATTGGCGAACAGCGGCATGCCCCTGTCGTGTTAATTTTCTAAAAGTCAAAGGATCTAGAGGAGGGTATAGCGAAAATCCGCAAACACTCTACATTTTATTTGCGCCGATTACACGATGAATTACACGACCGCGGTCTCCGTCGAGTTTACATATTTTTCGACTGGGATAAAAAAAAAGCTGCGCTTCCGACGGATTCTCGATTTTCCGACGGAGCGTAGCGATCGCGGCAAAGGGAAGAATAACAGAGAAACAGAATGCACCCTCCAATTGTATTTTCTGGCTACGTTCGATCGGTTTCGGTGAATTTTTAATCTCTCGTCCCGCGATTTCTTTCACCCTTCGTTGAGAATTTTTGTTCGCCCACGGTTTTCGCGATTTTCGAATTTCATCTCCTCCTGTCGCGCACGATTGGTCGGCGAGATAAAAATTCACCGTGGGGTTATCGCGAGTGGAAAATCGATGCTCGATTGGGGGAAGAAAGTTAGAAAAATTGGCGCTGTCGCAGGGCCGATTGATACGAAGGAAGCGGAGAAGCGGAGGGCTCGGTGGAAGAAGAAACTGCTCTCTGGTTTTTCGAAGCGATCTAAATGGCCGAGTCACTGGCAGCCAACACATTCCCACGTGTGGTGTAAACATTGGCGAAGGAAAAACCACGGCTCTCCACGATTATTTCGGTGGGCCGAAGCTCTTCTCTTTTTCTACTTCATCACCCCCTTCTCTTTTTTCTCCTTCCTGTCTTCTACCCTCTAACTGGATCTTTCCACTCTCGAAATATTTTCAATTTAAAAATATTTACTTATTCTACCGTCTACCGTCTCTTCGTTTCTTTCGAACGTGCAAAACTTATTCGTCGATATCTCTCTCGATATGCGTTTACCCGATGCAAACCTATCTATCCTTCGGTCCCTCTCCTATATTTTCGTATGTGTGTAAATTTGCGAACATCCATGTAACTCGGTATCTTTTCTCCCTCCTCCTTCTCTCCTACCCACTAACAGAGTCCCTACTCTCTGGAAATATTTACAATTTAAAAATATTTACTTATTCCATCGTACCGTGTCTCTCCGTTTTTTTCTAACATGCAAAAATTATTCGTCGATGTCTCTGTGGATTTACGTTTATCGGGTACAAACCTGTTCGTCCTTCAGTCCCTCTCCCGTACTTTTTTGTGCGTGTGGAAATTTGCGAACATCAATGTAATTTGCCAACTTTCCTCCCTCCTCCTTCACTCCTATCCTCTAACAAAGTCCCTACCCTCTGGAAATATTTACAATTTAAAAATATTTACTTATTCCATCGTACCCTGTCTCTTCGTTTTTTTCTAACATGCAAAAATTATTCGTCGATGTCTCTCTCGATTTACGTTTATCGGGTACAAACCTGTCCACCCTTCGTCTCTCTCCCATTTTTTTTGTGTGTGTAAATTTGCAAACACCCATGTAACCCGCCATCTTTCCTCCCTTTATCGCCCCCGTTCTTTTTTCACCAACCTCGTCACGCGTCAGCTCGATTCTCCACCCTCAATTTTGTCTTTTTACCTCTTTCCCTCTCCCGTTTCCTCCTCTCGCTTAACTGTCGCATCGGCGACGCGCACGATCATCGATTTCCAACAAGAAACGCAACGAGGGAAAGAAGAAAAAAAAATGCTTGGCTCCCGCGTCTTGCTTAAACAAACAATTCGCTCGACGAAACGAGCGAACGAAAGCGGAGGGGGTGAGAAGTGCGCGAGAGAGAGGGTGCTGGTAACGCGTACATAAAACTTCCCTCTCCTACCCCTCCTTCCTTAGATTCCAGTAGCGTTACGCTGCCAGAGGAAACGACGTGAGAAAGTTTCGCGAAGCTCGAATCCATTGTGGCCGGAATTAATTATTTGTATCGCAATAATAACGCTTCGGCTATCAGGCTTCGGACCGGCATATCATAACAATTCGGAACTTTGCAAGAGAAACGATGTAGTTGCATCGACGTAGCAGATTACGAGCAACGGCAGAACATGAAGGTACGAGAGAAGGATTGCGAAAAAGGCGCAAACGGGTCAACCCAGTAATCAGAAACAGAGTGCTTTTGGGGCCTTAGGCATACGAATGAATGACCTGGACCCCAACATTTTCAAATTGAAAGTGGTATCGGTGCTTCATTATTTGGATAACTTTACAACGAAATTTATTTGACTAATTCTCTTTTTACTCTGCTTAATTACCTCCATGCGGGCCTCTCTTTTCAGTGGAGCCAAGACACATGCCTATTTTGCCTAGTGGTAAACGCAGTCCTGATCAGAAAGATTACAAAAATAAAGAACGAAGGTAAAACTGAAGAAGATAGATTAAACAAAAAAACTGTAACTCGAGAATGCAAATTCGAAGTTAACTAACGCACAACGAGAAGTAGAATATAAGAAAAAAAGATTCGAGATAACGAAGGGAAAGAAACGAGAAGGAGAAAGTGTGCTTTCCAAGAAGAACTAAGGGAAGGGTGGCAGAAGAACGGGGGTGGAGATGGACGAAGCGAGACTAGCAAGAGACGAATAGAGAAAGTAAATGGAAAAGAAAGAAGAGGAGCAGACGGAGAGAAGGAGTTGGAGCTGCGAGAACCCGAGGAGGGATAGAAACGGCGCTTCGCCGTCGTCTGCTCGTTCAGGGGAAAGACGGCAGGTGGTACGTTTCCCAGAGACCCGCGGCGAAACGCGAAACTGGGAATCGGTGGTGGAGGAGAGTGCCGCGCGAGAGACCTAACCTCGAAATATATACATGCACGCGAAGACACGAGCACACGGGCGCAAACGGAAGCGCGTGCGTGCTCACGTAAGTGCACGGTGCTAGGTACGAGCGTGACGCTTTGCCGCTCGTGCACGTACACGGTTATACACACGTTCAAAGTGAGCCCACACACGTTCAAAGTGAGCCCACACAGTCACTCGCTCTTGATGCCCATCGCGGTCGGTCCGTTACATGGCCCGTGTCCTTTTCACTCCGCCTCCGGAACCGCGTCCTCCGTTGCTACTGCAGAAATCAGCAATGGGTGGCGGATATGAGGTGAACAGAGAGAGAGACAAGGAGAGAGAAAGAGCGTGGAAGAAAGATAGAAGAGCAAGGGTGGGGCAGACAGGGTGTGTACGTGCGATAGAGACAGGAAGACGATGCCGTGGAGTGGTGGTTGGAGAACGAGGAGAGGAGAAACTGGACAATGGTCGAGGACCAATGAAAATTGGCTGGCGTCGAAGGCGCCGCGAAGGCTTGTGCCCGCAGCCAACCTTCGGCTCCACGTACAGCACCCTGATCGATACCTGTACAGAAATCGTCGGACGACGATCCTAAAAATCCGAAACGAAACGATTCTCGGTCGGACCGCCCCATCGGTGCACGAGTACTCGTCAGTTTTATTATCTCCCCACTCTCTCTGTCTCGCGGGTTTTCGTTGCTGACGTTGCTCCTCGTGAGCGACAAAACGTTAATGTAAACGCGGGAGAAAAACATTTGTCCAAACTGAATAAATGTCGAGTGCAGCCCCTCTACCACCCCCCGTTTTTGTTTTATCACTGGACAGACGTTCCAGGGATGGTCTCGAGCGACGAACGTGGACGTCGAGTAGACAATTAATTGTATAATGCGCGACGGCAAATATTGTAAAGCCTCGGTTTCCTGCAAAATTCGATATTAACGTTTAACCGGATCCAATGAATGCCGCTACAACGTAATCGGGCGCGCCACCGAAGTTTAATCCAAAATAAAATAAACAGCGTGGACGGTCGAAAATGCGAGCATCATTATGTCATTAAATGCTAAATCGACCCGCGTAACGAAGCCTCCCTCTCGCCCGCGGACCGACCAGCATCGTAGGCGTCATTTGGGACTCGCTGGACCATTATCAGTGACAGTGGAAACATTCGCAGGGTAATTTCGAATTTAATTAGCACACCTACGCGCGAGCATGGAATTCTCTCTCTCTCTCTCTCTCTCTCTCTTCTCTTGTTCTCTCGTCCTGCCTCTACCACTTGCGTCATAACGAGTGTACGCTCGGGGCTACTCCGACACGTTGTTACCACACGGTAATGCGAATTTGAAATAGGCAATTAAGTAAGCACGCGCGACCCAATCGCTCTGTCTATCCAATACACAAGTACTCATTGTGCATTCGACGTCGCTATATTTCGTTCGATTTTGACGCATTAGCTTGCTCGGCCATTTGTATTTCCATTCCCTCTCTCTCTTTCTCTCTCTCTCTCTCTTTCTCTCGTAAATCGTTCAGAATTTGAAGAGAAATTCAATCTCCCTCCAAACAACAGTTCACTCACGAGAAAGGGGAATTGGTCCGTAGGACGGAAGGAGCACTCGACTAGGGAAATCGCACTCGAAGCACCGTGCACTCTCGATTCTCTCCTCGGGGGCCACCCGCAACGCGCTCATCCACGTCGTGTCCCCGGGATCGTAACGCCGGGGACGGGCCGCCTATGTTTACAAAATTACAGATGATAATGTAAGCATTTTTTCACGCTACCGCCGCGTGTGGGTGCACGTACACGCGGTTGTCCCGCTCCGGGGCTAATTTTAGGGTGTTCAACCCCCGTACGGTATGTTGGCCGACACCGTGCCTGTTTACACGGACGTGCGTCCCACGGAATTCTGACACCGAATGCCATTAAATCTCCAAATTGGAGTCCGAGCCTCCTCTCTTCTCGGAATCGCTTCCTCGCCCGGACCATTTAATTCCTCCGTCACTTCCTCGTCTCGACTCGAGACGCATCGTTATCATTTTAATTGTCTCTTTGGATTTTCTCTTTTCTTTATTACGTTTTAGGGTAAGTCGAACAGGTACTCGGAAGAATCGGTGTAGGATAGAATGTAATCGATTAGCTGTAGGGTGGAAATAGATTTGTGAAAGTAATACGTGGAGAGTTATAATGTGAAATTCGTAATTTAGCATTGGAAAAGTTTGAGAATCGAAATATCAGACGCAGGACCGTCTCATTTCTAATTATCCTGGGCAAATGATTTGAGGAGATGCGACTCGCGGTCCGCCGATTTTATTTTACGGTCGTGTAATGAGAGAATATTAGATACGGTCTCGCGTATGAGCGGGGAATTGATAGAATTTTTTATTCGTTGATGGAAGAGCGAAAAATAACACGGATCCCCGACGATTTCGACGAGCACCTGATCCCTCGTGAGCTTCGCGCGAGATAGACGATAATTTTTAAAGTTATTTCTACGCGTAACACGGATGACGGCCAACGTCAAACAGACGCTCGCAACTGGCCCCTCCACCAATTCTCCCGCGCAACGAAAGGTACGAATATTTTTGCAAACTTTCAACCACGAAATTTACATGATTCTCCATCCCTTTCTCTCTCTCTGTTTCTCCGTCCGAAGACAAACCGACGGTCGGTCGGGAGTCTCGTTGCACAACAACATTTATCATCTCTCCGTTTTCGTGCCGTTCATCCATGTGCACTGCGTCCTTGGTCTTTTTACATTCGCTCTGCCTTTCCACTCTACACACTGGCATCTAAAATAGTTCCTCTCAATTTCTGTAATTTATTTCTCATTGACAGATCTCTCGTGGCTGGAAATTCTCTCAAATCTGAATTCCTTCGCTCTCTTATTCTTTCTACGTTTTTCCAGTATTACCAGGGCCCTCGTGCATCGACCTCTTCGCCCGTCTCTTTTTTTTCTCCTTCTCTCTATCCCTTAAGCACGCATACAGTTTTTCTCTCGGCATTCACGGTGGCATGCACACGCCACGCGTACAATAGCCCGCGAATGCTGTGGGCCCCAAATAGCATTAGGTCATTGCTGGTGTCCAGTCGTGCGCGTGATATCCCCCTGTCACCTATTGCCCATTGTCGATGGCGAAATAGGAACGCGTCTTTTTTTTTCTGCTTTCTCTCTATCTCTTTCTTTTGCTCTCTTTCGCTCTCTCGCGTTCTCTCTCTCTCTAAGTTCCCCGAGTGCGTGCGTGGATGCACCTTAAGGCAGGCCGACGGAACGAAAGACTGCGGAAACACAATGTGAATCATTGTTTCTAATTTCGTGCTCCTGGGGATGCGCAGCCGTGAGAAGCCAACCATTGCTCGGAGCATTCAGGGTCCTGGAGTTCAAAGGTTACCGCATCCAAATCGCTCTCGCGATAAAAGGTGCATCCGACACTTACCGTGGATTTGCACAAAAACACAGTCGTCACTTGATGCAATAAAAATAAATTAGATGTAATTAAAGAGGATTGGTTTTATCCGACGACAAAGATAAATAATATCGTGTAGTTTAAGCTTCTCTTCTCCATTAAAATCTGGTTTATCGAAACGAGAAGTCGTCGGTGTAATCGAGCGCAAACTTCGAAATGGCATCCCGAAAATTCTTATTACCTGGAAAAGATCATCGTCCCGCACGAGTTTACGCAATCTTTTCACGGTAAACCGAGCGAGCTTAAACGCCCCTGTCTCCTACGTGTATCCACCTTTACGCAAATCCATTGTGCCCCGTTGTGCTTCCTGGGGTGTCACGGTGGGCCACGATGGATCGCTCGGTGGATCGACCCATCCTCAAAATGGCATTAGCTCCGAGTCCATAATGGCTCAATCGGTCCGTCGTTGATGTGGCTTAAAGCTGCCCCCTCATGGTTCAGCATCAGCATCCCTTGTTCACCCTTGGATCGAACCGGTATTTCTCTCCTCCGCGAGTGCTCTCGCATGTCGACCTGTGTGACCAAGCATAAGAGAGAGAAATAGAGAGAGGGAGAGAAAGAGAGAGAAAGAGAGAGAAGAAGTAGAGGAGTCCAAGCGAAGAGCCGCGAAACGGTAGGTCGAGCGCCGTGAAAAGAGAAACGAATGGCCTGCCAAATGCTCGTCAGCCCATTAAGACGATACAAGGAAAAGGATTACACCTCGCACGGTTCATCGAAAGACGCGTGTGTGTGTTAACGCGCGTGTAAACAACTGGAGAATCATTTTCTGAGGCATGCAACGGTATTAAAGTGTCTCGTGAGAGGGACAGTCCTTATCGTCCGAGCGATAAGAGCTTGCGGTCTCTGTCGAGCCTTAAATTGACTAAAATATCGGTTAAGCGCGCGTGAGTGCACATTTTAATTTCGCGAGATGAGGACTTTTTAAATTCAATTTCCATTCATCACCGAAAATTCGGCTCTCTTAAATATTCAAATTTGATTATCTTTTATTTTCACTCCAAGCACACCCCGGTTTGTCCAGAAATCTGGTCTGGTTGAAGTTCCACCTGTTCCCGCGCGTTCCGATATGATTATGGCGAATGAACCGGATTGCCTGAATTTAATAATAAAATTTCGAAATTTGAATACCTTCCACTCGAGTATGAATTCCTTCTCGATGATTTTCTACCCTTCGTCGTTGGTCTTAAGAGGCAAAGGATACGTAAAAGAAAATAGTTCGCCACCAATTAAAACGGCCGAGAATTAATTTATATGTACCTGATAGGTCGTGTAGCTATTTTCATTAGTTACACCCTTTCGAGAGCATTATACGGAAATTTTCGAACAGAAGTGACTGGATTCACCACGGGTCCAAGATTCTAGATATTAGTAAACCTCATCTCCTTTCACTCAGTTTCCAAGATAACGCGGAGTTTGATATCTCGTTCTCTGTAATTTCCACGATTATCATGGCCTCTCGAATCCAGTCGAATCCACTATACCATTACTCTCGAATCCAGTCGCCCCTTAAGAGACACTTCGGAGGAATTTGTAATTCGGAACTTTTTCTTTTCACCAGATTGCGACTAATATTAAGGGCCAAGAATGAGGCCCAGGGAGGAACAACAAAGCCCATGGCCATCGTTTGCGCGAGAAGCTGTGGGGCGTGCGCGATTATTTCTAGAAGTCAAGGCGCGGCGAGACGCACGTCTCTGCTTCTCTGACGGATGCCGCTAACGAGCTTTACCGACGATTGACAAAATATTCTCAGGACGCAACCGTCCGCTAGGTATATGTATATCTGGCTCTAGGGACATTGTGAAGAGGAGGCCAACGTCAAACCACCGCTACTGCAACGGACCAGTGACGTCGCGAATTCATCTTAATTGTTTCCTTCGGTGGGCACTTAAAATCTTCTGCATCATCGAGCCATCTTCTTTATTCTAGTATCAATATTAACCCTTAACAGTTGTAAGTCACCTCTCACGTGACAACTGTGCTTTGTCGGTGTGGTCGTATGTCATGTGGGAGGTGACAAGGTGGATATCGGTGTACCGATGTTTTTATATTAGAAGAGGGCTTCTAAATAATTTTTCGCATATTTCCCGAAATCAACTGCAACCTAGTGAGAATCATGTATAAAAAGCTAGTGTCCGATAAGGGTTAATAATAGCGATTAAAAGCAAGAACACTTGCGAAGAGCTGATTTGAAATTTTAATTTACCCAGATAAAGTGCTCCAAAATAGTTTTTTTAATATTCACTCTTACAAGCCATTAACGTCTTAGGAACGGCATACTTGTCCGCAAGTCTGTCTCTCTGAGAAGGCGCGCTTGGCCACGGATGGCACAAAAACCATTCATGACGATTTCGACTACAACATTGCATCTCAAAATCATGATATTCACGAAAGACGCTATAGTGGCGCCGCACCGTTCAAATTTATGGTATCCGCGAAAAGCCACTATAGTGGTGCATCGTGCCTGAGAGGTTAACAATTATTATCCAGGATATAGAACACGAAGATTTGTGCACCTACATAACTAATGATACTTCCTTTCGGAAATCTCTTTTACTCTTTCCTCACCCTCTCTGCACGAAATCACCGTGCTCACGGCGCATCGCCAAATTATGAAAATTTCATCTCAAACAAGGTGCAAAAGAGGGATGCAGGATTCGTGATAAAGAGGGAAAGAGGAAGATAGAAGAGAGAATCTCGAGAAGGATCGCGCGTCCAGGAGGTGTCGAAGTAGGTATGCCAAGTTAAATATACGCGTGGGAGGCTGGGTGGCAGGACAAAAAGCACTTCCTCTCGTGGCGTGACGTGCGCGAGTGAATGCGCCGTGCGTAGGTGACTCGACGGCGAAACTTTTTAATTCTTTACACACCGTATAAGGGAGGCGGGTTCTCGTCGAGGGGCCGAGCTGCATCGGGAGGCACCCGGGCTTCTCCCGATATTGACGAAGAACTCGTTGTAGAAGGCGACACGGTGCGCGTTCGAGGACGAATTTTGTGCACAATTCACAGAAGCGCACTGCACAATTTTTTAAAAATTCCGACTAACGTGCAGCACGCTTTAAGAATTGGAAAATATTTTCAGCGGTTATTAACCCTTTGAGCACTGAGTTGTGCGAAGGTAGGCGTGTGTTATGGCCCTTTTACAACAACGCACATGGCGTTGGCTACCTCTGAAATTTCATTGTAAAATATGTTGATCGTACCTGAAATAATCTGAGCAGTGATTGCAACAATCTTAACAGCACCATTTCTTTCGTTAAACGATAACAACACGAGCATTATAAGACATAGTAAAGTAGAACTTTTAAATTGAAAATTTGAATAATTTGGTTGTGTGTGGTAAATCTCGAAGCAAGGTTTAGTACATAGACCAATGGTACACTTTCTGTATTCATAACGCAAGTCAGTCCCATATATGCGTTCATAGCCCATGGTGAACGATTTTGCGGATCGCATATATGTGTCCATAGTGCTCAAAAGGTTAAAAAAATCGGATTGTACTTATTTTAATAAGCGGACGCGTAAACTTCCACGAGTATTTTTATCATCCGGAGAAAATGATTTTCGAGAACGAGCTAGGCGCGAAGTGTCCAACCTTCGATTTCTAATCGAAGTCGATAGACTCCGCGGGACCTTCCCCGGTGAGCTGTAACGGTATTCTGTTGATACTGGCACTAGACGATGTTTACTCAGCGCAACGCATCGTCACCGGTGTCGTAGGCCACTACGAATGCACTTGCGACGAGAAGATCGTCTTTGAGACCTGCCGTAGAACCTGCCACGATCTTCCGCTTCCTCTTCATGGGATCGATCTTGATCCGTCGATCAGTACGCGGAGCCTTCGACGGCTCTCGATGCGCAGAGTATAAATAAATCAATCATCGACGGCTTACCATTTACGATCTCGCAAAATTTCTCAGCGAAATCTCGAGAAGGAGAAGAAGGGGAAGAGTGAAGGGCGCTGACTGCGCTTCGGTGAAAGATACCGAGAGGCGACCTTCCGTGAAGGAACCCGCGTGCCGCAACAATAAAGCAATAAAAGTTTCATCTCGGCCTGAGGTCGGAGTGTTTCAAAGCGTTGGTAATGGGGCTTGAAGGCTGGGCGACGGGGTAGAAGAGAAGACGTGGAAGTGTCGCGTGGAGTAGTAGTCCTCTAGAAAGAGAAAAACAGAGAGAGAGAGAGAGAGAGAGAGACAGAAGAATAGTAGAGAAGACCGAGAGGACTCGGTTGTGGAGGACCGGAGTTGAGCAAGGGGAGAAAAAGCGAAGAGGAGAAAATGAAGGGAGGGAGAGACATTCGTCTTCGAAGGCGTTCAACCGTCTGATAGCAAAACCGTGCCTGCACCGTCGTCGGCGTTGCTTATACAGAAAGGAGGAAGGGAGGAAGCGAGAAATCGGCCGAAACCGCCTACCACGCGTGCCGCTTTCACCTCCGTCCTCGTGCAGCCTCCTCGTCGCACTTCTTTTTTCAATCCGATCATTTTGTTAATAATATCCCCGCGGAATTGATCGAAAACGGATTTTTCAAGTAACGTTAATCCAATTTTGATATCCGAATTCTGAAACACAAATACACTCGAGTGATTTCTTGGATTGCATATCGAATCTTGCAAAGAGCAACGTCTTAATTTTTGCATTCCAGGGCCATTCTATTATGTCAGTTTTTCTTTAAAACGGGTAGATAAGTGTCAAATTTTCAATAAAATCCTCAAGTCAAGAATGAGACAGAGAGAAAGAGGGAAGACGACTTTCACCCCGAAGGAGAATCGGTAGGCGTGCCACCGTAGTCGACGAGGATCCCTTCCGCCGGTCGTTAGCACCCAACAATTTGGCCGGAACGACTAAAGCAGACCGCGGAAGGCATTAACGCGTCTAGCCCACCCCGCTTGCCCTTTTCACTCGACGTGCGCGACCTTTGAGACGAAAGAACCGGCCCGCGGGTACTCCCTCAGTGTCGTAGGGACCTGTCGACGCTCCAGGACGAATGCGGCCCCAAGACGTACGACTTTTTTACGTGACCTGAGAATCCATCAAAGAGAACCGAAGAAATTGAGCGATCGACCGGAGAAAACGTCATTTAGATCACGCGCAAGGACTGATCGATCGAGAATCTCCGTGACCATCGACAGAATCGAGAAACCGATTCTGTACACGACTACGTGTCTTCTGAAAATCCCACGATATTTCCAGGATTATAATAATCCTTTCTTATAATAAGCCTGCAGTCACGAAGTATGTACCTGCATTTCAAATCACCGTTTCGCAACACCTGCTTCTGAATACGCATCGTTTATCCGAGAAGAACGTGGCGCCTAAGCAGTCGCATGGTAGCAACGAGGAATGCTCGAGAGAATTTCAAAAAGGAAAAAACCCCTCGTACCCTAAAATCCAACGTATTATCACTGACCGAATTAAGCGACATTCCACGTCCACCCTTTGGCTCCTCCGACTCAGCTGTCGCATTGTTTACGCGACGTGGCAGCAAGGTGGTGTCATCCCTGAATGAAGCTCGTATAAATAGCCCTACGGTTTCTCGACGCGTCGCGATCGGCATCGTCATCGTCTCTTTCATCGCCGGAGACTGGTCCATCAGGGAGGGCGCATTCTTATCGGGCGCGAGGAGAAGCCAAGAGGATTCGGGCGGACGGAGAAGAGGAAGAAGCGCATTGTGCAGGCTCCTCCGAGCTCGCAGGAATCCCTACGGACGGTAGAGTCGCGAGGTACGGGTGTGACGCAGCAGCAAAACCAGCAACGCGAGCGCCTTCCGTTGCTGCAGCAACAGAGCGTCTCCGGCACACAACCTTCATCCTCGAGGCACCCCACTCCTCTCATTGTGGTCCACGTCGAAAAATGACGACACGAATTTTTCGTCTACCATTGAGTCCGCTCGCACTTCGGTGTCCTGAGTGGTCGAAGAATCGAGAGAGACTCGAGTCACTCTCCTCTCTTTCTCTCATCTTCTCTCCTTATCCGATGATCCTTCCTTCTCTCATTCTAATTCTTTCTTCGATAGTCCACCTTCGTCCAATAGTCTTCTCTTCCTCCGTCCTTATTCACGGTTAGGTATCCACGCACCGATTCGCTTCTTCCTTCTCCATTCGTAAGGTTCATTCATAATGCCGTGGCACGAACTCTCTCGAGTGCCGAGAGACTCGAGCGCGAAGTGGACCGGATGGTATTTCGTTTCTCTGACAGGCTTCGCTGCTACACTCCACCGAAGTTTAACGGGCTAAGGAAGCAATGGTGAGCGTTCAGAGGTTGCTTATAATACAAATAATCTGGGTCCCGATAGTCGCTCTAACAGCATTCGATCGAATATGCAATTTCATTGATCTTGGGCACGCATCTCGAGTGAAATTTTTTTATTAATAAAGTAGAATCAAATTGCGTCCATTCTTGAAGCTGAAGAACACGTTATGGGGATGAATAGATCTTGACCTTGGAACCTCGTGTTTGAAATTATCGGTTGGAGTCTCTTAGAGATGCGTGAAGGTTTTCTAATGTGTCTAGGTTTTTAATTTTTTTAATTGTAAAAAAAAATTTAAATGAATCAAATTGACGAAAATATCGGCAAATCAAATCATCCACATTTCGAATACTTCGCACATCTCTACGCGGTATGCACGATAGAATTCAACGGGTTTTAAGTCTCCTTACGCGATTCTGTGATTCGAATCCGAATTGCAGTGATTGGACCTTATCGAATCTTTCGAATTCGAACTACGTCAATTCGAATTCGAATAATCCGCATATCTCTGCAGTCTCTGTACGAAGAGAACGAGACGTCGGTGGTGCCGCGCTGTCTACGGGCGCGGCATAGGAATTCCTGTTGGAATTCAGCCTTTCCTCGTCAAATATTTGCTTCTTTCTCAGGTGGCCGTAGCCACCGGTCTCGGCGCGAGCACTTGGCGCGTCGGAGATGCTCGGCGCAAGTGCGAGAGCGCGCCGATTTGAAATTTCACCAGGCACAAATCGACGAGCTAATTTTCCGGCAAACTCTCGGAAAGAATTGCTCGTCCTTGTTGTCCTCTCTCGCGCATACGGAAAGGATCCTCAATTTTTATTTAAAGATTTCTCGTGGCCGGACATCGAGACGGCTTGGCACCTCGACGCTCCTCACCGCCATGGCCGAAACCGCGCTCGCCTGTTATTCTTCCGGCGAATTCGCTCGAATCGGTCGGAAACATTTTATCGCTGATTTATCGCTTGTTTGCTTTCTCTGCGCGCGACGACCCGCGGAAACACATCGGACGACCGATTTATGAGCGTCGATCGGGGACGACGAGCGTTTCGCCTGCCACGAAACATTCCTCCGTCGTCTCGAGGCATTGCAATGAGAAAGGCCAGGGGGATGCGAATACTAGAGTGGGAGAGAGATTGCGCAAGGATGAATTACGTTGGATCATTGGCGTGAGGATCGCGCCGAGCGATGACGAAACGCTCGCGCGTTTTTTGGAGCGTCGAAGATGAACGAAACGAATTTTACTCACTGCTGCCGTGAGAAAAGCTCACGTGCTTCGATTTTAATAATCGAATATCATTAGCTCGATTGTAATCGATTCAAAACTCAAATATTCAACGATCTAATCCTAAAGGAGAAAGAAGAAAAGAAAACAAACGCGAATCGTTGCTGCATTCTTCTTCCAAAGAATTTCGATAAGCGCGCCTGAGTTTCTCTTGCCCTCTGATTTCCGAGTGCATCGAGAGAGGAAGAGAGAGGTACGACGTTAAGGGTGATCGAGAGAGGGACACAAAAGAGAGAGAAGAGCGAATGAGTGAGTCAAAGAGAGGAGATGCGAGAGAGAAAGAGAGAGAGGAGAATGAGACAAGAAGAGAGAAAGCACGTTTGTTCGTTGTTGACTTTGGCTCGGGGCCGCGTTTAGGTGGCAGTACGGATGGAAATATCGGCCGCTAAAATAATTCGACGACAAAGAGGGCGATCCCAAACGACAAGGCTGCTAGCCGAGGAGAACGCGACGGTGTATCGAGGCGGGCTTTTCAAACGCACTCGTTCCGCAGCACTCGTTCTCGCGGAGGGTGGAATCGAAAATAGTTCGGGCCGAACATGTCGAATGGCGAGATTCACGGTAGCTCGTTGAAAGGACCACGAGGCGTGTTTCTCCCTCTGGCACGCACTTCAATCGCCGACGACAAAAACAGGAGCAGTTGAGAAATGAAATTTCGGTCGCGATCATCGAGACAACGGGGACGGTAAGTTCGGCTAATTTCGTCGCGTTAGGAAACGCAACGCGCGGTACCGAGAAGGGTGAGATATTTCGCAGGACGCTTATTCAAGCTCGTGACTCGATCTTCTTATTTAGAAAGAACGTGGACGATAATGTTTGCAATCGTTACAAATGTCGAATTTGTTTGTGATAGAGAGAAAGAGAGAAAGGATGGAGAACAGATTGTGCTGATTTCGTTGGTCTCGAACCACCCAGTGCGACGCACCTCACGATTTTCCTCGTACCTTGCGCAAGCAGGGTATTAAATCGGAAAGGAAGAAAGGAGCGTGAAAAGCGTTTAGGAGAGGCCAAAGGAAAGGACACATCCGACGAGTAAACTGCGGCAGGACGTGGGAAAGCTCGTGGTCGAGGGACCAGAGGAATTGTCCATGACCATTCACCTGTCACAACTGTCTTCTTCTTCCTCCTCCTCCACCTTCTTGGCTGTTGCTCCCTCCTACTTCTCATCTTAGCTCTCCTTCTTCATCTTCACGGTGGCAGTGCCATCGGTCGCTCACGTAGTCGCGCCTACCAAAACATCCTTGACGATCGTCCATTTGACTCGCCATTCATCGCCGGTGAAACAGCTTAATATAATCCTATTTAAGGAGCTGCTATTGTACGGTGACGCGCCGGTGGAACGTGACCGAAATTATTTACTCGTTTATTAGAAGTCGCTGACTGGACCGTAGGGTCGCTTTGCTCCAACACGGGGAATCCGCGAACGGCAGTCTCAAAGAATTTGCATTTTCTCAATCGAAAAGAGGAAGTCGGTCCAGGCTTCGTTCGATGGAGCAGAGCTGATTGGTTGAGAATCAATTGTTTTTATCAATTTTCCTTTCACGATAATTTTGATTTTTATCCCGTTCGGTGGAAAAATCTTAGCGAGCCACTCTCCAGAAATTCCTTCTTCCCACTACATTCTTCTCCCTTCCATCCTGTGCAACGAATGCACCCTCGCGAGAGATTCAAGCGAGCGCGAAATTTATACGAGACTCGGTGCTTCGCGCAAGGAAATGCTCGCCCCGATGATTCCAACCTGGCTGAAATCTTATTCGACAAATTCCAAGTAACGATAAATTTCCATAAAATTAATGCTCCTCGTGGAGAGGCTTGATTTAAATTTCATCGAGCAATTCTCCGATAGTAGAGGTAAAGCGAGTGTTTCGCAATTAATTTCCACGTACCTCGGCACACCGTCCGTCGCTCACCTGAAGGAGGCGCGTCGTCGCGCAAAAGGATCGATTAAATAGAATCGTCTACGTACGGTTTTCAGAATGGGACGTGCGGTTGAGTTTACGTGCTCAACTCTACGCATAGCTCCGCTATGTTAGGTGGGCCAACGTAAGCAAACCACTCGGAGAGACGAGGCACATGTGGCCAACAATGGGCCGAATAGCGCGGGAGGTTACATGTGTAACGTAAGATAAGAACCGGAACCGGATGCCAAGGCGAGAGACAAAGCCGCCACCAACCCTGCCGACTCGATCTCGAGCCTTCGGGCCAGCTTCGAAAGGGACCGATAAATTACGGGGCCTGCCCTTTCGTAAACGTCCGACACGTTCCCTTTGTCAGGCCCCTCCTCGCGTGGAACGAGATGGGCAGAGTGTCACAATAAGCGGCAAGATGTAAATAGAATATCAGGAGCCTTTAATTGGATGGACGAGATGAAAGTTAAGCCGTCAAGAACACTCCATTATAAGTAGATAATTAGACTACAATAGCCGATTATGTCCAAATCAGGAATAATAGGTGTTTTTAATTGGATGGACCAGGTGATGAGCCGTCACCTGGTCGACTACATTTTTTACCAGTAGATAATCAGAATAGTCAAAGATTGTTTTCGAATAAGGAATAGCGCCATTTTAATTAACTACTAAAGTTTCGATAAGATCACGCTACTCTAAAGAATGGAGAAATAATTGAGATCAATTCTGAATGGTGTCCATAGAAACATTCTCGGTCCCCTGACCCCATGTTTTCTAGGCCCTCCGTGGACTAGGAAGACATCGAGAGGGAAAACGAGGCCCTCCACGAACAGTCGATCCTTCGACCACCGACAATGCGAGTTCGATACTTCGCAGCTTTCGAAGATTCTCCACTCCGACGTCGGATCTCTATTCAAATATCGGGCTATAACGTTACGGAGCTCACTGCCTTTCTAAGCACGAGCATATGTTAAATCCCATGAGCGTCCTTCCGAGCGTCGCAGCATAAAGATGGCATTGTGTTCAACGGACTAGAGAGTCTCTCCCACTGAGGCAAGTGAAAATTCTTTAGGAAAATCGAACGAGGTGAAACGTGCTCGAAAGTTAAATTCTCAGTTGCGTTACGCGATGCGGTCGTTGCTTCCTGGACAATATTGATAAAAACGAGGGAGTGCCTTAAAGTGGAGTAATATCGCGAGGTAATTATTTACAGAAAATGAATTCGTTATTTGCGAGACGCAATTATGGACGCGCTAAAGGGCCGCGTAAATTAATTGCTCGTACTCCGCCCACCTAGCAACAATTACTTTTAGTGTATTTTAAATAGCGTGCAGATACCGAGCCACGAGGAAAATTGCACGAACCTGTGGAGATGAGGACTTCTTTCATCCATTCTCGGATTATTCGTGAGCTTTTTGTGTTTTAGAAATATGAAAAATCCAATGGAGAAATCGACCTTGGAAACTTAAAGGATCGCCGACGGTAAGTATTCCTTTACAGAATTAACATCATTCGACATAAATCTAATCTATCACTCGAATTTTGCAGATTGAATATTCGCATAGAATTGACAAAAAGATGAGTCTTTCTTTACAGAATTCACGTCACTCGTCATAAATCTACTCTATCCCTCGAATTTTGCGAATTGAACATTCGCTTAGAATCGAATATTAGCTAAGTATTCCCTTACAGAATTAACAATTCACCTTGACTCTAATCTATCGCTTAAATTTTCCAAATTCAATATTCCTCACGCACCCGCGGTCCGCTTTCCAAACGCGTCCGCTACTCCAGTCTCTCTACGGAAGGTCCTTGGGATTAAACGCGGACTTTCCGTAGTTCTGAGGATCTAGCGGGAAGCGCATTCGTGTGGCGGATCGGGCCACGGGATTAAGAGAGAAGAGAAGAGAGCAGGTCCTTGTGCCCCTGGCTTGAGGAGGTTCCTCTCTCGGTAGGTTCCTTGGAGCAAGGTGACTCGCGACGGCCACCCGCAGTGACCGTTTAAAGGATTATCCTCGGAGGTGCCATCGTGTCAAAACACCGGCCCCTTCGAGAATAGCGTGACTTCGTTGGTGCCCGCCGAGTCGGTGGAGACACGATCGAAGAGATACGACAGGGGCGGTGAAGATGAGGAGAATTGCCGGCCGATCGTTAAGGGCAGAGCCCGCAAAGGGAACCGCACAAAGGGATCTGGTAACACGTGGCCCACGAGTAGCTGAGCTACCGGTCACGAGTATCGCAGAACGGTCAGCTGCTGTGACCAGCGAATATTATAAAACGATCACCGATACAAAAATAGCAATTACACTCACGAGATTTTAATTTGAAAATTTTTGACGATATTAGGCAAATTTTAATGTCACCTTAGTGCTGATATACGATAATTCAGACTTGATTAACAGTGAATTAAGCTAGTAGACCTCTTAACCCTCCAGTAGGCGCGTGATCCTCACAGGTGCATCCTTTTTTAATTTTAAATAATTAGAACAGAAAATAAAAAGTAACGTAATCGTCCTTCCTAGTATTTTCCTAACTTTTGAAAAACTATGAAGTAACCCACTTGCAACTTTAAAAATATTGATTATTTAGCAGATAAATCGTTTTATCACCTCGCAGGTGTAGCGCGAGCAGTAGTGTACGTAACTACCGGACCGAGCGGGTATTCGTCGGTCAGACGTTTAAACTGCTTTGAAAGCAGATTAAATTCGATGCAATTGGCAGCATTTCCTAAGGAAATCAAAAGTGCCGATGGTGTTTTGTGTGATTCACGATTGTCATATCTGACTGGATTGAAGAAAGCAGTCGAAGAAGTCGCTTTCTGATGAAAAGACTAAGGCTAACAGTACAAGCGTGTCGTAGCGTGTTATATCTCTCGTGTGCGTTACACGCGAGATGTAACGCGCTACGACACGCTTGTACCGTCAGCCTTAGACGGATATTCCGACAATTACCTCAGAACCGTCTTTCAGTAAAGTTCGTTTCCAACAAGCGACTATTTTGAATTTAGTATTTTTATTCTCATTTCATCTTTATATTATAAATATTATACGTCTAAAAATTGAACTGAATTTGCGCTCTACAATGTGTGACACGTTAGTTTGAACATTCGATATTGTCATCGCAACCAAAAAGTTTAGTTTATTTTTTTTAATTTTTATAAATAAGTTACATTATAATATTTTTATCAATATGTGCTTATTAACAAGTTCTGTGATCAAGAAATAATTTATTTTGCCAACTTATAGCATAATATAGTGAGGATAGGAAAATGACACCTCATAGATGCAAGACGCCCATCCGTATTGGGACTGGGCACGCGCCTACTCGAGGGTTAAGCTATGGAATTCAATTAAGTAGATCAAGTAAACGATCTTGCATACGCGAACGTAAAAGTAGGTCGCTCAGTGTTACAAGGGTTCGAATAGAAGTGTCGAAAATAATTCGGGTTCAACCTGAGTGGATTCTATCTCGATCGATTCGTTCGTCATATAACCATTCGGCAATTCGTCCCAGCAGATATTTATATTGGATCGTAGGCGGGTCCCTGGGCCACTCGAAACGTCTCGCGTTAACGAGGTCAACGAGGAGGTCTTGCAACGGTAACGGTTTGATTCGAAATACTTCGCGCCATATTTTCATTTCTCGTCCTTCTACCCAACTACTTGGACGCGTTTTCCATCGAAGGTATCACTCGATAGTCTTTCTCCGTTTCTCTCGTTCGCTATCCCTCTCTCTTCCTTCTTCACACCCTCTTACACTCTCTTCCACCTTTCTCCTCCCTCTGATCCCCACCACAGCTTTCACCCTTTCTGGTTCTTTCCTCGTGCGCGCGCCGCACACGCCATCGCACGCCTGTAATCGTGGCAACGCATGTGCTTGTGTGGCTCTGTGTGTGTCTGTGACACACTCTGTGTGTGTGCGTTCAAACAGACACGTTCCGTCAACGAAGGACAAGCGCGGTGGCTACCGAGCGCATAACGTCCAGTCAGCGAAGCCACCGCCTCCTCCATCGGAGGAGAAAATCCATCGTCGCTGACAGTCACCTCCATTAAGCTCCATTATGGTTTCCTACCGCTGCTGCTGGAGAGACGCGATACTCGTTGGCCAGCGCGAGGGAAGGATGGACTGACAGGACGACTATCGAGGACGACAATTCGAAGGATAACGAGGACGGTGGCCTCTGACGCGCATGGATCGATACGATGTAATGCGCCGGGTGCCATCGTCGAGTTAATTACATGTCCAGGACAATTATGGTTTTATTAGGAAGAGAATTTTTCAATTTGAAGCAAATTTGAAAAGAAATGTGGGAAAGGTTTCGAATTTGGACCAATTCCTAATTTGGACCATATATTTTTCTACGGCTTGATATTATCTAGCGCATCTTATCGGCAACCATTTATGTTAAAATGTGATTATAGCACCTCCTACAAACATGTAAGTTACAAACTGAAACCTAATTTGGTAAACAATAAATATTTTTTCCGTACGCACGCAGATTTATTAATGAATACAGATTATTTAAGCTATATAATATATACGGTAAGTACAATTTAGCTGCATTTCGATACACATATTAAGAAATTTGTAGAATTTTTTGTAGTATTTGTAATATTTTTTATTTTCATCATTGAGAAGTAAATCTTGGGTTAGTTTCCTAATTTGGACCACCATAAAAGTCGTAATTTGCATCGGTCCAATTTAATACAATTGTGCTTTTTTTACAAGAAAACGTCAAAACGTGGTACATATGGTCAGTGGGATGAAGAGAGTACGGAAAAAGCAGTAACACGTTGACAGTCACGTCGCCTTGAATCTTGATGACGTGACAGTCAACTCCTAAATTGGACTTTCGAGACTACTTTCAAAACACGCATTTCTAACTTCTTCGAAAAGAATAAAGTGATTTCAATAAGATCATGTGGGATTTGTAGGATTATTCTTTTATAGTTCTCGTTCCTTAGGTGATCCAATATAAGGACCGTTCCCCGATTTTTAGAATGGAAGAAAAGGAAAACCTCGTGATGGATTTTTAATAATTAGGAATTATAGAAAAGGCGCATGTAGTAATTGTATCCTAATCCGATCGGTAGGTTGGGATACACCAGCCCAATGAGATAATTCCTTCGAGGATAATATTTCAATTGAAAACTTCTCGAGGGACTGATGCGTACGGAGAAACAGCACGCGACCTACGAGAACTCCTGCAGGAATTCCCACGTCCAGACAGGACCTCGTAGAAGGCTCGCGAACGAAAGGAAACGAGGTTTCATGTTAATCGCCGTTGTCTTTCGGCAGGCCCGTTAATTACTTGGTCGACGCCCACCGCCGACGTCGGGTCAAGTTTTCTGACCATCGGTGCCACGCTGTCTGGCACGAAATCGAGGGTGCTAGAGGAGCAGAACGACACCGAGTACGACTTCTGTTTCACGTCTCGAGAACTGCTTCACCAAGAACGTAACATTTTTTAAAATTATTTATCGATTCCACGAAGAAAATAAAAATCTTTCTTCGCTTTGCCTTAACCCCTTACGGTAAAATGACGAGTCTAGTTCGTCATTGCTAATATGTATAAATTGAAGACCTAAGTGGGCAAAGATTTGAGATAATCGCAATAATCGATTTTGATTTCGTACAGTGGTGAGTGCGACATTACTACCCGTATCAACTCGTAGTTTTTTTTTTTAACATTTCATTTTAGATATTTTAATTTGTTAAAGTGTAAAATTAATACCCAAGGAACTTAACCCTTAAATGAATAAAGTGTCAATTTTGATACCAACCATATTAAAGCCATTAATAAACATACTAAATCCCTTCTAGTAACACGAGCAAAATTTATTTATTTTCAAATAGAAATTCATGCATTTAAAAATGTCAAATAGCCAATAAAATCGCTTTCTCTAAGTGTGATACAACATCTTTATCCACTTCAATTATGATGTTTTTTTTTAATCAAAATGAAATACTGTGAACACAATTTTTTATATTTAAATCATACCGTGAAAAGTTAACTCCTTTCGATCGTTGTAATTTTAAGTTCATTAAATGTTGTTAAAGTGTCCGTGAAATGTATTCGTTAGCGCGTACTGAAAAGATTTCGAGCGAACCCATAAAAATTAGTACTATCGGTGTGGAAAGAATGCCGAGAAGAAACGCAATTGAATTTCTCGATACGACGAATTTGCCGACATCTCGGTCACATTGGCTGGCTCGAATCTGTCGCTAAGGAAAATATTCTCCTGCTTTGCACCTCGTCTCGCGGTGATCCCCCGTCCTTCTCAATGGAAGGCTAAGTCGCTTCCTTAGGGATTCTCGGCAGGATCTTGAAAATGGTTCACTGTTTTCTCAGGCACTCTACTAGGGCCTGCCCGATATTGGCGGCTCTGTGTTTTCTTAAGCAACGGGCCCACTTCCTTATTGCCACGCCCGAAACGAAAGACGAAGCGAGAATGAGAGAAGCAGAGAGAGAAATGTGTAGAGAGAAAGAGAAAGAGAATTTTCGGTGCCACGCTGTCTAGCCAACGTTATATTCTCGTCTGTGCCGATGTCAGTAACTGTCTTCAGTTGTTCGTTCCTATGAAAAGTGAACATTCTTATCTACAAATTTCTCCTAATACTCGATTTAATAATCCGCCCATTCACCGAGGAAACACGTGAATATTCGAACTTTAAAAAATTCATGTACTTAGATAGTTCATTTCGTAGAAATTTCTCATTGCGAAGGATAGTCTAAAAAAGTGGAAAAATCGGGAAGAAAGAAACGTACCTCGAAGAGAGAGAAACTACGACGAAATGTCAGAGAGACCGAAACGAAAATTCAGAGAGTATAGCTGTGCGAGTAGGAAGGAAAAGAAGGGAAAGAGTAATGAGGAGAGGACAGACGGTAAGCAGAGAGAAGAAGAAAGAGAACGGTAGAACGATAGATGAAGCGAGAAAGAAGACGAAGGAGAAATTGTCGACTAGGGGGATGGGTTTCTTTGTTTTGTGTGAAAACAGCCTCAGGGGTGACGGACTGTGGCATCAAACCAAACTGAATATTACGTCCACACTTACGTGGCTTCCTTCGTGGTCTTCTCGTATCCGCGCGAGGGGGTGGAAGCTTGCGTCCGGACGCCTACATGAAAGCCAAGAACTCACTTTCAGCTCGTCCTACCTGTCGTAGAACGAGGGTGGAAGGTGCGCGAAGAGAAAGGGACGGAGAAAAATAACTCATGGGCGTCGATCAATCTAAAAGGCCATCGAGAAACGTTGCAGCACATTGTGAATTGCGCAAACATCGTGCCGGCAGTTTGTTTCAAGGGACGTCGCGATGCAGGTGGAGACTGTGACATTTGTCTTGTTTGCAAATTCTAGGATTTGATTCCTCCTTCACTCGTCGCATTACAAAACTAATGGTCGTTTATGTATCTAAAGACGTTTGATCACTCATTAGTGTAACTTGAATTGTTTATTTATTTTTAATATGGAATGGTGTACATGTAGGGAAAGGATCCCTAATTTGTACCATATATTTTTCTACGGCTTAATAGTATCTGGCGCATCTTATCAGTAACCATTCATGTTAAAATGTGATTATAGCGCCTCCTATAAACATGTTACTGACAAGCTGAAATCTAACTTCACAAACAACAAATGTTCGGAAGGTAGCAAATATCGGAGCAACAACAAAAAAAAAAACGGAAACATCCTAGTGCAATTCGTGCTACTGTGCCGAAAAGAAAAACTTTATAAATATATTCATATTTATACCGCGGGCGTTCTCCCCAAATTCAACCGAGAAGAATCCTGAAAATTATGTCATCCTCCGCTTTCTTAACAGTTTCAAATCATCCAAAAATTTTCGGATCGTCAAAAATCAAAAAAAGAATCACGCGATCTCGACTTGTCACCGAGACTCGCGAAAATGTTGAATTCACAGCAAGCGAGAGACGAAAGTTTGAATGAACAATTAGACCTCGTGGATGTCAGGCAGCTTCGTTCGAGTTCCAGCTATTAAATCTCCGCTATAAATCGTCCGCGACTATCGCGCTCGCGACAAATCACCGCGTGGCCCATTCGCTCGTCCTCACCGCATTTATCTTTCTCTCCGCCATCGCGTTAACAGCCTGGGACGAGCCGACGACGAGTTCCTCGCGCACGCATGCACGCACGCACGCCTTCCACCCACCACGTGCTGTGCGCGCGCGTCGAGTACCGTGCAAGAGGAAAGGAGAGAGCGAGAAATCGCAGGGGTTGCAAAAACGGGTACCGAGAAAAATGAGAGAGGTGCGAGATAAAAAAGAAAAGAGAGAGAGGTGAGGAAGCGGTCGGAGGAGATTGAGACGTAAATCAGGCGGTAATTAAAATTAGTGGGCCGTGGTTCGCGCTAAATGGCCGCTTACATTTATCCGTCCGCGGCTCTTTGATGAGTTTTCCTGAGAACGGGCCCGCTTTAGTCGAGGCGCACGGTTTTTCGGCATTCGCGCGGACCCCCGAGGTTTACGCATATCCGTTGTCGCTTCTCTTTGATCTCTTCTCCATCGTCCGCTCCCTTCTCCATCTCTCTCCTTCTTTCTTTCACTTAACTTTACTCTCTCCACCTCTCATTCCTCCACTTCCTCCACTTCGTCGTCTTCTTATTCACACCTCCCTTCACCGCTCTCTCCTTTCTTCCGTCCTGTTTTCCGCTCACGCATCTCCTTCAGGAGAAATCCAAGTGGTTTCGACTACTTCCTCGGATCGCGTCCTCCTTCTTCGAGTTTTCGCGACTCGGCGAAATCGTTCCGTGAGAGATTCTTTTAATATCGCCGGATGTTCGCCCGCGGATTTCATCGATTCCTCGAACGTGCGATTCGAGGCGCTTCTTATCGTACACGGTGATTCACCGTTCTCGGGAGAGAAGAGCGTGCGTGTGCTCGCTGACGCAAACGAAAGGGTGCCTTCGACTTATATTTATCTGATTCGATCGTGGCTAGCCAGTGGAGCGGAAACTACCGGGATTAGCGTGGATTTTTATTTATGATTTCAGCACAATTCATTCGAATTCAATTCTAAATTTAAGATCCTTCGACGTTCATTTACGAATTGTAGTCTTTCGTGTAATTCGCCAGGTAATGGACAGAGGTTTCCATCGGGTCTGGTGGTCTTATCACAAGGTTCCATCTATTTAGAAAATATTTCCAGGCTAACGCTCGGCGACCTGGAGAAGGCGCAAATCCAGGAGTTTCCAGACACCCTCGCCACCAGGGAGAAAATTCGTCGACGGGCGAAACGTGACGATTTTCTCGGCTTTCTGTCGGATTAACTGGTGGCGTTATTGGGGAGGCAGCTCGTAATCCGTTAATCTACAATCCCGCGGATTCTTCGATCCCTGAACACTTTCGAATCGCGCGACGTACTCTCCAGCTCCGTGGAAGCTTGGAAAGGCCCGATCTCAAGGATTAATCCGTTTACGCATCTGCTACCAAGCAGCTTCCCGGAAGAATTAACCGCCCACCTCTTGAACCCCCAAATGTCTCACCAAACACGGCGAGCCTTCGTAATTATTCCTCGTACCGATTACACAAGTGGAAGGCCACTTTCGATTCGAGTATTATACCGTGTAATGTTGTTCAATGATTATTCCACGTCACGTTCATTCAGATCTCGAGGAGCGTGAGTAACGAAAAATTTCCAGGCTGCCTTATCGTTCTCGAGATCATTCGGTTGGACTAACTGGTGGCGTTATTGGGCGTAAGGTCGAGCGCATAATCCACCGGTTAATCTGAGGTCCTTCGAGAGATCGCGTCCATCTTCGACCTCGTGGCCTGCTCGTCCTCTTCGACGCTAGCTCGTAGATCCTTCGCGTCCTCGGCCACGCACGTATCGAACTGAGAAAAGGGGACGAAGCTAGGACGAATGGAGCACGACGGACACGAGGATCGTCCAGGAGGACCGCGGAAGAAATCCTCCCTCACTCTCCGCGTCTCGTGCGCCTTTCACGGCGTTTTTAAGTCTTTCCAGATGGCCGAAGGTTTTTCCCTTAGCCCGTTTCTCTCACTTCCCCTTTCTCTCTCTCTCTCTTACTTTCGCAAGGCCACCAGGACTAAAGGGTGGGGTGCACTCTCTAAGCCGAAACAAATGTTTCGCTCGCGTTTAGCTTACTCCCCGACTACGATAGCCCCAGGAGGGATGATCTCACGTGCCAACGAGAGAAAATTCGAGCTGGTACCAATTGGATTGACACTTTATAAATCTCTGGGATAGTTCGTGGAGAATTGAAGAAGGTTTCAAGTACGCGGTTAGAATTCCGGAGAATTCATTCGAGCTCGTGTCCATTGGATTGTCGCTTGCCAATTTAATTGTCGAGGAAATTCCTCTAGTCGCGGAAGACTCGATTTATCCTAAGGATCTCGCACACTGTGCAAATCCGAAGATCGTCGATCGTCGAGAGTATTTTTCGGCTTGGTCTCGCCCGACGAAACCAGACGACGCGCGGGCGCAGTTTATTTTGCCGATAAGCCCGCAGCTGCACTTGCCACCGAGGCGATCGTCGCTGGCAATGTCAAGGCGCAAGGTCGCAAACATACATGGCAACGCTTAATTATAAATTTTTTGACGCGGTGCCGCGCGGGCACTACATCACGCCGATCGATGACGAGTCCTACCCCCCGTCATTCTCAACGAGTGGAAATATTTTGCGAGTTACGTGTTCCGTCTGAACGAGCAAACGATTCTCGACGAATCTTAACCTTTAACACGTTGACTGCCACATCACCTTGAATTTTTGTGACTGTTTTGTTAACTGTCTAAAGCGTTAATTGAACTACCAAATACTTATTTTGAACACTTATAATCGGACACTAAAAGCGTCCACCATTATGGGCGACGCGGCAGTCAACTGGTATCGACAGGATCAACTTGGACCCTTAGAATGTTCTTTATGTAATTTTGCTAATAATCAACAGAGTATACTGTTACTCCTTACATGTATTCTTCTTTAACCCTTAGCACTTCTAAAACAAATTTAAATATTTTAAAATATTTTAGAAATTACGTTGCACAATGTTGAGTTTAACTCGACATTGGAGTTGACGTAAGAAATGTAATGTCGTGCCACACTCGACATAGGAGTGCTAAGGGTTAACGACTGAATCATGTGGTACCAGTTAAAGGTTAACACTAAACGTACCGAAGTTTTTTTCCATATAGGGATCTCCCTTGTTAATTGGTCATTCAACCTGCGTTTGGTAACTTTAATGTTAATGAACTCCTGAAAAATAACACACCCAGGATTTCCAAGTTCTCATTTGAAATGTGAGAATTTTCAGTTCATCCACCGCTTCACGGTGTTCCTCTCAAATAAGGGGAAAGAACACGCGAACTCTCTCACCGGAGAAGTAAACAATTCGAGGATTCGTCTCGTTCAGTCTCGTCACGAGGAACAGACGTTCGTTTAGAAGCGATCGTCCTCGAGACGATCTTTCGTCGAGGCAGTAACAATAAAAATCGAAAGGATCGCGGTGAAAAGCAGGCACGCGCAAGAAGATCGTCGGGGGTGGCGGCGTGGAAGCGAGAGACTCTGGACTTCAAGTGTCTAGCGAAGACGATTCGCTCTAGTGTCTTGCCTCCGCGAGAAGAACTCGAACGTGAGTGCTCGCGGAGTGTTCGGTCCAAATCGAATATTTAGAGGCGTCCGCGCGCGCCTGTGTGTACTCGTATATTTCCCATTTTACTGCCTACGCCGTTAATTGCCCGCCGTGCCGGCGTGCAGGCGTGCCGATTATTTTTTCTTCGTTTCTTCGAAAAAGCTCGTCTTCCTTGAGCCACGAGCAGAGTGCTTGCGTGAGGATGGGCGCGTGACGCTACGAGTGCGAGACCATGTAGAACGATTCGAAGTCGTCTCTATTGCGGCTCGTAGATTCGAGGACCTGTCTGCGACGAGCACGGCCCTTTCGGACGTTTACGGCTTTGGAATTATTTAGGGCACCCTCTGCCTCTCGCTTCTCCTTCCTCTTCGGTGTCGTTGCGTGAGAAAATAGGAAAGAAAGTAGGGGTTGGCACGGAAAGCGAGAACTCTTCATTCTTCTTCTTGAATATCGATCGGGGACGGTCCACTTATTTGTTGATTTTCATTTGTAAAGTGTGCGAGATTCTGAGATGGAGGGAGTATGTACGTAGTTTGCGAAAAAGCTTTCGATCTTGGGTTACGCTTGCATCGGGATGGCGAGTTGCACCGATGCAACTGAAGTAATATTATCGACGATGCATAATTACGTACCGTATGTTGATATGCAAATTGCGTTACGTACTTTGTTAGAAACTGCGCGTGAGGATGAGCGCGAGGAGACAGGTGCGCGTCGATCGATGAGAGAAAGCTTCGCCTTTCTCGAAGAACAACAGAACGGCGGAAAGGTAAGGGGGTGGCGAGGCGAATTCTTATCGTGATGATTTACTCGCATCGATTAAAACCTGTGTCCACACCGTTAGAACCGGGGCGGTTTCCAGAGAAAATATTGCGAATGGAATGCCAAGCGGTTTTACACATTAAAAATATTGTTATTAACAATAAATATTGCACAACTTCGTGGATACACGCTCGCGGCACTATGTCACGCGGTTGCGTAATATACTTTAATAAAATCTTAGGTGACCGTCTTCGATTCCAGACGTTTAATCGCATTTTGTTCGACGGAAAAATAATTCCGCGTGTCGTCGATAATAACGCTATTTCTTCGATGAAGCGTCGCCTGACGCAAATGCGACGGTAGACTGACGCAAATGCCGTGTCAGGACGAATGTGAAGTCCTGGAACAAAGAGCGGGACAACATTTGTCGTAGAACAAATGCACCGACGCTATCGACTTTCGTCACGAGGGACGAGAGAAAGAAAGTAAGAAAAAGAATGGAAGAAATGACGAATAAGAGGCAGCTACACTGTGACTAACCGAGCTACCTGTTATACCAAGGTCACGCGGAAGATTCAATATTGATTCAGAAAATATACGAAATCTGTCGGCGAAACAGGTCGGGACAAGGGGGAAGCCCCGCCACTGTTTTTATTTAGTCTGGGATAAAGCATTTAAGGATTCGGCCTGATGTATTACGCTGGGTAGTTGCGTAAGGCCATTGATACTTTAATTCTAGAGCACTTTGACGTTTTTGAAGGACTATGACTTTTGGAGATGGTCGCGTTAAATGCAACCCCCGCACAAGCGAATTGGTGCATGCATTCAAAGCTGTCTAATTATTTTTATTCGGCTCTTGTCTCCGATCTTGAGCGAGAAGCAGCGCGTGTAATGAAGGACGTTTTAAGATAGTTTGTGCATATTTTAAAGCGTGACAGAAAATAGTCATTGGCAAATTACATTGTACCGCCCTTCTTCATTCGTTAATAGTACATTAAAACAACAAAGATGACTTTTTATATATTTGAGCGAATCATGCATTATAGGATACTATCGACGTTTTTAAAAAATATTTTTAATGTCAACAATTATCTGCGGTTACATATGGCCATTGACGAAAGTCCGATTGTTTTGGAATATTGTCATAATAAATAAGAATGGCACATGAAGTTGATGTAAATGTTTATCGCGTGTTTGATACGACACGAACAATTGTTAAATATTAGCATTGCGTAAACAAAATAAGAGGAGTTCAGCATACTGCAGTAAACTTTTACTGTGCCGTATTTAAAGGCAAATGGTAGTAATAAGATGAGACCAAGAACATTTTTATAACATTTGGGAACACGATAAACATTTATAAATTAAGAATAAAGTGGATAAGATATTTGAAATATTTGTACAATAATATGTATAGTCAGTGACATCTCGAGGGATGCTGAGGGATGAAAGTAATTCAAAATAACGCCGGCAGAGAACCCTAGTTCCTAGATCTGTCGAAAGTGAAGAAAAGTATTTCTTTTTATTGCAAAAGAAAATAGCGTAGTTAGTTACAGAAGAATTGTAAAGTAATTATTTTCATAATTCGGACATTAGCACCACATACGAGATTAACATGTTACGAGAGTATGTGACTCCAAACTAAATTACCGATGTAACGAAAATTTATACCGGTAACGTAACGACCTCTGTTCATACAAAGCGGAAGGATCAAGAACTAATTTGAGAGAAGAATAGCGAGTCAAAGTTAGTTCGAAGTTATTCCAAAAGAGCGCAGCATTAAGCGATAAGACCCCGAGCAGCATTGTATGTACCATTTAAGTAAGTTCTCGTCTACGTCGGCAATTCAGGAAGTGACAAGTATTCACGCATCTGATAAAACTTAGTTTTCCATTTTATCGACCGTAACGTTTGTTACTCGAAATTTTAGATTTACAGGTAGCTCAATTATTCAGTCAATTACTTTATTGTACTATTACTTTATCTACCTTAAATAAAAAATTGTAAAAAGAAATTAGCTTAACATTTCCATTTACGCTTTCTTTATTTTCAACATTTTAAAATCCATACAAAAGTATCGCCTGATAACATTGACAAACAATAAATATTTTACTACGCGTAGAAAGTCACAAAATTCGCACGAGTGCAACAGAAAAGAAGCAAAAGGTGATTCTTTTTTTTTTTTGGTATCAACTTCCCGCTGTACGTTCCAAGCAGATGGTTCACGTCCGAAAGCTCGTAACGATACTCTATCTTGTAAACAGTGTATGGGATGGGAAAAGTATTGTCTACCCTGTTAACTAATCGCAATGAGTTGCGCTTCGCAGGCGCGTCTAAAGATTCTCATCGATGAGGCAAGACGAAGGTAGGAGAAAGAGTTAAGATTTACAACTTCCGGTTCATCGACGAAAGTTCCTGGAACATGGCGTTCACCCTCAGAGCCGTAATGACCATCGAATGCCGTCATCGATGGTCAGCGCGATTGATTTTAATAGCAACGGACATGTAACCATTTCAAAATTCATTTACACCTCGTGCGCTCAATATTTATCCGCATTAACGTAACCAACCGAAAATCCCTTCTTTTGTAACTTCGTGAATGCACTTAATACCCTATTTGCATCGATAATAACCAATCGACGAGTATCACGGTGAAATTATCGAATCACAATGAAAATCGCGATGGGGTTCACGTTCTCCCGTTCTATTCTGGTAGGTCGAGGCTTTTAACAAACGGTCGTTAATGCTTAACGACTGCCGTTAAATCCCGAGGTGGCAAGATGGCTGCAGCTGTAACGCTCGTGGTTCCAGTTGGGATGAGTCGGAGAAAATGCATTTAGGCAATTTTAATTTATGTCGAATAATCCGCGCGACATTGAATTCTGATATTATCACTTTTACCGAGTATTACTGCGCATTCAATATCTAAACAATTTACGTTTCTGCGCCGACAATTGTAACGGACGAGAGCGAATAAAATATCGATGGATTCTCTCAAGTAGGCCGAGGTCTCGCACGATGGAAACATTGCGGTCACACCAATGACAAATTGATCCTCTCGAGGTCTCGTGCGTTGAGTTCGAAGGATGTTGTCCTCTCGCGAGACAACGCTACAGGAAGGAAGATACTAGAGATTTAGGTAGCCTGCTTGCTGCATCCTCAAGTTCTCTCGATGATCTACGACGTCCTCGAGCGAACTCTCTCCCTACGGACGCGAGAGTCCGCGAGATAGAGCAACATATTTTTTTCCTCTTAATTCTGTCTTTCCACGCGGCAGAAAAAAACCCCAGGCGAGGAGAGAAGAAGGTCGGAATATCCGAGATAGGAATCCCAGTGAAGTCGTGTCAGAACAACCCCCTACGGTAGTCGAGATCTAAACACTAAAACATCGGATTAAGTGGGGTACACCCGTTGCATAAACAACTTGGCTCCACGGGGGAGCGTCCCGGACACCGAAAACTTTCCATGCGGCGGAAAAGACTACTTCGTGTGGACCTTATCTCGACTAGGAAGTCTTGCTCGTCGATAAGGATCAATCCAACGTGCAATCGATGCTCCTGATATTTTAATCGTTGGTTAATAACTCAGGAAAAAATACACGGATTAATGGAACTACACTCAAGAATTCTCTTTCTTATTCCGTAGTCACGTGGAAACCTCGCGCGAAATCCTTCTGCGAGGGGGTAACAATTAAGGGAGAAACTCTGCCCTTCGATGGCAACTTACGTTCGCACAGTGAAGAAACTTCCTCGCTTTCCGAAATAGCAGCATGACCGGATAAACATGTCTTATTTTGAGAGCGGGTAAGGCCCTCTCTCCCTCTATCCTCTCTTCCTTTCACTGTCTTCACTCCTCTCTCTCTCTCTTCTTCTTCTAAATCTTCTTCGTCTCTCTTCCTCCTCCACTGTGTCGCTTTTCTTCTCTTCATTCCTCCTTTACCCTCGTCCATCGCATTTCCATCCTTTTCCCTTCACCTGCATCTCTCTTTCTCTCTCTTTCCCTCTCTCATCCCTCTTCCTCTTCTTCTTCTCCTCTTCTCGGATCGTCCACGAAGCACGGATCTTATGCAAAAGAAACATTATCCAGACCCTGCGCGCCAAAAGAGGGACGGCAGGAGTCGGTAGGAGTTACGGTTGTCAGTAGAGAGCGGCCAAGTCAACCGGACGAATCATTCGTCCTCCGAAATCCACGTGGGCCGATTGAATTCTCCACGTTTTTCGTGACATTTCTACCTCCTTCCTGGCCTTACTTGTTTAAAGAGATTCGAATGGCTCGCCTGGTGTGGCGAGGACAATCCAACCACTTTGGAGCTAAACGAGGCTAAGAGTACCTCTTGACCAAGGGAGAGAACAACCTGGGTGGCTCACTGAATGTAGGATGAGATAGGGAGCCGAGTATCATCATTTCGGACAGATCTCTCTTTTGTTTGTCGACAATATTTGTTCCGTATGATAATGAGATAAATTCATTAGTACCAGAAAGTAGTTTGACGCGTGGTCACTTGTAACGAGGTGGAGCAAAATGTTGGAACCACCTGACAGGTGAATAAGGAGAAGGTACGGCCCCTTGGGAGGCGCGAGGTGAAATCGTGCGACAAGGGGATTGGATTTCAAAGGTTCCGGGGACTTAAGGCCCCAAAATGTCCGGCCTGCCGACCACGTGCTGCCTCCTTCTACCCCTTCCGCTCGCAGCCATGGCGGTCGAGAGGATTTTCGATCGTCGGCGTCGCGCGAGCCGCTGAAAGGCGGCAGAGAGAATGGGGATGGGAAGTTATTTTGCCTGTACACAGTTTAGGGCTCAATAAAAACATGGGATGACAGACTGGTGTCGGTCTTGACAGAATGGGCTGAGCTTGTGATTCTTGTTCGCGTGCACTGTGCGATTCACGTTTGGAAAAGTGAACCCGGAACGGAGGAAAAAATGCAATTTTTCAAAGACTAAGGCCAAGATAGGCCCAAGTTTTTTGTCACCAAAAGTTTTTGAATGCAACTTCATTTTTCTGAAAGATGTCTCCTTCGTGCTTATGACGACGCGGCGCATGATTTCAGAGAAAATCCATTCAAATGTTGCCAATCGATTAGAAGGATTCGCATGCGAAAAGTTTTGAATCGATTTGCTCCGGAACCATGAGCTGCACCGTTTAACACTAGGTTTACGGAAACCCGTCAATTTGACGGATTTAAATGGGAAATTGCGTTTATAAAAAAAGTCCCGTAAACCTAGTGTTAATAATGTATCTTGCAGTAATGAGGAAGGAGAGATCTTTCGGAAACATCAAGTTTCATTCAAAAACTCTAGTTACAAAAAAATGGGCATATGGCCTATAGGCACTTGGATCTATTGGCATCAGACTTTACATTACCAGTAGAAAGTGTACCTTACATAAATGTAAATCGAAACTTGTATCAACTTTCTGTCGAAAGTCCTCATATTTATTTTCGATTGGTTAAACGTATTCTGATTTTATTTTTTTTGTAGAAGAAAACGAACGAGAACAGGTGAAACACGCGGTATGCGATTTCTGGAAAGTTCCGGTGCGTTCTTCGAGATTGTGAAGATGCGCCAGGAAGGAAAGGGTTCGTAACGTGCAGCCACGATCGGCGGTATAAAATTACGGTATCGTGTAAACAGTGAATCTCGTCGGCGCGTCTGATGGCGGCTTGGGTGGCCGTCGGGGCCTCACGTGTTCTCCACAAGCACAGAGACTGGCGACTTCAGCCTCGTCTCGAGGCTCCGGGCATCACGTTAGACGTTGCACTGCTGCGCGGATTGAGAAATACCGGCTGGGTCGGAAAGTAAGAAATTTCCTATCTCGACTACCGTGTAATCTTCCATTGAAAACACTATTGGAAGTAATATCGCTCGAAAGAATTACATACACGGATGCTGATGTGTTTCGCGTAATTTATATTCTTTGCAGAACGACTAACGTCAATTGGTTAATGTTATGCATAATAGCTGCTTTCCTTTCACAGATGAAGTGAAATATTTAAATCAGTTCAGTTCAATACGTCCAATCGTATTCGCGTTTACTTTAGATAAGACTGGTCGACAGTGGTTTTATTGCCCTGGAAATGAGACTTGTTTTTTAGTAAATTGTGGGTGCTGATTTCAAAAATCGAAAGCGTTTGTTCAAATTGGCTTGAGTTTTCGAGATATCCTCTATTTTGTGTTTTACTGGTAAGTAACGCGCAACAATGTTATTTTTCCGCTTAATATTTATTGCTTTGTTTTTTTATGATTTAGTTATTTGTTACGAACAATATACTTGCCCAGATAACGACAATTCGGTGTACTTGGGTTCCAACATCTTAAAGTAGTGCTGTGCTTCCGCTTGTGCATGTGCGATACTGGGCGTTAAATGGTTAGTCATCCAGTCGTCCTCGGCAGTTCTTAAATACAATTTTAACCGTAATACCTAAGCAAGTTGTTATGTGGATAGATATGTTGTTCGTAACAACGCATAACTAACTCAACAAAAGCAAAGCAATTAATATTAAACGGAAGAATGACGTTATTATACGTTACTTACCAATGAAGAAGAAAAGTGTAGATATCTTCAAAACTAGAGCCAATCCAAATAAACGGCTTCGACTTTTGGAATCAGCATCTTGGATTTAGTAAAGAAGTCTTGTTTTCCGAGTAAAAAGTAGGTAATGGATAAAGAATTGAAAACATAATAAAATAATCACGCTGCATGGAAAACTGTTCGCGAAAATTATGCGAGTATTGAATAAGGTGCACTTTTCCAGCGTGCGCAATTCATTTTGCACGAGAGTAAATTCATCTTGGAAAGCAGGAAGGCACGTGACGATTAAAAGGGCTGCCTTCATTTACGTAAACACGTAAAAGGTCTGCGTTAGGGTGCGCGAGATCTCGCAACCGCAATATCTGGTTCCGGTCTGCGGTTTTCCTACGAGAACACGTGCAGCCTAAACGTATTTCCTCGGGTGGTCCTGGTGGCCAGAGTCAGGGATCTTATCTTTAAAATATCATCCACAACCCCCGCAATAAAGTGAACCGAGCTTCGTGTCGAAGTGTGTGCGCATCGAAGTCCTTTCTACTTCGTCTTCTAAAAATATGTTTGTCTTTGAGAAAAGCTCCATATTTTGTCAATCGATAACGGCATATACGAACCTCTGTCAGTCGAAGTCCAACAGTTTTAAAATATACAAGCTGAAAATGAGCAAATTTTTTCTTTTCATAATATAACTCAGTGTTTCGATTAAACAAGAATTATTGTTGCAGCCTATTTGCAACGAAACTGTCCATGCACGTCACTTTGAAATTGTCCTTTCCTAATTTTGTCCTTCTGACAACGTCCAGTTACTGCTTTCTGAAGAGGCTCTTGAGTCAATCGCGGAGAATTGTCACGGGAAGAAATCGGAAAACGGTAAACAGACAGTGCCACGGTCCAAGAGAGGTGGTCTCGAGGATGTAGAAAAAGGGAGGAGAAAGTAGCACCCCACTTGACTTTCAACCCTTAAGCCACGAGTCTACGAGTCAGAATATTTTTTGTGGCGCCAGTTTAAGAATAATGCCTGCACGCGCGTCGCTTTTTATTATTCCTAAATTCATTATTATGCAGGAATCTGCGTTAACGCAGCAGGTATTTGAATTTTGTTGCATACGAGATAACAACAATATAAAATTTCCACTGTCATCGTATTGACAGAGAACTCCATTATAATTACGACGTATTCTGTCCGACTGTAAGAAAATTGCGAGATGATAATATGTGCCGGTGATTATGAAAGTGGTCTAAGTCAATAATTTCGAAAAATTAATTTTCTATTTACGTAGCGTTATTGTCACGTATACGATTAAAATACGCAATGATTTGCGAACCAAACTTTTCTGACTTACAATTAGACCACTTTCACAATCATCGGCACATATGTAACTGCATTAACATACAAATGGGCATTGAAACAAGCAAATGTAAAAGAAGAGGAGAGAATAAGGCCTGCACACGGCGAGAACCGGCGGCGGTGAGGGTGCCAGGTTTGAGGCGGAGATAAGATGGCCGCGTGGTGTCTCCTTCTTTCGTCGGGTCGTTCACCGAAAGGCAAACAAACTCCTTAAGAATTCATGGCCCAGAGAGTGAGACCCATGGTGGATAGTATCATCGCGGGGAAAACCAACGGGGTGACATTAAATTCTGCCTTTTTTCCTGCAATTAGTCTCCTTGCGGTTTAAAATTGCCTTCACGCGACAAACACGGCATAACGTAAAAGAGATTTTTTATCGAATTATTTTACAGCATTCCACGTATAAACATTTTCAGACGTAACTATTATTTTTTTTTCTTTTGCAAAACATTCATTATGTCGAGAAATACGTAGATGAGACAAATAAAAATACGATATCTGTGAATATCTGTATTATGGAGTTGGTGGAATTCATTTCTTCGTTACCAAAGAAGCGAAAGTGTTTACAAATGGTATTGTAATTATTTTTAGACGTTGACGAGCAAAATTCAGCACCTAGGTTGTGTCGTTCCTTTTGACAATTATAACTGTGCTTTCTTAACAGCTGACGTATTAAGATCCGCGATAAAATTCCACTCGTTCGCTTCTTTCAGTCCTAGTCATTTGACACTCGATCACGTGTCAAGATGAATAAACATTGCGTCTCGATGAGACGTTAGAAATTGGTCTGCCGATGAGCGAGGAACTGTTTCGTAGTATTACCAAAGGATGAACTCGCTTGCTCCGATTCTAGGTAATACGTATAATACGTTGAAAAATTCTCTGTCTTCATAATTGTTGCTGCAAAATAAATAACTGTTTTTAAGTAATCCACCAAAGCGGACTGGTCGCATAAAAATTCAAAGAAGATAAAATCATCAGCGAAAAATATCTTTGCACATTCAGATAAAAATTACTAATGTCAAGCTTGTTGTTAATTTTATAGAAAGTTTTGCTGAAGTGTTTGTGCTGAGAAAAGAGTGGCGTGGGCGGTTCAGTAGGTGGAAAGGTGTGGGAGGGCAATTCTATCTTCGCATTGGCCGACAAATCGATCGACCTCCCTCCGGTGTTGCTACGCCGCTCACGTATGCACGCGAGTATTTTTTGTGGTTTTAAAAGTATCACTTACAAAAGTACAACGTCACGACTCGAGTATTCTCTTATTCGTCATAGACAATGTATGTACACAAAATTTAACGAAAAAATTTAATTGCCCAGAAATAAGATTTTTACATATACAACTGCATCAACTAAGCGTGCAATACAATCATCTTCATAATAATGAATATAAAATTTGTATATTCTCGTAACCTCGCGTAATTCAAGACTCTCCAAAAACCAGATACAAGAACACAAGAGTGACAATACAATGACTCTTGTTGAAATTCAAGGAAATTATTTTCAAGGAAATTCACCGAAACCATTTACTGCCGTAACGTCCAGTAATGTCGTTATGTCTTAAAAATTAAATTCCGATAAAAAAATGAACCTATCAAAAGTTGTTTACTTTGTCATTTAGAATAAGACTGCCTAATTAAAAATATAGGTTTCCAATTAAGAAGAACAAGTTTTCGTTTTAAAATAAAAAAGAAATGTTTACTTTATGCACAATTTTTCATAATTAACTCGTACCGAAAAGGTTTAACCGTTGAAGTATCATTATCTACTTATCAAAACGATTGCATTGGTAAAACAATGACGTCTGCAATTCCCTTTCAAATCTATGTGCATGTGGAATTTTTCGATTTTGACCTCGTCTGCGTTGGCAAAGCCTCGTGATATCTCTCAGGGAGCGACGCATTTCAGTTCTGTCTTCAGCATGGGCGGAGCCTTTGAAGCCAGCCCCGCGACGCTACTGGCCGAACTTCAAAACATTCATCCACGAAGCTGCGGTAAGGCCAATGAAACCTTTCCAATCCAACAGCTCAAAATAGTTCCGCCCATCGACCAAAGGCACGCGACGCGGTGCTGTCACGTCCGCCGGGAATCACGTCATCCGTTGGAGACAGCACCAACCCAAGAGTAGCTAGTCCCGAGCCCGTGGAAGTCCAGTCAACCGAAAACACTTAGTGGCGCATCAGTGAGGCGCGAGGTACCGCCTAAACCGAGGGTATCCCAAGTCTAAATAATTGATCCCACCGATCCCCGTTTGTGCAAACAATTTATATGTCTCGTCTCGCGTAAGCAACGGGAGAACGCGTGCTTACCACCGGCTACCCCCAAGAGGATCGTGTGGCCTCGCTTGTATACACACGGATCAGCTGAATAGTAAATTTGCCGATTTCAAATATGCGCCTCGGCACTCGACTGTCTTAGTCACCGGTCGAAAAGATATTCGAAACAATTCAAGTGATCAAAAGAACCTTGGGGTAAAGTGCATTTTGTGGAAACAGTTTTGGTGATACATTCGTGTTTCTTAGTTCGCTACGGTTACTCCAAATATGAAGCAGCTCTGAGTCCTCGAGCAAAGAATCGAGTTCGTTTCGGAGCATGATCGTATGACGGACGTTTGCTCGGATCATCGATGGATCAGACGGTGATAGTGCAATCGATATCGCGAGGTCCAGTCGCGGACGGGCCAAGAGCGACCTTGAAGTGCGAAACCGAAGCGAGTCTGCAGCTGCAGGATCAGCCGTCGGTCGGTCACGTAATCACAGCCTCGTCTCTCGGTCAAAGAACGGGTTTGCCGATGCAAACGAGTCTGTCGCAGGCCGATCAGAGCCTGGAGCCGGTGATGTGCAGCCAATCGAGCACCGAGTTGCCGAGAAAACCAGGCGCAAGAAGGCAGGAGAAACCACCCTACTCGTACATAGCTCTGATAGTGATGGCGATACAGTCTAGTCCAGGAAAGAGGCTAACCCTTTCAGAGATCTACTCGTTTCTCCAGCAACGGTTCCCTTTCTTCCGCGGTGCTTACCAGGGCTGGAAGAACTCCGTTCGCCACAACCTTAGCCTCAACGAGTGCTTCATCAAGTTGCCCAAAGGCTTAGGTAGGCCTGGCAAGGGACACTACTGGACGATCGATCCCTCCACGGAGTACATGTTCGAGGAGGGTAGTTTTCGGCGTCGGCCACGCGGCTTCCGTCGCAAGTGTCAGGCTCTAAAGCCTCAGTATCCTCAGTACTTCTCCGGTGCAGCTGCCGTCGGCGTTCAGGCTGCGGGTTACGAGAACCTCGCGCCGAGTGGCATGGAATACGCTAATGGTTATCAAAGTCAGTATCAGAATTATCAGGAGTACGCGATGTACGCGCCGAGTGCTGCGGTCTCAGCCGATTGGACGTATCCCGAGCCATCTTATAAGGCACCACCCATAGCCGAAGTGACCTACAAGACGACCGAGGTCACCTATAAGACTGGAGAACCGTCGGTCTATCGAAATGGAGAATTGTTGGCCTTTAAGAGTGAGCCTGGGTACGGAGCCAGAAATCAGGACCAGGTCGGATACAGATCCACCGATAGTTTTCCCGTGAAGGAACACCAGCAACACCATCAGGAGCCCATTTATAAGGATACCGAAGCCATGATGGCGTACAAGTGCCCCAGCAACCCTACCCCGACCACTCAGGCGCCTGGGCAGGAGTATTACGTTGGTTACGGATTGGCGGGAGTTAACAATGCAGGTGCCAACGTGAACGTCGCCATGCAGAGCCTGCAGGAGCAGACTGGCAACAGCAGCCCAGTTGGAAACGTCAGTTCGCCCCACAGCGGTTGTCAGACACCTGTCACCGATCATGGTTAGTATCTTACAAGTATTTTCTATTTTTTTTTTTGTAATTTGGTGACACTGTTTGCATGGTAGTTTTGATAAGTTATCGCAGATAGAACGACTCGAGATATTTTTTAAATACCGGCACCTAGGTCATTGCTTCCCAAAAAGCTTCAAGATTTTTTTCTTTCGGACCCTTTCGTTTATTTATTCGTTCCTTGCATTAAATGCGCGATGGCCTTTAATATCAACCATAATCGTAAGTTCATGGGAACTCGAGACGTGTTGACGCGAGGATCACGAAGATCATTGCACGAAGGTCCTCGAGGACGTCTTTTAGGAACGTGAGTATAATAGAAGCTAAACGTAGGTAACGTCACTTTGGGGCCATCTGGAAAGTCGGAGACATTTTACGACCTTTCGGGCGCCGAGCTCCGTGAAGCGAAGCTTTGCACCACTCTTTAGAAAAATCCTTCTCTTGTGCTTGAAATCGCAGACGCGCTTACGTGAAATTTAGTCCTACTCGAGCCTTTTACACTTCACTTTTCATTACCCGATCTTTCCAAATGCAGATTAGTAAACTGCTTTCGAAATTAATGCGAAACTGCTCGAATAGATATCCATTCGGTTCAATGGATCCTAACAATGTTGATAATTGTTAGAGATCGGCGGATCAACGATCGATCGTCCTCGTTTCTCGTCACTCTTGCTCCAACGAGTCTCTTGGAATGTTAAAAATGAAGTACGCGGAGAGTAGCGGATGGAGCGGGCGAGCGCGTAGACGCGGGGCTGACAGGACCTATTAGCCTAAATGACATTTCTGTCACGCCCGTGCAAGTTGTGAGGTCGTAATTCGTAACTAGTAACTTAACACGTGTAACGCACAGCTACGCGACTCTCGTCTTCACTGCGCTCGCGTGGGATTAATTTAGCACAGGGCACGATGCTTAACCGGAACTGAAAAGTTTCCAAGTTCTCAATAACGATTTAGAAAAATTCAGCCGCAACGGTCTTTCTATGAAACTATAACCCGAAGTGGCTGATTGACAAAAATCAATCACATTAGAAACCATCACCAACACTTCTAATCATTTCGATCAGCTCGAGGACCTTATTTAGTCGCAGAAACGGTCATTCCGAACCGCATTCTCTGAACAGAATTCTCACACGATCATCCCGAAAAGTACGCGCGATCCGTTTCTTCTACTTTCCACGATTCATTGAAAATCGGATGGCGGATGAACGCGCCACCCACGCAAAGTCCCCTTCTCCTCTCTGCCAGTGTCAGTCAGCGAAGTGTAAACGAGATCAATCTGCAGACGCCTCGGTAGGCTCCGCTTTTCCTCCCTTTTTTTTCCTCTCGTCTCCTTCCTCACTTCTTGCTCCTTCTTCATCCTTCATCCGTCCTCTTCTTCTCCTCTTTCCCACATTCTCTCTCCACCATCTTCGTCCGCGTCTCTTCTTTCCCGCGTCTCTATTTCTGGAGGCGGCCGCGAGTCCGCGCGAACTTCTTCTACTCCTTGCCGCGCCCCGTTGTATTCGACGAGCTTCGACACGGCTTCGGTATTCGGAGCTTGGATTTCTATGTTTTCCTAGTCCTGTCAATGGCATGCGTTTCCGCGTGAACTCTCCTTGCGAGGTGCGCTTGTGAAAAGAAAGAGGCGAAGAAAGATACAGAGAGAGAGAGAGAGAGCGAGAGATTAAGAGAGAGATTAAGAGAAGAGAAGAAATCAGAAAGAAGGAAAAAAAGAAGGAAAAATCACATTTATTGCACCTTGCAAACACAATCCGTAAGGCATACCACTAAACTATAAAAAAAATGCACTCTCTACAATGACATCTTGTTCTTACCAGCCGAAAATAAAAATACGCGACAACGAGAAAATTAAGAATATTAACGCGAGAGAGAGAAAGCTAGAGACGATTAGCACGGGCAAGTTTGGTTGATTCTTGGCCAAGAGATTCCGTTGGATCTCCGTCGGAGGGAGAGCGCGAGAAGGAGAGATTTTGACTGGCAGCATCGCTGTCGGGACCACACACGATGTCCAGAGCAAGCGTCGTTACATCGAGCTTCCGCCGACGCGAGGATCCCGTGCACGCGTCTTTGGAAAAGACACCGACACCGAGAGAAATCGTGAAAAGGGTTGGATAAGCTCGCGCAACGCCGTAGTCGGAATATTCCAATAATTTACGTAACCTTCCAATCCAGATTCTCTATTGAACAAATTGGATAGTAAAGAGACACTTGCAAAATTAAAAAAGATAAGATTAACGATACGGTCGTCGATTCAAAGGAGAACGATAACGAGAGAGGACGGAAAATGTCGTAAAAGAATGCAAGAGGAATGAAAAGAGCGGATTCGAGACGAGGCACGGGTGAAGAGCTCACTTGAGATGGAACTACTTGAGAGCTGCCGGAGCAAGTGATTTATCCTATCTATTTCGTGATTCTATTCGCCTTTTCTCGTTCTTCTCTTCTCGTCCTCTTCCTTGACTCCGTGTGTGGTCTAGATTTTGGCAAAATAGCGAGAATCGCTTCTAACAATGATCTCCTTTTCTCGTCGTGCTAAATGGAAACGACTCGTTGATTTTATCGATCGGTGTTCTGTTACAGGAATAAAGATGCAGTGCTCGAACTCGAGCTCGAGCAGTTCCGGTGGCGGACTGATAGACCGGAAACCACCCTACTTCGGTCACCCTCCTGGATCGGTGGCCCTGAGCTCCTTGAGCTCTCTGAGCTCGCTGAATCTGAGCAACATCGGTGGCCTGAGTATATCGAATCTACCCAGTACAGTTTCTAGCAACGTTCACCACACGTCCACCCCACCACCCACGTCCATGTACTACGATCAGATCAAGTACACCATGTGAAAGAGTGACGTAGAGTCTTGTGGAAGTTCGCGGTGTGTCTCGAAATTCGTGTCGAGGGGGGAGAGATTAATCGAACTAACAAAAAAGAGAGAGAGAGTGGACGTAAGACTGCGAGATATGGGTGGTATCGATAGTAGTTTTCGAGTAGAATTTAACCTATTCCGAAGTGCCGTCGAGAAACATTAGCATGAGGATAGTCGATCGATCTGATTATCGCACACGTTACCAACATCTTATTTATATTTATGAATTATCGATATATCGCCGTTGTTAATTTAAGTGCCATTGCGTCGGATGAAGTCTGTAGAATATAAATATCGTTTACTAAAAAAAAGGAGAGATAAGGAAAGCGGATGAATTATTTTCGTACATATCCTTCCAATCATCGTGGTCCTGTACCGGGATTCTGTAACTCCGTAACGACAAATGTCGCTATTGTTATCCATCGATATCGATGATTATCGCAAAAGGTTATTGGCTAACTAGTAGTCATCGACAACTCTCGATAATCTAAATCGTTACATTGCGAAAATCCTCGAAGCCAGCAAATTTTGGATAATTCTGTACCGAGGGAACGATGTTTATTTACATGATATAATTATACCCTAACCCTAATCTTTTGCGATAATCATCGATATCGATGGATAACGATAGCGATATTTATCGTTACAGAGTTACAGAATCCCGGTATTGATATTAATTTCGTTCGTCAGATCGTCACGTCATTGGCTGGATGATTCTATAAAGAAGAATGACGTACTCGCTTCGTGGACACGGGCCTATGACAATATGTTCGCACCACGCCACGATGACTTCCGGTCGCGATAAAGATTGGTCCCACACTTCGACTTCCTCTTGCGTTTCTTTTGATTTACGTTTTATCGCGGGAAATACGTCTCGTCAGACAGTTTGGAGCCTTAGCAGTCGGTCACGTCATAACAGAGTGATCTCATTAGGGTCACAAGGCACTGTGATCGCACAACATCCTGATTCGCGAAATTTCCATAACAACTGATACTTTATTGTTACATTCTTTTACTGAAAATTCTCGTGTAACGATCGTTCGCTTCGACTCAGCAGAATCGGAGAACGGAGAAGCCGCTTTAAGAGATCCTCTTGTACCGTTATAAAAGAGGGATGATAAAACCGTGGCACGTTTTACCGTGGGTGCATCACGTGCGTCGCATCCCCAGTGGAGCAGCCTGTTGCCCAACCTCGTCGTAAAAATCACGACGGACCTCGGAGGTTCCTTTTTCGGGTTTCCAGGATAAAGGAGTACAGGAACACCGGGTATTCTTATTTGAGTAATATGGCGTTTAGTCCGATGTCGCGATGCCATGTGTTCAAACAGTTGGTCGTAAATATTCGAGACGAACTCTCGATAGACCGCCTCCAAGGACCTTAAGCTCTTTCGGAGGTCGGCTCGGTAACTGTGTTCTTATCGAGAAGGAAAGATAATAGGATCAGCCCAAATTGAACCGTGTTTCGATTCAAATCCAATTTGAATTGGACGAAGCAGCACCAGGAGCCTACGTGCACGGATCTTCAAATTCGACGATCAAAGGCGCGTCACGTCCTGAAATAGTCGTGACATTTGATTCCCTTATCGCGACCGCAGGAATGACACACGATCGACTTACGAGAGGACCTCTCGTAATTCGACAATTTTATAGTAACGGGTTAAGAAAGAAAAGCAAAGAATGCGAGGATGTTAAATTTCGTGTATACGTAGAAACTGATGATTAATTTGCAAATAATTCTAGGAAGATTACTAGCATTCCTCTCTTAGAAGCCAGCACTGAAACGATGCAGGTATCGGTTTCATTCACTTGCAGTAATAAAAAAAAAAATCACTTTGGTGATTATTCGCGCATCGATTCGCCACGACCTCCGATTTCGTCGAACCCCGTTAGGAAGCTGAGTGGCGCGATTGCTTACGCAATAAATTAACGAAGCCCCAACTCTCTGACCATTCGAAGTGCGCATGTGGTGTCGAGTTACACGTAGCAGGCACATAAGCGACATTAATTTCGCAATTAACGTTTTTCTCTCCCCTCCCTCATCCCTCTCTTTTCTCAACTCCATTTCAAGTCGATCCGCCTGCACCCCTCGTCGCGCATCGAAATACCGAGAATCACAAGGGCTCGCTTCATCATTTCCATCGGTGCAACCATCGAGCGTATTATGGATATTCGATATATGCAGAAGTGTCCAAAGATGACGCAATGACGTCCGATTTGCCTCGAGTATTCTACGGCATGTCGACTTCGACGAGGATTCCAGTCAATTTTGTCCAAGGAAGATACGAAGATTGTGCCTTTACTTAATTTTTTTTTACCTATGCAGATTTTCTCGCGTGGAGGAACTATTGGAAATTATCGATGACGGACTTTACATCGTGCTAAGAAATTTTTCTATTCCAAAACCGAAAGCGGTCACGAGCGGTAGAACGTAACCGAGCGCATCTCTCAAATAGCAATTCCCCGAGAAAGAACGCTCTTTTCGTGGACGTCGCCTGTTACGTGCGTCAGCCAGACGACGAATATGTGCATGAGGTGCAAGTGGAGTCACTCAATGATGCCGATGACAGCCGCATCACTATGTTAAGCGCGCCTAAGTTGAGTTCGTAATTTCGCGACGATTCTAAACGCGTCCGTATAGTCAAAAAACGAATTAGTAGACGAACAATTCGTTTTTCAATCGCTACTGGCTTCTTATGTGATTATCCAGGCGATATTGATCGAGTGAAAGCAAAATTGAAAATTACGCGCGCGTAATTTAAAATGAGATTCAAACTTCTATCGATACGCGCGTGAAGTTCGTTCGTGAGCGCGTGCGAGTCATTACATGGCAATTCGAATACTTTTTGGAGCACCGTTTTTCTTCAACTTAACATATGTGAAAGTCCACAATAATGTAAGAATTTTTGCCAAACGGTTTCTCAAAGAATTGAAAATTTGCGAAGTTTCAGAAATTTTCGACGTTGAGCGAGAATGGCCTTTTTTATAAAATTTAGTCGTAGAAAAACATCCTTTTTCATATTTATCGATGTGAACCTGGACTGTAATCTAAAAAATGAATCAGAAGTTTAAATAATTTTTTTCTATGGGTTTTAATTGATTCGTTTAAACAAATGACTGCAAAATCTACAGACGCGGTTTTAAAAATCAGAAAAAATCTCTGTGAAGATGATCGTACTCTCTGTAAAAATGACAGATCTTTTTTCCAATTAATCGAGAAACAAATTTTTAAGATAGCGGCGCATTACACGCCTACGAGTGTCCTGCAGGCATCACATTCGATCGCTCTACGCACACGACGGCGTAACTTTGTGTTCGTTGTTAACAGTGTCGGGATGAGCGTAAAAATTTGAAAAAAATAGACATGTTCTATGAAAATTACTCTTTAACCCTTTCGCTACGGCAGTCCATTCCGCGGGAGTAGCGCCACTGAACGGGGCTTTATCCAATAGAAAAACATTAAAGATTCTTATTTCGTATGTAAAATATGCAGGATTTAGTTCAGTACGAGCTATTAGATTCAAAAGATATTCTACCGGTATAGTATATTCTGTTTTACTAATGGTCAGCGTAGGTGGCCTCGCGGACGCCGATTATAGTCGGCACCCGTACACACAGCACCGTCTCGCGGACACCGACTATAACCGGCATCCGTACACACAGCACGTCGCGCGGCCGCCGACTATAGTCGGTGTCCGTAGCGAAAGGGTTAAAGTGTCTAAAAATTAGAGGCCATTCTTTCCGGTAAACAAACAAACAAATGAAAATTACTACATTTTTAAGATTACATTATATTATACATTATAGTTCAGGTTCATATTGATAAACGTCAGAAAGGACGTGCATTTTGCAGATATAAACTTATCATAACAGGCCATTTTCGCACAACGTCGAAAATTCCTGCATTTTCACGAGCTGTAACTCCGCTAATTTTCCATTTTTTGAGAAAACATTTGGCAAAAGTTCTTAAATTATCGCGAACTTTCACGTATGTAAAATTGAAAAAGAAACGGAGACACAGCTCCAAAAAATGATCGCATTGGCGTGGAATGACCCGTGCGTAATTTAAATTAAAAGCGCGCGCGCACCCCGCTAAGTATCCACTTTTACAAATCGGAGATACGTGGAGTGGCCGCACTTGAAACGCAAGGAGAAAAAAAAAGAGAAAGGAGAATCCTCGAGTATATTCCTGACCTATCGCGCGACGGAGCATCGAAGTTTTTCAACTCTCCTCCAGTTGGATCGAGATGCGCGCGAGATTGTCTTGGCTTGAAAACGCGCGCGCGTGCGAAAGCCCAAGCCGAAACGTGACGTGATTTACAGAAGAAGAAAGTATCGTTGTGCGCGGCACGCGCATAGGTATTCCACGAACTTGACGGTAGGTCAATTTTTAAAATAGATACGATCCAAGGAATCTGGAGTACTGCATTACTCCCGGATGCTTCGTAACGAAGCGTACGAGAAGGAAAGCGGATAGAAAGAAAGGATCAAACGTTCGGAGGATACTGTGGAAGTATGAGAGTGACGAGGGAGGTAGAAGGATAGAGAAAGAGAGAAGGAGCAAAGGAGGAAGGGGTTGACTCTAGAATAATAAACTGATCGGCGATGCGGGGCTAGACGAAGTCCAACCAAACGGTCCGCGACTTACATTGTACAGACCCGAAGGTAAAAACATCTCGCGTCACGCCGAGGAAAGAAAAAGTCCGCTCCATTTTCCCTTATCGCATGGCTCGCTTAAGCATCCGCAAATTAAAGATGAACTGTAACGTAATACTGGCGTCAAAGGCATCGTGCAAACGGTATACTAAAGAATATAATGCCATTTTAACGCAATAATGTAATTAATATTGCACGTATTATAGACTCGACAGAGTGAACGAAGTCAAAATTTTGTTTAGAAAATTTACAAGAGCTTTATTAAATAAGGACCTCGCAGGATGCGTGAGCTTCGCTCTTGATATTTTACGTCCGCTTCAATCTCATTTCCGTTCACTTGAGAAGGGGTTTCGTGTGAAGACTAGTCCCGTGTCCCGAAGGAATGTTTATTTTGTCATACCTCCATTTATTTACACGTCGATGAAAGTGGGACGTATCCGCGGGGACACGCCAGACAGCCACATATCATCCTACGGTTTATCGCTGAGGACTTAGCAATCGTTACGAATATACAGAAACTAAGTGGATAAACAGAATGTTATTGTTAAAACTCGAAGTCACCGGCTACGTCGTTATATTCATTATCGGTTTCAGTATTAAAAGATACTGTTATTCGTCGTCATTTCTATGTACCAAATTCGACAAAATGCTTTGTGTGAAATACATAAACAATTGGACACCCTGTGTAATTTATTTACAACAATTCACTGTCACTCGACGAAAGTTTCTGAAAAACATGCTTTTCAAATTTTAAGTTATTAACACTATTCCTACCGAAGATTTTTTCCTTATGGGGATTTTCCTTGGAAACGGTCATTTGACCTGCGTTTGGTAGGAATAGTGTTAACCTACATAATGTAGATGGCAGTTCCGACCAATGAAGAATACATACAGAATCAAAAATATTTTGACTTGTTAATAAATTTACTCACGCACACAGCTAATTTATCTCTGGAAGTCGGCGTGGAATCATTACTCCCTTGTATTAACAAGAGTACTTCTCGATGGATCGGAATTCTCAAAGTATCGATATATTTTGACTGGAAAAATAGATAGAACTTTCAAGTGAATAGTGTTTTGAACGAGAATGTACATAATAATTGTGATGTGGCGCATGCGCAACGCGTCGCTATACAGACGTCACCAACAGGTCAGTGTGTAGCGGTAGCAATCAGCCGGAGATTCTTATTATTAATTATTGCTAAATAAGTTGTTTTACTGTTAAATATAAGCCGAAAATGGAGGAAATACTGGTAAAGCTACTCGTGGCAGACAACGACGTTATACAACAGGTTCGAAACATTATTTAACATACGCGAATTAAATAGATCTTAGTGATTCCTCAAACACGTGCTCGGTCATTGGTGGCCAACTGCATTTAAATTCAATGCTATCGCTGGCTGCATTATCGTCATTAATTTCCCTTAATATGTGTAACATTACACTAAGGCATTAGCCAAATTTGCAACATGAAAGAATCGTGCAGAACATTCTTAACCTATCCTGTCATTGGCGGTATGTAATGTTTAATATTCAAGTCAGATGGACACAATGCCTTGCATAAGTTAAGAGATACGTTAAGCATTCTTTTACTTTGCCCATATGTTGTATTAACACATCGCTCGTAACTATTCTATGTAAATGTTATGATAAGAAAGGTTACCTATTATTTTGTTCAGGGTACCGCTGAGCTCAGAGAAGCTTTCAAGAAATCCGAGAACACCCTCGCTTTATGCCAACTTGCACTATCAGCAGCAAATCCCCAGGTAATGTATCGTTACAATTTGTTTTTGAAAACATGTGACTTTGGTAAAATTTATATCGAATGTTCGACTAATGTTCGTAGATTAGACAATATGCAGCAGTTTTACTTAGGAAACGTTATTCTAAATCAAGATTTTGGATGGAGTTAGGTGATCGTATTCGTATCGAAATTAAAGCAGGAATTTTACAGGTAAGGAATTATCAGTTACCGCCTTGCCTTGTAGAGCTATATACTTCAGTTGTAATACGCCATTTTCACTCGGCGTAACTTATGTTTATTTTTAGGGATTGGTTAATGAACCTGAAAAATATGTGAAGAATTCATTAGCCCAATTGATAGGAATTATTATGAAGCACGAATTGCCATATGAGTTGTGGCCAGAAGCTTTGGAATTTATACAACAACTTGTCACAGATGAAAATATGACCAATAAAGAGGTAATTGGAGTATTTTTATATTTTCTGAACTGTTACTTTCCTTTCTGTCGATAAAGACAACTTATTTCAGCTAGGTACTTATACTTTATCAGTTGTAACGGAAATTGCACCTTATGCATTTTACACTTATGCAGTATCTATTACTACAGTTCTGGCCGAAACTTTGAATAATATGCAAGACTTAGGCAATCCAGTTGCCTATTATGTTTTAAAGACACTGCAACATCTTGTTCCTATAGTTTACGGTAACCAAGCAGTAAGTAAAATAGTTTTACAGAATATTTTATGACTTCTTTTAAGCAGCCCACACCAACAAAGTGTTATTGATTTAGATGGTAAATGCTTATCATCAAATGATACCACAAGTAATAGCCACAATTCAGGCTTTTGCAACAACTAGTGAGGAGAAAGCTGTAGAATGTTTTGAATTATTAGATGAATTAAGTGAAAACGCAATTGTTGTCATAACGCCTCATGTCAAATCACTTATTACTATGTGTCTTGCTATGGCTGAAAATAAATCGTTAGATGATGCATTGAGAGTAAAAGCTATAGGATTTATAGGTTGGTTAGCAAGAACCAAAAAAAAAGCTATTGTAAAACACAAATTGGTTGAACCAATTGTTGGTAAGTTCCATTACTTATTCTCTCTAAAGTCATAGATATTTTCATCCAATTGATCATAAATTTACAGATGTATTATTTGGACTCATGTCTGCACGTCCTGATGACGATAATGATGAAGTTTATGTTACGGGGGATAATGAAGATAATACGCCTATAACATGTTCTACTCAAACCTTGGATTTGCTAGCACTGCACTTACCACCAGAAAAATTAATTCCCCATTTGGTAAGATATAATCTTCGATTGAACCTGTTTGTCCCTAAATTAGTAATCGTAATATAATCAACGTGTAAACAAAATGTAATGCTTTACAGTTACGACACATAGAACCAGGTCTGCAGGGAACAGACCTACTCGCAAAGAAAGCATCCTATTTAGCTATGGCAGTTTTAGCAGAAGGCTGCTCTGAATATATTCGTACTAAATATCTTGAATCGTTTGTACGTTGTATTTGCCAAGGAATTACAGATTCGGCCCCTGTGGTGCGTAACGCTGCCCTCTTTGCACTTGGTCAATTTTCTGAACATTTACAACCTGATATTTCGCAATACTCGTCAGACTTACTACCTGTTCTATTTGAATATCTTGGTCTGATATGTACACATTTAAAGCAAGAAAAAGAACCACCTTCTGTAGATCGTATGTTTTATGCACTTAAGATGTTTTGTGAGAACTTAAATGAAAGTTTACTACCTTATCTGCCAACGTTAATGGACAGACTTTTTGAGATATTAACTACAGATACACCAGTGCATGTAAGAGAACTTTCTTTGAGCGCAATAGGTTCTGCAGCATGTGCTAGTAAAGAACACATGTTGCCATACTTTGAAAGAATTATATCCGTCCTTAATGGCTATCTTACAGAAAAGCAAACAACCGAAACCATGTGTCTGCAGATTCAAGCTGTGGGTTAGTGTAGAAAATAATCTACCTGTTAGTTACAGAAATATGCAATGGAAATAATAGCTTGTCTATATTGCTATAGATACTCTTGGGGTGGTTGCAAGAACAATAGGTGAAGCACATTTTGCACCATTAGCAACTAGATCTCTTAATTACGGAATGCAATTATTGAAAGAAACTGATGACCCAGATTTACGAAAATCAATATATGGTTTATTTGCTTCAATCAGTACCGTAATGAAAAAAGAAATGGCAGGTGCTCTGCCAGAAATTATGGAATATATGATAACTAGCATACAAAGTTCAGAAGGTATTGTGGTAAGTACAAAAATTTACAGTTCATGCACAGATAGGCGAAGAATGATTATGTGTTATTCACATATTATAGCCTCATTTCAAAGCAGATGAAAAAACCATGGCTTTCCCTGTTTATGATGATCTTAGTGAAACTGAAAATGACGAAGAAGATATCGAACATACAGATAGTGAAAAGGATGATGATGATGATGATGTAGCTGGATATAGTGTAGAAAATGCTTATATTGAGGAAAAGGAAGAGACCGTTTTAGCTTTAAAGGAGATTGCTCAATACACAGAGTATGTCTACAACTTAAATAAAATATAATAATAGAGTGGAAGTTACAACCATCTTTATTTCAGAGAGGCATTCTTACCATATCTACAAAAATCTTTTGAAGAAACATTTAAGTTAATGAATTATCCACAAGAGGACATTAGGAAAGCAGCTATCGACGCTCTACTACAATTTTGTATTAACTTCGCAAAGATTGATTCTAATGAGGGCAAACAGGCTTTATTAAAAGCTTTATCTGTCTTTGTTTCAAAATTGTCAGAATTAATAAGACTGGATGATGAGCGAATGGTTGTCATAAGTGGCTTGAACGCATATATGGAACTGTTAAAAGAAATAAAGTCAGATGTACTTGCGGGCGAAGGTCATAGGGATGCTATAATGAATTGTATCACAGACATCATGTCAGGTATATTGCAATTACTAAACTTCTTTTAGCCATTCTGAAAATGTTCTAAAGCTAAAAATTTTAAAATGGCCTAATGATAATAGTAATAATTATCAGGACATACCGAATGCCAAGATCAAGAAGACGCAGAAAGTATGGAAGAAGAAGCTGAGCAAGATGAGTTGCTAGTTGAATGTGCAGGGGATGTGTTAGCGTGTTTTGGAAAAGTTATTTCACCAGATGATTTCGCTCTATACTTCCAGGCTGTGCTGCCAATGTTGTTAGAACGATTGGTACATTCTTTGAATATAATGGACTGATACTTATACTTTTATAACTGCTTAATACATTCCTTATAGAAAAAAAATAAATCCGAGGCCCAAAGATCTTTTGCTGTTGGCACAATATCGGATTGCTTCTCTGGACTTAAACATACGGTAGCTGCATTTGTAAATCAGCTGCTTCCAGTTTTCTTGGGAATGACTAATGACCCTAGTGCTGAAGTCCGTAATAATGTAATTTATGGAATTGGAGAACTTGCATTACACGGCAAAGATGCTGTTTATTCGTATCCTTTACAACAAAAGTAAAATAAAATAGGCAATTTACATATTTAAATACTTTAACATGAAGAATAGTCACTACCCACAAATCTTACAAGTGTTGTCAGCTTCAATTGCTAAGGAATCTCATGCAGGAGTACGAGATAATGTAGTCGGTGTAATAGCACGGCTCATTATCACTAATTATTCAAATTTGCCACTTGATGAAGTCTTTCCAGTGTTTGTTACTCAATTGCCTCTAAAAGCAGACTTTGAGGAAAATAAAGCTGTCTTTAAAAGTATTCTCACACTGTACCAAGCTGGCCATGTTGTGGTACAACCTCACATTGCAACATTACTCAGAGTTGCTGTAAACGTGTTACATGAAGGAAAAGCTAATGACGATGGTATGTACCTACATTGCAAACTATGATTATAATAACTCAGCATTATTTTTGATTCTTGTAAACAATAACTACTACCACATGCTTGATATATTTCCTATTAAGTATTTTTATTTGATTTTTAATCATTTTGTGATGCAGAAGCAAAAGCCCTTGTTATGGAATTTGTTAAATCAGCCCAACGAGATTTTCCAAATGATTGGAATGCTGTTTATGCTGAACTTCCAGCAGAAGTTGCTTCAAACATTCAACAGGTGTTTTCTTAGAAATTTCTTAGTTATAGGATGTTTTTGCAGATTTCTTATCAGCATGTACCAGAAGACACTAGGTAATGTGTTTTGTTATTGATGAAATTTACTGATTCGCGTAATGTAAGCAATTTTTGTATTCTTTATTTAATGTATAAATTTAACAGTGTAAGAGTTTTCAGTATGGACTGAATTTTTTCACGTTAAAATGAAAGTTCTATACAGGTAAAATGTGAAATAGTTACAGTGCATTCAATGGTAAAGAAGAGGGGGATAAATTTCAGAGATATTTAACATACAAAAATTATAAAAGTACATCACACAATTTTAAGTTTTTAATTTATAATTGTAGAAAGATGTCTGCTAATTAAAAGAATATTTATACGTTTTACTAGGCAACAGTTGTGCGTATCCCTCATTAGTTTTACTCGTAGATAGTCCATTTATTAATAAAAAAAAAAAATACATGCAGAGCCTACAGTGTGACGTTCTAAGTAACATCTTGTCTCCTTTCATCTCTTTTTATGAAACCATTTTTCTCGTAACTGTTTCAAGAAGATTGGAATTGAAAAATTCGTTTACATGGGTTAATTGAGACTTATCGTCCGCATTTAAAATTTTTAAGGCGTTGTTAATTAAGGGCAGACGTAGCAAGCGTCATGTCTCTTGCTTCTTTCTAACAAAAAATACTCAAATTAGCATAAAAAACATTGCATGTATACATTGAAGATAAATGTATTACACGAAAAATAAAAATATTGCATGGCATATAACTTTTTATAAAGTGTTTTACTATTTACCCTGTTTTCTGGGTGCATATTTTTCATACGATTTTATTTTTTGTGGCATATACACAACAAACGATAAATAAAATCATTTGGAATAATTAACTTTCCCGCTGAACCTTCACACTGTAATATGTATGTACGAATACGAATTGCACATGGCACATGCGTCGAAATTAGGGTCAGCAAACTTTTGGACATAAGACAATTAAGAAACGATATTCTCAATTATTATTTAATAACCGATCGTGTAATTACTCATTTATACGTACATTCGATTTCACGAGAACAACATGAGAGAAAACAATATTTAAAAAAATTCACTGATATACCATTAGCGGCAATCATGTCACGTATAAATAAACTTCGGAATAAAAACGTCAGAATTTCGTGTAACTTTACTGATATCCAACATTAGTAGATTTTATCTTCATTTTATCAAAAGTCGCAGATAAGTCTTCGGTTACTCGAGTTTTCCGTGCCCTGACCAACATTTACTTTAACTCAAAGATCGGTCGTGTGTCGGTCGAACGTGATAGTGAAATGGGACTACTAGCTACACATTTTTACGTGTCAGGCCCATCGTGAACGTAACAATAAAATTCCGGTGACTCTCACGTACGCTGGACAAAGTCACGATGCCTAACCTCGAGGACGTACGATTTACGAATCTCTAAATAGAAAGATTATTTCAATAATATCGAATCCCGGTAAAACTTGAGAATACGGGCACCATCGCCAATTATCATAAAACTTTACACACTTGTTAATTTCGACGCGGGGAACACGAATTTGGCAATTAAAACTGTCGCAAATTAGCCGTTTAGGAGATAAAAATTGTTAAATATTGGAGATGTCAGGTTGGAGACTCCGGCATAGCCGCATACAGATGGCGGCGCTGAGAGCAACTTTCGCGTGCGCCGATTGGTCCTCTTGGCTGCGCATGCAGACTAGCGTAAGTAGAACGTCATACACGGTGGGCATTTCAATTCGAACAGCAAAAGCTATTGAGATTGATCTAAACAGAAAGGCTTACCACGCTCTCAAGTTAGATTATTTTTTTTATCTCGCGGGCGGGCGCGTAAGCGCCCGTGCCGCGACTAACCATCGCACCCGCCTAACTTTAAGAAGGGTTAGGAAGGTGCAATGGTTAGTCGCGGCACGGGCGCTTACGCGCCCGCCCGCGAGATAAAAAAAATAATCTAACTTGAGAGCGTGGTAAGCCTTTCTGTTTAGATCAATCTCAATAGCTTCTGCTGTTCGAATTGAAATGCCCACCGTGTATGACGTTCTACTTACGCTAGTCCGCATGCGCAGCCAAGAGGACCAATCGGCGTACGCGAAAGTTGCTCTCAGCGCCGCCATCTGTATGCGGCTATGCCGGAGTCTCCAACCTGACATCTCCAATATTTAACAATTTTTATCTCCTAAACGGCTAATTTGCGACAGTTTTAATTGCCAAATTCGTGTTCCCCGCGTCGAAATTAACAAGTGTGTAAAATTTCGGCCAAATTGGCGATGGTGCCCGTATTCTCAAGTTTTACCGTAATTTGTAGTCAGACGAATAATCATTTTCTGTGAAATGTAAGTGGCAAACAACACATTTCTCCACATTCACCGCTGCGTTTCAAGCGGTTTCAAGCTGGTTAAACTGTTAACCTATAACCGTTGACCATAATATCCCCTCTTCCCTTCCAATTTTTGAACCAATCAGAAGTGCTCTACATTTGCGCCATCTGCGCAGTTCACAGTCAAGTGAACTACAAGAATATACCACTTCGAGCATAGGAGTGCCATCCCCCTGGTAGCAATCAGCCGGAGATTCTTATTATTAATTATTGCTAAATAAGTTGTTTTACTGTTAAATATAAGCCGAAAATGGAGGAAATACTGGTAAAGCTACTCGTGGCAGACAACGACGTTATACAACAGGTTCGAAACATTATTTAACATACGCGAATTAAATAGATCTTAGTGATTCCTCAAACACGTGCTCGGTCATTGGTGGCCAACTGCATTTAAATTCAATGCTATCGCTGGCTGCATTATCGTCATTAATTTCCCTTAATATGTGTAACATTACACTAAGGCATTAGCCAAATTTGCAACATGAAAGAATCGTGCAGAACATTCTTAACCTATCCTGTCATTGGCGGTATGTAATGTTTAATATTCAAGTCAGATGGACACAATGCCTTGCATAAGTTAAGAGATACGTTAAGCATTCTTTTACTTTGCCCATATGTTGTATTAACACATCGCTCGTAACTATTCTATGTAAATGTTATGATAAGAAAGGTTACCTATTATTTTGTTCAGGGTACCGCTGAGCTCAGAGAAGCTTTCAAGAAACCCAAGAACACCCTCGCTTTATACCAACTTGCACTATCAGCAGCAAATCCCCAGGTAATGTATCGTTACAATTTGTTTTTGAAAACATGTGACTTTGGTAAAATTTATATCGAATGTTCGACTAATGTTCGTAGATTAGACAATATGCAGCAGTTTTACTTAGGAAACGTTATTCTAAATCAAGATTTTGGGTGGAGTTAGGTGATCGTATTCGTATCGAAATTAAAGCAGGAATTTTACAGGTAAGGAATTATCAGTTACCGCCTTGCCTTGTAGAGCTATACAGGGTGGGGCATTTAAATGGGAACACCTAAATATCTCGGTTATTATTAGTCGTATGAAAAATCTCCAGAGGGCAAAGTTGTATTGTTTCAAGGGGCAAATTTAATGATGGTAAAATTTTTTTCTCAAGGTCATTTTTTTACGAGATTTCAGGGTCATCGGTATTTTTTTAAATGGAATCATACATTTTCGAATACCTACGATTGTAGCCCTTTCCAAGGCCATTTCAATGACCATAGATGTTCAAGGTCAGTCAAGGTCAAGGGCAGAAAAAAAGTGGAAAACCGATTTTATCACTTGTATTACAAATGTGATTGCTTTCATTGTTTCATAATCATTGAACATTAATGTTTTATGGGGACAATTGAAAGCAGGTGTGTATCATGATATACCAACTACTAAAGAAGAAATGATAGAACGCATAGAACGAGCTTGTGCTGCAATCGACCGAGAAACACTCCAACGTGTAACGCAATCTGTAGGTGAACGTTTTAGACAGTGCCTTGCTGTAAACGGTCACCATTTCGAACATTTGTAGTGAGTTGTTAACATTGAATGCCAAGCGCTTAACTGCAATGTGTTTACATTAATGTTCAATGATTTTGAAACAATAAAAGCAATCACATTTGTAATACAAGTGATAAAATCGGTTTTCCACTTTTTTTGTGCCCTTGACCTTGACTGACCTTGAACATCTATGGTCATTGAAATGGCCTTGGAAAGGGCTACAATCGTAGGTATTTGAAAATGTATGATTCCATTTAAAAAAATACCGATGACCCTGAAATCTCGTAAAAAAATGACCTTGAGAAAAAAATTTTACCATCATTAAATTTGCCCCTTGAAACAATACAACTTTGCCCTCTGGAGATTTTTCATACGACTAATAATAACCGAGATATTTAGGTGTTCCCATTTAAATGCCCCACCCTGTATACTTCAGTTGTAATACGCCATTTTCACTCGGCGTAACTTATGTTTATTTTTAGGGATTGGTTAATGAACCTGAAAAAGATGTGAAGAATTCATTAGCCCAATTGATAGGAATTATTATGAAGCACGAATTGCCATATGAGTTGTGGCCAGAAGCTTTGGAATTTATACAACAACTTGTCACAGATGAAAATATGACCAATAAAGAGGTAATTGGAGTATTTTTATATTTTCTGAACTGTTACTTTCCTTTCTGTCGATAAAGACAACTTATTTCAGCTAGGTACTTATACTTTATCAGTTGTAACGGAAATTGCACCTTATGCATTTTACACTTATGCAGCATCTATTACTACAGTTCTGGCCGAAACTTTGAATAATATGCAAGACTTAGGCAATCCAGTTGCCTATTATGTTTTAAAGACACTGCAACATCTTGTTCCTATAGTTTACGGTAACCAAGCAGTAAGTAAAATAGTTTTACAGAATATTTTATGACTTCTTTTAAGCAGCCCACACCAACAAAGTGTTATTGATTTAGATGGTAAATGGTTATCATCAAATGATACCACAAGTAATGGCCACAATTCAGGCTTTTGCAACAACTAGTGAGGAGAAAGCTGTAGAATGTTTTGAATTATTAGATGAATTAAGTGAAAACGCAATTTTTGTCATAATGCCTCATGTCAAATCACTTATTACTATGTGTCTTGCTATGGCTGAAAATAAATCGTTAGATGATGCATTGAGAGTAAAAGCTATAGGATTTATAGGTTGGTTAGCAAGAACCAAAAAAAAAGCTATTGTAAAACACAAATTGGTTGAACCAATTGTCGGTAAGTTCCATTACTTATTCTCTCTAAAGTCATAGATATTTTCATCCAATTGATCATAAATTTACAGATGTATTATTTGGACTCATGTCTGCACGTCCTGATGACGATAATGATGAAGTTTATTTTACGGGGGATAATGAAGATAATACGCCTATAACATGTTCTACTCAAACCTTGGATTTGCTAGCACTGCACTTACCACCAGAAAAATTAATTCCCCATTTGGTAAGATATAATCTTCGATTGAACCTGTTTGTCCCTAAATTAGTAATCGTAATATAATCAACGTGTAAACAAAATGTAATGCTTTACAGTTACGACACATAGAACCAGGTCTGCAGGGAACAGACCTACTCGCAAAGAAAGCATCCTATTTAGCTATGGCAGTTTTAGCACAAGGCTGCTCTGAATATATTCGTACTAAATATCTTGAATCGTTTGTACGTTGTATTTGCCAAGGAATTACAAATTCGGCCCCTGTGGTGCGTAACGCTGCCCTCTTTGCACTTGGTCAATTTTCTAAACATTTACAACCTGATATTTCGCAATACTCGTCAGACTTACTACCTGTTCTATTTGAATATCTTGGTCTGATATGTACACATTTAAAGCAAGAAAAAGAACCACCTTCTGTAGATCGTATGTTTTATGCACTTAAGATGTTTTGTGAGAACTTAAATGAAAGTTTACTACCTTATCTGCCAACGTTAATGGACAGACTTTTTGAGATATTAACTACAGATACACCAGTGCATGTAAGAGAACTTTCTTTGAGCGCAATAGGTTCTGCAGCATGTGCTAGTAAAGAACACATGTTGCCATACTTTGAAAGAATTATATCCGTCCTTAATGGCTATCTTACAGAAAAGCAAACAACCGAAACCATGTGTCTGCAGATTCAAGCTGTGGGTTAGTGTAGAAAATAATCTACCTGTTAGTTACAGAAATATGCAATGGAAATAATAGCTTGTCTATATTGCTATAGATACTCTTGGGGTGGTTGCAAGAACAATAGGTGAAGCACATTTTGCACCATTAGCAACTAGATCTCTTAATTACGGAATGCAATTATTGAAAGAAACTGATGACCCAGATTTACGAAAATCAATATATGGTTTATTTGCTTCAATCAGTACCGTAATGAAAAAAGAAATGGCAGGTGCTCTGCCAGAAATTATGGAATATATGATAACTAGCATACAAAGTTCAGAAGGTATTGTGGTAAGTACAAAAATTTACAGTTCATGCACAGATAGGCGAAGAATGATTATGTGTTATTCACATATTATAGCCTCATTTCAAAGCAGATGAAAAAACCATGGCTTTCCCTGTTTATGATGATCTTAGTGAAACTGAAAATGACGAAGAAGATATCGAACATACAGATAGTGAAAAGGATCATGTAGCTGGATATAGTGTAGAAAATGCTTATATTGAGGAAAAGGAAGAGACCGTTTTAGCTTTAAAGGAGATTGCTCAATACACAGAGTATGTCTACAACTTAAATAAAATATAATAATAGAGTGGAAGTTACAACCATCTTTATTTCAGAGAGGCATTCTTACCATATCTACAAAAATCTTTTGAAGAAACATTTAAGTTAATGAATTATCCACAAGAGGACATTAGGAAAGCAGCTATCGACGCTCTACTACAATTTTGTATTAACTTCGCAAAGATTGATTCTAATGAGGGCAAACAGGCTTTATTAAAAGCTTTATCTGTCTTTGTTTCAAAATTGTCAAAATTAATAAGACTGGATGCTGAGCGAACGGTTGTCATAAGTGGCTTGAACGCATATACGGAACTGTTAAAAGAAATAAAGTCAGATGTACTTGCGGGCGAAGGTCATAGAGATGCTATAATGAATTGTATCACAGACATCATGTCAGGTATATTGCAATTACTAAACTTTTTTTAGCCATTCTGAAAATGTTCTAAAGCTAAAAATTTTAAAATGGCCTAATGATAATAGTAATAATTATCAGGACATACCGAATGCCAAGATGAAGAAGACGCAGAAAGTATGGAAGAAGAAGCTGAGCAAGATGAATTGCTAGTTGAATGTGTAGGGGATGTGTTAGCGTGTTTTGGAAAAGTTATTTCACCAGATGATTTCGCTCTATACTTCCAGGCTGTGCTGCCAATGTTGTTAGAACGATTGGTACATTCTTTGAATATAATGGACTGATACTTATACTTTTATAACTGCTTAATACATTCCTTATAGAAAAAAAATAAATCCAAGGCCCAAAGATCTTTTGCTGTTGGCACAAGATCGGATTGCTTCTCTGGACTTAAACATACGGTAGCTGCATTTGTAAATCAGCTGCTTCCAGTTTTCTTGGGAATGACTAATGACCCTAGTGCTGAAGTCCGTAATAATGTAATTTATGGAATTGGAGAACTTGCATTACACGGCAAAGATGCTGTTTATTCGTATCCTTTACAACAAAAGTAAAATAAAATAGGCAATTTACATATTTAAATACTTTAACATGAAGAATAGTCACTACCCACAAATCTTACAAGTGTTGTCAGCTTCAATTGCTAAGGAATCTCATGCAGGAGTACGAGATAATGTAGTCGGTGTAATAGCACGGCTCATTATCACTAATTATTCAAATTTGCCACTTGATGAAGTCTTTCCAGTGTTTGTTACTCAATTGCCTCTAAAAGCAGACTTTGAGGAAAATAAAGCTGTCTTTAAAAGTATTCTCACACTGTACCAAGCTGGCCATGTTGTGGTACAACCTCACATTGCAACATTACTCAGAGTTGCTGTAAACGTGTTACATGAAGGAAAAGCTAATGACGATGGTATGTACCTACATTGCAAACTATGATTATAATAACTCAGCATTATTTTTGATTCTTGTAAACAATAACTACTACCACATGCTTGATATATTTCCTATTAAGTATTTTTATTTGATTTTTAATCATTTTGTGATGCAGAAGCAAAAGCCCTTGTTATGGAATTTGTTAAATCAGCCCAACGAGATTATCCAAATGATTGGAATGCTGTTTATGCTAAACTTCCAGCAGAAGTTGCTTCAAACATTCAACAGGTGTTTTCTTAGAAATTTCTTAGTTATAGGATGTTTTTGCAGATTTCTTATCAGCATGTACCAGAAGACACTAGGTAATGTGTTTTGTTATTGATGAAATTTACTGATTCGCGTAATGTAAGCAATTTTTGTATTCTTTATTTAATGTATAAATTTAACAGTGTAAGAGTTTTCAGTATGGACTGAATTTTTTCACGTTAAAATGAAAGTTCTATACAGGTAAAATGTGAAATAGTTACAGTGCATTCAATGGTAAAGAAGAGGGGGATAAATTTCAGAGATATTTAACATACAAAAATTATAAAAGTACATCACACAATTTTAAGTTTTTAATTTATAATTGTAGAAAGATGTCTGCTAATTAAAAGAATATTTATACGTTTTACTAGGCAACAGTTGTGCGTATCCCTCATTAGTTTTACTCGTAGATAGTCCATTTATTAATAAAAAAAAAAAATACATGCAGAGCCTACAGTGTGACGTTCTAAGTAACATCTTGTCTCCTTTCATCTCTTTTTATGAAACCATTTTTCTCGTAACTGTTTCAAGAAGATTGGAATTGAAAAATTCGTTTACATGGGTTAATTGAGACTTATCGTCCGCATTTAAAATTTTTAAGGCGTTGTTAATTAAGGGCAGACGTAGCAAGCATCATGTCTCTTGCTTCTTTCTAACAAAAAATACTCAAATTAGCATAAAAAACATTGCATGTATACATTGAAGATAAATGTATTACACGAAAAATAAAAATATTGCATGGCATATAACTTTTTATAAAGTGTTTTACTATTTACCCTGTTTTCTGGGTGCATATTTTTCATACGATTTTATTTTTTGTGGCATATACACAACAAACGATAAATAAAATCATTTGGAATAATTAACTTTCCCGCTGAACCTTCACACTGTAATATGTATGTACGAATACGAATTGCACATGGCACATGCGTCGAAATTAGGGTCAGCAAACTTTTGGACATAAGACAATTAAGAAACGATATTCTCAATTATTATTTAATAACCGATCGTGTAATTACTCATTTATACGTACATTCGATTTCACGAGAACAACATGAGAGAAAACAATATTTAAAAAAATTCACTGATATACCATTAGCGGCAATCATGTCACGTATAAATAAACTTCGGAATAAAAACGTCAGAATTTCGTGTAACTCTACTGATATCCAACATTAGTAGATTTTATCTTCATTTTATCAAAAGTCGCAGATAAGTCTTCGGTTACTCGAGTTTTCCGTGCCCTGACCAACATTTACTTTAACTCAAAGATCGGTCGTGTGTCGGTCGAACGTGATAGTGAAATGGGACTACTAGCTACACATTTTTACGTGTCAGGCCCATCGTGAACGTAACAATAAAATTCCGGTGACTCTCACGTACGCTGGACAAAGTCACGATGCCTAACCTCGAGGACGTACGATTTACGAATCTCTAAATAGAAAGATTATTTCAATAATATCGAATCCCTTTTAACTTTTTCAAGTGTTCCCTCAAAAGTCTGCGCTGAAGTGTCATTCGAGTAAGGTAGAAACAAAGTGTTACCAATTACAATCTGGTGTTACGGCACACATATTGGCACGATCATTCCACTACGGCACAGGTTCAATTGAAACCTTGCACAATGACGAGCTCATGAATACGGCGGCTCCGTATTCGCAATAGTTTTCATCTACGGCCTGGCATACATAATTCATTGTTTTTACCTGAAAATTTCTGGAAGCCTGGAACACGATCCGCATAGGCCCTACGGAAACGTCGTCGTTCAGAATTTTAATGTGCAACGGACGAATCGGTGCGATTACCTCGAGACTGCTAAACGATCGATCGAATAAGCCCACGAGGTCCTCGAACTAACACATCCAATCGAACGACCTTCGTATTCTCCTTGTTCCATGGAAACTTAATGATCTCGTAAACGAGGAAGAGGAAGGTGAAAAAGCGGTTCTCTGTCATATCGACCGAACCGATTGCGCAAATCACGTGACCGTCAACGTCGTGCCGGTCCACCAGTAGGAGAGAGGATTTAAAATTCGAAGATACTCAACGACTTGGAGAACCCCTGAGAAAATAAAAGAAAACATCGTTTCAACGATTTCCTTCGAATTCGCGCCAATTATTCGGACGGCTTGTTGACGGCCGTTTCGTCGGAACGACGAACGGCCACGGAAGTCGTAAAGCTTCGGTGAGGTCTCGTCCGAGTGCCATTGAGGAACCGGCTGAATTAGTCATCGAATGATTTACCGCGCGTGTGTCTGTGCGCTTGGTCAGATACATACACGGAGTACTTCTCACGCGTAGGCAGCTCTCGAACGTTTATCGTATGCGCGATGCTGGTGGAATGTCCTTGGCGCCTTCACCATGACTCGAATCGAAAAGGAGTCGTAGGTGTACGACCTGTGTGCCGGTTACTCGTTACACCTGTCGGGCTTAACCATGCCTCGCGGAGATACCGGTAGAGGAAGGTTTCGTCGGACGAAAAGTGCTTTATTGTGCGCGATCCCTCGGCATCGACGAATCGTTCGATCTTGCCACCGAGCAGAGAAGCGCGCGCGATCAGTGAATACGTCCAATCGATCGGAACTTCTGCCATTCGTCCTCGCTCATTGTCCCTGCCTTCCTGCAGAGGGATGAAATTCCGTCCGCCATTGTATCCGGTAAGATTGCATATTCGATCGAGATTCTCGTTTCAATTGCACACGTTTTGCAAACCTATCGCATTGTCTCCCGCGATCGACGATTATTTTAGAGGATCTCGAAATAAACGCGCGGTGCGCAATAACAAAGCTTAATATCTCGACAGGATCTGTACATTTTTAAGTCAACGTCGAAGCTTATCCGGATCGATAATCGCAATGTTTATTCACTTCGCGGCCCGTAATCGATTCAGTTGCTTCGAAGGATTACATGCACGAATTCGTCTTTAGTTCACGCGTCTCACGCGAATATTATTGTTAAACAATGGAGAGGCGAGTGTTTTTAGACGCGCTCTATTTTTAAACCTCTCAAATTTCTAAGCATACCGTATCGCGTTCACCTGCCTCGCTTGGAAGGTCAAACGAATTGTGTCACCCGCTGCGCTGTCCCAGTGTGTCGATAGCGGGGACACGTTGGTTAAAGCGATTCTACCGTAGACACGAGCATAAAGATTAAGTACGCGGCATCGCGAACGTGAAACAATCGACGATAAAAGAATTATCGTAGAATTACTATTTTACATCGTCGAACTTCTCTCTTATCCACCCGCATAGCTCGTTCCTTTGTATACGACACGTGAAACAACGTAGAGTACGATCTACGTAGATGGCCATAAAAAAAAGAGAGGTTTTCATCGCCTCGAGCCTAATGACGAATTAAATAAGCAGTCTGCGTGCGGCCCAACCGAGCGAAGAATCCTTTCGCGACGGATACGAGCCTTCCGCTGAATTAAACTCAGGATCCAAACGAATGTTTGGGTTTACCCTCCTAAAGAAATCCGGAAGCGCGCTCGTTACAAGTCGATTCATTCGTCATTGGCATACGAAGCAGCTTCCTGGCAGGATGCGATTAAGATTCTACGATCGGAAGATATTCGACTGAATGCAATTGTAGGAGGTGCGAAGTGACGCTCGCACGAGCACAGAAGGTCGTGTACTTTTTTTTTTTTCTTACCACGGTATAATACGACGCAACGTGCATCGCGGTTATAAGTGATAGAGGAGAGAATTAATCGGACCTGCACTTCCGATAGACTTACAAGAGGACTCTATGTCCTTGCAAGTAGTTCCTTTCGGAGACCGTGCATCGTCGGAGTGTTTTTAGGTGCGTTATCGTCCATTGGTCCGTTACGGACGAACACATTGCCATAAAGTTGATCCGTCGCGTGAAACTAGAATTTCGAGAAAAGAAAGAAGTCCTTGAAACTCGCAGATTTTAATTTCATTCGAAGGATACTCTTGAGAGTACTTTCAAGGAGGTAAGATCATTTTCTGAATTGACTACGATTACGGACTTTTCTAATAACAGTTTTCATTACTTTTCCACCGTGTACCACGTACACGGAAAAATACTTCTATCGGAGTGCACGCGTAGATAAATCAGGGTAGATGGAATTTTCTTGTCGAACACTTTCTGAAGACGCTCACTCCGCTTTTCGTTTATCGTTAAAGTCGTCAATTGCGGAACGAAGTACTGGCGAACCACGAAACCTCCTTGCGATTTAACGATCGAAGTATTACGGACATGAAAGAAGAAAAAAAACAGAACTACAGATTACGCGCGTTTTACACCGTGGAACACGTTGAAAACGTAATTGAGAGTGGAACGCGCTCGTGTTCCTTCCAGTAAACAGAGGCGGGTTTGCTGAGTCGAGGAAAAACGCAATTAGAAAAAGTGCGATTGTGAATCTCGGTAGCTGCATATTTTGCAGGGTAGATATTGTGCGGATGGTGAACAGTTTTAAGGGGTTATATACACATGTCAGTTGCAAAAATTTTTTATTTTTGCATGATACATACGTGAAAGTGTAACGTCTCAAGATTATTTCCCTACAATATTAAATTCATTCGAGCAAAATTGAAAAAGTTATACAAATTTACAGAGTACCACTCCCAATAGAAATTATCATAACTTTAATCTTTAAAGGTACATTTCTCAAAACGACATTTTTCGTGTGGTGATCATGATTTCTCGGGATCCGTTCAACCAAATTCGTTCACACTTTACACATAGCTTCTACACTCAAGTACCCTTTCTGATTGTCCGACTTTTTTTTTGAAAATGTTTTGTTGAGTTATGACAAAAAAATCGACCTTTGGGTTTAAATAGTCGCCATTTTTTTCAGAATAAGTATTTTTCCATTCTGAACGATCAGGAGTAGCTTTGTATAATGAAGAAAAGAAAGAAAAATTCCCGTTGATTTTAGATAAACGGGATATAACTGACGATAGTCACTGTGACGCACCTCTCCAAAAGCAGACCTTAGTATACTGTACCAAAAATGAACGCAGTTTTCAGTTTTTTGTAATACAAAAATTCATACAGACTGCTGAAAATATCTATTAAAAGTAGCCTACATGCAAGCATCAAAAAGTTATCAAACACAATGAAAAAAAAAATCCCGAAATCACCGATAATTTAAGGCCTTGCAGGTGTATATAACCCCTTAACCCTTTAACTTTTTGTAAAGCCAAGGGTTCCAAATGCAACACTAATTTTATTACTAAAATGATATTCTATTTTAAACATTCTTTTTTATTGTACTTATTTTATATTTAATGGTACATAAACAACAATCTCTATTTGATATTAGCAAAAATTAGCTTGTTCTTTATACATCACACCCGCCTCTGGCTATAATTTTACCATGCGGTTTATAAACTACACCCACAGTTAACACTAGATTTACCGAACATTTTTTATAAACACGATTTCCCATTTGAACCAGTCAAATTGACTGGTTTCGATAAATCTAGTGTTAAAGGGTTAAGAATCCGCACGTTCGATCACTATCGGTAGATCGCGTCTTCACACGCCACGGTCGCTTCGATGCTATCGATCGGCAATTCGAAAAGCGACGATACCATCTCGTACGACTACTAGGAGTCTAGGACGATATTATCCGGAACGTATTTTATCATTGCACTCTGCCGTCACGCACCAGCGGACCTGCACACATTCGATCCGGAAATATCTCCGGTATTTAAAGCGAGCGGTGGATTCCGTTCCTCCCTGTCGATTATCGTCGATCGTTCGACATTGAAGCGTTGCTTTTAGAAGCCAATTGCTGGGGAACGAGCGACTGGCTACAAAGTATTGCGCCCAGACCTCTCTCATTTTCATTTTCATTTTCTCTTCCATTCATATGCGCATTCTCGTTATTGACCTTTGACGTTTGAAGATCCATAAGCCACGCTGAGAAGATCGAGCGGATCTACAGTGCCAAACCAATTCCTCGAGAGCGAATCGGCGATCGAGATCGGTCTACTCTGTCGGCGATTGGATGATTCACGCCTTCCAGCTCGTTAACATGTACATGAGACGAGATCATTTGTACACGTTGGTCGCGATGTACGCGCTAATGATCCATGCGTAATTTCAACGTGGCTCAGAGAGAGTGGAAGTGACATTGGTAAGAGAAGAAAACGTAACGCGCCTCCTTACAGGATAATACAGACTAATTGAAGCGAAATCGGTTGACACTTTTGTGCCTTTCTTTTCGCGTGATTGTCGCACTTTCGTTTCACGAGCTTCAAACGATACCATCGATCGTCCAAGTGACGGAGATGATCGACAGATTCGCGAATCGCCTTGGTTCAGAATAGAAACTGGCACACCAGTGCACCCGTACACGGCTTACCATGCGTATCCATTGCCGCTCTGGTGCGCCACCAAATCATCTCTATTACATAGACACGATTCTATTTTCCAGAAGGCTGTTGGAATTAACCGCGAGGGGCTGGCTCGCTCGTGCAAACCTATCGGCCCGATTGATACGGCCACCGCGATTGTAAATCTCGTGGATGAAGTCTGCAGATCAATTTCACCATCCAGCTTGGACTGTGGAATTTTCCTACCGTTGACGAGAATTCACAATCTTGACGAGGAAAAGCTTCAACGAATATCTCTTCGGAGTCTTCGAGAAAGGATCTTCGCGATTGGAAAGTCGGTAAGAAAGTTTTCAATTCACTCGCCTATTGCTCCTTCGTCCGGGGTCCAGGCCCGCGTAACGAGAGAAAGTAAAAGCGCGATGCGAATGTTCATTACGCGACTCGTAATGATGATCGGAGGCGTAGGATCGCTCGGTGGAACTAATCAGCTGTTGTCCATCTACGTAGATTCTCCTTCGTTCCTCTAGGCCGTTAGTTGGACGCTTCCTGGTGGAACGATTCCTAGATAAGAACGATTAGAAGGTGGGGACGTGATCGATATCTCGACGATTAATAGCGCGCTCAAGGACGAGGGATTAAGCTACCGAACGATTAGCAATTTTACGACGATCCATGGTATAGAGAAACAACTCGTCGAATTTACCGGAAATGGTAGGTAGGTACACAGGTTGTGTCCGTGAGGCAATTCGCGAGAATTTCGATTTACAATCGACCACACGCTTCCTGTCCAGTTCTCGAGCGTGCCCATTTACCAGCGCGCGTGTCACGTTATCGCGATTTATTTTCCTCCTCCGTATCTAACGGCACGACCAACCAACACCTCCGACTCTCACGCAATCGATGCAATTTTCAGAATCGATTCCCGTAAGCGGAAGCTGATTCCACTTGGCAGACGTCAGAGGACCCAAATGACGCAAGAACTGGACACCAGTTGGCTTCGATAACATTAAAAAAGGAACTCGTGCGTCCTGGTACAATTAAACGCTTCTACAAAATCGACTGATCACACAGTCATTGGCAGCAGGAGGTTGTGATCAAAGGAAAAGTCACCAGCAATAAAATTACAAGAAACTTCAGTGTCTTGGTACAATTAAACGCTTCTCCAAAATTAATACATCGCGGAGTTATTGGCAGAAAGGTATTCTGGCGAAAGAAGAAAAAGTCACTTGCGATCAAATTAAAAGGACGGCCGCGTCCTCGTATAATCAAACGGTTCTTCAAAATCAACTATCCACGGAGTAGCCTGGAGGAACGAAGGAGGTTGTGCCAGAAGGAAAAATCCTGGTTGTCGATTGTTATTAGCCGATATCGCGGATCCTCTGGAAAGTTTTCCGTTCGCCGCACGTCACCAGCTTTAAAGCTCTGGGAGACTCGCGTTAGCACCGTGACCGCGGTCCGTGTGCTACCACCACGGGGAGAAGACGATGAGAGGAGGGTGGAAGAGAGAGAAGCGGGGTGTGTTTCGAGTGGCCTATTTCCCTTATCACGATAAAGCGATCGGTGCTCCGCATCAAGCAACGGTCGTTGGGCGGCCTACAGTGCTTTCTCCTTTCTAGACGATCACCCGCGCGCGAGCCACCGCGTCGGTGACCAGAGTGATCGCGATCACGAGGACGAGAGTGCAGACAGCAGATCGGTGTGAAGGCCCGCTTGGAAGGAGCAGTAGAGAAGACCGGTTCGCAGTCGGTGAATCACACTTTTCCAGCACAACAAAAGTGATCGTGCGCTCGAACGGCTGTCCGTTCCTTCCGATCGTGATCGATCTCGCCTCCTTCTCAATCCTCAGCTTTACTTCTCGTGGGATCCACGCGAAAGATCGCATCGTATCGATCCAAGGTTAAGATCGAAACAGGTGGTACTACGTGTTTGATCGTGATTCTTCTCGAAGTGCCTTCACCGTACTGGTACACCGGCTTAGTGTTCGGAGTGCAAGTCGATTTCTGTTCGACGGTGAATTTGTTTACCTCGATCCACGGTGAACCTCCTTCGGTGAACATCCTTTGGGTGTCACGGTGGTGCAGCATGGATCGGACGACGACCGAAGGATCGTCGTTTCTCGGCACGTTTACGTCGATGAGCTCGTCCACGCCAAAGTCACGCCCGAGGTCCTTACTAAGGCGCCAGATACTTTGATCGTTTCAACGGAAACGGTAATCGTTCGCCAAGGGCAAGATGGACGTGGAACTGGTAGCACGGGCGTCTCTCTGCTCCTTGCAGAAGGTCGACGACGGTCGGATAGTCTCACCGAACAGCCTTGACGAATGGACCTGGTCTAGCTTGAGGGTGAGTTCCTTTATAATCTCTTCCTTCTTATTTTTTTGGCACGACGCCTGACGCGTCAGGACGCCTTCGCGAAGAAGAACATCACAAAGGAACGATAAAAGCTAGAGAATAATTCCATCGGTAATAACGATCGTACGACGCAAAGGCGCGTGGACGCTTAGAGAAGTCTGAAGATCGGAAGAATGGGTGCTTTGGATGTAATGAGCAGTTATCGTTACCCGGCACGCATCGACTCCCATTGTATGGCTCGAATCGGTGCATAAAAACCTGTGCATTCGTGACCATTAGGTTGACAAAGGGGGCGGACACCTCGAGATGAATCACCAATGAGCAGTAAATCCCGGAAGAGGAGTCTGTTTAATTGCACGAGGGGTGTTTTAAGTTTTAAAATTATCGCGTAGAATCTCGTGACTTTTTTTTAATAACCACTTCAGCAGACCGTCGAACTCTCCCGATTCTCCAGAACGTTTCTACCGACGTTCTAACGGTATCGCGCTTTTCATTGATCGCGCGACTTTCATCGCGCTCAAGCATCGGCATACAAACGATCCGCTCCGAATTGGTCGATCGATCGAATTTAAAGATCACGACCATTCCGACGTGATCCTACATTCAACCAATTTCTCTCACTGATACTTACGAATTGTGTACTTTTATTAGAGCGAACGATCGTTCGATTTAGTTCTTCGTTCCCTCGATGATCCCGAAATTCTCAGAGTTTCCGAGAGAATTGTGGACGAGCGAGTTGCGTAGCCGACGAGGACACCGAAAAATTCCCCGTTTCACGACAAAAGTCGAGTTTTTCGAGGCGATCGAGGCCAACCGGCGCCGAAGCTAACAAAAAAGAAAAGCACCTCTCCCTTCACCTCCTCTTGTTCCTCGCCTCACAATCGTTAATCGTCCGAGTCGGCCCGTATCGCCCAGAGTCACAATCGGTGTCGTAACACCCGTTTCCGCGAAATTACGATGCGCTCTTATCGATGAGATCGGAATCGATTCTCCGAGAATCGAGAAGGCAATTCTCGTGCGGCTGAAGAGGATAGACTCGGCCGGAAGTTCTATCGCGCTTCTTTCCCCGGACAGAAGAGGGGTGGATCGAAGAAAAATGTCTGCCACTCGAATGCACCGAGGTATTTGCTTTACCATCGAGCTCGTATCAGGAGGTAGCACCTGATAAGTTCATTAATAAAAAAATCTGCTCTGTTTCCCTGCCTTCGGCGTCCTTCACGCGAACGCGCTAATTTCGATTAGAGTACACGGTGCAGTGACATCGAGATACCGATTCTATTTCGCGGAGAGTGCACTCGAAATGGAACAGTTTGTCAGAAAATTGTGTCACTTTCTATCTCCTTTTTTTATTTTTCTTTGTTTTTTTTGCTCGTCGAGAGGAGTCTCGTCCGATCGTCCCCTTCTTCGGGCGCGTTCCACCACGCGGCGCGCATTGTTTTTGCACACGGTGGTATCGATTGAATTCCATCGAGAAGCGGAGTTCGAGAGGAGTCTCCTCTCGCAATTGGAGCTTCGAGATTCGTAACATCGTTGTGATGTAACGCGAGGATTGCGTGTCGTTCGTAATCGCCCAGGTTCGTTTCACGCGGCTCTTTAAAACTCGATCGAACGATACCGGGTAGCAGGTGGATACCTGATAGGACGATGGGTTGGGTGACTCATCCCTTTCTCGTTTATTTTGTTCTTAAACAATTAATCTTTCCACTTTCTCTAAATACAATCTGCCGTAGGCCTTTTAATTCATCATCTTGCTAAGGCGCGTAATCCCACGTTTCCTTTCAATTTATCAATCTTACTTGTAAATCCTATTATTTATCTTTAACCTTTTCGGGTAGATTTAATTATGAAAAGTTGTGGATAAAGTATGCTTTCAATTTTATTTTTAAAAAAGAAACATGTTTTACTTTATAATTCGTAGGAATTATTGATGACGAGCTGGAGTTGTCATTTTACCAGAAGGGGTTATACTTTTTTTGATGGATCATACGTAAAGTTAAATTGTATCTGGAGTTCTCCCAGACACGCTTTAACTTTACGCATAGCGAGTATTTACCAGCACATTTATCCATTAAAAAAAATGATAACGTTCTCAATTTTTATGATTTGAACGTCGTGTTGGATTTTAAATACTCCTAAGATGTTCAGTAGAAGAAAAAAAAATTAAAAAACAGGATTCTTACCGTGAGGTTGCTTCTTAATGAAGAAACTACTGTCAAATCTTATTATTCAAATCCAAAAGAACCTCGAGCTAACCCGAAGTTGGGATGAGTCTTAAAATACGCATTTATAAGTACTCTTTCCAAATTAGCAAAAGTCATTTTATGGGCCAAATCCTTGTTGACCAGCGTAATCGACAATAATCCATACGCACTTTTCTCTCAAACATTCAACTTTTCTAGCTCCAAACCCCACCCATCTCCTTCCTCTCAACTTTCCATCTCCACTATCAATCCCCCACATCATCGAATCCTCTCACTTTTGGCGACATCTCCACATCATCCCTTGTCATTTCATCCTGACCTAGTTAAACGTCAATAACGATCGGCCGAAGGAGACTTCAGATTCGGCGATTGACGCGAAGTTCTGCACCGGCGACGAGGGCGTCGCGAAATTTCGCCAATTCTCTCGTGACAGGCCGCGCACCGAGATTGGGAGATCAATATTCAGCGAACCGAGAGGGAGAGAGGAGCGTTAGGAAAACGAGAGAGAGAGAGAGAGAGCAGTCGAGAACGAAGGTTCGGCCGGAGCGGGCGAGACGCGTAGGTCGAAAACGCACGCGCGTGACCCGAACGGAAAGCTCCGCTTTACCCAGGTAGTCCTGAGCTGCCTCCTCTCCTGCGCGCTCCTCTCCTGCGCGCCTTCTAACCCAGACGTAACTCGCGAGGCGGCCGCGCGGGTGGGCCCAGTGCCACCGCAGCGAGCTTTCGTTTCACGGTGAGAAACGTGCGAGTCCTACCAACCCGCGGATCAAACGTGTAGGCGAGGCACCTCACTCGCGTCTGCGCTCCACCCAACTTACCCAAGGGACCGAGCAGAAGACCCTTCTTCATTCGAATAGACTTTTTTTCCGCTCGATCACCATCGAGCCGCGATTCCTCGCGAAGATCGCCGATTTCCAGACGACTTCGTCGCCCTTTTCCATTACGAGGCTTGCAAATTCGAGAGGAGAACTGTGCTATCGTGTGAACAACGCATCGAGAAGGAAAAATTGCAGGGGAGTAGCCCGTGCCAGTCGATCGAAGATGCATTTGACCCGTGCGATTATTCGACCCTGGGCTTCAAAGGAATCTCGAGTGCTCGCCCTGTGAAGCGTCGAGGAGCGTGGAGAAGCGCATTTCTAACCGGTGTTTTTTGGATTTTTGTCTTCTTTTTTGTCGAGAGAGAAAAAATGTAGGCACGAGGACAGATCCAAGGGTAGGGAACGCTGGTGGAGATTGCAATTGGAGCGATTGGAAAGGCGATTACTCGTGTCGGGCTTGTCCTTGTTTTGCATAATTATCAGTGGAGGAGTTTATCTTGAGAAGGAGGAAGAGAACGTCGTCCGGGCAATTTTTCATTCCTGTTGAGGGTACGTGGAGGAATGGCGAAGGCCTCGTCCTTCGTAGCTCGGCCAGATTCCGTAGTCGAATCGTGAATGAAAATGAAAAAGATAAGAGCGCCTCTCTAAATAATCGCGAGGGAGCGGAAAACCTCGTTTAAACGTTCCTCCTCGAGGCTTTCGACCACCCCCGTCCATTTTATGAGTTCTCGAGTAGGCACGGTTGAGCTATCTCGATCGTAAAAGTTCAAAGGCGACGAGAAAATAAAGAACTTCGAGATCTTAATGGGATGTTCGCCAGTTCTCGAGCACTCGACGAGAAAAGGTAACGGAAAATAAACGAGGATCTGCACGTCGGAAGAAAGTAAAGTGCGGAAGGTATAACTGCGAGGGAATCACCGAAAAGAAAAATATCTACGGCAGGAGAGATTAAAGAGATTCGACGTGGAAGTAAATACTCGTGGACCAATGCGGTATAGTAAAACTCGAATGAGAGTGGACGTGAATTTTTGCCAGTTGGAGAAAAAAAATGGAAGCACGGTCGTCGGGATGATTCGATATCGCGAGACTCGACGGAGCTAATCGTCCGTTTGCTAATTAGAGCGGACTGTCAGGAGCCCGAGGAGCTTGCTCGGTGAATATTGATAGCACAAATAGCGCGTAAACGTGAGTATAGGGCAGAATGAGTCACAGACCGGTAGTTATAAGATCGAGAAACATCTGTCCGCGAATGCAAATAAGTATTGAGATCGCGCACTTATATAATAGGAAATTTCGAGCGACAGGATGAATTAATCATCGTTCGATCACGCGCACTTCTGGCGTTTTTGTCGGCCAATGATAAATATGGAAGGCTCGTTATCGTCGCGAGAAAACAATTTGGGAACCTTAGTCATCGACTGGAATCGAGGAAAGATCACTTGCAAGGGTACACTTTAAAAGCGCCGTATCGTCGACTCGTTTGAGGAACCGCGCGTGGAAGTGAATTTTAACGGCTCGTCGAATTAGGCGCTACTCAATAATGAGGATGTCTTTCGAGGCCTTGTTAAATATTCATTCGTGATAAGAGAAAACTTCTTTTTTTTTCGCAGGTAGACTTTTGTCTCGAATTAAATTCCGAATCGCATTACGCGTCGAGGAAGAAGGTCGCGCGATTTGCGTCGGTACACTGTAGGACGAGTTAATTGAATTTTATCGTTACGCGCGTAAGCCACGATAAGATCCGCGGATCTCTCGATTTCGATGGGGAAAATATAGTCTAATGAAGATAATGAGTATGAACTCCATACCCGAGGGATTCGCGGATACGATGTAACGCCTCTAGTGCTCCAATGAATATTAATATCGCGTGTGGGTAACGCGAGACCTTCCTCCGTGGATGGTACGATTCGATCTTTTCTCGATTTAAAAAATAGTTCTTCCATTCCCTACCCCTCCGTAGGCAACGATGATCATCAGGCATTAGATTCGCGAGCAATTAACGAGAACGATCTTTTCTTCGATAAAAAGATCGAATGCAAAGCGCGGTATCGAACAACAAATTAAATGCAGGAATATACACGTACAAATCCATCGAGCATTTGGCATTCAAAAGCATCAGAAGGCTCGCAAAGTCTCTACGAATTTATTAATAACGTTGCGAACGATCGAAACAATCGAAGGAACTTTCGCTTAATATTTCACCCCGCTCTGAATCCCTCGAATCAAATCGGCCAATCTGATTTTACTTTTTCGACAATACAAACGACAGTTTAGTGCCGGCTAACAATGGCCAGTAGACACATTGTCGTGGCAGAAGGATGTAAACGTAACACTTGTCTAGCGAGAAGGATATCCGCACGATAACGCGCCACGAATTGTTCCTCTTGCACGCGAGTCATTCACGTGGTGAAACCTGATTCAGTGCTGTTTGAAATCTGGCGAACGCCAGTAGCCACGCGTCTTACAAATGCCTTCCACGATTAACTTCATTCTTCTTTTCGGCGAAAGCTCGTTGTCGACTGAAAAGGATGCTTACCTCGGGACCGTCCATAAAAGCGATTTATGTTTCCTGGCGTGAAGAGAAATTCTTTACACCGCGTCCAGTCGCACATTTTTCCTCGATTCGTTCGACTCACGCGATCCGCTTCGTTTTTCCAAATTAATTACACGTAGAGGTTGGATCGAGACTGATTGCTACCGCGGTGCGCGCGCTATAAAGGGATCAGCCGCACGACATCCGAAGGGTGAGTGAAAAAGGCGCGCTGTGTTATCGTGCGGCTGAACAATCGAAATTCTGTTCTTCGTTCTTTCCTATTCTTGCTCGATATCGAGTACCCGAGATATCGACGTGTTCGTATTCGAATTGGAGGTGATCGGTTCGCCTGGTTCTCTCTCTCTCCCCGTTTCTTTTGCCTTCTCGTCCTTTCCATCTCCCACTCTGGCGCTCGATAAATCAATAACGATCCGCGCTCTCGATAAGCGATCAATAATTAAAAGCCTTTCCCGATATTGCAAAAGATTGCGATCTTATCGGCGCTAATCCCGCCGGAATTCTTCGCGCACGCGCTCTACTCTTGCCTCACGAGGATAGAGAGAGATTGAGAGAGGGAGACGGAGAAGGAGATTACGATACTCACGTGAGGTTTCACTTTCAGAAACAATTCAAGTACAAGAGTCTGGAAAAGTTGTACACGATCTATCAGAGGAGGCTGCAGTATGGTTACCTCTCGCTCTTCGTCATGCTACAGCTGGTGGTCGGATTCGTGTACTGCTTGATACTCCTCACCATGGTAAGTCCTTGGAAAGAGTTTCACCTGGTTCGCGTGGTTACTCTAACTTCTACCTGTGTTGAGGTACCGTTCGAAGAAAGAGAAGGAGATTCGTGGAAGAAAGGAGAAGAGAATCAACTCTGATCACTTTCGTCTCTTTGCCCCAGGTTACCATAGAAGAGTGTCTGCCGGATGTGGTCGTCTACAGCGTGGTAGGTGCCCTACTCTGTCCGGTGATAGCCCTATCCTTCAGATCGAAGATCATCGCGAGGAACACCTACCTACCCGTGATGCTCTCCTGCCTGATCGTGGCGCTTCTGGTGATCGGTGACCTGGCGGTCCCGCTTTATTACACCTTCGCCTACACCGAGAACATACGGCCGATAAGGTAACGCGACGATAAGCCAGATTGAGGAGAAAGTAGTCGGCTAATAGTCGGCTCGCGTTCCGCTCGACCATTATCGACGACCTTCGCACCCGTGTGAACACTTTAGAACGCTTTGTAAGCATGCCGAAGAATGTCTTCACCTCGAGCGGAAGGTAACGGAAGATGAAGGATCGCATATCGATATCTGGTGCTGGGAAGAGTAATTAGCAACACATGCGTTAATTATAGACGCAGATCACCCCCACCTCGAGGTTTCTTTAATCTTTCAATTGAACTTGCAACTCGTTAATGCGTTACCTACGCTCGCCGTTCATTAGGCTCTTAGCTAATTGGTCGAATCTTAAAATAGTCGTAGGTACTCTTCGATCCGGTCTCTACGTGGAACTGCGAGCCGCTTAGTTTGTAGAAAAGCACATGTAAATGCGTTTGTTCCTCTTTTGCAGGCCGGCATACGCCACGCACGCGCTCTTGGCGTGCTACGTGTTTCTACCTCTGACGGAAAATTTGCACGCGTTCATGCTCGGCATCACAGCGACCATGTGTTACTTGGCGACCCTCTCGCTAATCACGTACAGAAAGATGCCAGATTATACGAGCAAAGTGAGTTTTACACTTCTTCGTGAATCGATGATCTTAGGTGAACTCGTTTTCTTGCGGTTAACTTTCTTCTCACCTTACAAAATTTCTTCCTCGTTTTTCAGATCGTCGCGGATGCGATCTACTTCATTTGCGTGAATGGTCTGGGACTCTACTTCAGGTTTATGAACGAGGTTGTCATCAGGCGATCTTTCCTCGACCGACGGAAGTGCGTCGAGTCCACGTTGAGACTTAATTATGAGAAGGATCAGGAGGTACCTCTTTTCTAACGAATCATGTAGACCGACGAAGAGTCAGCCTGAAGTTATTTTACAGAAAGCGTGGAATATTTCAGGAGCAGCTTACGCGGAGTATACTGCCGCAGCACATAGCCGCGAAGATCAAAAAGGACTTCCGGGACATTTTCAAATTCATCGATGAGCATAAAAAGCCACCGCCCAAGGGTGCGCCGCACAGGTGAGAATTGTTTTAGGAGAATTCGCATTTTCTAATTTGCCAAGAGAATCTGATTTCTATCGGTTCTTCAGAGGTCTCTGCGTCGAAACGCACAACAACGTGAGCATTCTCTACGCCGACGTGGTGAATTTCTCTGGACTGACCGTGACCCTGCCTGTAAGAAAGCTCGTGGAAACGCTCAACGATTTGTTCGGAAGTTTCGACGAAGCGTCCGAACGTCACAATGTACTCAGGATCAAGTTCTTGGGGGATTGTTACTACTGCGTGAGCGGTGTACCCACGCCGAATTCTCAGCATGCCAAGAGCTGCGTCGATCTTGGTACGTGCGCTGATTTTCCAATAATTCGTGAGGAGAGAACAAAGTAATATCTTTATCAGTTCGTCTCTTCCTTGACGTTTCCAAGAGTAACGAGTGTGAATGTTGCGCGACAGGACTCGACATGATAAAGATCATCAAGGAAGTCAGGGCAAGAGTGCGTCGAGAGAGTGGGGTGGACGTGAACATGAGAATAGGAGTGCACTCCGGTAACATCATATCGGGTATATTGGGTGCTAATAAATGGCAATACGACGTTTGGTCCCGTGACGTCGTAATAGCTAATAAAATGGAGCAAACCGGAGAGCCCGGTAAGGTTCACGTCACTCAGCAAACCTTGGATCTCGTAAACGCTAGCGAATACGATTGTGTCCCCGTGGAAACGCTGAACGACGATGTGCTGAAGAAATACGGGATTCGAAGCTACTTGATAACACCTTCGCTTCCAGACTCACCGGTATCACAGGTGCGTATCTCCCGGTGGCGTAGGAAGGCCGTTGATAATAGGTTTCAAGAAAGACAGACACTATCGTCCTTGCGTGTCGCACGATCTATGCATTAGGATATATTGAATTCGTAGTGCCTTCCTTATACTCGATAATGTATAATATTTAGACGCAGTATACGTGTTCGCATGTAATATTAGATGAACAATTTCCTACGCCACTGTTCTGCTGATCTATCTTCAGGAACTGCCGTTTAGTAGTTTGTGTCGTTGACAGGCGAACTTTGTTCCAGAACAGCGAGAACACCTTGACAGTTATTTCACCGGAATCTCCCCTACCAGCTAATAAACTCTATGTGAGGTTCTCCAACGTGAGGACCAGCGGTGTTAGCGCAGGATCGAGGAATAGTCGACGGCTTACTACCACTATGAATAATTATGCGGACGTTTTTGCTGGCACATACAGGAGGCGAACTCATTTCATGGATTCTTGTTTACGTGATTATCATCTGATGCTGAAAGCTGCGGATGCAGAAATGGAAAACGCTATTAAACAAATGCCCCTTAGCAAGTGGGAGTAAGTGAAATTGTCTAAAAGAAATACAACGTTCTCTTGAATTTCGTATGCGCCAGAATTGATTTTGTTTTCAATGGAGGAATTCGTTTTCAGGCAGTGGTGCAAATGGGAAAATATCAACCCTCTATTCCTCACTTTTAAACAGTGGAGTTGGGAAATACCATTTTTGAGAGAGCCAGATCCTCTTTTCAAATTTTACATAGGCTGTACTGTTTTCGTACTATTTTTTATGGTTCTACTGTCCCTCGTACCAACACTGTCACTTTCAAAGTATGTTCCTCATTAAAGTAGTATGAGAAAAATATTCCAGATATTTAAATGATTGCATAAAATTTATTTCTAGATGGCATATGAGCACTGCAGTGGGCTATTCGATAGCAATGTTTTTCCTAATTACATTAATGCCACTGACATGGATGCATTTTGCTTGGAATCGTTGTAAAGATCCGCACGACGAACATGAAGGACATGTTCCACATCCCCAAAATAAATTGTTGTACTTCCTGTACCAAACGAGTATAAAGGTATGTATGGATTTATATATCCTTATTGCAAAATCAGTAACAAAACTTTGCGAATATTTTAGGTCGTGTGGAGCGCTCTTCTTAGGACAATCCTTTACTTAGTGATAACTGTTATGCTGGCAGCGTGCGCAATGTTTGACATGATTGTAAGGACTATCACATTCTAATTTATATATCTTTTATATATCTTGTTAACTCACATAACTCTTGCAAAACATATTGTTATACAACTTACATATACATACTTAATTGCTTTAAATTTTCAGTTCGAATGTAAAAATATTGATCAGCTGGCGAACAACAATGTTACATCTAATATAGCGGAACCAGGAGCTGCAAAGCTTGAATGTATATCTACACCTTGGGTAAGATTATTTTGTAGGTACATGCACATTATGAATTCTGTTTTAATAATGTATTTTGTAGATACATATACATTATGAACAGTGTCAGTAAAATCTTTTTCTATCATATATACTTCTATCATAGTATAAAATATTCATTATTAATGTTCTGTATTATTATTGTTTTAGCAAATGACAGAAACTTGTTCACTTGCAATTCTTACAAGCTTTCTTTTTTTGAGAGTTCATTATGCCTTGAAATTATTAATAGGCATTCTAGTAGTAGCCTTTTACACGTGGAATGTATGGATACATCGATCCAATGTCTTTCAGGTAGTAGTATTTGTCATAACTTTTAGGTAAACATCTGTGTCATTTTCAGATGATATTTCGTTTATAAGACACCATGTAATGCAAAACGTATTTAAATTACATACTTAAATGCAATATTCCTTACAGACTGGTGATACATGGAACCCACATTTGGATCCAAAATGGGCACATATTTTAAGTGTTGTTTTTCTTACATTTTCATTGCATCTTATTGATCGGCAGGTAAATATTTTAAAGTAGAATCAGTTGATTTGTACCAAATAAATTTACTTCACCTATGTAAAATTTATTATAGGCAGAATACTTGAGCAGGTTAGACTATCAGTGGAAACGCCAATTAACAAAAGAACAAGATGAAGCGTATCATACAAGAAATGCTAACAAAGTGTTATTGCGCAATATTTTACCTGAACATGTTGGTAGGTACATTACTATAATAAACATAGCACATACAGCAAGTGAGAAATAATTAATAATTTAAGGAAAAATTATGTTATTATTGTGCAGCGGAATTTTACTTGAACATGAATAGGACTGAGGAAAATGAACCGTACCACAAAATCCATAATAATGTGGCTGTAATGTTTGCATCTTTAACAGACCTAGCCATTGATGAAAGTAACATTCTAATGGATCTAAATGAAATCATATGTGAATTTGATAAGCTATTATTTGAGACCTCCTTTCAATGTAAAATTGAAAAAATTAAGATAGCAGGTAAAACACTTTAAAAATTACAAATGGAAAGTTATTTGTTATATCTAAGTTTTTGTAATTTCATATTAGGTACAACTTACATGGCAGCTTGTGGTTTAGAAGCTACTCGACGTGATTCAATGCACAGTACAGAAAGTGAAGAGTGGTTTACATATAACGTAGTCAAAGTTATGGCACAATTTGCTGCAGAAATGATGGCAGTACTGGATAGGATGAATGCAACTAGAACATTTGCAACATCAAAACCTTATAAGTAAGAATTTTAAATGAAAGAAAATATATGAGAAAACCATCAAACTATAGGTATATATTTTAATATACCGTTTGCATATATAATCCGCAGATTGAGAATTGGCATATCTCATGGAGAGGTGACAGCGGGTGTTGTAGGAGCTCAAAAACCATTATATGATATTTGGGGAGATGCAGTAAATATGGCATCAAGAATGGACACAACTGGATTACCGGGCAAAATACAAGTGAGCTACCACCTCCCACAAACAATTATTGTTATGAGTAAACCTGGTTAGACCATATTAAATTGTACGTTATATTGCTCATTATAGGTCACAGATGATACGGCAGGAGTTCTTGAGCAACAAGGTATTAAATGTCATTTACGTGGTAAAACGTGGGTCAAGCCAAAAGGATATGTTAAAACATACTTTGTTGGTGTTGATGAGAGACGGCAGCTTCAGAGAGTAGATTCTGTCGAAGAAACTAGTCTGTGATTAATGAGCTATATTACTTACACATAGTAATTAACTGGTCATTGAAAATGAATATACTTCAAATCTATGGAAAGTATTTAAAATAAGAAATAATACATCAATGGAACCAAAGAATGCTTGGAAGGCCAAAGAACTGATAGCAAGTCTTCATGCAAAAACAAAAAATGAATACCTCAAACTGGCCAAGCTAGGACAACGGAAGTGACTTCAAGAACATATAGAATTGATCCAATCATCATTGGACTTACTTATGCAGGATATATTAGAATCATTCAAGTAAATTCTTATTTTTACAAAAATATATCAATTTTCATGTGTCTACATATGTACATAAATATTTCTGAATTCACTTGCAATCCTGTAAATAATTCAATGATTGTGTAATCCGGATTTACATATAGTAAAATATGGGCTGTGCAAAAAGATGGGTCCTGTTAAGGTGATCAATGGACAACAACTTAAAACATAGTGATATAAAAGATAATCAAAACAGAAAAAACTGTTTGTTCCAGTGTGTGAATACATTTAGAAATATATACACTATAGTGCAATGGGCAGACAAATGATAAGACTATCTTTTGATGTTTTATCACATTTATTTTATTTATCAAAATTATATTTCATTGTGTCTCTCTAATAGAATAATTCTTCCATAAATGCAGATAGTTCAAGTGCATCCACACATAAATGTCTTCTAAAATGTAACTCTATATTTCTAAAATCTTCATGTAATTTTTACATTATCGTGGCACTTAACGTTATTAGAAATTTATCTTTATCTCATCATCGTGTATTATAAATTTCACTATCACTATGCATCTCAAAAGCAAATTACATATTACTATCTCACATATAAATAATAATTTAACAAGTTTTGTTGATTTAATAATATTGTAATATTAAATCAACATACACTTAAATGTGTACACTCTGTATTCATTTGTTTCAGATTCACTATACATATACAAAACTAAATGATCGTCCAGTTATATGATTATTTTTATGTAATAGTTATTTATAATCACAAACCAAAATTTGTTTTTCCATTTTCAAATTTTACACTCACACCGTTCTGTGGAATAAGCCGCTGAACATAAAAAAATAATAGTGTTCTTATTTTTCTATCAAGTGTGTGTGAATATGGATGCTTACCTGTTTCTTTGTAAATATCTTTTGTATATATTTTTTAATCTATAGAAGTAGTAAACAACGTGGTTACTCGACAAATTTAATAAAATATTTATTATGATGTATTAAAAGGTGAGTTTTTAAGTCATTTTTGATGTAATGCAAAACATAAACTCTCGCTTTGTTCAATGATGTATAAAAACGTATTGATTTTTTCTGTGTATATCCCAATGTATCCTCACGAACGGTTTGAATGACAACAATTGAGCACGGTTCGGTAAATTTTTAGAAATAAAAATATGTACATAAATATATGGCTATTACATATATGGGGAAGATTTTTCCATGGTGGAGGCATCGCGGACCATCCATGGTTGGCAGTATGGTTGGCAGTAATGTTTTTATAAGGGTTGGTATGCATGAGGAATAAATGGAGTAAAGTATGGGCAATAAAATAAGAAATAAATGTGTAAGTACTTTTTTTAAATAGTACCCATTGAGAATGTGTTCAGCACAGGGCGCAGATTTAGTAATGTAATAATTAGAAATCCGCAAAAATTCTAGCGACGACTATCGCATAAAAATTAGACTGCGTTACCAGCATGCAGTTATCAGGGAAATTAGCATACTGATTATATGTCATGTAAACTGCATAAATCACATGCGCACAAATGCATGCAATGAAAAATCTACTTCGAAGTCTGGCACAGTGGCACATTTTTATGATTCTCTAAAGTTTCATTATTCAAATAATGTTTGGGTGTATTGCACAGATGTACTAACTGTTGAATACGCAGATAAATTGTTATGTATACGCATTCACCATCGGTAAATTTGAATAAATCGCTTCATCATTATAAAGGAAACGGAAGATTATTTAAGTATATATACTTCTTTCCACGAGAGAACAATACCGTTTCGCGCATCTCAAATGACCCGATTGGGCACGGGGAGCGGTCACGTGGGAATGCAACCAATAAAACGTTTGCTATGGTAGGGATATGCGCAGACCGAACGAAAACTCGTCCACGCTCGGTATTATTCTCTCGTGGAATGAAGTATAGTAATAGGAAGCGAACAATGTGCGCTAAAGAGCATAGACAATTGAGAGCATAAAACACACGAAACATATGCGAAGAGAGAGGAAGTTCGACAAATGATAAAAAACGATAACAGACCGCTCTTATTGAAATATTGTTGAAAAACTCGTTGTGGCCTGTTGGCTTTTTATTTACTTGTCTAATGGAACTATTTCATTAGATATATTTCCCGTAAATAAGACATCTTGGTTAACGTAAAGTCTATGGTTCCGGCATTGATAGTTGGTAATGACTACGAAGATACGAAGGCCATATTGATTTTTTGAAATGAGCTGAAAGGAGGCGTGGTTAATTTGTGCCGAAATGTATTTCGAAGCGCGAGAATCTTTACGTATCGTGTAAAAGAAGTGGAGAAATGTCGACGCTTCTTAAGCACATAAATACCATACAAACGTACACGCTGAGTAGAACAACCAGCTGCATTCCTTTAGTATTCGAAGATCTTATATGTGGTTAGGTTATGCTTGTATACATCAAATGTTTTTGTTCTACGAGTTCCAATATACTCGCTTCATGACGCTAAAAGCTACGGTAGGTAATGTTTGAGATGCTTTATGGGGAACGTGAAAAGATGATTATTTATATCGGTGAATATTTTTTAGAATATACCTCAACGTCATGAGAACAGATTTTAGAGAAATTTATGAGTCTGTGAAGGGGAAACAAAATCGACAGCTCTATGATTAGTAATTCTATCATTAATTACGAAACATTGCCATCATAGTATTTTATACAATGGGCAGCTGGACAGAAAGAATGCATCGCCGTGCCGCTACATTGGGAAACGTAGTAACTAGTTGTGGACATCCCTCTTCCATGCCACCGTATCCTAGGCGATTGGAAAAGTTAGTATACGTTAATATAATTGAATCATTTGACAGTACTGTAGCAATGGTAATAATAGCGGAGTTCTAACATATGAAATTTGTATCTTCCTCTATAGAGTAAAGTTTGGAGTACCGCTCGATGAAGTATGTAAAAATGACATACCTGGTCCTTTACTGGTAACTATGGAATATATCATTTTCTAATAATAAGTTGGTGTCAATTGATTATATCTCCGCCTATCCAATCAAATTTCAGGTGCTTATATTAAAGCTGAACAAGGAAGCTCCTTTGCGCAAAGATATTTTCCGAGCACCAGGTCATCAGGGTAATATGAAGAAATTGATTCATTTCCTTCAAACTGGAAGATTAGTGAACATGGATAATTTTAGTGTTTATACAATAGCCAGTGTTCTTAAAAAATTTTTACGCAAAATTCCTGGTGGGGTGTTTGGCAAGGAAGGTGAACAAGAGTTGTTCACTATCATTCAGCTCGACAGCATAGAACAACAAAGGGACCAGATTCACAAGTAAATACAACCTTATAGTAAGAGTAAAGCTGTCACGTATTATTTATGTGTTTGTGAACACCTTTTTCCAAAGATAATTGTTGCACATGGATTATACTAGAACTTTCAGAGCTTCGGTTTTAAGTTGGCTACTAATATTTTTAAATATTCCTCGAGATAAAGTTAATCGTTGATTAATGCATAATTTTTTTTTGCAGATTAATTACCTCTTTACCAATTTATACGCAACGTCTATTGGTGTTATTATTTGGGACTTTTAGAGTTGTAGCAGTGAACAGTGATAGGGCAAGAACAGGAATGTCTAGTGAAGCATTAGGTGTGTCTGTAGCACCATCCTTTTTTCAAAGTTGCGTTAGTGATGGAAAAACTGCAAAAATGGAAGATGTAATAAGATTTAAGGTTTGTTAGGAAAAATGTTCAAAATTTTTTTACTGTACATTTTTTGCATACTGGATAAGGTATTCGCTAATGTTTATATTTATATAGGTTGCAACACGTGTAATGAAATTTATGATAGATAATTTCGGTGTTTCAAATCTTCTTGGACGAGAAAATTACGAATTTTATGCTCGTATTACTGGGAGAATATTGAAAGTAGAAGAAGATTGGATTTTCAGTTTCCGATATCCTCCAGACACTCTTGTATCAAGTAAGAATATATAATGTTATTGTTAGTACAAGTACTGGTTGAAAGTAAAAGTTTTGTGTTTATTTTATCATTGAATAATAACTTATTAAGTGATTATTTCAGGGCAATTATCGTTGGAAGCTGAGAAAACTTGGTTACAATATGAATGTGAAAAATGGGGACTCAAGTTTAACTTAGAATGTAAGTACATTCGGCCTTTATAAAAAGTACTAATGTACAATCAGATCTATATAAAATGTAAATATATATTATATATAAAACCTAACATATATTTATAGCTATGTCTCATCAGGAAGAATCGCAATCGACACCTGCTTTAATCCATATGCCAGAATCTCTTGATCTTACATCATCACTAGGGATGATTCCTGAAAATACAATGCTCGAGAGTTATACACGGCTTTCTGTTAGTCTAGAGGAAAATGGTTTTTTTCAAGTATGCTTCATGATGGTTTTCTCAAAAGATTTTATTAAACAATTATCATACATAAAAATGTGTTACGAGGATAACATAGATAAAGTACCTCTTTGCTATTCTTGATATAATACATATTTTAGGCCTCTAGCCAATCGTCAAGTAATGGCAGTCATCATTCCAGACGCACAGGAATGACTTTAGACGAGTTACGTGCAGTAAATCGTTATGCTGAGAGTACAAAAAGCCTCAGCTATCTACCACAGGTGTGTAGATAAACTTTATGAATACACGTATAATTCATAACTAGGAGACAAATGTTATTACAATATAGAAGTATAAAGTAATTTCTTAGATAACATATTTTCAGTTATTGGTTGCCAATGGCAAATGTTATTAAGACTAATATGTAACTTTTTATGTATGTTGTAATTTTTTGTTTTCATATGAAGACAAACTTTTGTTTAGGTACACGAAAGGCAGACAGCTCGTATGAGAACCCGATCTGAATGGTTTTTAACTCCTGTTGGAGAAAGATTGTCCTCAACTGATAGTGATCCCACAGCATTACATATACTTCGCGGATCTAATCGATCATCATCTGGTAATATTGGTGAGTCATCTTCAGTCAAAACCTGTACCATGCATATACAATACATCTGTTTACTAGTGTTGAAGAAATCTTCAACTAATCATCAAAATTACTGTGCCACGTCTACGTATAATATACCAATTGTATGCTCAAAAAAAAATGGTTTGCCACACCGAAGAATACGGAGGCTTGAAACTGATTGTAAAACAATATTTTTATATAAAGGTCATAGTATGAAACAGTACAACGTATCAACAAGTATTTGGTGCACTTGTTAGGAAAAAGAATGAGTAGAAGTAAAAGCTGTTTTAACAATGTAATTATTATACATGCAAAATTTGACTTTAGCGGCAGGACTTAGTGCTAGTGCAGAATCAATAAAGCGGCCAAGTCTCCGAAGAACATCATCGAGAGAAAAATCACGTCTACATCGTAGTTTAGGTCGCAGAAATAAAGAAAATGGAACAAAGGGACGAGTTGTAGATGGTTGTAAGTCACGATCTTTAGATACTATGAAATCGAAAGCTGTTCGAGTTACAGGAGATCAACCTATGGAAAGATTAATAAAGGGTAGTCCCGAGGTAATTGATGAAATTAGAAGTAAAGAGCATACTAGTGTGCACAGTACTGATATTACAATAGGACCACAAGATTGTACTGAAATGGATGTACAAACGTTTCATGTTACGTTAACATATAAGCCAAGAATATGAAGAATTTATATGGAAACTGATGTTTATTGAAGCTTTAATTATTTCTATATATATATTGTAACATATTTTGACAGATGTTTTATTTTTAGTGTAATTAGACGTATAAATTATTTATCTAATTTTTTGACAATGAAGTTTTATTGAATATAGTTATAAATTTATTACTCTACTTCTAATAAAACAAAATAGGTGAATACATACAATCTTACCTTTATTGGTAAAGATTCTCTAAGACATGTACATAACACAGTTCACAGCTTTTTGGCAGAATTCTAATTAAAACCTTCTTAAGTTTAACAGTAATAAAATATTTTTATACAGTAAATCCATAAAAAAGATTATCAACTTTTTTTATTATCAATATACTTTAAACATTCAGATATCGCTGTGAAATGCACATAAATTATTTCTTAATTTTATTTACTTGAATAATTTTGATGAAGGACTAATTTAGATGGCAAAATGTTTTTCTTATCGTTACAATTTCCACGTTATAAAAGTTTTGAGTAATTCTACATACCTTTTTTACTTGGACGTTTATGGAAGATGAATTGAATATACATATGTAGGTATGTACACTAGTTTATCATCAAATGGCCAACAAACAAGAAAATTATAAGTATCTAACATCGTATTCTTCCAAAATTGACTTACAATAGCCATGTCTTGTAAGTTATGTGTATTTTGATATAATGAATTCTTTATGAATCTTGCAATCTATATATACACAAATAACTTGGAAGTCCGAGTTGTGTGTGCAAGCAATTGAATGTTTCCTTTTTTAAATGTTAAAAATTATATCTTTATTAACTTCCTAAATTTTGAGAAACTCGTAACTAATAAAAGGAGGATAACGTGTAAAACAATTTCCATATAAAGATGCTTTTAAACACTGTAGTTATGAAATGTGCATATGTAAACATGCTAACTGGAAGAATTTTTAAGGTAATGATATATAGGGTATAAGAGAGTATAAGAGTAGAGTTGTTCTAATTGTAAAGCAGTCACTATGCCCTATTAAAAAGGAAACATATAAGACAACTAAGAAATCTAACTCTTTATTCTAAAAATTGCATTGTCGCTTAAGTTTACACTAATTTAGTACAATTGTCAATGTAAATCCAAAAATTGAACAATAACTTTATACACAGATATGTTAATATATTTGACAAGTTTGAATGGCAGAGTTCTGTTAAATATGCGTATCAATATCGTATTATAAAATGTTATTTTCCCCAAATGTATGCCTATTTCTATTAAGAAACGAGCCTACATTTATTTTTAATATAAACCATTCTGAGTATACCTATTTTGCATGTTCTCTAATGTGTCTAGTAATTACTTAAATCAATTCAAATTGATGTACAAGAATATGCAAATAGTACATTGTTTTACTTTTATTTAATGTCATAATTTATCGTATATTCTTTGCTATATAAATGTTATTAATTTTATAATTATTTGCCAAATATTTATTTATTAATGCGTTATTTAATTCTGAAGAAATTGAAATATTGAAATTCATTGTGTAAGAAAGAATAATGTGTAAAAAATAGATTTTTGAGTATTTTTATGTAATGTACTACATAATTTATACTCCTGGGTACATATGCACATAATTTTTGATTACAAATATTCAACAATTCAATAAATTGGCATTATACTAGTAAATCATAATCTGTTTGAATATCCATTTGTTTGTTTTAAGATTTGGACAGAGTTGTGTTTCTTTATGTTTTATACTTGCTTCTGTTATACACTTGTACTATTCATGTACACAATTGCAAAATAAGTGTCGACATTTTTTACACTATAGCAGATGTGTAGTTGATGTACCAACTTTGGAAGTGATATATTATTCAGTAGACTGATATTCCTTATGTTAGCAGTTTTGCATTACACATATTATGTTATATGGAATATAGTTATACCGTTCCCAACTAGTCTTAATGACACTATTTTATATGGAATAGAATAATATTATATGTTCTCTTATCACTCAAAGATTCTGTGGAAGTTATTCTTTCTTGAAAATAATAGAAGGTATACATGTAATGAATGTGTAATGAGATATAAATGTTTAATGATAATAATCGAAATGTTAGGAAGGATGGAAAAGTGATACCAAACATTATATTACTACAAGATCCATAGTTCTTTTCTAATCTAATTGTAAACAGAATTTAGCCCAGCATTGTTTAAAAGTACAAATGTTTATTTGAATTTATGCAACAAATATTACTGTTCTAATCAGTCTAAATTAAGACCTTTCCTAATTCTTTACAAATGTAGTTTGGCAATATGTTTTTTCTCTAAACCAATGTATTACCTCATTATTTGCATTTATAAATTCCATGTGCACATTACATAGAACTACCGTCATGTATTGATTAAATTAAATCTTTTTTTATAACAGTGTTGCATGGTAGGTGGTGAAGAAAATTACTAATGTAAAGAAAAGTAAAGTGTGTTCAATAGAATATGTAACAATTAATGCGAATAGTCATTTGAATAATTTTGTATTCCTATGTTGTACTACGATTGTGTCGATCTCCTGCGATTATATCATAAAAATATGTACGACAGAGCACTATGCCTATTGCAGAATTATGGTTTAAATATGGAATATTTCATCACAGAAATAGCTACTCGTATGATAACCCGCAGAGTACACACATATTCAAAGAATGTAGGCTATGTTAAGTAAATGTATCAGCAAAAACGCTCACAAGTTATACTGAAATATTACATGTTATCATTACATAGGCCATTATTTATATATAGATACAATGTAATTGTATGATCTAATACAGTTTAACATGAATAACAATTATAAGTTGTAGGATGTAATCATATTAAGACTCATAGTATAATTGCGTAGTTTTCATATTCTTGCAAATTTTGTATGTTTGAATCTGCAATAGCTTTTGCATATTTCATGTTATTTAAAATATTATTTTTAACCCTGTTTTAGTGCATACTTTTTGTATTCGCTAGTTTTATGTTTTCTACAACAGTACACTAATGAAAATTATGAGTTAAACGTAACATTTTTAAGTAGTAAAGTCTACTTCCGAAAACATTTTGTATTTATTAAAGCGGGCGATAAGTAAGTTTCAAGCAGCGGAATCACTGCCCTGGATAATTGAAGCAGTATTATTAAACAACTGTAATAATTGTGAGAAAATGTTTAATATGTTAATATATATGTAAATGGTATATAATCTATAAATCTGCATGAAAAACTGAACACAACACAATACTATCGCACACGTAATATTAATGTTCCATTTCGCTTTAACGATTTTAGTTATGATATAAATTTCATTAAAACATCGTTCGTGTATCATGAAACTGCGTTTGTCATTAAATAAATACATAATAAATATTGCTTCCACTTTCATCTGAAAAAAGTATAAGCACATCGTCAGGAAATTTTATATCCTAATAACTATGTATTCTACGACGAATCTGTACGGATTGCATAATTGATTTATTAATTATTAATTCGATCTATAGCTCATGATATCGCATGAGATTTATCAGTAGAGTAACTTAAAAAACGAAGTTAAACATTAGTACTTTTGCTACTTGCTACCCCACGAGACTCGGCACATTTTAAATCAAATACAAATTTATTTCGCGCGCTTCGTCAACAAGTAGTAATTGTTTCATATTTGAAATTGTAGATGGCGCGAAAATTATTCTTAGATTGCCAGTCGACGGATCTCCCTTTACTCAACTCTGCGGTGTAAGATTCGCAAAGTGAATTTGAGTACATTTACAGTACGTCGCGCTAAAGTGCGAATTATAATATGAATTAGTAAGTTGGGTTGCTATTTGGGCGGACAGGTGATAATACGAAAGCATCATGGGTCTGTGAAAGCGTTTAAGATTGTGTTGCGTGTTTGGTACGAAGCTGAAAAAGGGAGAAGGGCTAGGAATACAACGCTCACGCCCGGCTGTCACGGCGCCATGTTCCCCCCAAGCGGTGTATCGATATTGTATATTTCTTCCCTGATATTCTCTTTTACTACATTTATTGCGGCCGGCCCACAGGAATTAGGTGAGTCGACGAGAATTGAAAATTTTCTCTCAATGTTGCTCGATCTGCAAGTATCAATAGTACTCAATATTTTTGAGATGCCAGTCGAAATAGAGGATTATACAAGTTCGACAACTGGCAAGAATTTAATGTTGTTGTATTCGTGAATGTCCATAGAATTGACGAATAGCTTGCCAAAATGTGCGAACAAGTGCAATTATTCCCTTTTGTTTATTAGCGTTGCCTAGCGAGGTGCCAGATATAAATTATCGCTCTGCCATGTGCGATCCGCTAATGACGGATAGAGAACGTTCGTCATACGTGCTTATTAATTTCCGCACTTTTATTCCTTTCTCCCTTAATCATTTTCATCGCTGATACATGCACTATGCATCTAGAATCGTGCAATCCGGTTGTCAGTACCGACGTTTGTGCAAAGAGTGTGACAAACGTTAATTGGTGTCTGATTTCTTTTTCTTCTTTCTGACACGTTTGTAACAAATCATTTCAAAGAACAATCAGGAAATGATGTTGACTTTATAATACTAACTTAAGTGATCGTATAAGTCTTTGGCGTAACCGTATTATACTTTACGATGCATTAATAAAATGTTTATTAGTATTCTTAAATGGGGAGTTGTATGAATACAATGAAGATTTCTAAATCACTGTAAAATAGTTTTGTACACACAAAGCAATTAAGCGATCTGTGATCCCAAATATTTTGTGTTTTTTAAATTACGATTTTGATGCCGTTTATAAAAGTATTTGTTATATTATAGACGTGCGATTAAAGATAACATAAACAATTACCCTACTACTTTCATTTCTCAATGTTTTGAAGATATTGAAACATACAGCGTTATCAAACCAGATGGGGTAACTCCAAAACAACACTTCTTAAAAATAGATATGTAAGAGTTGTTTCACAAAATTAAACTTACAAATGCTTCTAACACAAATTTATATGTTATTGTAAAAGCCTCATATTATTAACTAACAGTATACCACTATGAATATAATTTATTTCACAAATTCCAGAACACCTTTGCCAAAGCATGATATTAACAATTATAAATATAAAAAATACTTACGGTAAATCGGCTCTTCCATTTCCTTTTAACATTGAAGAAATGCCCTAACTGACCATCCTTTCACTTTACCGCGTGAATATGCCGATTTTTATTTTTATCGTCGTTTTATTTTTCGCGTGCAATCTTCACAAAATTCGCTACTTTTTGCGATGCGTAAGCGCACGTAGCCAACACTAAAATTTCATATCCAAATAATTTATTTGTCTATAATTAAAAAAACACATCGTTAAATTATGACGTTATCAGTCAATGTCCGCGATTTTCACCGCGAATATATGGTATAGAATGTAATATAGAAATGTAAAAGTTTATGCTGTGCTAGTTATTAATTGTAAAATATCAATAAAAATGCGCATAAGTAACATGGAAGTAAATTCTGGATAAAGTACACACCAATGAACATTTTAGAACTTACTAGAACTTAAAAAACAACTAAGGAATAAATTTCTTCTTTATAGGTACTGATAAAACTGAAAGTACCGAACAAAGTAATGTGGGATTAGCAAGTTTGGTAATCACAGCATCACAAGATTTAGAAGGCATCGAAGCTGATAGTACTCCTTCATTAATATGCAAGCTTAATGTACCAGGCTATGTATGGTGGACTAGAAGTGAGAGAAATCTTACTACCATTAAAGATTTTGAATTTGGAGGGCGTCTGGATATTAAAAAAGCCAGTAGAAATGATACGGGCACTTATAAATGCATTGCACAAACCAATGATGGGCAAATTCTTGAGAAAGATGTTCATATCAGAGTAATAGGTATGAGTATTTAACATTACATGAAAATAATTGCTAAATACATTAGGGGGATGTACATAAATTGACTAATCTTTTTGTAATACCTTAATTAACGAGTTTGTATAGATCCTATACATTTTCATTAAAAAATTGAAAAAGTACTAATGTTGCAGAACCTGGGAGAATAACGTCAAGTAAACATGTCAGAGTGAAAGTGATGGAAACAGCAAATTTAACATGCGACATGTACGGTTATCCATTATCAAATTTTAGTTGGATAAAAGGAAATGACTCGGAAAGTAGTGAACACTTAAAAAACCTTACTACTATCACGCATGTCAATGAATCTTACACTGTACTAACATTACAATTTAAAAGTCTTGCGCGTAAAGACAATGGGACATATGTTTGCAAAGCACATGACTATGGTGGCACAATTAGTGCATATAGGCATCTTTTTGTAAAAGACGCTCCAAAAGTCAGTATAGATTTCATGAAAGCTGTTGGAGCTGGAAGCATATATTTGAACTGGACAGTAAATGATGGGAATGAGCCGATAATAAAATACATTATACAACATTTAAAGAATGGAACAGATCAATATCAATTTTATGCGGAAGAAATTGGCGGTGGTAATTCAAGTTATGTGTTGAAAGGATTTGAAAGTGGTACATCATACCAAATTGGAATTAGTGCTAACAATGCTGTAGGTAAATCTCATGTTCGACTTGATCCTCGTTGGATAACAACATTGGAGAAAGGTATGAGCAAAGGGAAATGTGCTTTGATTCGATACTACTTTTAACAGGATGTGACTCTCAATGCTATATGTTTTAATCCCTTAGATCCAGAATTTGTCCCAAAGGTGTCAGTTAACGGCGTTGGTGACACTTCCATTACATTAGGGTGGACAGTACCCCCACCAGATCTGAATGAACATGTACACTACTATAATTTAATGGCTACACATGAAGATCAAAAACGGGAAGCCATATATCTAGCACAACCTATTACTGTATATGCATTCGTAGATCTTGTTCCTGCAACTACCTACATATTCAAAATAGCTGCTTGCAGTGAATATACCAAAAGGTGTGGAAATTGGAGTACCGAAGTGAACGGTACTACTATAGACGGAGGTATGTGTTCTAGGCAAATCTACGCAAAGGCAACAGCGCAATATTTAATATGGAGATTGATTATAGCATGCTTTATTTCAGTGGCAAGTCCTCCTCGAAATCTTTCAGTGATATGTCGGTATGATAATATAAGCAGTTCCAGTTTGATTTCTATTACATGGGTGCAGCCTGAAAAACCAAACGGTGTTATCACACGGTTTCACATTGGGTTAAATGGTACAGCTCGATACAAAAATGATATGGGACGTTTAGATATAGATAATTGGGGTCCCCCAGATTGGAGTGTTTATCAAAACAATGCACTATATCATCAGATACCGCCTAATACAAATTATACGGTATATTTTTTGTTTATGCTGAAAAAATAGATTACATAGATGGCTATGAAAATATTTAAAATAGAGTATATTTATTTATTGTGTTGAATTTTCTTATGCTCGGTAACTTAAACCACCTTTGTTTAGACTCTCATATTGATTAACTATATTTTATGTTACATTGACAAATATTATTTAAGTTTATATAAAATTACCTTATCTATGTACAGGTACGCGTACATGGAGTAACTAGATCTCGCATTCCTGGAAAAGATGCAGTTGGTAATTGCACAACACCAGTTACAACACCTGACAGAGATAATTTAAACATGCGAACATGGCGGAAAGTGGAAAGTCAGGGCAGACAGTTATTCAAACTGTACCTTCCAAGAATCTCGGAAAGAAATGGTCCGATCTGTTGTTATCGCATATTTTTAGTGAAACTTGCTCCGCAAAAAACTGTTACGGATCTGCCATCGCCAGAAGAAATAAGCGTGTATTCTTATCACCATGTGCATAATTCTCCCTTGGGTGGTGTATATCTTGCTGAAGCTTTTGATAGTGATCGTTTTATATCTGAAATTTTCCTTGGAGACGGAGTATCAGCTAATACTAGCACATTGTGTGATCGATGTATTGGTCTTCGACCTAAGCCACTTCCACCATTACATTTTTCGCCGGATGTTCAAACGTCCACAACACCGATTAATGTAACATCTGCAACTAATACTATTTCTGCAACGGACACAATGGGTTCAGGATTTGTACCTACAACTGCTTCGAGTGTTGATACAACAATAGTAAGCGCAATAAAGAATGGCACCCATATGTTAGTACGCAAAAGAAGAGAAAACTTATCTATGGTAAAAGCAGTACTACCTAAACCACCTCTAGAGGCCACAATCTATCTTCCTCAAGATGGTTTTCTGGATAGAAAAGCGAATTATAGTGGTTTTATTGAAGTCGTGGGTATGTATCAATAATATATTTTCATGATCAATGCAATCCATTTATTTTATGTATTCTTTACAGTTTTTGGGAATAATGATGAACTGTTAACAGCCTACAGTAATTACTTTCATGCTCTTTACGGTGGGCAGGAACCACGCAGTGTTACTGTTGCAGAAATGTCTACCCTTGCAATTATCTTACAAATTTCTATAGCCTTAATATTAATTATTATTGTCCTTTTAATTGCACTTTGTGTGTTACACAAATATACAAAACGAGCACAGCAAAGGGGTGAAGAAATTATAACACTAAGAAATAGTTTTCGGTGAGTATTTGGAATTCATGTACTTTGTATGTAGACAGACATAGTTTCACCATATTTAAATTCGATCCACAAAAAGGCGTAAGATGTTAAAAGAGTACAGCCTTTAACTCATAACAATTGTTGGTCATGGTGAGAATTAACTGTCAATTCCCGTCTTTTAATGAATACCTCTCTGTAATAGGCATCTTTGTAGAAGCCTTCGTGGAAGACACCAGCTCGTAACTGCGAGTCCACCAGATATGCCGCCAATTCCTAAAAGTGAACTTCTTCAGGCATACCTTGAACGACACCGCAATTCCGATTATGGTTTCCAACACGAATTTGAATTATTACCTGATAAATTTACAGACCGCACTACACGTGCCTCTGAAGCAAGAGAAAACTTGTATAAAAATCGTTACCCAGATATTAAATGTTATGATCAAACTAGAGTACGTCTTGCACAAATCGATGGTATCTGTGGATCGGACTACATCAACGCAAATTTCGTTTTGGGATATAAAGAGCGCAAGAAATTTATATGTGCACAAGGTCCCATGGAGAATACTGTTTGCGATTATTGGAGAATGATCTGGGAACAACATCTAGAATTAATACTTATGCTAACTAACCTCGAGGAATATTCAAAAACAAAATGCGCAAAATATTGGCCAGACAAAGGCGAAACAAAAAATTTTGGCGATATTACAGTTGAGCACACGAGAGAAAGAGCCTATTCGGACTACATTGTACGGGAATTAAAAATGACACGTATTGGTGAGCGGGATGCGCGTACTATTGTTCAGTATCATTTTCTTGTTTGGAAAGACTTTATAGCACCAGAACATCCTCATGCAATATTGAGGTTTATCAAACGAGTAAATGAAGCTTATTCATTAGAAAAAGGTCCCATATTAGTACATTGCAGCGCTGGTGTTGGCCGAACAGGAACATTGGTTGCATTAGATTCTTTATTGCAACAATTGGCAGAAGAAGGTCAAGTAACCATCTTCAATACAGTATATGATCTAAGACATCAACGGAAGTTTTTGGTACAATCTTTAAAACAATACATTTTTATTTATCGTGCTCTAATGGAAATGGCACAATATGGAGATACTGAAATCCCAGCATCCCAACTTAAAGCTACTATTGCAAAATTGCGGCAAAGAGATAACGGTAAAGAAAAATGCAGAATGGAAGAAGAATATGATGTAAGTGTACATATAACGCACTTCAATCCTATTTACTGATTTTCAAAAAATTTCTGATATAGTCGGAGATATAGGACATATATGTGATGAAATAGTTGCAAATGTATAAAAACCTTTTCATTATATCTGATTGCAGAAAATAAGTTCGGTGTTAGAGGATCGTAAATCATTCTCTGTAGGCGGAGGTGAAGAAAATAGATCGAAAAATAGAAGCGAATTGGTGATACCGTATGACAGAAATCGTGTTATTCTAACCCCTGTTTCCGGTAGGGAACATTCAACATATATTAACGCCTCATTCATCGAGGGTTATGATAACTCGGAATCATTTGTCATCACTCAAGACCCACTGGAATCTACCATTGCTGACTTTTGGCGAATGATTTCGGAACAATGTATTTCAACAATAGTTATGCTATCCGACGTGAGTATGATATAGTTTTTGCTTGTTAATTTATATTAGATATATCATTTCATTATTAGAGATATTATACTTTTTCCTATTTCAGTTAAATGAAGGTCCAAGGAAGTGCCCTCGTTATTGGCCAGACGATGAAGCTGTATATGATCATATAAGGGTTCGATACATTCAGAGTGAAAGTTGCCCATATTATACACGCCGTGAATTTTGCGTTTCTAATACAAAGACTGATGAAAGTGTAGTTGTGAAGCAATATCAGTATCATGGGTGGCCAACGGTGGAGGGCGAAGTACCTGAAGTGACCCGCGGACTTATTGAACTTGTAAACCAGACACTCATAAGTGATACAGAATCGAGCGGTTCTCTGGTGGTACATTGCGGTTATGGCTCTGATAGGAGTTCCATGTTTGTAGCCCTTAGCATACTAGTTCAGCAATTACGGACGGAAAAACGCGTAGACATTTTTACAACAACAAAAAAACTACGTTCACAAAGACACGGGATGATCAGTGCTTTCGTAAGTTTCTATGTTTTATCAACGATTTTCACAGAATAGCACTAATAGTCTATACACATACAGCGTATTGTTCCGCATTTATGACATTGCTTTTGTCAACTGCTATATGTAAAAGTTTGTACGCATTAAGCAAAATTCCAATAGACATGTACACAGTTGATAGTTTGTTCTATTTTCTGTTACAGCCCCAGTACGAATTTCTACATCGTGCTATTGTGAATTATTCAGATCTCCATAATCTAGCAGACGATGAACCAGCTTCATAATATTAAGAAACGTAAGTTCGAGTAATTTATAATATTTCGCCTACATCATGCGTCGAGAGGACATGCGCATGAGAACTTCATAGATGCTAAGTGTTTGAAGATATTGTGAATCTTCAAGTAAATGTACGTTGGACCAACCAAAGAGGATTTACCGACGCACCGATAACGGAATAAAACATCATTTAAAGAATGTCGCAAAAACGTAAAACTTTTGTAAAGTAGAGTACTAAGTTTATATATTACGGTACTCTCAATTTGCATATATTAAAGCGAATGTAATGTCTACTCATACGGTACTCTGCGACAAACGGCCAATATTATATATTCATAAATCTGTACGATCACCGTGAATATATAACTAGTTTAAAGCGGGCTATGAATAATTTTATCTGGCAATTAGTTAATGCTGTGAAATGTTGTATAACAATGACGTACTATGCACCCATTGATGTTATGAAACTGTTTTAGGAAGTATGTAGTATCAATAGCAGACTAATACCAGAAGGATCTGCTAATATAAAGTGCACAGAATAAACAAATTTTTCAATGTTATACTTAAGTTTACACAATGGACATTCATGTAAATAATTTATACTATGCAGTCAGTTTATTCGAATCATACTACGTGGAACAGATAACATATAAATTGTATTTATACGACAAATTTTCCTATAAAGTGCATATAGTTTGTCATACTTCAGTGCCAACTGACAAATAGTTTACGTAACGACTAAGTGCGCACAACGCATAGTATGACTTTAATTGAGGATTAATCAGTGCTCGCGTACTTCCTACAACTTTCATTAACGTGTGTTATTATCCTATCATCTAGTGACAAGAAAGAGACATTGCTATTATGATCTGCCATATGTTACAATTACCACTAGTGTCATAATTATGTGAGCATGCAAGCGTGTATGTTTATATACATATGTTATATACATATAAGCATACCTGCAATTTTCTTCTAAAGAAAGACTGATATTTTTATTCAGTTTTAAATGTGCAACTTCAGGTGCATATTTTGTTTGCGCGAGGTGTGAATTACGGTGAATTGTAGCAAGTGAAAAATCATTTTTTTACATTTCATACGTGGAAAGAAATTACAGATACCTGTGCGACTTGTTCGAAATGTGCTTTTCGAGTCCTGGTGAAAATATCTCATGCGAAGCAGGACTTGTAGCACGCACAAGAACACGATTATAAACCATGTAATTCATAGCGAATAATGTTAAAGTCGAAGATTAAAATAAAAAGAACTGACGAACTTAATATTACGTCAAGACAGATGAGTTTTAGATTAAGGAAGAAGAGAAAAGATACTTTATTCGTTCGCACGCTCGTTCATTTCTAGTCAAGGGTAACTCCAACAGGCGCGCTACCACGCCATGGTATTATGGCAGGAGACAATCACATTAACCTGACTTATATCACATCGGTCGTTAATGTTGACATTTCTTCCCACTTGAATTCAATGTTATTTTGTTTCACCTTTAACAACATTGTAACACACTGTCTAAGTGTGCATGTATTCTACTAGAGTTTGCCAAAACTATAATTAATGCTTATGGTTTATAAATTTTTTGAAGCCGACCATGTTCTATAATTAATTATATCTAACATTATGATTGCCTATCGCTATTGCTATTAATGAACGAAGTGACAATGTTTTTTTTATGGCCTCAGTAGTAGACGGATTGTTAGATGTATGTTCCGCAGAAATGCATGCAGCGAACATATCTTTTCCATTGCGCATACGCGAGAAAGAGGAATGTTAACGAGTATGTTTACCCACTAATTCTGACGTATATACAACCGGCATTTGCACAGATTATACATAACAAATATTTTTTGGAAGCCGTGGAAAATTACACTTTTATCATACTTTAACGAAGCAGCGGCAATACTAAAAATTACAATAATATACATGTACGAGTAAGTTTATTTGATAATCTAGTGAATCTTCGGCATCTGAATAGTGTTTCATCATAATAGCCGGTATTTTATTGCCATGCGAATAACCGAAAGATAAGTGAATGTTTAAAAAATATATTAGACAAAATGTTTCACCAGAGGGGAATTTTAATGATATTGACTAGGAAATTATTTATGAACTAAATCATTTGTACTTTTGTACAGTTTTTATTATACTTAACTTTAAGAGGAAGTATTGGACGCAAAGAGAAAAGCATACAAATTTCGAAAAATGTCCGGAAATGACGCATTATATACTACAAACTGTTTATTAGACGGATATATTATTTATAAGTTCATTAGGGTATTTACGATTATTACGGACTGCAAATATTGTTATATATATATATAAAAATCTTATTTTTTATTTTGCAAATTTCTATGTATCAGAACATTGTATCTTAGATTTAATTCAATGATTTTATGTAAATATTATGAAGCTCTGTTTAAAACAGGTGTCAACATTTAAAGTATTAATTTGATATAAGACGACTGCTGCTTGAGCTGTAACTAACTATCAATAGAACATTTCTATGATGCGCATATGCGTACAAGTTGACAATATCTTATTTCAACCGTTACATTCTAGTACTAATACCAGTTTTAAAATAAACCCCAGTAATTTAGTAACTGTAAAATATTCTTATTGATGCTACAACGTAAAACAACAATTGCATTATGAGTTTGTATTTTTAAAATAGGTGGAAGTATTATTTTCCATATTCGTACATGTGTCCCTGGAAAAAGTGAATTATGAAGCGCACAAAACTGATACAATTAATATTTATCACTGTTTAAGGAAAACTTCAATGCACAAAATTTAACAAATATCTTTTTTGCTTTGCATACTTTTTCGTGCGTCAATGTATTGTAATATTTATTATGCATAAAAGTTGCTATAATACAATATTCAGAGCTGCTTATCATCAGTTTTTGTGAATTGAAGTTTTTTTTTTTTACTATATACTCGCATTAACATCATCACAGAAACTAAGCAAAAGTGTGGAAACGTAACATTATTGTGCATCAACATAATATAATTTCAGAGTCAATGTGATAAATATTTTGCTATTTAAAGTATTTAAATAAGTGACGTGCACGAAGAATTATTGGAACAGAATCATGACATGTGTGATATACTATTTGAAAAACGTTCCAGTTTAATTTTGACTTCCCCCAATAAATCTGATTACTTTGGATAAAAACGAAATTCAAAGTGCATACGATTAATATTATTTCCTCAAACGCTCTCTATGTTTTCTTTTTACCGCATATATATATATTAATGTAATGCGTTTTCCATGTGTACAAATTTAAACAATACTGTTTCTTAAAAAAATCGCGATTCTGATATGAACGTCCCCAAATCTTGGCAATAAAAGATATAAAATCATTATAATTTCTATCAATTTCTTCTTAGTGGTTTCACAGTAAATTTAAAAAACACTAATGATTGTTCTTTACGCGTAAAAATATTTAAACCTTTTTTACCGCCACGAAACAAATCGTTTACTTTTGCCACCGAGGAGAGATTGTTAAAGAGATTGTCATTAGCGCCCGTGCATATATGTAATACTACTATATCGCTAATGGACTTAAGAGGCGACGCAAACACCACGGTGCAGACATATATATCAACCTCTCACTCTCACCATAGTTATCTATCCTCTCACTTCGTACTTCGGCGCAACTGCGCATGCGCATATATTCGAAAGTACGATGTTCTGTCTCACTTTCTCGGCGTCGCTCCCGCTTATAGGAAATATACGTGGCTAGCAATATAGGAGTAATATAGAGATTAGAGATACGTGGCTATTACTAGATTACAATAGGTGGCTTATAGAGATTACATATATGAGTAAATTATACTTTACTGAAATGTGTGCAGTCACCGAGAAGAAATTGTTAAAGAGCGCTTTTTATTTCGCCAGTTTCCAGAGTTAATTGCAGTGACCTGTTTCATCAACGTTACTTCTGGAGTTGTAATATTATAAACTATGCTGATTTGCTATGTATGTACTTATGGAGTCGTAATGTAAATTATGTTGCTTTGCTATGTAGTTACTCCAAAAGGGCGCTCAACACAGTTCTCGACCCTCCTAGACGCACAAGGACGACCCTCTTTAACAATCACTCCTCAGTGCTTTTACAAACGTCGACTTTCTTTGTCGATATCTTCACGGCACCGATATTTCCACGAAAGCACATCTTGGATTTATATAATTCATTGTTGAGTCTGCGTCAGTTTGTGTACTTCTGCTATCTACATGTCGCTGGAGTATCGGCATCAATTACTATGGCGGAATTACTTTTAGACCCAAATATTCGTGGATGGGTTTTTTTACCGATTGTTGTAATCACATTTCTCGTAGGAATTATCCGTCATTATGTTTCCATATTACTGTCGTCCCAAAAGAAGGTTGAAGTTCATCAAGTGCAGGACAGGTGTGCGATTTATTCTTGACTAGCCACTTTACTGATCTAGCAATTGTGTACAAATAGTTTCGCTAAGTATGTTTAAGCAAATATTCCCGGCTCCAGCTAATAAGATTTGGAAATATTGTGCTTATGGTGATACAATTAAGAATATTTTTAATGTACTTAATTATTGTATTTTAATAATCAATGACCTAATTTCCATTCAACAGCCAAGTGATGATCCGTTCAAGACTCCTGAGAGAAAATGGACAATACATTCCTAAAAGTGCGTTTATTATGAGGAGACACTTTTTTAATAACGAGGAAACAGGATACTTTAAAACTCAAAAACGTGCTCCGGTATCACAGAATCCTATGACCGACCCTAACATGATGACTGACATGTTAAAAGGAAATATAACGAATGTTTTACCAATGGTACTTATAGGTGGATGGATCAACTGGATGTTCTCCGGTTTTGTCACAAGTGAGTGCACGAATACATAGGTGCTTACCACGTATTCATTTCTCATTAGGTTCGGTACACTCATGAGCATATTTCAATACTCGTAATGCAAAGATTATTGGAAGGAATTGTATATGTTCACTGGGAATTGTTTTTTCATACTTTTACATTGTTATTATAAATTTTGCATTTCATTTACAGCTAAAGTGCCATTTCCTTTGACCTTACGCTTCAAACCAATGCTACAACGAGGTGTGGAATTAGTTACATTAGATGCCGCATGGGTGTCTTCGGCATCTTGGTACTTTTTGAATGTATTCGGTTTACGTTCTATATACACACTTGTACTTGGAGAGAACAACGCCGCCGATACTTCAAGGCTGTTGCAAGATCAAGTATCCGGTGCGGCAATGTCTATGCCACCAGATCCAAAAGCAGCTTTCAAATCTGAATGGGAAGCTTTAGAAATATGTGAACATAATTGGGCATTACAGGGGATACACACTGAAATTACGGGCCAACAAAGTAAAACGGATACTACAGAGAACATATATCATCAAAATAAACCAACAGAATGAATGTGTACGTGTCTTTGAGTTAGCAAACACATTTGACTCGATAGTTGAATGTAAATAAAGTCGTGAATATTGTAAGTTGAATGGTATTCAAACGAATACGTTGGTATTTATAATCATGCTTGTGAAATGAAGCAAAGGATCAAACTGTTTCCCCTTCAGTAATAATTGAAAAGTCTATAACAAATGTGAAAAACGTTTGTATAATAATTGGTACAAAGCTAAATAAATTTGTTGAACATAGTTACCTAAAATTTAAAAAATTTTATTGCTAATTTATAGCACGATATGTTGCACCTATATCAAGTTAGCAATTACTCTTCGCATCATCCATATTTGTCAACTGTATTTTTTAAAGATTAATAGACCAAAATTTTATACAGTCTTAATTGTATATATACAATACATATTGAAATGTTATCTTGAACGCTAAAATAAATTTTGCACAATCTTAATTTTCGCAATATATACAACATTTTCTAACCTTCGGTATATAACGAAATAACTATATTTTCCAGTCAAATAGAAAACGTAGTCTGCAAAGGTTGTAATAATATATAAATTATATAACAACTATAAGCTGTTGCTGTTATTTCAAAATTGTTCGAGCATTTTCAAAGTATTATAAGAAAAACAATATCAAGTACTTTGTTTATGTTTATCAAATTAAATTTATTTTTAATGGAATCTTAAATGAAAAATATTTCGATAAATTTTTGTAATATCTGAATATTATACTTTTTATTTCCTTAAATTTTTGGTATATAAATTTCATGTTGAATCATTATGCATGTTACGATAAATATATTCCAAAAGGTGCTTTCCTTTTACCGCTATGATCAGATCATATCACATCATTTCAGAGGTACACATGAATCGATGAATCTGATTGGATCATGTAACGTAGACGAGAATATGTTTGGACAAATTAAACTGAAGTTATCTGAATATTTCACTTCAGCTGTAAAAGGAAAGCAGCTACTACTTTCTGCATTCTGAAATGGTCTATGGCGAAGCTGTGTGCAAACTTGCCGTACGTTGATTTTTTAAATGTGAATTTTTGATGTAAACGCAAATGTAAAAGAAGAATGCAGAGGCGTATAACAAAAATTCATTTGTGCGGCTAATGACATGATATAAAATGAAAAAATGGCGGACATACTAACTCCGTTCGTGTATTGGGCTCAAACAGAAGGTCAAGTTACATTAAAAGTAGACTTGACGGATGTTAAGGTAATAGAACTATCTAAAAATATATTCCTTATATCAGTATTAAACATAGTATTATAAAATTAACAACAGCCTTTACTTTACAGGATTTAAACGTTAATATAGACGAGAAAAGAATAAGATTTACCGCTCATGGTCAAGGCGCCAGGGGACTCAATAATTATGGATTTATTCTTGACCTTCATTCATTAATTGTGCCCGAGGTTAATACGTTTATTTTATTCTAGCTACATGTACAATGCGAGTTTTATTAATTGTAACTGTAATTGTTTTGAATACAAATGTTATAGGCAAGCGATTACAAGGTAATTGACCGGCAAGTAGATGTGATTTTAAAGAAGAAATGTTCTGGTTGGTGGCCAAGGCTAATTAGTCAACCACAGAAGCCAGCTTGGCTTAAAATTGATTTCGACAAATGGAAAAGTGAGGATCTAGAAGATAATGAAGATGAGAAAAGAGATATTCATAATGATTATCCGGATATGTATGATAAACTGCACAAAGAAGAATTTGGATACAGAAAAGGTATGAGTTTGCCAAATGTATTGATACGATTGTTATTTATCAAGGTACATGGTGTAACCGATGAATCCATTTATTTCAGAAGACTTCAAAACGGTTTACTTAGTCATCTACAATTTCTGTCAATTCATTGGCTTTATTTATATTCTTACTGTAATGGGTATAAGATATGTTCGAGATGGACCAGGTTTGTATGAATGCAAATATTTTATACAAGCATTTACTTACAAAACTGATTTGTACTGAAAATGTAATACATAATTTGACTGTACATTTTGTAATTTTAGATTCTATGAAGGAAACTTATGCCATTCTGGGAAATCCCATGAAATTTATACAACTTTTACAATTTTTAGAAGTTATGCATCCTATGTTCGGTTATACAAAGGGTAGTACTCTAATATCTTTTCTGCAAATAGGTGGTAGAGCATTTGTCCTATTTTGTATGATTGAAATTGAACCTCGGATGCAAACGAAACCAGTTGTTTTTTATCTCTTTCTTGTATGGAGTTTAGTGGAAGTTGTTAGGTATCCATACTATATCACACGATTGTTTGATGTAGAAATATCATTTTTGACATGGTTAAGATATACAATATGGATGCCATTGTATCCATTAGGTTTTGTATGCGAAGGTGTGATAATACTTAGAAACATTCCATATTTTGAGGAAACTCAAAAACTTACAGTTGCATTACCAAATGCTTTAAACTTTTCTCTTCACTTCCCTACTTTTATGAGAATTTATTTACTTGCCTTGTGTATACCTGGAATATACACAGTCATGTCACACATGAACCATGTTCGTTACAAGAAACTTGCAAAATGTAATGTCAAAAAGAAATACGCTTGGTTTTAGATGTACCTATCGCTATTAAAAGTTCTATTGTTTATGTATCTAATAATATTATTCATAAATGTCTGTACATAGGTGTAAGCTTTATTATTATTAGTACATATAAAAACAATCTGTGTATGGTTCAAATCGGAAGAAGCAAGCATTATTCTAATGTATACAGCAGAATTAAAGGAAACATTTTGATTCTGCGGTAATTATACATTCTTCAAATTTATTAACTAATAATAATTGCTTTACAGAGTTTATGTCATGATTACTTATTTTTTTATAATTTATTATAAACGCATTTATTATCCATAAAGAGTAAAGATTCAATACAAATAATATTAATAATCTACTTTATAACATATGTCAACTAGCAAGTACTTTACCACATAATTTATAAAAAACGACATAGATACCTCTAAGAATCCAATGGAAAGTTGCTTCTTGATGCGCCGAACAAATTAAAACCTATAATTTTCCAACATATTTTGAAGCTGCATTTCTGTAATTTTACACTTAAATTCAATATGTAACTGTATGTATACATATTTCGTTGTGTCAATTTCATGTTGTGAAAGCATATGGATGTTTATTAATGCCATATGTATTTATAATCTAGTCAACCATTGTTAAAAATACCTAAGTCATTTTAATAAACGCCATTGTTATATAAGTGATATTTTGTCATTATTTGTTATAAGAACTTGAACAGTGCATATCTGTAGAACACTGTATGAGAAGACTTTATATTTTGCTTTTCTTTGAATGAATATTTGTTGTCATAAATATATTTATATACTGATTTGCACTGCAGGAACAAAAACTGATTATTCAAGTGGCACGATTGCGCTCTTATGGGGGTTTTAGCGGTTTCGGAGCATGTGTTTTACAAGCCTTGGCTCCTGTTGATCAAACCAACGAGACGCGGCCGCAGGCCTGATGCGTTAGATGCAGTTAGGTGTCAGCAGGTGTCAGTAACAATAGGAGTAGCACAGTACTTGCAGCTGACAGGAGCTCAGTAAAAGTATAATAATGAAAGTAATGTGCACACATATTAACGAAATAAATATGTAACAGTTAATCCATAAATAATGTCGCAAGTTGCAAATGTATAAATCCTGACACGGCATACATTATTATTCTTCAGATTACGTTATCCTTAAAGGGTTGTGATATTGCACATTTCTAACGTTAATTCTTGTCTTTAATATTAACTGGCTGAAAGGATATCGAAAGAAGATATTGAACTTGGACATCGTAAATATTATTTATATAAAAAACCAAGTATCGAAAAAATGAGGCCGAGGTGTAGGTTATGTCTCAAATCTGATTCAATTGTGGTACCAATTTTTTCTAATACCGGTGAAGCTCAGCTGTTACAATCATTGATAATTGATTTTTGTTCAATCAAGGTGAATTGCGCTAAATATTTATTGGCTGCTTAATAACTTCTTTTCGCGATACTCGATATTATTCATATTTAATATTCCTGTAGCATAGTTTTAAAAATACGCAAATTTACATTTCCCTGTTGGTAAACACTATATAGTTACCATAGTTACAATAATTAGTAGCAGAGTATGTCATATTGTTTAAAAGTTCTTTCTGTATGTATATTTCAGATACACAAGAACGATTGTTTACCGAAAGGTATATGCAGAGAGTGCATAGATAAACTAGATTCCATAAACGAATTTAGAGAGCAATGTAAGAGAAACGATTTAAGATTACAACAAGTTTACAAAGTCCCTCATCAAGAAGATTGTCCAGGAAGTAGTGCGAAACGCAAGGTAAATACAAGATAATGTTGCATTACGAATATCTTACGAACATTGTATTTTTATAGGATGCTTATGTGCAAACAGAACCCGTCGACTCTGTACTAGCTAAAACGATAAAGAGATTTTCCGAAGAAATCGTGAGTACACTAATTAAATTATCGTTATATACGTTACCATTATTAGTGTAAATAAAAATAATTTATGTGACTATAATTCTCAACTAACGGAGAACATTGAGCGCGTGCAATGTATAGACGCCGAAAAGCAGACTTCCGTATCAAATGCTGTTGCACCTAATTCCAACACTCACGAAGAAAATCATTCGGAAACACGCAGAGCACAGGTGCAAGCTGTCAGGAGTAAAAAAAAGAATAAGATAGAGACGCAAAGAGTTCAGTCTCGTGCACCAAAATACTATTCACAAGATGGAATACAGCTTGATCAAACTGAAGATCACATTAACAGGCAAACCTTCGATAGTTTATCACACGAAAGGACAAGTGTTGACGACTCATCGCAGGTTATAAATAAAAATGGTGAAACTTCAAACATTAGAACTGAAACGTGTCGAGTGGAGTACCCCAAATCCCACGGTAAACAAAATAAATTAAATAGAAATTTATCCACACGTAAAAAGGTTTCAGCAAATCACACGGAAAAACAATATTTATGCGACATCTGCAGTAAAACGTTTGTATCTAAATCGGGGCTACGATTTCATCTCAAGTCGCACAATGGCACAAAGCCGTATGCTTGTAAATACTGTAATAAAAGTTTTGCTATACCTAGTTATAAGGAGAGGCACGAGAGAACGCATACAGGTGACAAGCATTTCGTTTGCCATATTTGTAGTGCGGCGTTTGCATCGTCAAATGGTTTAAAGTATCACTTAAGGGTTCACACCGGTGAAGCAAACTATCGTTGCGAAACTTGTGGCAAGTCGTTTAGGCGGTGTAAATATTTAAAGGAGCATATCTTCACGCACACTGGTGAACGACCATTTGTCTGTAAAATATGTGGCGCTGCATACGGAAACTCCGGTAGTTTGTTCGTTCACGAAAAGAAATGCCGAATCAGGCAAAAATCTCGCGACGCCGATAACGTTGTAAAAAGGAGTACAAAGGCTGATTAAGACTTTTTAGGAACTGTTAAACATATACTATACTATACTATATTATACTATACTGTACTATACTATACATATACTATACCGTGCATAGGATGCACGATAAGCAGGGAATGTGTAAGGGATTTTATACATTTTTTAGTTTTGCCAGAATAAAGCACCGTTAATTCGTTCATTTACTTATTTAATGAAATAAGATATATACACTTGCACAATGTACACGAGCTTGTCGTTCGTTCGACCTAAGAAGTGAAGATACTCTTGCGAATTTTTAAACAAATCGAATCCTCCATCTCTTCGCAAAGATTCGTTGTAACACAGCTTTAACGCACGGCATCATTATAAATTACAAAATGCGCGACATCCGTTTAAGAATGCATTAGCCTACGTCGACAGTAGTACGCTCTATTTACAGCTAATATTTTTTAAATATTACGTCTGAATCTTTGGTATTGAACGCGAACACTGCAAAAAAGCTGAAGATGCTTCGCGAAATCACTCTACTCTTCGTGCCGTATCAGAGTGGAAGAAGGTACACTTAACACTCCGCGATATACTCGTGGAATCTCTAAATTCCATCGGACCTAAATAAATAAAAAGTGAAGTACAAACGTGAGTCGAGACGACGAAATATCGTGCGTGCCACACGTTCCAGGGTACACTTCTATCGTTGCTTTTAAATTATCAGTCATACACCCGAGACTCTCGTAAATGAAAATAAAAAGTCCTTCAACTAACTTCACCTCAATATACAATCAACAATTAAGTTGACAAATATAGTTTACACCTCGCACATTCCAGTTCTGCTGCAGCCTTTGAATTATCAGATGCATCTACAACCCGACTCTCATCAACAAAAACAGAGTCCTTCAACTAGCTTCTACCCACTCCAATCTACAATCAGCAATTCCTTTTTCTCTGTATCGACATCTCAGCCGACCTAATAGGCATCCATTCGTTCCGATCGGATCTGTACCACGTGAGTCCCAGGGTGTATCTTCCATTGAGATTTACGTGCTGACAGTGACTGAACCACCATCCACCGTGATAATTCGCGGCACAATCGGTCGAGCTGATGTCCATGTCACGATCCTTCGCGCTGAAGGCCATTCCATCCTGATACGTCAAAGCATCGGTTGCGTTACCAGAGTATCCCGAAACGTGGAGCCTGTAACCGTTCTCCTCGGAGTCGACATTAAAGTACTCGTACTCGGCTCTCCAGTTGTTGGCAAAGAAGTCGACCATTTCGACCTTCAGCCTGGTACAATTGTCGCGCGTGAGCCTGTGCAGGGCCTCGTTGCCGAGCCAAAACTCGCTGACCGGTGAGCCGAAACCGGAAGAGTACTCGTTCCAGGTACGATCAAAGTCTACGGTACCGTCGAAGCGTCTGCTGAAGACGATCCAACCCTTGTGGCAAGGTACCAGCAAGGGTATGCCTGGACCAGGTGCCAAAAGTGTGAGCCCATCTCGCTCGTCGCAATTTCCAGGCAGAGCGTCGACGATCAGTCTGTAACGATCCTCGACCATCTCCAACTCGTGAGTGACATTAGCAGCGGCCTTGAGCGATTTGGTGAGATCCAGACGGTTCAAGGTCGAGTTCAAGCGACCTATCGAATCCTGCTGAACATCACTTTTCTCTTGAAGTTTCGAGGCGCTCACGCTAAGCGCTTGCACGGCACGCCTAAGGTTGCCCAGCTCCTCTCGAGTTAGCGAAAGTTCCGCAGCTTTCCTCGCTACGTTAACACTGAGACGTGCCAATTCTCGCTTCGTGTCGGCGCTTCGATCGTCACCTATCTTCTGCTCGACTTTCACTTGCAAGCTCTCCACAGATTCTGCCAATTTGTTGATTGTTTCCTCGTACTCGCTCAGCTTCTTCATCGCTGAAAGCTGATCGGTGACGTTGCAGAGACGGCGAGTAAGGTCCAGTTGCGCGCTCTCCAATGTGTTCACGCGATCGTTCAGGTATTCTTGGTTTTCGTAGACCACGCGTTTCTCGATGGTACCACGCTTACGCGACACTAAGGCTATTTTACGTTCTAGGTTCATCAGACGCTCTTCCACTCGACGAGCGAAATGAGTTCTGGAGTAACTGTGTCTGGTACGGTCTAAGAGTTTCTCACTCTTGCGGCGTTCTTGCTGATCGGAGTAGGTGCCGTCGCACTTCCAGGACTTTAGCTCGATTTGCACTGTGCTCAACTGCAAAGTAGAAAAAAGAAATGGTCAGTATTTATATTAAGCCTAATCTTACTACGTGTTCTTATAACAAATCGTACCATGATGTGACTCTCAGTCACTTATGAGAATCGTGAGAATAATTGAAATGTTATTGTTTTTGTTTATAGTTTAGATTCATTTATTTATCCAAACAAGCCATATATTTTTTGATTTCGAACGATTCCAATTCGGATAGATATGTAGGCAAATGACTTTCGCTGCTATTGCACACGCGGTCAACTAAATCATAAAATAGAAGAACCCAATTTAAGCTAATCCACGTGATTGGATGCATGTTAGAACATGTCTCGATAAGTGATTCGCATAAAGGTCGATTTATAATGTGCATGTACCACAGCGTAACGTAATAATATACCGTGACTGTGTGTCACATCGTGATATAATAGTACACATTTTGTGAAAGGGGTTAATTTTTATCTCACGACCAACTCCAAATTTACAAATACTTATTTTTTTAGCGTTAACTGTCAATTTAATGTAAAAATCCCAACAAATTTTTGGAAATGCAATATGAAATAATCCAAAAATTTAAGTTCAGAGTTCAAATGTGACTCAAAGTCACATTGTGATCCGATTAGAGTTAACAGATGTTGAGGTAGAGTCGTGACTCGATGAAAAGAATTCCTGATTTTCCATCTACAATGCTTTCACAATTACAATTTTACGATCACCCTGTTAATTGGCGGAAGATATAGGTATCACTTGAAACGAAAAGAAAAATTCTTTCGATCTCCAATCAACCCTTTGCCGTATCATTTAGCCCGACAAAAATTGGGCCGAAACTAATCGTAAGCAGCGCTGGACGAACAGACCAAAACTGTGGACCGAACGTACGCGATCAGAGTGAGTTGAAAACCATGACAATTAACTACCAAACATTGCTGTCCTATTCGACTAGCTATTATTTAAAAATACTATGTGATCTGAAATACGAACAACGAGCTTCACTCATGGCATTGCTCTCCAACGAAGAATTTACATCACGAGTGAGACTCATTATTATACAGCAGGGTGCCCAGCAAACGCACATGTAACTGTTACTTCTTGTTATGTAACTGATTACTTCGTGATACTTGTTATGTATTTGAGATGTATCTGTTACATAACTGTGTTTCCTGGGTGTAAACATGAACCACCTACGAAAAATGCACCTCTTGCTGTCGCCGCCGTAGAACACGATGTTCCACGGGGGAAGAAAAAAAAGAACGAATAACCACAATAACAAAAAAAAAAACAAGAAGAAAAAACCACCGAGGAAAGAAGACCAAAGGAAGAAATATACGAAAGATTCCGAACTGGACGCCGTGGCAAGGTAACGCGTTTCCCCTCTCGAATTTATATTTATCGCGAGGGCAGGTGGTGGCGACGGTAATGGTGGTGGAATTCTGGCGTTACCGAGTGCCCTGGCTCGCGTGGATATACGGACAATATGTGCAGGACGCGGCTCGCGCGCGTTTGTACGAGCAGAACTCTGTTGGCCCGCGTTAACTGGAAGAGACCGTGTGGCCAGAATTAAAATAAGTGAGAAGAGGAGGAAGAGAAGGGCTCTTCCTTCCACGCGGCCGAAGAAGCTCGTAGGACTTTACGTGTGTACGAAAGAGGAGCGTTGCTCGATTGTGGGGCCCGGTGTCGACAACCGAGCGAATTGGACGTAGGTTGGAAGGTAGTGGAAAGGGTCTGGGGGCAGAAGGCGCAGAAGTGGTGGCACAGGGGTGTAGAAGAGGTGCGCGTGGAGGAGGAAGGGACAACAACGGGTGCTGCCTCGAGCTGCAACGGCACAGCTGCCGGGCCACGATCGGCCAAAAGGAAAAACAGGAATGGAACAGCCGGCCCGCTGCTGCTCCCTGCCGCTCCGTTGCTGCCGTTGCTGCTGTGCATAGGGCGCGCAGGTGCACTCGGTGCGGCCCGGACCGTTTCGCCCTTCCTACCTTCTCCTCCTCGTAAAATACTAAACGCGCTTGGGCACTGTTGCCACTGCGGTTGCGTATCCGAGGCGTGTGCGTGTGCGATGGAAAGAAACCGCACAATCCACTCGTGTGCCGATTTTTTATGGACACTCCGAAGAATGATGATTCTTCTCGGCCTCTGAGGCGCGTGCTTCGAGTATTCCGCTCGTGTTGAATTGGGACGGTGGATTCTGAAGGGAGCTTGTGTCCTGAATTTTGAATGATGAATGGAGATGCGAGAGGGTTAGATGCTGATCTAAGCTGTTTTTATGATTTGTCGAGTAGGAAGGTGATGATGGAGGACCAGGAGGTAGATTGGTTCGCACGCGCCTCGCACGTGGTTGATTATAGAAAGGTGGATTTGATTGTAGTTAGGTGGATGAGGATGTGTTCTTTTTGTGATATTGGATTTGTAGGTACCCGTGTGATTTGTGAACTTTGATCAAGAGGAGGGTGGAGAAACGAGTCAGTTGGTAAGGTTTATGTTAAAGATAATGTGATTCGGAAGTACTCTTGAGGATAGTGGTTTTTTATGTTGACACATTCTTGGGTCCCTAATTGAGCTGCTGATAATTTCATCGTAAGACCCTTCGTTTCGTGTAATGAAAGGATGAAGGTGGAAAAGAGGAGAATCTTGATACAACCGAGTACCTTGCTAATTTTGCGAGCAAAGGAAACTTTATATTTACCGTAATCAAGTAACAGATTATAACTAGTTTTAATTTCTGAAGACACCCTGCCATCATTAAGTATCCCAGCGACAATCTTGTTTCTAAAATCCTTGTCTTCGGTCGATATTACCCTCTAAAAGATCTTCGTCCAAGATTTTTTATCAAATATTTTACAGTATAATGAGTCGCCTTTGGCAAAAGATTTCCATTACACCATAAAATATCTGACAAAAGAACATTTTATAAAAGATCTTTAACAAAGTATAATACCGGCCTTCTTAACGATCCAAGAAGATAAGAGAAAGAAAGATGCTAACTTAACAGAGTACCCAGATGATTGACCTATCTGATCGTATCGAGCTAAAAAAAATACATATCAAAAGCATTGTTAAATTCCAAAGCTCCTTGCGACCTCTACATAGCCTATCGATAATTTCATCCCTAAAACCCTACTGTTCTTAATCCTCCAATGCATAAAGTATCAATTTTGATACCAAACATGTTAAAGGCCATTACAAACCATATAACTTTCTTTTTGCTTTGGCTCTGTGGTTCTCTTTTATTTTTCAAGTAGAGATCCGTGCATTTAAGGGTTAACGATCGAAGAAGATCAAAAAGGAGAAGATGCTAACTTAAAGTACCCCGATGATTTACCTGGCTGGTCACGTCGGCGCAGACGCGAGACAGTAGGCTGGCGCGCTCCTTCACCGCCGCAATATCTCCTCGAATGGTCCCAAGGGTAGCCTCGATCTTGGTGATCCTTCCACCAAGATTGCGAATCCCTCGGCCAGCTTCGGCCACGTCTCCTCTGAGCAAAGCGAGCTCGCTTCTCATTCGTGATCTCTCGGCGAGTTCCTCGCTCGCGTTTCTCGTCCTGAGGACCTCAGCGACCTCAGCCTTCAGTTCCGTCACGGCGCTACCCAACCATCTCACCCTAAGCCTCTCGTTCTTCGCTTCGTTGCCGCTTCCGCCCCTCAGCGCGTTCACTTCCTTCCTGAATAGGAAATTAGTACCTTCGGTTAGATCGAAATGCAAACGGGAGGGATAAAAGGGACCTGGCCCTTCCGAGGGTACAAGACCCCTTCCGATGCTTCTCCTCTATCACGCAAGAGCCTACACACCGGTCTTTCACTTTTCAAGCATGACCGCAAAGGGTGTGACTTACTCGTATTTCTCTTCGGAAACTCGCGAGGGGGAGAGAGAGACTTGAAAAGAAAACAATGGAACAAAAAACCATTCGAATACGAAGGCCTCGTTTTTAATAAAGATGTTCGAACGAATGCCGATCGAAGGATGAAGTTTCGTTAATGGAACTTTTAGTACCGGAACGTTATCGGGATTTCAGGAGAAAATTCGTGCGAACCGTTTGCGAAACTTGCATACCGAGGCCACGCCGTAAAAAGAGTCGCTTTAAAAAGAAAGAAAGGAAGGATAAACAAGAAGGAGGAGAAAAGTTGGCCAAACTCGACCTTGATTTCTCGGCGCCGCGGCAAACTCTCACCTCAACTGCTTCACCTCGTTTCTCAAAACGATCAGCTCGGTGTTCTTCTCCATGGCCCGCTTCAAGCCCTCCTCGAGCGCATTGTAATCCTCCTGTCGATGGTCCAGCAGGGCGTTCACCTGTTCCCGTAGCAATTTTATCGTGTCCTCGGGACTCTCGTCTTCGGATCTCACGTGAACGCATAACACTGCCAGGAGGCACAGCACCGACGACAATTGCGGGGCACTGGCCATCATTAAGCCAACGAAGCAACACTCTTTCTCACCAGAACCAATACCACTCGTATATTAATCCCTCGTTGATAATTAAAAAGGCTCTTTCGAGGTATCACCTTAGTCAGAATCTAACGAAACTGTTTGCTGCGAGTGAAGCAAGGATCTTGGACGAATTTTTACGCGAGTTTGAGAAACGAGCAAAGATACGGTGGGCACGGAACGCTTCCACGGGGTGCCGAAACCTCACTGGTCTTTGGTCGAAACTCGGTGCCGGCCTTATATCGGCTCGTGAACAAAGGGTCGGAGTGGTGCCCGGTGCGGAGCAGGTGTTCGTCAACACCAGGCATCCAGGTATGTAGCGAGCGTGCGTTCTGGGCCCACCACCACCGGCTACCCCCACGCGGCCCTTTTTCCTGCGGGTTTGCCTCGTGCTCTCTCGGCGCCTTGGGCCAGCCCGGTATCCCCGCCCAACCTCAAAGAACACAACGATGACCAACGAATTACGTGTGTCGTTGGATTTCGTGGCGCACGGCGAGTCGAGCACTACTCCTCTCCTCGGGCCCGCACGAGTTCTCCATTTACCGAGGCGCAGGCTCGCGCCAATCTGGATTCCATGGACCGCCGAGCGGTTCCCCAAATTCCATGAATTTTTCGCCCCGAGATGGAAAATTCAATTAACACTAATTCCTACCACGACCGGTCAAATGACCGTTCTTAAAATTTCGTTTAGAACTTCCTATATACAACGTGATCGCATCACTTTTAAATTTCGCGACTTTTCCTAAAATATTGAAAAATGTATTATACGTATATTTTAGAAAAAGTCGTGAAATTTAAAAGCGATGCAATTACGTTGTATATAGGAAATTCTAATTGGAATGTTGAAAATGGTCATTTGACCGGTCGGTAGGAATAGTGTTAACGTGGATGGTAACGTTTCTGTGGCGGTGAACAAGCCTGGATGTTAACGAGATATGTTAACGCTTTTCCTGGTAAAAGGTCAAGATCTTGACCCTAGCTTGGCAAATGCAGGGTTACTTAGCATTAGAATTGTTTTCGTTAGCTTATCTGGGCGATGTTCCGAAAAGCGCATACCTCCGATTTTCTTAAGGTTACGTATACCGACGTATTTTGATGCGCTGATTACGAATATGATCATGAAAGTTGGCATGAAGTTCGGTTAATCTGAATTCCGTTGATCAAGTATGCAAGACGCAGATGAGATATAATTGTATTTTTTTCGAGCCAAATTAAACGATGCAAAAAAGTTTTTTTGAGCATTGACATTATCTTATTAAATTGGTAAACGCACCAATGCTGGTAACGTTTATACGCGTTCGTAGCAATCAAACCCTAAACATCTGCGGTCCTATGTCGAGTGTTACTCGACATAACATTTCCTTGGAACAGGTCCAATGTCGAGTGTGGCTTGACATGGTCTTTAACATTAAAAATTACAACAAAAATGGAAAAACTAATTCGAACCACAAAGAGTTACAGTGATCCACGCTTATACTTTTGGAGCAAAATCAAGTCCACTCGCATCGACTAATTAATGCCATCTTCGTGCATCTTCGAACGCGTGCGTCGTTAGAATTTTTTAATCGCATTAAGAAACTCGGCACCGAACGGTACGCCGGCGGGCCGGCTGGGCCTGCGTGCTTTATTATGGTATGCAGGCCGCGCGCCGGTCGTGTGCGCGCCACGCGACTTCGTCGAGGTTGAGCGTCGTCGGTGGGGAGGAGATGGAGAGGTAGAGGATGAGACGAAGGAGAAAAGTCGTAAGAGAAATGAGATAAGGAAGGAGAAAAGAAATCTGGCGTAGATAATCCTCGCAGATGGAAAGATAGGCGGACCCGAAGGAGGATGAGGGCAGGCGGCACTTTCATGGAATTGGTTGCTCGAGAAGGAGAGGAAAAAGGACGAGGGTGGAGGTGAGAGAGAGGAAAGGAGAGAAAGAGAGAACGACTGAATGAAGCAGAAAAGAAGAGATGAAGAGGGATGGAATCTTTTATGGGACCAGTCGAGTTCGGCGCGGCTCGTGCACGAAAGAGGCTGCCTGCACGATCTCACCCCTCGGATCTTTAGTGGCAACGTAAGCACAACGATTAAACGCGATTTGGCTAGCAGCCTCCACCCCGCCAGGTGGTAGGCGTCCTCCTCCATTCTTAACATATGCCGGGCGCAACTAAGCGAGCCGCATAGACGTCATTTCTTAAATTCTCCTTGCTCGAATTATCAGCGCTCAGAGGAGGGTTTGGAGTGTCTATTGGGAAACACGATCCTTTGCTCGTGTTAATGAGGGATCCCCGTGTAGAAGCCTAAAAAGATGAACGCTTTTTAGCACATTTTTTTTTCTTCGGGTTAAAAGCTATCGATCCTTTTGGAACTTTGGGGGTACGTTGCACCATATTTTTAGTATGTAATTCAATTTTTGTGAGAAGAAAAGATTGTAATCTTTGGAAGTATGTGATTTTTTTACGAAACTACATTTGTGGAATTGGCATGCACAACCATGATAAAACTATTCGATCAATTGACAGCAAGTCCACACACATACAGCTAATATATGTCACTTGTAAGTGAACTTATTTAATCCAACAAAAAAAATGTATAAATCATTTTTTTTTTTTTTAACAGAAACGTACAAATTTTGAGGGGTAAAAATGAAACTTCGTGGTTCTTATAGCCCACCATTGTGTTAATTTTCAACCTATTTCAAATTTCTCTCGGTCACGAGCAAACTGTGAGTTTATCTTTAAAAGCGTTTTTATTTCTTTCCTTTTGAAGAATCCTACGGGGCGCTATCGTGCACGTCAATTTGAATGACAATCCGTGACACGTCACACATGCGGCCCCGTATTTCAGAAGATTAAAATATATTCTTCTCACAAAAATTATAATAATTACATGGTAGAAACGTGGTGCAACATATTCCCAAAGTTCCAAAAGGACTTATCGTTTTTAACCCGCACAAAAAGATTGTTGAAAGCACTCGTCTTTTTAAGCTTCTACATCAGGGGGCTTAATTGGACGAGCTTAGAAGCGTGTAAGAAATATGCGCAAAGCCGAGAGAGTGTATTCGTGTTGATAATTTATTCGAAAACAATCTTCATCCTGGAAGGATCGCTATCGTCAACGTTCTACGAAAGAAACAACACAGCGACAGAACCTTTAATTATAATAGGACACTTTACGTTAGTTACGTTGTGTTCTTCCGTAAAGCACGAGTGTTCGATGTCATACTTAATGTATACGCTAAGGTATCCAATTCTCCTTGTGGATTATAACACGGCACAACGGGTGACCATAAACATCTTTAACGAATATAGCGTCAACGTTCACATACTCCACGATGCATCCCGATGTCTGGCCTCGAACTGGTCTCTTTTGCAATTAATTATATGCTAATAATTAGTAACAGGGGGAAGGAGAAGGGGGGGGGGGCAGAATTTTGAGACTTAGTCCCGAAATGCCCGGAAACGCATGTTCAAATTCACGTTATACGGCGCAATGCTCTTCGACGTTGAGGTAAATGCGCATATTTACAGATCCCCGTTTTTCCTCTCTTCATCCCTACGAAATTCACTACGTCCACGTATCCTTTTACAGAAGAGACGGAAACGCGTCGTACAACTACATTTTGCCTAGATACGTTTACTACGAACAATCGACGAATTTATATCATTGCTTAGAATGAGGTACGGAATGTGTGCTGCTCGAAGTAGAATACGTCGGTGAATCTTTGCGCGGTTAATAAACCGGTATAATTTAATATCGTATTTAGTGTCCATTGCGTAAAATGAGTATTAACAATCCACCCTAGCGCCATCTCGATATATACTCGAGCTTTATGTATAATGAACAATTAGAGATACTGTAAAAATTTTAGACTTCTTTTTCTGTGTACTATATTATTGTGTTGGCTATTCTGTCGTAATTTAGATACGAACCTCTGCGAATCTAGGCACTTCAAACTCGACTTGTTTCTAGAGACATGGGCATTCGATTTCATTAATCGCAAGAGCGAATAAAATTTAAGATCACTTACGCAGTACTGTCTGCCACTAAAAGTTATGGCGTGCGGATATAGCGATATCCTCGTAAATACACGATTACCGTTGACTCTTATAATTTACGTTTGTGTAGAGCCGTAAGTCCCAGTTGGCGGCCGATACAGTTTCGGAAATGTTAGCACTTGTAAACTGTTGAACGCATATTTTCTTACGCCGATATTCTTCCAAGTGTTCTCTCGGCGGCAACCCTCGCTGCAATTACGAGAGTAGACGATGTTTACAAATTTTTAAGGGATCGTTGAACGATCATCAATAGTCTTGAATCTTACCTTCGCATACAATCGAGAGCTCTTGTATATTCGTGTTCAGCTAAATGATACTCCGTTGAAAGTATATTGACTTGCTCAAGGGTAATCGACATAGCTGTTCGATCTTTGGCACTCTTGCAACTGGTGAATCTCAATCCACGCATTCGTCGGCATATTTGGGAAGACAATTGTAATATTTCAACGTTTTTGTTCACCTTCGCCTGTACGCAGGTCTTCAAGTTGGCCATCATATCGGCTAACGTACTGCTCGGCGCCGATCTCGTACCAACTGAAACCAATTGCTAAACTTAACACTTCAACCATAAAGTACAGTGAAATTAATAACGGCGTGTAATTAACTCACGTCTGGAAGATGCCGGCTCCGTAGGCAGATTCAATTTTTTAAACCTTAAATAATATTCATTGAGCCTGTCAAAATTGTCCGCGTTGCTCTTCTCTTGTGGCTTCGTAGTACCGAGACTCTCTGCCAAGGTAGCCATTTCGTTAATACCGATATTAAAAAATACAGGAGTCACGTTGAACGACAGTGTCTGTCTGGAAGAAGGTACTAGGGGTAATAAGGAATAAATAGTATCCGGTACAGGAAGAATCACAGTTAACGCCGTACGCGAGCCAACCACTCGTGGCGCTGGAAGTTGAAAAGGAGCATTCGACGCACCCTCCGCTCTGCAAATACATAACAAAGAATTTAAATATTACAAGAAATTGTGCGAGTTAATTTAATAGATGTATCGCACCTAGGCTGTATTCCGCACCTAGACAAGGTAAATGTGACGGTGTGCATGTCCTCGACTGCGACTGCCATGTCTCCCCACATATCTATTTCATTTCCATGGTAACTAAGAAGACCTTCGAACGAGACTAAGGGTCCCAAGGTGGATAGAATGAGTAGAAACATTGGATCCGGTCGTTGACACCATAATTTGGCCATTATACCCGTCACAAGCGCCGTAAGCTGTAAATTTAAAGTTTCAATTTTAAGTGCCTCTGAGTGAATAGTCTATAATTGTGTAGATTAAACAAAGACACTTACCGCTTGGCTAAAGCAAACGTCTCTTCTATATCTTACATTACAGACGCGTTGGGCAGTCTTAGCGTCTTCTTGCACACGAAACACAGAATGAGTGAGCCTAGCAGTTTTAAGAAGACCATCCATGGCTTGTCGCAATTTCTTCATACTGGGTCTTAACTCGCTTGTCCAGTCCACGATTGACGCAAAATCTAAGCCTTCCGTGAATTTATTTCTCTGTCCAGAATTACTCTTAATCACTCTTGTCATTGAGTCAACCGCTTGGCAAACTTCATTGAAAAATAAACGATATTAACTACTGGATACGAAAAGATTATTTAAGAAGAGTATTATTGTAAAGTCTGTTCGTACCTTCTTTCGCTTTGGAGAAAACGGGCGTTTGTTTATCTGAATCAGAAGTAACTCCGGAATCTTGCCTAGTAGAAGATTGGCAATTGTCCAATAATTTACTCGATTCTTCGGTCTTAATGCCATTTTTCGGCTGAATCGTTACTACTCCCGAGTTGTTTCGGTTCGATGGTAAACAGCCCTTTAAACTTTGGGATCTATTCAAACTACTTCTGCTTCGCAACCGAACAGCAGGACTACTACATCTACCACAAAGAAATTTCACTTTCGACACTAAGCACATGACGCTCGCTTCAATGTTCAATTGCGTAAGATCCCACGGCTCCGGTTCGTCAGTCGGTTTATAATAATTTGCAGACGGAGAATTGCACATTTTTTGCATATCCAGAAATCGTTTGCTAAGATCGAGGTCAGTTCTAATCTCGTCCTTTTCCTCATTATCTTCACTCTTGTTACTTTCTTCTTTGGATTCGCCGTTCTCCTTAATAGCAGGATCTTTTGGGTCGTCATCGACATCCGGAAAAATAACAAAATCTTCTTCGAGAGATTCTAATGTCTGAATGCAATTAGCTTCGTCTTTTTTTGACGAGAGTCTTGTGTATTTATTGCACGCGCTTTCTTTACACCAAATATCCTGCACACAGTCCGGAGTATCGGGAGTAATAAATTCATCAAAGTCAGGACTCTTTAAGTCAAAGTTGAGTTGCTGAGTAATCCGTTTAAAAGGAGATAGGGATCGATTGATTTTTAAATCAAACGTTAATGTCTCGTCATTGTTCAGGTCTTCTTGCATTTTAGCCACTTTATGTTCTTCTAAAAATGTTAGCGCCTCTTCGACTAGACCAGGGTCCCACAAGCTGAGCAATATCCTGGTTTTGGTAATCATATCTTCGCATATCGGTAACATTCCGCTAGTTTGCTTCTCTTTAGCTAATTTCATCAACGAACGCATTGCTTCTACAACATCTCTTCGCAATTGTTTGATCGCTTGTATGGCATCGTGCGCCATTATTATTTTCGACGTGCCCTGATACAATTGATTGCTTCTCGTTGGCGACTCTTTCAAGGACTGCACCAATCTGAAATACGTAATCGGGGTGTTAAAAGAAACAGTTTGTGAACGTGCATAATTAACTGTACTATTAATTATGCAAAGACGAAGATAATGCCAAATACCTTATAAGACCACCGTTCTTGCTTTTATGAGAATGAGCGGTGAAAGCACCAACGCTAATAAAGTCGTAAAAACCACACTTGTTCAGCGTATCATTGTGGACCCACATTCTTTGGAGATGTAAATTTAATGGAGCAAACTCGAGAGATCTGTCGTTTTTACGTGATGATTGTTTGAAGAAACTTCCTATGACAAAGAGAAATATTTGTAATCGTCTCGTTAAAGTGTATGTAGCGTGGTAAGAAGAATACTTCAATAGCCTTTACATAGCTAAAATCCCCGGTACCGTGTAAAGAGACGGTTGAAATAATACGTGATTTAAACGTACAATACCTTTGAAGGCTGCCAAATTTTCTTTCGCTTGCGAGTATAAATGTAAAAGATGTAAATGACGATCTAACAGTTCCACTTGCTTCGTATGCCAAGGTTCTCTCAATTCGCCCATTCCCGCAACTTCTTGAAGTAGTTCCTTTTCTTCTTGTATCCATATGCCACTACAGAGAGAAACGCCATTATCAATAAATTACTATACGTTCTCTTCTAATATAAATTGAAAAAGATGCTCACAGAAGTTGTTGCGGAAATTGAAAGCATAATTTACTTTCGGCCATGATCTCATGCACGCAAATATCACCGCCTAAACCGGAGTGAAATCTAGACAAGAGGATAATAGTTAATGATACAGGTGGCAACAGATTTATTCGTGCAAAACGTGCTTCAATTCTACCTGTATGTCTGAATATACGTGTTAGCAAATAGCAGCTTGAGCTGTCCTTGATGCGGAAGCTTAATTTTGGTTCCTAATCTCGGCGGTAACGATTGCGAGCGCCTATGCGACAGTACCTAAAAGAAAGAAGAGAAACATGAACAATGTAACAAAGACGAACCAGTAATCGCAAAACAACACGTTTGCCTAAGCCAAAGGACAATTACCTGACTGTTCGTACTCGGTATATTCCTGCAAGGCGTGCTCTCCGTACTATTTCCCTTTTCCTCCGCTTCCAAATTCCAAACGTTGATCGTTAGAAAACCGACGGTTGTCGTTTTGGCGGACTTCAACGGTATCCTCAACCTAAAAAGAATTCGTAATTTGAGTTATCGAGCCACAGTTGTTCTCGAGGTACTCCAAAACGATGTTAACATTTTCTTTCAATGGCTCGCATTACCTTGGCGTGTCCTGCACCACGTTGAAGGTCATAATCGCGCATCCTATTGGAGTGGCAGTTTGACTAACTCTCTCTCTCACGTCGAAAGCAGTTATCCTGAGCTTGGTGTCGGCGTTCAAGCCGTCGCTCGCCCTGAAGCTGACCGTCGTCAGGAAGCCGGGATTGCTGCTTCGCTGAAATTCATAAATTCGTGTCAGACAGCTCTTGTGAAAGAACAACAACCACGAGGCTCTTGCCACTCTGACAAATGGGTCACGAGCTCGCTATGGGGTAGCGCCTAAAAATAGCACGACTAAGGACGAGAGACTATTACCTCGACCACTTCTGTCCTTGCGTATTTGATCCATGTCTTGGATCGTCTGGATTGTACATCCACCTCCAACACAGGATTGGGCGGTCGTCCATGCCCATCGCAGAGGAGATTATCGCAGGCCAATGATATCTCGCATATCGGAATTTCCGCCGGATCTATAAAACAGGAAACATGGTCGTTATAAGGAATGACCGAAGAGAAGTCTCAGTAGTGCAGTCTGTAGAGCAGAATGGTGACAATCAGATGACAAAATAACAAAACGATCCATTCATAAACAATCTTAACATTTTTTTCCTTAACCCCTTCAGACCCGACGGGCATTGTAATGTACCCTGGCTTAGAATTTCAATATCTAAATTTAAAATATTATTGGGTCTATGCATAATTCCGTAGCGAAAATTGAGTAAATTCCTGTCGGAATTTCGCTACGGAATTATGCATAGACCCAATAAAATTATGATACAACCACATCTACGCCCTAGTTTTAAGCATATCTTTGATATGTTTGAAGTATCTTAAATAACGATGTCCCAAATCACCTAGTGGCCCCAAACAAATGTTTATTCCTCTTGGAAAGAAAAATCGAATCTGAAGGGGTTGATAAACTCTCTCCAGCCGTGTATAATATTGGCACAACAATATCAACGATGCGAATTAAAAGAAGGATCCACATCAACGCGGTTCTTCGGCTCCACCATCTCTCAAAACCAATATCAGTTAAATCGACCTGTGAGAATTCCTCGCTGCAATCGTAACATCTGTATGTCGGTGTCGTGCTTGTGCCCGCTGAACGCTTCTATCCGTTGCCTCAGAGCCAACAGTTGACTTCGCATGCACTCGTAGCTGGCCAGTTGTAGTGCCTGGAGCCAGCTGTCTCTCTCCTCGGACGTGTTCGCGCCTAACTGCTGTAGCAAGCCCCCGTCGAAAACTGGAACATCATTCTCGCATTTGCATGGCTTCCACCGGTGTCGCGGTCTGGCACGTGGTGAGCGCCTTGGATCGACCAAACTATCGTGACGCTTTAAACGATACTGAACCGAGTCGTGCGCGACAAAGGCGTCGTGTTCCCTCTCTCCAACTACCATTTGGTTTACTCAGGAAGTGAGGAGGACAAAACAAAGAATTCTAAAGAGGAGACGAGTGTCGATCGTCTGGATAGTTTCGTCGCCGAAGTGTCCACACCTTTATGGTGATGTTCTTTAGTTTTATTCGATACTCGCCTATGCTGAAGCCGTAGGGTATGTGATTGGTAGACTGTTCCACTCGCACGGAGCATTGTTCCAGTATAATCACCCCTAGAGGTTCGGACCATTGCTCGCGCGACTTGAAATAAAACAAAAGGTTGCCCCGCAGTCTGCACCATCGTTCTAGGCTTACTGCGCAACAGAGAAGTAATAGCGATACGCTTATATGGTAGTCGATGCCGTCTTCCTCTTTAAAAGCTAGGATATACCAATGAAAACTAAAAGCTACTGTTTCGTGAATGAAAAGAGGGGTGGGGACCCCGTTGCCGTATGAATGAACGTGCGCGATACGCTAGACACCGTGCAGGGTTCCTGCCGCCTCCAACGCCGCCGCCGCCGCCACCTTCACCTCGACCTCCACCTCCACCTCCGGCAACACCGTTTGCGTCGCCCAACGTGTCTCCGTAAATTCGTACGAATTCGATTGGGAACGTTGGAGAACGTTCGTCAAATTGTTTCTCGCGCTAGGAATTTGGTTTTTCTTTACTTTGTTCGTTTATTTGTCTGTGCGAGTTAGTGACCATTACCTTTCGATCATTTTTAACCCTTTCTGCCCGTGTGATACCAATCGGAATTGCTAACTGTTTTGGGTACTGAAGCCCATATTGCGCGGTGAATGATTGCAATTGCAATTCTACGTTAGAGTTCCGTTCTTTGTCGGTTGAAAATCCAAGTCGGAAAAAATCTCTTGGCTTTTGAAGCCAATATTACGTGGCGGATGATTGCAATTGCAATTATATGTTAGAGTTCCATTCTTGGCACGTTAAAAATGCACATCAGAAAAACTTTCTTGGCTTTTGAAGCCCATATTACGCGGGGAATGATTGCAATTGCAATTATATGTTAGAGTTCCGTTTGTTGGCACGTTAAAAATCCAAGTCAGAAAAACTCTCCTGGCTTTTGAACCTTATATTACGCGGCGAATGATTGCAATTGGAATTATATGTTAGAGTTCCGTTCTTGGCACGTTAAAAATCCAAGTCAGAAAAACTCTCTTGGCTTTGGAAGCCCATATTACGTGGCGAATAATTGCAATTACAATTATATGTTAGAGTTCCGTTCTTTGCACGTTAAAAATCCAAGTCAGAAAAACTCTTGACTATTTGCAATTTCTTACAGTTGCAATCATATGTTATAAATTCCGCACTTTGCACGTGAAAAATCCAAGTTAGAAAAGTTCTCTTGGCTTTTGAACCCTATATTACGCGGTGAATGATCGTAATTACAATCATACATTGTAGTTCCGTTCTATACCGTTTAAAAATGCAGGTCAGAAAGGGTTAATATACGATATGAACAGTGGCGTGGAAAGAGATCCGCTTGAAAAAATGAATCCTTAAAAAAAATAGTCTCTCTTCCGATTATAAAGCTACTCCGAGTAGAGCGCCACTCTATCTACGCAACTGGCTTAATCCAATGTTAAGGATAATTGCGTGCTAGATTAAATTACGCGATATGTATCTCTCGCATAATTATCTTTACTATACGCGCGTGCTATGACCGCATCGGCTTGGGTAACGTGCTACGCAGATCTCTAATTGCAAGCGTTACGCCTCAACGAAGAAAGAAGAGTTAAGCGTACGAATGAAGCGCGTCTGGCATGCTGTTATTTTGAAACCTCACACGCCTAATGTTCACTCACGCGATACTCCTACGGATGCTATTGAAATCACACACGCCACGAACCCGCGCGTCTCGTTCCTCTTGCATGTGTTATCTATGGTATGAAGAAACTTCCGAGGACTTTCTCTCCTCCGAATGAATAGCCCGTTCACGATATAGAAGGAATCTTGCTGCCCTCGATGGCCACCTTAGTCTTATTGAGAGGAAGGGAGAGACGCGTGCTCGGACCCGGATGAACTTTCCAGAAAACGGGAGAACCAATGGCAAGATGCGATATAGAGGTCGAGCGTGTTCGTAATGATGATAAATCAGAGAGAAGAAAAAGGTAGAAAGAGGGAGAGAGAGAAAGATAAAGTGAGAAGGACGAAACAGTCCACACTGCATTCTCTTGCGGGCATGCATGCAAACAAGCAGCAGATAAAAAGCGCTTAGCGAGAAATCAACATTCTTATCCTCTCCCACGCCCTGATATTCGTCGCTGACAAACGTTCGCACTTTCGTAGCTTTAGATTTGCGCCCGATTTTTCTTTCCTTCTTTTTTTTTTCTTTTCTTCCTTTTTTTCTCTCTCCCCTTTTGCTTTGCGTGAGCACACCCCGCGTGTTAATCTTTGCCGCAGAACAATCGTGATAAATGGGATATTGTGATAAGTAATTAGCGTGTTAATATGCACTCGAATGTACCTTTACTCGTGCTGGCTGTAACGCAACTGAGGTCTCGAAGTGTCTTATGCGTTTTTCCTTTTTGTCTTTTGTTCTCGAGACTTTTACTTGTACCTGTAAATTGTACGGTGGCACTGCTAGTAATTAAGCGCGCCTCATTTATGGTGGTACAGGCGTGCGCTAGGGTGTAAGTGCGTACTGTTGTAAAGTACGTACGTACAACCGCACGTGCACCGTGAACGTTTTTACATGTTATATAAATTCTATTATATATATATATATACATTATACATTTATATGCGCAGCGAACACCGTACGTGTGTTTCGCGTATATACATGTAATTGGAACATGTACGATGCGTGCACGTGCATATACCTGTATAAAAGTACACGTTATGTACATTTGAATATATTTATATTCGTGTCGCGTGAGGGCGAAGAACGAAGGGGGAGAGACTCTAGGTAGTATATGGGATTATGCAAGTATGAGAGAATCTGTGAATTGCACTGGAAATTTCTTTGAACTTTACTCGCGTTGCAATTAATTCCCTTACCGAGCTCTTTCCACTTCTCGTAAGATTGGTCATTGAGATAGATTTCTAATCATCGGTCTGCATTCTCGATTATATTATGAAAGTATTTGAGCGTCGAGCTATCACTCCTACCTTATTACTGTTTGAGTGGAATTTTGACAAAGGAGAAAGTGAATTGTTAAATTTGTAAATTGAAGCGTTTCTCGGTTATATGTTTAGAATGAATAGATCCTGTTATACAATGATCCATATTTTCCCATAAATGTTTACCATTGGAAGTAATTATCGTTATTGTTATTGTCATCCATGATTATCGTTAAATGAACACCTTCTTTCTGATGTAGTACACGGTAATGTTAAATTTATTATTCTAATTAATAGTTGACAATTATGATAATTAATTTTAACCGTTATAGGTGCAAAGCTTAGTCATCGTTCGATCATTTTTTAACCCAAACCATTTGAAACAGAGACACTGCTCTATCTCGCAATTGAACTTGTTACCTCGATTAGCATATCTAGAAACATCGTTTCGGCAAAAATTGAATGGCAAATATACATAACTATATACAGCCACAAAATAAAAATATGTATGTGGTCAAAGCTTTCTAACGTATATCGAATAATATTTATTATTACATTCTAATGCATAATATTGAGAGGAGAATGAGAAACATCAATGTGTCTATATAACTGTTTGTAAACACTGCAGCTACCATTTATCATCCTATGATCTCATGCTCCAAAAGTACTAAGGTATCCTTTATTTTATGAATCTTACTACCGTATCGCTTAACTCTTTCATTTGTATGTTTTTTAACAAAACACTGTTCCAACCGTGCGATGAAATACAAGAACAGATATACGACAGAAAATCAGATACAAACAAAAAATACATTTGCAATCAATATAATTACATACCTTATATATGACATAAATATGAGGAAAATTTTCTTTGTTGCCAACGTTTGACTGAAAATTGTTATTCTACTCTATCAGCTTGTAGACACATTCACAGACGATAGCTCAGGTATGGAAGAAAGCTTCTATAAAATGATCTCTACACGGATTTGTGCATCTTGCGACTTATCCTTATACTTTGGAAATTATGATATTTATTCTATCAATCATTTTCTGCAACAAATAAAATAACAAGTGGGTAAAGGGACTGAGAAAGTCTACTAACAAGGAACCTACGCGAGGTGTCCCCCTCGGATTTCAATGCCGTTGAAATATGTTGTAATCTAGATCAAAATAAGGGACACGTTTTTTTTTATACGTGCCCAATCGCACTTTTAGGGGGTGAAACACCCCTTTGAAAAAAATCGGTTTTCTTCTTTCGGACCAAATACTGTGAAATCTATATGAGATAGAAAAAAATGTTTTAGACGAAAGTTGAACAGTTTTAAAAGCGCTTAATAATAGTTTTATCGGTTGTTTAAAAAATATTCAACTTTTCGACATACCCCTCCCCCCCTCATAATTATTTTGCAATTTCAGAATTTCGGTTTGACCAATCGAAAGGATATTTTATTCCGAATTCAACCATATATAATAATGTTACTTTCCGAGACACGGACTTTTCGAAAAATAGACGCACATGCCCTCGTATACCCGTAACCCGCTATGCGCAGCGCTTATCTCACTCGAGATGCACATATACGTCTTTAATCGTGAAAGCCGAGAATGCATCATCGGTATTTTCGTCTTTTCTTCTTTCCATCTAGTTTACTGTCGATTTTGTCGTGATCTAATAATAGATGAATAACAAGCTTGGCTTGTGTCACAGTTGTTGTGTGCGATATTTCAAGTGTTGGAATGCATCTAGATTTTTGCAATGCAAGTTGGCGATATTTATTAATGTTTAGTTTTCATTTGGCTTATTGATTATATGTCAATATTCCACTAATATTGAAAATCTGAGGAATATACTAACACGTTTTCATTATCGTATTGTTATTTCGCATTTGTGTATTTCTTTTAAATGTGTTTATATAATGCCTGCTCTATTAACCAAGTGGCAAAGAAAAGAGTTTGTTTTTGAAAGAAAAATATTGCGACTAATGGGGAGATAATAAATAGCTTTTAAAGATCGAGGTAAATAATGTTTTATAAAATAATAGTGTTAAAGGAGTGAAGAGGTACATGTATGAATAGATTCTGTAAGAAAAAAAATTATTTTAATTTGTATATTATCCACATATACGCGGGAGAATATGAACATAAAAAGCAGATCATAATCGAGTTTGTGACGTTTATTCAATATTTACGTTCCTGAATTGTAAAAAGGAATATTTCATCAGAATAAATTTATTAGTGATTATTAGTATTAGTTCCAATACATTATTTATATACAATATTGTTTATAAATAAAACATCAATTGTACAGTAATAAAATAAATTTCCGTCTAGCATTTTCATGATATTTATGGATAATTAATAGATATTGCACATATGATGATCATGAAATAAATGTTTAATATAATACAAAGCGATTTCTTACACCAAGCGCAAGTAATTACAGCAACGCCGCCGCAAATATCGCATGTTATTTTATTCGATTTTTTCTTAAATCAAAAATCAACGGAAGTTTCAAATTGTGGTGGCCCCTCTTCTATAACCACTCTTATGCCATGCATATTTGATTAAATCTCGAAATCTTGGTGATGAAAACTGATAGTGTGTTAAGGATTGTAATCTTAAAATATAATCACGGGCATATAGTTTTATTCCCAAATCTAAAAGTGTTACTGTATGCGAGGAATATTTTATAAAATTTTTCCATAAGCGAAAACCATACACATCTAATGGTTGTCTTTAGCCTGTTGTTCCTGCAGATTTTGTGAAAAGAACTATATTTTCTATAGAATCTGGTTTAGTTCGTGCAATTATATTCGGACAATGACCAGTCCACGAATCCAACAACAAGGCTGATTTAGGAACATTTGGTCCTCTCTCTCAACCAAACTTCAAAATGACACGACGTTAGATTTCCTGATTTTGATGCTATAGCAAAATCAAAATGATACGATGTTAGATTCCTGATTTTGATGTCATAGCAAAAATGTTATTTTCCCTAAACATTGTGTCTCCTACTCTAGGGCCAAATGTTCCAGTAGGACTGTACAATTTATGTTTTAGTACATATATATATTTTTATAAACAATATTGTTATTAGATATCACGACAAAATCGAAAGTAAACTAGATGGAAAGAAGAAAAGACGCAAATACCGATGACGCATTCTCGGCTTTCACGATTGAAGACACATATGCGCATCTCGAGTGAGATAACCGCTGCGCACAACGCGTTACGGATACACGCGGGCATTTGCATCTATTTTTCGAAAAGTCCGTATCTCGGAAAGTAACATTATTATATATGGTTGAATTCGGAATAAAATATCCTTTCGATTGGTCAAACCGAAATTCTGAAATTGCAAAATAATTATGAGGGGGGGAGGGGTATGTCGAAAAGTTGAATATTTTTTAAACAACCGATAAAACTATTATTAAGCGCTTTTAAAACTGTTCAACTTTCGTCTAAAACATTTTTTTCTATCTCATATAGATTTCACAGTATTTGGTCCGAAAGAAGAAAACCGATTTTTTTCAAAGGGGTGTTTCACCCCCTAAAAGTGCGATTGGGCACGTATAAAAAAAAACGTGTCCCTTATTTTGATCTAGATTACAACATATTTCAACGGCATTGAAATCCGAGGGGGACACCTCGCGTAGGTTCCTTGTAAGACGGTACATGTAGGATTATAGTTCGTATGTTTGCTTCCTAAAAAATTATAACTTGTCATGGTACGACATATTATAATGTTCCTACTGTAAAAAATGGCATGAAGAAAGGGTTCTCGTCATTTTTAATAGCTAAAATCGATGATATTTTTGCCGCTTTAATACATAATATGAACTACTAAAAGCACTGCTCTAGTCATGCTTATGAAAGAAAATTTTCCTCGCGCAAAGTGTCATCTTCTCTTACAGTTAAGCACGTTATCTTGTAATTAATAAATTTCAATCTGATATCAACAAGCACTACAAATATATTTTAGAATCTCATATTAAAAGTTCTAAATATAAAAGCTAACATTCAATTAATGGAGTAACAATATTCTTTTATATATATTGTGACTAACAGGATATACATATTTTTAATATTTGCAACCGCCTGTCAAGCAATGTCTCTTAAAGCGTTCCAAACAAAATGATGGGCTTTACATTAAGTAGGAAGTAAAAAGTGTGTACATTATACAGATTTATTTTCAAGGATTAGACATGTACAATACAGACAAGGGACATTCATGCATTCCTTTGCGTAACATAATCCTATTTGACATTAATGTGATGACTCACTCTCAGTTCTGCGAAAGAAGCCTTCTTGTCTCTCACGTACATACAATATACCCTCCTTTTCAAACTTTTGCGACGGCTGCGTAGCCAATGTCAACAGTTCTTGCTTATTGAATCTCATCTTGATAAGCGGTTACACCCACACCATCACAAATCACCTCTATCACTTGCGCATCCTACAAAAAATCGTGATCTGACAGGAACCTCAATCACTCAACTGCTCTTACTGAGAGACAGCTGTAATGTACATTTTGTCCCACTGTGTGAAAACAATTTACCGAATGACCAATAACTGTAATACTGTCGGAGTACTGTTCGAAAAGTTGCGTAGACTTAAGTCATTTACGAAAGACGCGACCCACGCGTGACAAAAGATTGTGCAAATGCAACAGTACAACAAACGTCTTTGCGAAAAATTGTGAAACAGCAGTACCACCGTTCACCATAACAATGGTTAATAACGTCGGCGCTCGCGTATCTCGCATTTCTTTGGAAAATGTAAGCGGAATACTTAAAAATTCTTCGCACCCGATTGCGTACCGAATCTAGCAGTGGCATCCTGCGATCATTTCCGCGAATGTTACGAAGAGCATGAGAAATGATATTAAATAATGAACCTGACGTACGTAAGATCCATCTGTGAGGTGTAATCGAGGATCGATCATATCTTCAAGCAACGTCGTGTAAGTTTAAATCGGACGAACAGTTCGACCAGCCCAGATTTTCACTCTGTTGTTTAACCCAAACTCGTCGAGGAGAATACATCGTATTACGAACATCAGCACTCCCTAAGTAGCGCGGCACAGAAAGTAAGGAAACATTAGAGAACCACGGGACAATCATAGCTATTTACCGGACATTAAAAAAACCGATCGATTGTAACAATCTCGAAATAACGTAATAACAATCGGTCAAACGTCAAACGGGGATGGACAGACAAGCCGACGAACGAACCGACGAGCATTCAACACCACCATAACTTAGGATTATGTGTGATAGGTAATAACTTTATTGTAACGTTACTTATTCCTATGAAGCGACATAGTTTCTCCCTTTACTAACAGATAGCAGCATAATATGGAGGCCAGATGATGGAGAGGGTAACTATAGATCTATAGGCAATTACAATAAACTTTCCTTTCACCCTAATGATCAGATAATATCAGTTCGGAGCAGTTCCAGAGGTAGAAATAAATATGATTGCATTATCTAACGTAAATGCGAATATAATTGGACGTATTGAACTAAACTGATCTGAGTATTTCACTTCAGTTGTGAAAGGAAAGCAGCTACAAGACTCTTTATCCTCGTGTATATCCTGTCACCTCGAATTTGGGGTTTGCAAACCCATTACCACCCAGTACAGTGTTCTGTTTTATCCATTTTCTGTCACTATATTACCTTCATCGACCCATTTAGGAGACTCCGTCTAGGCATAGACGAGATATAAAATCACAGATGAGATCTCGCTGTGGCGTAGGTTAGGAATTAACTGTATTATCGATACATATTATTCCGCACAGTAACAGAAAATTGGTAAAACGTCGCACTGTCTGGGCCGGTAATGGGGTCTGCAAACCCTAAATTCGAGATGATACAAAATATACGGGGATAGGTTGAAATACTGCCATATAATTATAATTTGAGTTCAGATTAGTTTCTAGGTTAGGAGAATATTATACAAATTTTTCCTTACCCGCGCTTTATGCTATAAGTCTGTTTTTTATTACAGCATCGCCATTGAACTCTCCACAAAGTGCAGAATATACATTTATACTTATGTGTATATTCATACACGCATGCATACATTTTCGGCATACTCCGAGGACTCAGTGCCGGTTGGTGCCGGTGCAGTAATAATCAACAGGACTGTGTTATTGATTACGGATACATTTTCGAATGATTGTCTTTGTCGTAGGTGTTGTCTTAAACTGGAATTAGCGAGGTGTCATAAGTATGAAAAAATTGTGTAAGATACCACTTGCTGTTGCTAGTAAGTGCAGTCAAAATATACCTCGAATATGTTTCCTACGTCGGCTGTCTGTAACCGCACGGAAGCATTCCATAACACAGTAAGTACGGGTAGATTAATAAGTCGATTCTCCTATAAAATTCATATTTTACGGCTCATTATAATTTCACATAGGGATCAATGGAAACCTGTAATTGGATTGGAGATTCATGCTCAAATCCCAACGAAGACGAAATTGTTTTCAGAAGCACCTACTTCCTTTTCTACTACAGTTAATAGTGGTGTTACTTACTTTGATTGCGCTGCTCCTGGGACTTTACCGGTAATGTGTGGCGTGTATTTCTAAATAGATTTGCTCTAACTTGAGTATTTTCAACAGGTGTTGAATCGAAAATGTGTGGAAGCAGTTGTACTAACGGCCTTAGCATTATCCTGCAAGTTGAATGAAAAATCAGTATTTGAAAGGAAACATTATTTCTATGCGGATTTACCAGTAAAATAATTTTGAAATAGTTTTGTATGAATGCGTACATACACTTCGATTTAGACCATTCTAAAATGGAACCAATTATTTAGGCAGGATATCAAATTACGCAGCACAAATATCCTTTGGCGGTAAACGGACAGATAACGTTTAATGTACAGTATCCTGGAAAAAAAGGAGTGTGGGGAAAAACTTCTAAATTAAAACAAATACAATTGGAGCAAGATAGTGGAAGAACTTTATACGATGAAGATCGTGGAAGGTAGATTGATTAGATTATGATTATAAGACTTTGTCCTATCACACATACTGCTCTGCACAGGATTGTGAAGTGCATTAGAAATTTTCTCATAATCTTGGATTTACTTCTGAATTAGATGCTTTAACATCAAGGAGAAATTACCAATAATGCAATTAGAATTACAATAGGTTTAACATTAGGTGCTTTGAACTGTAACTATTATATTTTAAAATATAATGCCTGAACTATAACTATTATGTTTCAAAATATTCAATGTTTATAACAGGAGTTTAGTTGATCTTAATCGTGCTGGTATACCACTTATGGAATTCGTTTTTGAACCAGATTTATGTAATGGCTATGAAGCAGCTGCACTTGTTAAAGAACTTGTACTTATTCTCCAATTATTGGGTACCTGTTCGTGCAAAATGCAAGGTTAAATTTGGTTGTATTAATTAGTTGTCATAAAAATTGGATAATCGTACAATGCAATATATTTTACAGAAGGTGCGCTTCGAGTTGATGCCAATGTTTCTATATGCGAAGAGGATGGTACCTTTGGGAATCGGACAGAAATAAAAAATATTGGCAGTATAGGTGGTCTTACAGCAGCCATATCGTATGAAATAAAGAGGCAAATTTCTTTGCTTGAACAAGGTGAAAAAATTTATAACGAAACCCGTGGTTGGGATGCCGGCACTAAACAGACTGTCTCTTTGAGAGAAAAAGAAGAAAAACTGGTAAAAACAGACTATTTTATATTTTATTGTAATATGCAGAGAATTCTTAAGAACTGTCTAAGTATCCCAATATAGTGCCGTTTGTGATGTTGGTATCAGTCTTTAAACACCTTTTCTTATGTTGGCTTTAGGACTATCGTTTTATGCTCGAAGCAAACCTTCCACCTTTATATATACATATCGATGAATGTAGCACAAATGAGAACAATTTAGTGGATGCACCATTGTTAAAGCGCAAATTGCCAGAGTTACCGGCGCAAACAAGGAACAAATTATTAACAGAATTTCAGCTTACACCGCACGCCATTTTTGTACTATTGGTTAGTTGTAAGTTACATATAAATTGTTGCAATTCTTTTTACAATGCAATAATATGTTAAATGTAAAGTTAACGTGTTGTAGAATGAGCCAGTATTAATGATTTTTTTGGATTACACATTGAAGACAAATCCAGGTCATAATGCACAGAAAGTGACGAATTTTTTGATGAACGAATTATTAAATGTTATCAATAAAAATAAATCAGAATTAGAAATATGGTATTTATATTTAGCAATCTTTAATATTTGTACATAATTGAATGAAAAAATTGTATGAAACATATTCAAATTACTTTCAGTATAAAGGATTGTCAATATATCAGTGCGGTGATCGATCTTTTACATTTGGAAAAAAAAATAAACAGAGCAATTGCAAAAAAATTACTAGACGAATTGCTGCTTCAACCTGGAAAGATGCCTGAACAAGTAAGAATCTTTTATTTCGCATTTTTCTTATTGTGATGATAAGACAGCAGAATATAGAATCTGTATTTAAGAAGTACATATTTTGTATTTAGATAGTAGAAGAAAAAAATTGGTTTATTATAAGTGATAAAACTGAATTGGAAAAAATTTGCCAAGAAGTCATAGACAAAAACCCAATAATAACAGAAAAATATAAAAAGGGTAAGAAAAGAGTTATACAAGCATTAATTCGTCAAGTTGACACTATTACAAGGCAACGTGCAGATATGGCAACTGTTCATGAAATTATGGAAAATCTGTTGAATTAATATTGCAATTGTAGTATTCAACACACACTTGAATTTATGCAGTCATATACAATATAGATGTTTGGCGTACGTGTATACATATACACACTTCTTCTTTTTTTCAAATGAATAAGTATACTTCCACTAAAGGTTCTTAAGCATTATATGGATTATTAGGTAATAAAAGAAATATCAACTTTAATGATACTGTTTTTTTCCAACATATGTACACATTGTCATATTCGAAACAATCTATAAAATGTCATCTATTTGTCCTATTGTAAGTTTTGATAGATTGTATAAAAACATGTAGGAAATAAATATTAGTGGTACGACAAATTGAAGACGACCATTAGTCCTCTGTGCAACTACAAATTTGTTGCGTGAATAGTAAATTTATTCTTAATAATTGTATTTATAAAGTAATATAAAGCATAGAAACAGTTTATGACATTCTATGATTCAATCTGATTTTTATACCAGAAACATGGTATACATAGGAATTTCGTTTGTAATGGCAACAAATACAGCAATCTTTATCAAAATAGATTTGATCAAGTCAATATGTAATAATATCTTCAAACTTATATTTAAGTATCCACAATGAGGATTAGCCTGTTAGTTTCTTCAAATTACAATAAATAAATAAAATACATACAAATGATAACATATCCTTTTAAAAGGTATTAAGTAAATGGATAATTAATAATACAATTTTTAAACACAAATATAGCAGTAGAAAAGGTTCATATGCATTTCTTCATTTTTCAAGCATATGGTTTTTCTTGTGAATGAAATACAGTCAAAATATTTATATAGATAACATATTACAAATATCAGTATGTTTGGTAAAGACTGCTGTATGTCTCAATCTCATAATATGAAAAAATTTTGACGATACTATAACTATATGATAACAGAGGCTTTATATGCAACACTAGATTTGTTTGAACACTTTAAAATTATATAATACAATAAGCACAAAGATATTACTACTATACAGTACAACGAAAATTTGTAAATACTAAACAATTACACAAAATGTTATTTTGTAACAAACTGCATTATGAAACAACTATGTTGATTTAACTTTTTACAACTGTTTACGGTAATGTCATTGAAAACACATAAATTCCCCGATGTTATTTCGATGATTCCTTTTTACTCCATTACCTATGAAAATATATAGGTTGCATTTGATGCAGAATAAAAACATTGTCGTGGATGTTGCTGCATAAATATTAATGTCCTCGTATATACTTAAATGAATGTTCTATTAAAAGCAATAATAGACTCTTATTTTCTCACAATATTAAAACATAACTGACCAGTCTTTGACACAATCGAAATCCTATAGAATTATGTCTTGAAATTATATCTTTTTATGTTAATTGAATAACTGAACAGAATGATTAATACCTGTATCTTTTTATATTCAATTTCTGCCCTTTCTTAAAAATTGCAATGTCGGAAGGATTATGAATTACAGTCTTTAAAGAAAGGCCATTAGAGTAGCAGAACAATTACCTTTCGTATGTGTCACATTTTTTAAAATAATTGCTTCAATATATTCACCTCAAAATTTGCACAATGAATTAGCAATCAAAAAGCTTTGTATAATGATAAGTTCTGTGTATACCTCTTATATAAGTACATATGATTATTTGTGAAGTTTCTGTATATAGTTAAAAAGTTATTCTTTTTCATTACTAAAATGCCACATTATCAATGTCTACATATATACAAAATGTTCTTACAAAGAGTCAACATTAATAACATGATTCGTTTAAGTAGAAGTAATAGTTTTAAAAGATACAGTTTTATATAACAATTGAACAGAGTATAACACGCCGTTGTTTTTTTTTTTTTTTTTTTTTGCTATAAAGCATCAGCTTCGAATTAATTTAAGAAAGTGATTAGATGGAAGTGTTTAATGCAAAAATTGTAGACTCGTAGATCAAGTATTCACGATTGTAGGAATAGGGACAATATCCCATGTCGCTCCTGGCACAGCCACGCGAGTTGTTAATTTTGTTTATAATAAATTAAGTTACTACCTGAATAACTGATTCATTATAATTTTGCATATGATGATGAAACATGAAAAGCCCCAAAATTGATGATATAAGGAAGAAAAAGATTATTTGTAAATCTGATATGAACAATACAAATTAATTCTATTTAATTCAACTTCTAGTTGTCAATTATATGCTCAGATTTTAAATATGATTTTTGTACAGTTGCTGTAATGTTATTAGTGAAGAGCCATATATAGAATCAATTTTGGATTTTTTATTATTTATCCGTCTGTTAGTAGCTGTAGCCATTTATGGGCAATTGTAATTAATATGACAAGTACACACTCCTTTATGATCTCATACAACTTCAAACGTAACTATGTTACGATTGAAAAGTTGTAACAAAAAGATATATAGTTTCTTTGTCTGTTATCAAATATGACCTTATTCAAAATTATATCATTAAAATTAGGGCATCTTAGACACATAATAAGAATACTAATAACAGTGATGACAATTCGATAAAGCTAAAATTACTCATACAATGTATAATCGTAGTACAATTTATAAAAAAGGGTTACATAGATTTCAGCTGAAAGTACTGGAGTTATTTGGATAATTTACTGATCACTCTGATCAAGGCACCATTTTCATCTTTTAGCCTCTGATTCTCACATTTTAGTTGGTCCATCACCTAAAAAAAAAAATTATTTTCTTTTTATCTGTTCACAAATGTATAAATTCACAAAACTGTGTAGGGATAATGTCATTTTTTATTAAATGAATCTTTTAAACAAAGAGAGCATTAAATTCTTCAGTTGTAAATATTATTATGAAAAGAGGATGTAGCGAAAGATTTTATAATGCTACAAATGTGTCGACTGTTATTTGAGATGAGTGTATGCATACTTAGTTTATGCATTGGCATAAATCAAACTTTTGACTTCTGAAAAATATGACCTCTGTGCGAGACAGAGTAAATATAATTAATTTATCGGCATACGTACTAAATATTCAGACACACGCACACACACACGCACATATCCATATATATGTCTAGCATGTGTATGTAGACATATATAAATTGTAATCCGTCCTATGATTTGTGATATTTAAGTATCTTTTATTTTATATTTGGAGTAGATTGTTTGGACTAAATTCTATACTTCACAATTTATAGAATTCATAAGGCATGATGCACGTAAGTTTACTGTAGTTTCAAATACTTTTGCATATTTTCAAACCATACGAAGATAAAGAGAATCATTATTAGAAAATAGTTAGCATCATATTTCAATATTTGCTAATAAATTGTATTAGTCACAAATATTTTACTTTTAGTGTTTTATAAAATCAAGATAACATAACTAAGGGTCTTCAATCATTGCTACAAATTCAAGGTGCTAATTTAGTTCATATTAGAATTAATTGTGGTAGTAAAATGCTTCCAAATTGAATACAAAAAAATGTTGTTATATAAATATACTATATGCTATATAATATAAATATCACAATTACTACAAATCCAACAAATAATTTGCTTTTGCATTTCGTGAATAAAGCATCATTACATAGATATAATGATATAAATAGAACTAGACCAACTACACAATTCAAAGGAAATAAGTTTAGTTTACAGTGAGGACATGCTCTGCTGCATGCATTTGAAGTGAAACAGATAATAAGTCCGTTTTATAGAACAATGTTATTACACATTGAGCAAATTAATTTGTTATAATATATACATGTAAACGAGATCTGTGGAATACATGTTTTTACAGATTACCTATTTTCTTGTATGCTTATATCAAGTACTTGCAATCCCACCATTGTATAACGTAATATTTTATTTAGGTTTACGCTGTTGTAATGACAGACTGCGTTGTTTTATTTAGCAATAAGATATATCAGTGTTTCAAACTGTGCTAAACTTATTTGATATAGCATGCATTGCACAGTTAGAGAAGTGTATACTGCAATTAATATGTAAATGATTGATTTATCATATTGTATGTATGTGTACTTCTAGCTACTTTCGGGAAAATATATTAGCATAGCTGAAATATTAATAATAAATAGTGGTATATTAGAAATGCAGAAGACCTATTAGTTCGATGTAGATACGATGAAACATAATTTCCAAATGTATGTTGCAGCACTTATATAAAAGAACGATATTATAATAGTTCAGTATTTGGTTAATCTATAGGCAGTTATTATTTTTTGAACTAATGTACAGTATGATTACAAACTATGAACTATGATTACAAACTGATAGTAAGTAGATGTAGTGATATAATGCTTTCTAAAGCAAATTATAGTGAAAAGTAAGTGAGCAAGATCGTTTCAAAGTTTTAATATTGCAAGTCAGAACATAAAATCATAATTAAATTATTAATATTGTTCATAAAGTACAATGTCTATTGTTAACGCAGGTGCTGTCATTATATCCTTTACCTATTTAGTAGTATTGGTGAGTTTGGATACGACGCGGGTAAGTGCTCGATTTTCGGCTTTCAATCTCTCATTTTCAGCTTTGAGCTTTTGTAATTGCTGTAAACAGTGAAACGATTAGCCCAAATCCGCTTATTTTGTGGTAGCCCCAGTAGACAAAACCATAACAGAAACAACAATATACAAAACGAATTATATGATAATAAAATCTAGTTGACTGTGACAAAAAAAAACTAATGAAAGAGATGAAAAGATAAAAATTCAAGCATTATCGTAGATAAAAATACTAAAGAGAAAAGCGCCAAAAGGTGGCAAATGAAGAAAAAAGCAATGCGCCAAAGCCCTTGAAACTTTAAGTAACAATCAACTTTGGAAAGAAACACCTTTGCCTCACTCAACCGCAACAATCAAAACATGATTAAAAAAATAACTTTTGCGTGCAATCTAACTAAGACATATTTAATTACAAGTATGCTGATATATGATGACGCACAGGCTGCCTAAAATTAATATGGTTTAAATGTTATTTATACCCCATTATTCCGTTATTCCTTTCTAACTAATACGAACTTAATTCAATATATTTCAATGGAAGATACAACTGAAAGTAAAACATGAACAAGAAACTTACCTTTAATTCCTCTTCCATTTCAGAAAGTTTTCTTTCCATGGCTCTCCTTTCTCGTTTTTCTGCTTCAGAAAGAACTGCTTTGTTTTGAACATTTTGTGCTTTATCTAATAAATTTCTAGTTTCTTTTAATTGTTCGTCTGATCGTTTTAGTTTCTCTTTTAGCCTCTCATTCTCTGCTTGAGATTCTTCGTACAGCTTTTTATAATCTACTTCACCATTCTCTGACGATGTTGATTTTGATCGAATTGGCGCAGAAGATGTGTCCGATGATATGGACGATACAGAACTTAGTCTATTTGTTCTACCAGTACGCTCACTCCCACTCTGTAATTAAATTTGCCATTATTATAAAAAGCACAGGAGCAGTAAATAAGAAACTTTACTAAAGAATACTTTTTCTAATAAATGCACTTGGTGTTATGGGCACAAAAACATTTTCTTACAGCATATCCCTCAGAACTAATCAAGCTTTGCAGGCTAGAACTTCTAGATCCGAGATCAATACTGCGCTTTGCTTTTGTTTTATTTAAACTTCCAGTTCTTTGTACTGGTGAATGCGTATTTCCATTATAATTTAAATAATTGTAACTTGTGGAAGGAATCGCAAGATTTGTTGAGCTGACAGTTGAATGGGAGGGTAATGTCACACTGCCATATCCTGAAGATGTTCCTCCATATGTTGTACTGTATGGACTTTGGTAATTTAAACTGTTTGCAGAATGTGAGTATGGATTTTTGCGGAAAGATCCACCGATTTTTGTGTTTTTATTCAGAAAATTTGACGTTCCATATGAATTTAGATTATTAATTCCTAACAAGGTCGAATAATTATTTTGATTCACTGAGAATAAGCCAGTAATACTACGTGGTCTATTTCCAAAAATTGAATGACCATTAGCAGATGCTTGAGCTCTTAAGCCTGCAGCTGTGGTGGGTTTGCTTTGTGTCCGTTTTCTATACGAAGACATTTTTCAGTGACTTTATAAAGTTCTAAAATGCTTGAAGATAATTTTTTTATATATATCACAAAATTTTATGTATCCGGCTGTTTAAAAAAATTTTACAATGCATGGCACAGCACAAAGTAGGTAATACACATTCGCTGCTTTGAAAATGATCAGAAATAAGAGTAGTAAAATACTACTGACAGCAAGTGTTTGACTGACGGAGGCTGGGTAGCAAAGTCGAGTCATCAGCCAGTTTGCACCATACCATTGCTTCTGTGCGCTATTTATGGAACACACGCAGAAACTCACACTTATATCAAGGTTGTGTGGTTAGAATTAGTATATTTGATGTTACCTCCTCACTATATACCGCTCAGATTTTCAAGTATATAAAATTATTTTTGCATTAAACATGATGAAATACATTGTATTAGATTTTAGAAGTATGTTTATGTCGCGTTATTAATAAAAATCACTGAGAATGTTATAAGAAAATATGTGTTAACTATAAGATTGTATATGCAATTAAGATGGAAATTAAGATGCAATTAAATAGAACTTAAGTTTTACTCATGTTATAAAAAGATATGATTTTTAATTAAAGTAATACAGAACTTTGGAATGGATTATATTGTAGGGTGCACAGAAAGGTATTAATTGACTGTAAAAATACAACTTGATTTAATAAATGACTTATAGCAACATGATATCTGGTTGTATGTGTAAAATATTTCATGTTTTTAAATGTCAAAGCAGCACATTGTTCGGAAAGTCACAGGGGATATTTTTAGACTCAGAAGAGAGAGCATGGACTGTCATCTCTACTTTTCTCATGTATCAGTCTTACACTTATCACAATCTATTCTTATTATGTACCTGTCTGATATAATAATAATTATACTTGCTGTAATGCATTGTAACGTGTGCAAATCCAAATGAATATCTTCAGTACAAATTTACAAATCTATACATTCTTGATCTGGATAAAATATCAGAACACGATGCTTAATAAAATGTTCTGCACAATTTTACGTAGCAATATTTATTCCTGTATATTTATTATGTGTATTTTACATAGCAATATTTATGCCTCTATGGCATAATGTAGTAGGCAAAACATCACTACTATATAGTTTGTCTATTACTGCGCAATGAAGTTACACATTTTACATTCCAACAGTATCAATGAAAATTATAAATATATATGTGTACTACTATTTGCATGAAACTTTGCCGATTTATATTTTGTACATTTATTGCTTGAACATAAAAGAAAAATTTAAATTTTGTTTTGCCATGCGATTTGTATATTCAAAAAGTATGAAAACAAGGTCAACTAAAATAATTATATCAAATTAAAAGACTGATTCTACTAAAACAAGAGGGAAGAACAGTGAGAAAGAGGAGGTGTTAAGAAATGGTAAACTATTTTTACCAAAGCATGCATGGATAGAGGTTAATCTTCCCAGAAACAGATCTAAAAATAGCACAAAGCTTCTATAGCTCTTGAAATTATTTATATAATATGTAAACTTTTTAATTTTAAATATTGATGTATACAATATTTGCTACATCTAATGCTGTATTAATCTATATTGTCATGATCATGATCACAATTATCATAAAATAGTAGTATATATTTATTAACAATTGGTATAACGATATCTAAAAAGTGCACATTTTAACCGATTTATTAAGCATATTGCAAATCTAAAGTTTTTGACCAGTAATTTTAAAAATTTTGCATTATACGTAAAACTGCCAGAGAACAATATGATATTTTATCAAAATACATTCATAACCTCTGTATACTTTATATAAGAATAACTTACCTCACTGTGGTTGATTTTATTTTCCTCGCAGTCTCCACCAGCTGATATATCCTGCTTCTCTGGATCAATTTCCTGTAAGCATATCAAGATACATTGACTCATATGTTAAGGATAAATTTGATTTGCGTTATAAACAAATAAAACCTTGTGCACAAAGTTCAATCTGATATTATAAACGAGAATATGTAGTGTCATAATTGTGAAGGTCGTAAACAGTCATTATGAAGTTAAACAGCTACGTGATTATTTTATAAAGTCTAATTCTGTATTCGACTGGATCAATAGTTAATGGCATTAGATGGAATAGAATTTAAACAATTGATATTTCTGTGCATTTCAATACAATGGGTACCAAATTACTGATTTTACACAAACGTAGATTGTAGATATAAACATTTTGCTAAACAGGAATTTACACTGAAGCATACTAACATCCATATCAACATGTACTACACCAGTAGATCTTCTTTTGGGTCGCCGCCTCCTCTGAATAACTGCTTGCGTAGCTTGTGCATTCCTACTGTCATTTTCTTTGTCTTGTTCTATAACACAAGCACATAATGGAGTCGTGAAATTTAAAATTATAGTGCAGGGACGAGACATATGCGTTAAAGACATATACTAATGTATGTTTATCAATGTATAAGTAGTCTTACCTTTATCTTCAGGTGGTTTCACTGATCGTCTCAATGGTAGTGTTACCGTTGTTTCTGCATTACTAGGAGCGATCGTTTCAACAGGAGCAGAAGATGGCCTAGGTATACCAGTTCCACTGGAAGGTCTTCTCATGTATGACGTAGAATCTATTGGTCTATTATTTGCATCCTCTAACTGAAACTGAATAGTTCAATCGTTGATTTAACATAGGTTATTATTTTATAATTATTCCCTTTAAAAGTTCAAACAGAGGTGCAAAATAAAATAGATCAGCATAATACTCAAGTCTCTTTAATTTATGTGGTGGAGCCACTGTAGTACATTTTGACTGTGAAATACTATGGTAATGTAATTTACATACAGCAAGGTGTCTTGTATTATTTAAGTTAACGAAACTAAACTTCTCATAAAAATGTAAGATTAAAAATATATGATTCTTATTTTATTTTATTGTCATGTTCTTTTATTCGTATAAACAAAAAAATAAAGATACGCGAGTAAATACAAAAATTTAAAGCCTTATGTGCACATTTGATGTTGTTTTAAAACTTTTCTCATTTACAGTTGTAAAGATATAGGTAAGCTTTGTACACAATCATTATTTACGTCATATGCAATTTGTACAACATATTTAATAAACATAGCATGACCAAAAAGAAAAACATGTTTCAGTGTAATTTGCACAAACTGAAAATATCATGCAGTGTGCACCTAAACAATACTGATAATGCCATATAATATGGTTACCTGAAAGACTCTTGCGTTATTTATACCAAAAGTGTGAGTTTGCACATTGAACATGTATATATATAGTAGTCTCTTCATAATTTTAACATTATGGCAATTGAATATCTATAACATGATATTCATGTGGAGCAAAATCTTATAGTTTAAATAATGGGCAAACTACTACAAAATAATGCACATCTATACTGTTTGCCATGCATACATGTTACTGTTTAGTTGAAAAGGCATAACGTACATTCAATAGAATAAATTCTAGTTAATGCATTGTATAATATGTATGCTAGTCAATGAAGGAACTTTGATTTTTTTATATAATTTGCAATCTAGAATATTACTGATAGTAAATAATTCAACGTTTATGATATGTAATAAATAATCTATCTAATTCTACCTTGCTTATGTTTGCTTTTTCACTGCCTTCATTTTTACATTCTAAGATAAAAAGAACTGACATTTGTCCTTCATCTTTTTGATAATAATTATCGTGAAAAGATTTTTATCTTGTACAAAACTATATCTATTATAATTTTGCACATTTAGTTAAAATGAAGTACAGTTGCATAAACATATTAAACATAACTGACATAAATTTTTAAATATTTGTACTTCGTAGAATAATATAGAATCCGATTCTGAAGTGATGTTGAAAATTTAATAGTATAATATCTTGTTTTCCTAGTCCTAGTTTGTATTGACTATTAAACAATATGCATGCAAAAGCATTCAATCATATGCACAAATCAGAAATCGAACATATGAAATATTATTCTAATATTCTAACGACTACTCATACTTCCAACCAATTACATTTAATATCCATGAACACAAACTGCTGCAATGATGACTTCTAATTGTGTTTATATGAAGATTATGTGAGGCACAGACCTTACTTCCATTATCTACCCTGAGCCTCCAAGAAGGTCGTCTTTCAGGCAAGTTAATTTCTTCGGAGGGTTTGTTTGCAGTCGTAGTGGTAGGAGTGGCTGTTGTTATTGTAGCTGTGATTGAAGCTGTATTGCTGACCGTACTCGTAGGCTAGGTTATTTAAAAAATGTAAGTAAATAATCGTTAATAGCTACATTTTATTAGCTAGCAAGGTAACTTTCCTTCATTATTTTGTTTATATGTGCAGAAGCACATATCACATTATTGCGCACTATGAATTTCATTCTGTGATGTTTAATTAAATTTTATTAAAAGGGGAAACATCTTTAAGGTATTAAGCATTGTACAACACAAAGCATTATACAACATAGATATATATAAATGCTTTATATATGTGTATTAAACATAATACATAATTTAAGGTACATTAAACATAATGTAAGGTATAATTAAAAAATATATCTTAATACAGAAAAATTTGTGAGGAAATTTTTGCTTTGTTTCCGCTAATCGTAAATGTTACTATACCAAGGGATCACACATATTTAGTACCATTGATGAATAGCAACATTTTTTCATCAGTAATATTTTGACAAAAATTTGAAGCTATATTTAAAATGATTTTGTATTGTAACTTCAAAGTATGTTTTTAAGTAAGCACGATTTGTTAGTATCAAGCTTACATTTAGCAGTATTTCGAGAATAACAAACCAGAACAAAATATTCATACATGAACAACATGGAGTATGATTACAACACTATTTGGTAAATGAAAATTGGTCTTGATATCTAAAGACACATACAGCAACAGTTAACCAGGAACAAAGTTATATTATGTAATTTCTTGTTCTTCAAACAGTCATTATTGATAATTGTTATTCAATCTGCTTAGTGCACAAGATATAAACTCAAAACTTCGCATTGTGAAAAATACTTGTAATAGAAGTTTTTATGAAAATCTCTCTTTGCCGTAAAAAAAAAAAAAATATAAAGTTTTACCTGTGTAGATGACATTGTTGTGGGCTGGGATTCATTAGTTTGTTGCTTCTTTTTGACTAACTGTTCTGCACTTTTGATTTCATCCAATGTAACTCCTTGAGTTGAACGTCGGGTTTCTCTGACTCGTTTTGCATGTGCCTTTCTTTGAGTCTCACTTTCTTCATCACGGACCGGTGGAACAAATGACCTATGCAAATCACAAAGCTCATAAAGCAGATGTACATGTACAAAAGTAATAACATAGCATATAATATTGTCAACTTTCTCAATATGCAAAATGAGACATTATATAACACAGGGAAATTTCAGTAACAAATTATCATAAAAATGATTTGTAAGTAGTTCTAAAATGCATTAGATGTTATATTACATACGTCAGTCATAATAAGAATAAATATTTTTTATGGGTTTAACCCAGCATTTGATAAGTGACCAGTATTGATGCAAAAACCTGTTGGTTTTAGCTCGCTTAATTTGTTGCTTGCCTATGTATATGTACAATGAGTAGTATCTAGTGTGTGTAACGCGTTGTCTGTCAAGAGATATATAAAATTAGCTTGCAGTATTAATGTTACATTTACCAAAAACTTTGCATATGAACATGAACAATTGAATATGTATTTGTTCTAGGTAAAAGTAACAAAAAGACAAATCACACAACTTTATGGAAAGACTGTTATGTCTATCGAGGGTGATTATGTTTGGTTTTCTTATTAACCTAGCAAGTAAAGCCAAGGAGATGGTTGCTTGGATAAAAGATGAAGAATAAATATAACCCAAGAAAAATAACCACACTTGCAAAGTGCACTTTCATGCCATTCCTACATCGCATTAATCCTATACATATAAATATTGTGGGACACACAGCAATCACACGTCTGGACAGTTCTTCTTGTGTCAAGCTAAGGGTACCCACTTGAAAAAATTCTTGAAGATATTTCCTGGACTTAATTTGCTCCCTCCTGATGCAGTGGGAGGTCCAAGACCTGTTACTGTATTGTTTGCACTGGATAGAACTGTAGATGTTGCTTCCACTGGCTGAACACTATTCGGCCATATTAAATAATATTGCAGTGCACAAACCAGATAAAAATATATAATATTGGTGTATAAGCAAAAGTAAATAAACTTCCAATACAATATGTTGAAACGGACATCTAAAGATAGCAACTAATTTCTTTTGCATGTAATTATGTGTATTGTACATGATACTGTGGTATAGAATAAATATGGGTAGGATAATAGGGAATAACATTTACAACATAGGATATGCAGTAGCAAATATCACCACAAATGCATACACATACATATGTATGTGATATTCTTGCATATAGTATTATAGAAATATCCGCATATATGTATATGTACATATTGTGATTAATGACTTAATTTTTCATTGATAAGCGAAAATCGTTCTTTGTAAAAGGAGAAAGAATATACTAACAACTAATGATTAATTAGTTGTAATTCAAAATATATGTGAATGCACGTTTTCAACCAAATTTTTTAAGTTACTAACTGTTTCATAGTCATGAGCTTCAGTCGTAAGGGAAAATGCCTAAGTCAAGTCAGAAAGGAAGAGAAGATTTGACTACAAGACAAGGCTTATCTTATGTTGATTATAATGAATGTAACAGTGCTTCCCTCAAGTTATAGAATAGTTAAAAGGAACATTTCATAGGCCCAAAATTAAAATATTTGCTATTCAGGTAGTTGACACATTTTCCATAACAGAAGCAAACACTAGAGAATAGGGTTTTCTCATTATGGCAGACAAACTGTACACAATAAAATTTAATAAATATCAAATTGTTACTCATAAACTTCTATCAATGAAATATGTAACAACATAACAACTCTACGATTTATTACGAAAAAAAAATATGTATGTAGACTTGCATTATCAATCATTATCATCATTCAACCTAACAATGTTCGTTGTATTTTCATACTTTGCAACAAAGGTTGTTTCTGTGTTACTATCAGTCTATAATTTTATGGTGTATTTATGTTTTCTTAACACGTGATGATGTTCATGTTTCCTAAGAAAGACAGAGAATCAGTGTATCACAAATAGATTTACCTGCGAATTTGATTAACCGGGATAGGGCTTGTGGTTGTTGTGGTAGTGGCGATACTAGTAGTTGTAGTTGTTGGCAGTGTGCTTGACGGCAATGTCTTGGATGCAGATGTCGGGGATAGTGTATTACTTCCTTGTGGTACTCTTGGCAATTCCAAATTGAGTTTGACTTCTTTTTTTCTAAAGCGAAAATGATAATGCTTATTACAAATCAAGGGCATAAATAATATCACTTAAAAATATAGAAATTTTGCATAAGAGACAATACTTCATTTTAAATGCCAATTTTGTATTTAATTGTATAGTATTTCCATAGCGGATTGTAAATGTCCCGATAAAAATAATAATCAATAGTAAGTCAGAATCTACATTAAAATAGAATATTTTATTTGCTACAACATTTGGTACTCGAGTTAATTGAATTTTATTTGTATTATTATTTGTAATAATTCAAGCTAAACCCACTGCACCAGCAAAACTTGAGAAAACAAACCACACTAAAAGCTATTTACATTTCATAAGAAATGTTAACAAAGAGCAAATAATATAAAAATTTTATAAAATGAATCAAAGTTATTATTCCCAAATGAGACACATTCATTACATTTTGCTATAAATATTATAGCACACATGTATCAAAGTTATATCTTTAAAAATTGTGATTATTGCGCCACACATAGGATCCGTGAACACATTTTTTTAGCCAAACATTACAATATTTAAACGTTTTGAATACATACAAGAATAAACATAACGATCATGTAATGAATATTATGAATGAATAAGCTGTTACAATGGTATGTTTGGACAGCGAAACATTAACTGTATAGAAATACCTGTATGTTTCGCGCAGAGATGCAGAACGAGTCGTAGCATTGGTATGAGTAGGGGTAGCTGCATTACAGTGATGTAGGGTAGGGCAGGAAGATGCCTTGATGCGGGCTTGTAATGCCATGTACTGCTCATAGAACCTGCATAACATGCATTGTGCCATGCACACCTCTACACTAAATCTCTATATGTATAGGATAATACAAATACCAGGGAATGATAGTACAATTGATATGGGTAAGCTACAATTAGAAATGTATAAATATGTGTAGCATTGCAATTAATTGTGGTGAGAGAGTGATAAGTAAATTGGTAACAAATGCAATGTTATTACAAACAAAGCTGCAAATAATTTGGTTGATAAAACAATTTTTAATAATTGAAAAATAAAGTTATTAGACTCACTTTTCATCTGTTTCAAAGCTGTGCGTTCTTCTAAGTACTACTTCCGATTCTCCACTATTTTTATTCTGCACTACAGGAGATTTAGCACTTTTCTCTTTATCTTCATGTCCTATATATTAAACACATGTAAGCATGGTATGATGAACTTAAGACTAATTGCTGTTTGAGCTCCTTCGTTGTTCTAAACTTACTTGTTGATACAGAATTAGTAGCATCCATATTTTGTATTTTACTCCGGAATGAACCTGACCGTCTCCAAGATGGAATGCCTCCTTCTTCATTATTCTCAGGCTGATGCTTTGGAGGTAATGTTGGTGCCTAACAGTAATACATACATTTATATAGATCAAATTTGCATGAGGTATTGTTTCTTTTTCTACATAGCATTCATACCTGATTAGGAACTTTATTTGTATCAACCGGTGTCGAGGGACTATGTGATGTGTCTTCTCTATTGACACGATTTTTCTTTTCTGCAAAAATAATGTGTGACTCAATTTCAGCCATTAATAATAATTTAGCAGAGTATATAGTTTACAAATAACAAAATAGGCATACATAATGCAATAGCTTGTGACACATAGCAATAACACACATTAACAATGATCGTATATCGTAATAAACATTTGTCTTACAGATAAAACTTACCATCATCTGTAAGACACGTAGAGTTAGACTTATCAGATTGATTGGAGTAGGTGGAAGAATGTGATTCTGAGCTAATCTCAGATTCACTTTCACCATTACTCTCTTCCATATCTGTATCATGTGTTGCTTCTGTCCAAGCAGCATTTTTACAAGAAGTACAAGTTATAGTTAAGAGATGTAATATTCTTTATAATAAATAAAATCTATGTCCATTCGTACAAACATATTTTTTCCAAATAATTTACAGATATTAGTTATTATTCTTAAATTATAACTTGATTAGTTAGATTAATGTCAGTATGGATAATATTATTAAAACATCATATAAGGACTTACCAACATCACTGTTCGTACTAGCACTTGAATCTTCTTTGTCAGACTGAATTTCTAGTTCAACTTTCTTAACTTTATTTGGTGTTTCCTCTTCGAATGTCTCAACATATTCTTGTGCAGTTATTGTACTTTCATTACTTGCCGATACACTGTAATATATACAAAACTTCTATTGAAACAGACGTTATATGGAATGTATATGTCGAATTAACTAGGACGTCCTTCAAAGTGCACACATACCGTTTCTTTGGTATGGATGGCTGCTTTTTATTAATGATATGAGGTTGGTCTTTTATCATGACCTGTTGTTTAGTTTTTACTTCTTCTAAGGCTTTTAGTATATCTGTATCAGCAATATCAAAAGCAGTCTGACCCTAATAACATACAAATAAAGATATTATAAATTGTTTTTAATGATAATATGCAACATATTTACTCACAGCATAATTTTTTATATCCATATCACAGAAATTTTCTCCTAGAAGTTTACAAGCTTCTAATTGTCCCCAATGAACTGCACCATGTAAAGGGGTCCAACCATCAAAGTCTTGAGCATTAACGTCACATCGTGCTTGTAATAGAATGCTGAAATCAATTAACATAAGCCATTCAGTTTTGAATGCGCAAGATATACTTATAACACCGCACTTGCATAATCCAGTTACATAAATACATTAAATGAGAATGTATTCTCATATTAATATAAGTATCTCATATATCTATTTCTATAAAAATATTCAAATTTTGCAATGGACAATTTTACTTCATGACACTGATGTAGCCCTTGGCAGCAGCAACATGAAGTGCAGTAGCTCCTGATCTAGGATGCATTGTGTCCTTGCCCGAAGCCCCTGATCTCCATGCTCTTGCATCATTTAGCATTGACCTTTCTTCTTCACTTCTAGCTTGATCACAGTCAATGCCTAAAAATAAGTGGTACGATTAAATGGAACATAACACTGTGTTACGTGCTTGAGATGTAACATAACACCAAAGTGATTCTGCAACTATTTACCTGCAATATTGTTTATATACCTGCTTTGTTTATATGTTGTTGTAACATGTCTTCCATTTCATCACTTTCTGCAATATCAAGAGCCAATTCACCATCGTTGTTAACTGCTGCTAAGTTACATCCTTTTTCTATCAAATATCTGTAATTATATATGGAAAGATTAACAACATTCATAAGTTCCTTAAATATCCTTGCCATGTATTAATAACTAACATTTCATATCCATGTACAAAAGCAACACTAACTTTCCAATAGAAATAAATCCACACGAGGCAGTTGCATGCAGAGGCGTCCACCCTTCATTATCTCCGCGATTGATATCCGCCCCTTGTTCCACCAAAAATTCCACCATATCCAGATCATCATCGATACATGCCTGCAAATAATGCATATTACAAATTTAAACTTATTTAAATATATTTATTATAGCCTCGTTTATAAAAGAGGAGGCTTACAATCAATTAAATAGACAGTTGTGCCACATAAACAGTGAATGAAAACATTCATTCTCATTACTATATTAATAAATGGCAGATTTAATATGTCTGAACAGTTGTTTTGGATATAAAAAGAACTGGTGTATTACAGCATTGGCAGATATAATATATGAACAGAATACAGATGCTGTGGTCTGTGACTGCTAACAGAGGACTATAAATAGAATTTGATGCTTGATGTATTTTCACATTCTATTTTTGCAAATCCATGAAATACTTCAACATTATATTGAGAGATACAAAATGACCCAAATTATCACATGTATTGTAGATCATATTGTACAAAATATTTATGACTGTCTGCATTAATGTATATAGCGTGTCCGACAGGCATTTATCAATTTAATAAGTAGGCAAATACTACCAAGTAGAATTAAAATGACCAATAAATGTAAAAATAAATATAAAAAAACATAACTTTTATAGTTATTACATTTGATAGCAGAAATAATATCAACAATGGTGGAAGTAGGTTTAATAATATGTGCCCATAGTTTATCATTTAGCCAGATAAAAAGAATTTTTGTAAAATTTATAATGGTATTTTTTCATGTACTAGAAGTAACTACATATTAGAGAATTCATTTACACTCAACCAATATCTGTCTTTTGCACAGTTATTTTTGGATATATCCCAGTTTCAATCCCTCCTATTTTAGCACTCTGAATAGTTGAAGTATGATGCCACAATGGGAAGTACTCCTTTAAAACTTGTTCTGATTATTATTTGGTGTAAACCAAAGATAAAATAATAACGATGAACCGTTAATAAACAAATACATATATATATCTGTTTATATTATTGTAAATGTATATACACGCACATTTCTACATTAAATTTACCATTGTGATGTTTTACATAACAATCTGTCTGTTTAGGATTTATCGTATGTAAATTCATTCATTAGTATTCCAATGGCCTAACTAAATGCAGTTTAGCAAGGCACAGTGAAATTTCTATGTTGATCAATTATTATACAATCTTCTTAAAACATAATAATTATTTAATTTAACGTGAAATACATGAAACAGTTGCTTAGAAATATAAGGATCTACACGAGAATTTTATATATGTAATGTATATATGTTAACATTTACATATTTGATGTGACATTATAAAATTGCTTAGGTGAAAATGATATCATGTAAATATATACTTTCAACTATCAGCTTACTGTAATTTACTTAGATGTAATGCAGTTTTTGTAAACATTACTGCATACTGATAGAAGCACGTGAATGCTAATTGATAGGGCCACGAGGAATATAAGATACGAGGGGCGAACGGAGATAATTAAATTTCATTATAATTCTTGAGACATCGTTGTTCGTTGTAAGGAGATATTGTACCTAATAAAGTCTACATGGATTCAAACTAGACAGCTGAAGCAGGGAGCGGCCATCTTGCACATAAGATTACGTAGGAGGGAGGAAAGAAGAGAGAGAAGGAGGAAGAGGGAGGGAAAAGGAGAGAAGAGAGGAGTGAGTGAGTGAGTGAGTGAGAGAGAGAGAGAAATAGACAGAAATGTAGAAAGGGGGGAAAAAGAGTGAGAACCCGTCAAATCTCCGGCTGTGATAAGATACTCGGTGAATGTTGTCCGATATAGTAGCGTGACTCTTTACCTGATGCAGCGCTGTAAGTCCATCAACATTTCCGGTGTTAATGTCTGCACCTTTTTGTAATAATCGTTTGACCTCCTCTTTGTCGCCTGCCGCGCACGCTGCCAGGAACACACAGTCCGTGGAGAACTTAATCTTTCGTGCGACTTGACGTGGTTGGGCCGGTTCTCGATTAGTTTCAGACTGTTCCCAGCGCTTAAGCTGTTCGGCCCTTTTGAACACAGCCGAGTTCGAACGAGTCTCAAGAGACATTTCTCCAAAACACACACAAACGCACTCACAACTTTATAACCACTTCGCACGGCCTCCTCTTCTCTTTCTTCCTCTTTTTCTCACTCTCCTCTTCGCCACGCTCCGAATCCCTTACTCTTGCGAGATCACTTTAGTTCGCTTCACGCGATTTAGCACGCTGAAACAGGCGATCTCTGCTTTTTGACTCCATATACAAGTTAACCGTGAGCCTCCTATTATTGCACAAAAATCACTTATAATATTTCGTTCTGGCAGCCCATGGAGGGAGCGGTCGGTCGCCTTCACTCGGTTACAGGACGGTTAGATTCGCGTGCTCTTTGCTATTCTTGGCCGCTCCGCTCCGCACCGGACGAACCTTCGTCGAAACGACCTGTAGTGTTGCCAACTTTATCCACCTATTCTCACTAACGTCCAACGTCGATGTATGCCTTTATGGATTACTTTGCTTTTCGCACATTTCTCCGTCGAACGGCGTTAGAAAACGGTTTTTCAGAAAACACATGCTGTTCTCTTCCAAAGAAGAAGCAGATATTGCTAAATTTAACGATCGATTGTAGTTTATTCTGAAAACTGCTTGCGATTGTGGGTATGCGATGCTCGAGCAGCTTTTCCCGCGGGAGATTTGAAATAAGGAATAAAAGATATTCGTAGACTTGACTACGTAAATTTTGAGAAATTTACTTGTTCTAAGAATAATTCGTACTTTGTTCGAATGGCACTTTCTAAAAAAGCTGTGTGCTGAACGAAGATACCCAATCAGAAAGATGCCACTGTACCGTGCTAATATCATTGGTAGTAAATGTCGTAACAACTGTAATCACCGTCGGTCGGTGTTGTCAGCGAACTGCAGCGAACTGCAGCGAACAGAGAACAGGGACGTAGATAGAAGAGCATTGCCTTTGTTGCATTCAGGGTTTGACGCTTTCGACTCGTGTCTCGTCCTTTTGCTCGTATACATGGTGAGATAGTGGCGCTATCAGAGTTTTGGCGAACTAACTAAAGTTTGGCATCGCAACTTTCTTACGTCAAATTTAACAAAGGATGTAGACTTCTATGTACGTATTTTTCGCTGGTGCTACTTATTATCTCTTGTGTTGTCAACCTGCCGTGTGGTTTCTATTTCTGTATGACAATGAAATCATTTTGATTTTCATAAAAGTCATTGCAAATTGAGGTTAAAAATAGTTAATGCTGAAAAAACACTTGGATAACAGAAGTTTTATATTGAATATTGAAATCGAAGTGCTGTGTTATAAAAGATGAATTCCGAGGAAAGTGTAATATACGATGTTAGGTGTTGCCTGAGTTTAATAGTGATTGGCAGAACAGAGACCGACGTGATTAACGGATGGAATAAATTGAAAAAGCTTCAAGAGGACGGAATTATTACGCGATTAACGAATTGCGAAGATATCTTAAGAGATGTTCTTAGAGGACAAATAATAAATGTACAAGAAGTACCAACAATCATGACATGGTTTGCTAATCATTTTGCAGATAATATTTTTGACATTGGTTTAATTACCGTGGACATTGCTGAATTTCTAAAAAACGCAAAGATCGAGCATATGTCACACTTAACGATGATACTACAAGTGTTACTGGATCAGAAGTTTTATTTGTCAAAGTCTGTAAACCATACGAAGCTTTGTGAAGCGATAGTTGTTACGTTGTCTACATTTCCAATGCCTCGTAATCCAAAGCAAATTTCGGAGTTTATGGAAAATGCAACGAAGATTCAAAACTTTTTAGCAACTATATGTCTGCATACAAAGAATAGGGAAAATTGTAATTTAACGTTTACATGCCTTGAAACACTGTACAGGATTATATCGGATACGAAGAAAAAATCGGAACCTAGCCCTGGATTGGGTGCGGTGTTGCAGTTAGTTGAACCATCGGTTATACCACGAGCTGTTCAATGGATTCTTTTTGAATCGTGTAGCGACCAAGAGTTAGCTCAAGCATTGAAAACACTTTGTACTTGGTTATCGTTGTGGTTGGGTGATCGCCTTGGTATCTGGATTATGGAATTTATCCAAGGGTTGGAAGGACAAGATAAATGTGCAATACTTTTGGAGGTTACCGATGCAACGATTACATCAATGTTTTTATCCTTATTAACACCTGCAATACGGCCAAATACCTCCCCAATAGTATTTTATATTTTGAAACGACAAGGTACACCTGCGATCGTTCAGAAAATTATTAGAAAAATGCCACTATTTATGTCATGTTTAATCAAAGAAGGTTCACCGTCGAGTAAAGTGTGTATACAAAACATCGTTGATGTTATGCACGCGATTATGGAAAGATTTCCTGGACATCAGATTAATACGATTCTGCAAAAAACTTTGCCACCTACCCCATTACCGCAAATGCACGTTGTACACGAGATATGCCAGGGATCACTGTGGAAAGATGAAACGAGAGACATTGAACCTGTAGTAGAAATATCACGAGTTGTTTCTGGAAAAGTTGGGCTATCCAATCTTGGAAATACATGTTATATGAACAGTGTATTACAAGCTTTAGTAATGACACGACAATTTTGTCACGAAGTGCTAAATTCTAAGATTTCTAATGAATTGGGCGACCAAATTATTCTGAGGAAGTTACAAAATTTATTTGCATTGCTTTTGTACTCAAAAAGAATTTGTTTAGCACCAACTGAAGTATTATTAGCATCTCGTCCGGCGTATTTCTTACCTGGCCAGCAGCAAGACAGTTCAGAATTTCTCTGGTTAATATGCACTCAATACAGTTTTTTATACACCTAATTATAATATAAGTTAGTACTGATAGGCTGCTATTCTTTCGATGTAATATAGTTAATTATTGATGAAAGCAATTTATGTACTTGTTAATAGATCAATAGTTTTTTGCTCAAATGTTGCTCGTAAGTTGAAACACGGTTTTTCGGTATATAGAAATCTATATGTCGGAATACCTTATTTCCTTGAAAGACACTTATTTTTTAAAAATCAGTTGTGTATAAAAGGGTATGTTGATTAAACAGGATGTTTATTCGAACAGTCATTTGTTAGATGTCCTACACGAGCAAGAAAAAGCGATCAATGTAAATAATGGAACTAATGACTCCACGTCTAATCTGAAGTGTAAGGCAGAGAAGCAGTCAAACAATTTGATGATGACCGAGCAACTAGGAACTACTATCAAACGATGGACTACCGAAGAAGACTTGACAGGTGGGATTGCTTTACAGAGGAAGACACAATCTTTGGCAGATTTTACGCAAGGTGCTTATAACTTTAAATTGTTGAAAATGCATACACTGTGTCATTGTAAATATTATTGTGCACTTTTTAGTGTAATCGTTAAACATTTTTCGTAATACTTGATATTGCCCTGTTTATTAAAGATAGCTTCTTATGCGTCGATATAGTTTCCTCTGAATTATTATGGTACGAAAAAGAGCTGGAAGTATGTTTTATATAAACATCTTATTAATTTTGGTTTTCTTATATCAGGTGAAGATCTTTCGCATATGCAACAACTGAGTGACTCGCATTCCGACTCAACGGATAGTGGGATTCAATCTGTAGGAGGTGAAGAAACTGTTATGCAGACCTCGCTTGTTCACAGAGTACTAGGCGGAGAATCTAAAATTACTTACCAGTGTGCACAATGTGACACTAGTTCTCATAATACAGATAAATTTCGTGATTTACAGTTGTGCTTCCCTGAAGAAATACAGGAGAATCAAGAAGTTTCAGTGCAGGATCTTATTAATTATTACCTCACTCCTGAAAAATTGACTGGTGAAAATAAATATCGTTGTGATAAATGTACAAAGCTGTGCGATGCACAAAGAATGATTAAAATTCTACAAGCTCCAGCACATTTAATTTTAACATTAAAACATTTCCGTTATGATTTTGGAAGTCGATTGAGGACCAAACTTCGACATAAAGTGACATACAATGAGACTATTCAGTTACCGGTATCAACGCAGCCATGTACCATAGCTGAAACTTATCAACTTTATGCTGCTGTGGTACATTCAGGCTATAGTATGGATTACGGACATTATTTTACATATGCCTGCGATTCGAAACAGAATTGGTACAAATTTAATGATAGTTATGTTTCGCTAACTACGTTAGACGGTTTTAAGAACTTGAAACCACCAGATACCCCATACATATTATTTTATGAAAAATTATTAACAGCTGATGAGATATATGAAGAAGATAAACCTGAATTATCCACCTTGAGTAAACGTGTACAAGAACTTGTAACTAATGATACAACAGCTTACATACAAGAATTGAGGCATCAAGCGGAAAAATCACACCGTAACCGACAGACGACAACGTTCTTGAGGCGAAATGACAATAATTCGGACGATGAAAATCCACCGCCAAGTAGTTGCCGCGGTGCAGTGAATATCCCTGCAAATCGATTTCTTTATTGAGGGTCTCTGTATAATAGTAATGCATTCTTTGACCTTGTGTCTCCAAAATAAAATATAAATCAGTGATATTTGTATATTACAATGCCGAGTATAATTAATGTGTGAGTGCTGTGCCATCGTGGTAATTGCTACTAATATTTTTGTTACATTAAGTGCTGCTTTGTAAATGTCCACAAGAATTATTCATAGTTGTAATTAAAAAACGAAATCAATCATTTTTATTCATATGTTATGTTTCAAATGGATATAACCAATATACTTGTATAGCGGATAGCTTGAGGAGTGTAATATTTTGTACAAATACCGAACTTCATGAAGAACACTAATTAATAACTTTCATAACTACATAAATGAATAATATACTTAATACATTTCTAATTAAATAGCTCATAAATTACCTATTTCAGGACGAAAATAGAGTAATTGGAAATTTCGTTGACGCGATTTTATTATAAAATCTGAATATTTAATGCGTTACAAGTAGAAAATATTTTTAAGAGTAAATTGTTAGTAGCTGGAATAACTTGTTAAGACATATGTTTTAAACCTGTATAAAAGAGAATTGTTTCCTATGTTATTTACATAATATCGTTCAATTGGCTGTGCTTTAATATACTAAATGTAACAAATCGTATTTGCATGAACATTCAAACTCGTACATACCAATGCGAAGGTCGGCTTGCCATTTTATATTTTGTCAATCTATTTGTTGTCTCGGTTAAATCCTTTTATGCAAAGTTTATGAAATCTACGTATGATTTATTATTATAGTACGAGCCCATTTCGGTCATATTGTACATCTCTATATTCATCATGATGGGAATGTCAATGCACGAAATTAGTCTGATTATGTTAGAGTTTAATTTTTTCTTCGTAGAAACGAAAATGCGCTTTACAAGTAAAGCTATAATTATTATTTATTATAGGAGAATATCTGTGGCATCTTGTTACGCGCACTACCTTTTTGCGCGACATGTATCCCATACAGACCAGCGAATAAAAGAGATAAGACGAAAATGTTATGTACTACTTGAATATCTGAAACTAGGAGAATAATATGGTTATCGATGTAAATATTTGTAAGTTAACTATACTTACATTCAAACACTCCACACACATTTATAAATCTGTGATAAATTTATACTGTCCGATTGACAACATTGATTTGTTTCTCAGTATTCTGTAAAACGAACATATACAAATATTCACTTTAATTTATATTCAGAGCACCTACCGCATAATTTTTGTTAACATCTTGTATGCTTATTGGTACCTCGGTAAGGTACGGAAATAAACTATTTAAAACCAGTTTTCTTATGTAAGAAGCGATTTTTTGCACACAGTGCAATTTGCCGCGTTGTCTTAGAACAGTGCACGAAAGTATTCTACGAGAACTCGTCAACGGTGTTTCGCCAAATTCTCCGCAACGCTCTTGGCGTGGGCATTCTAATGTCACACGCTCCTACGAATAGATCACATTACGTTGCGTCGTTAGTTACGATGTGCGGGAAATCGTCTTTTTCCCAATCGTTGGATTTACAATATGGTCCATGCGACACGCGTATTATCTATATGATAATCAAACGTTTGGTTCTCAGTTGCCGATAAGTAGGTGATCGTTATCTAAATCACACAATTCCGAGACGTTAAGATGCGAATTGTAATAAAAGCAGATGTTCATCGACCGACCGTGAACGTTACACGCTGTGGTGCCGCAAGTAGCGATCAGTCTACGCCGAACAATGAAGCTGTACATGGCTGCTCTCGCTGGTATGTAACTTTCACAACGTGATAAATGTACACGGACGTATTTATGCATGTGCGGATGTAATTAAAACGCGACACATTGGCCGATACTTATTGACGTATCGTCGGAGGACCGCCGAAGGAATGTGAAAGTGGATGGTCCGTTAAATACGCATCACATTATTCCCAACCAAGATGATATCGAATCTTTTATCAAGCAAATTCGAATATTATCCGGTAAAATTTTGCCAGCGAAGTATGCGGAAGCGCGCCGAATTCTCGAGATAATATTATTGCAATATTCCTAGTATAGCTTTGGAGTAAAGGAGAAAATTCTATTGCGAGGAACTTCTTTTTCTTATTCCGGACAGGAAATTTGGGAATGGTGTCGGTGGGCCTTTTTTTCGGCTGGTCTTCGCCTTCGGTGCCTCTCCTAATGGCGGAGGACAGTCCTGCGAGGATCACCTCCGAGCAGGTAGCCTGGGTGGTTTCCCTCTTCACGTTTGGAGCGACCTGTGGCTCTCTGATCTCGGCTCTGATCGTTAACGTCATCGGCAGGAAGACCTCCATGCTTCTAGCTGCAGGGCCAGCTGTGATCGGTTGGCTGATGATCGCGTTCGCATCTACACCGTGGGTAATACGGTTCTTTTTTCGCAATTGTCGATGAAGATCCCAATCACTCCGGTAATTTGTCGTCTCGAGTAGCATTACTCAATCGCGAGTAACCCTGGCGACTGAGTCTTATCAGGGCTTACCATTAGACGGAGCATAGGAGTATCGTCAAACGTGGTAAATACGAGTCGAGAGAGAGAGAGAGAGAGTTGTAAAGGGATAATGAGATGTTCCTCGAGCTACCGAAGAGCTTGGATAACGCTCGTTTCGTAAGACGTCGAAGAATCACGTTCCGTCACACCTCTATACCATTCTTCCTGATAATTTAAAGTATCCAGTACGCACCAGTTTACCTTCTCTTGGCAGGAATTGTACGCGGCAAGATTCGTCTGTGGGTTGAGTTCCGGTGTGGCATATGCCGTCACGCCGATGTATCTGGGCGAAATATCGCCTCCAGCAGTACGAGGCATCCTAGCTTCGATGCTGACCGTTGCGACGAAATTCGGCGCTGTGGTTAATTACTTCGTGGGTCCGTTCCTCAGCGTGAAAGACCTGGCCTTTTTCTGCCTGAGCATCCCGATACTCTTCGTCGTCGTGTTCATCTGGCTGCCGGAAACTCCTTATCATTTGATGCGCCGTGGACGCAAGGAAGAGGCTGCCAGAGCTTTGGCGCTACTCAGAGGAACGAAGGACACGGCTGACGAACTCGGTGCCATCGAGAAGTCCGTGAAAGCCGATTTGGATAATGAGACTGGGTTCAGGGAGCTTCTGTTGGTACCAAGTAATCGAAGGTACGACACAAGCTGTTTTAAAATCGTCCTAGGCTCTAAGCACTTTTAGCATAAAAACTGTGTTTGTAAGTCCATTCGATATAACGTCCACGTAATCTATTTACATAATTTTCGAACCGTTCTACGTTAATAATACACATTGATTTTCGTAAATAATTAGGATTTCTGAAATGTCACCGGGTCTATGTAACATGTAGACTTTCATAGGCTCCTGTAGGTTCGTAGATTCTAGGCACAGTGCCCACTGTGCCTATGGAATAAGACGGTCTTAGACGCAAGCTGCTAAATCACAAGGTGTACCTTCACGAGACCAGAATTTTTTCATTTCAGGGCTTTGATCATTTCGTTAGGCCTGATGCTCGCTCAACAATGGAGCGGCAGCCAAGTGGTGGTCTCCTATGCCCAGATGATCTTCGACGCGGCCGACAGCAAGCTCGAGGGAAAATATCTAACGATGATATTGGGAGTGGTGCAGGTCACTTTCACGGTGATCAGCGCATTGGTCGTGGACCGAGGTGGCAGGAGGCCTCTGCTGATCCTGTCCACTGTGGGTTCGGCAGTTTCCACGGCCATAGTTGGCATCTACTTCTTCTTACGAGTTCAGTATCCGGAAGCGGATATAGCCAGCTCTCTCAGTTGGTTACCAGGTCTCGGGTGTATTCTCTACATCATCATGTACTGCTGCGGCCTTGCCGCTTTACCGTTCACAATGCTAGGCGAATTGTTTCCAACGAACGTGAAGGCACTGGGCAGCACCATATCAATATTTTGCTGCAATTTGTCCGCCTTCGCCGTGACCAGCTCTTATCAGTTCGTCGCTCAAGGTCTCGGCATACATGTCGCATTTTGGTCATTTACCATATTCAGCATACTCAGTGCCCTTTTTACCGTACTGTACGTACCCGAGACCAAAGGAAAGACTCTGCAGGAGATTCAAGAGGAATTGCGAGCAAGCAGTGGGAAGTCCTCGTGACCGAAATGAAACCGATAGCCGCCATTCGCGCGGAACTGTGCCGTCCGTATTTTCTTTATGTTCTTGACATTCACCGAGGATCCGTCTCGTGTACGAATTCATCACTGCAAGATATCTGCGTGCGGCTAGCCAGTCGAAGTGTGCTCACTGTAATTCGCGAAGAAAGCTTAAAGAAAGCAAAGGAGGGGGAGGAGTTGTACAAAATTGTATATATTACTTTCTCAAACATTAAATTTTTCCTCCACCGTGTCACTCATATTTCTACATTATCTTTATTTTCAGTCGCTTTTTACTCGAAACTGTAATTAATCACGTGGCGTTAAGCTGTAATAATAATTATTAACTACGTGAGGTTCGACGAACGTATTACGTCATACCATAATGTGGCTCATTACTCTACTTATTGTTTAAATTCTCAAACCTGTAAACGTTTCCATTACCGTCTACTGCTCGCAGTAGGTGAGTTGCCAATCCTCGTTGGAGGTATGGCGCTTATTCGGTCGACCATAGCAGGTATGCGCCATTTTTACTATCACGAAAATTCTTGAAAGCACACGTCGAAGGTACCTATTTGGTAACATGATTTAAAATTCGACTTCGAATTAAATATTAGGAGTATTCACCTTTCTAGAGGGCTTCTTCGAAGCTCTGCATCGTGTAAGTCCGTGAAATTTCATTTGCAATAATCTTTAAGTTATTCGTACATTTTCTTTCAGTGGACCTGCTATCTCTGTCAGTCGGCGTCCATTATGGCTGGGCGGCCTCAGCCATGCCAAAACTTTTATCAGTCGAGTCGCCCGTTAACATGTCAACTGGTGACGCGGCTTGGATAGTCTCCCTCGCAGAACTAGGAGACATAGGAGGAGCGATCTTCTCTGGCATTGTGGGAAACAGAGTGGGTAGGAAAACAATGTTTCTCATCGCTCCCATACCGATTGTCATAGGCTGGCTGACGGTCCTGTTCGCCAACACGGTCGCGGTAGGTAGCATAACCGGAGCATTCGCAAGTACTAACCTTATAACAACAACAAGATACGAAGAAAATTGATTACGATTGATCCAACTGATGATAACGCGAACTCATGGAACTTTTTCCTCAGGAGATATGTCTCGGTCGAATCATTACCGGAATGGGAGTGATTCTGGGATTCTCAGTGACCCCACCGTACTTCTCGGAGATCGCTCCAGTCAAATATCGTGGTGCGGTCACTGTCTCCCAGATAGTCTCAGTCAGCGCAGGAATACTGATCTCCTACGTAGTGGGCTACTTCGTGACAATGAAGACCATGACGATAGTCGCGATTGCCTTGCAGGTCGTCTGCATGACTTTCATATTTTGCATACCAGAGAGCCCTTATTATTGCGTGCTCGTAGGAGACCATCGGGGCGCAAGAGAGTCCCTCATGAGCCTACGTGGTACTAATAACGTCGACGACGAACTTACCTCGATAACACTCATGGTCGAGCGAGACATCTCGAGTCACAGATCGAGTTACTTGGACTTGTTCCGCAAGCCACTCAACCGAAAGGCTCTCTTCATTGTGACGGGTTCGGCTGTAACAATCCGGTTCACCGGTACACAGGCCTTCTTCTCCTATTCTCACATTATCTTCGAGTCCATCGGCACCGGCATAAACTCCGGGTGAGTCCTGGTTCGAATTGGTTTGTCACAAGAGTGAGAGAGCTGGGATCTGATCTATTTCGTTACAGGTACCTTACTATGATCATGGGGCTCGTGAACATGATTGGCGTAACCAGCGCGGTCATTCTGGTGGATCGTTTAGGAAGGAAAACGATTCTGTTGGGATGCTTAACCATTGGACTTCTTTGCAATCTCTCGCTCAGCCTGTTCTATCTCATGGGCGATTCTGGATACGACAAGAAATCCTACTCGGCACCGGCAGCCTGCCTGGTCCTTACCTACACTCTTGTGGATGGGATGGGTCTATCCACTCTTTTGTATACCCTCACCTCCGAACTGTTCTCCACTCGCGTGAAGAGCATCGCGACCGTTTACCTGCTCTGCCTAGACGATCTTTGCAATTTAATCCTGCTCAAGTACTTCTTCGCTGCGTCGATGACCTACGGGATGAGCATGGTCTACGCCGCTTTCTCCACATCCAGTGCTATCGCTATCGTTTTTATTCTGGTCTTCGTACCAGAAACTAAGTGCAAGACCTACGATGAAATACAAGTGGTCTTGGCTGGCACGAGCTAGAGTCCCGTTCGTGACGTAGAAACGGCCAAGTTTAATTAGCAGAGTTGTGGATGTCCATAGGGATGCTCGGTGTTGAGTGAATGTGTACTTTACCCAAGGATGGTCATTCAAGTTCTACGCATTTGCGGTTTCGCGAGGAGAAACCGTTTCGGTACTAGGATTTATTCAGTGGAGCAATTACAACTGCACTTGAAACGATGATGCGGTAGGTATCGCAGATGGGATCAGGTGTAATGAGAGTCTCTTGGATTTCCATATGAGCGCAACTATGCGCTTTTCATTGCGCAGAAAAGAAAAACTTGTGCAATCGAATTGTGGTCCGAATCAGTTTCCGGGCTAGTCTTATCGGTGCGTGTATTACAATCTCATAGCGATAACGCTCAACCGTTCGCACTGTATCGAGCTCTGGGTGTGTTCGGGCTTTCTTATCGTTACCGAAAGTCCACGCACTTTTTCCATGGCTATCAGTCACGGGCACAGTCAACGTGGGTGCGGATGTTAGCGTAGTGAATTTCATGCGGTTTTCGTTCCGAAAATTAATGTTTGTCTTCGGCCTCTCGTACTAATTCGTGTGACAAACGCGAGTGGAGGAGTACACCTGTAGATTCGGGCCATCGAATGTAAGTGCGCCATATATCATTGTCAGTTACGAAAGGCTGTATTTTTATCGATCGAAGTTCTCATACCAGACTCAAGCGTGCGAACTGAATCGTTTGCTCGAAGTTTCCCTGGCGAAAAGCAGCGCGTTTACTCAGTGATGGTTCTAGTGTAATCATCGCTTTTAATTAACTGCCTTTTAATTTTCCTAATGCCTGGCATTGTCCTCGTTCAGCGCAAGTAGAAGGACAGAAGAGAACTTCTTTGCCGACTGCGAACTCAAAGTGTTTCCACGCGACAATTCACACGAAGGGACGCGTGAACCAATGACTGCAGCAGTCTGTTCATCGATAGGTTAATAGGTTTTTTTTAATGTATTCTATTGGATTAGTACCTGTTGACATGGCTATTTGTTGTGCGTACGAGATGCCAATACGTAGTCGCAATAATATGTTATTGATCGTTAATTCTAATTTTGCGTTGTTAATTATTATAGTTTATTTCTGTACATGTTCCTAATAAAGGTCAGTCTGTTTATCGATAGGTTAATAGGTTTTCTTTTATGTATTCTATTGGATTAGTACCTGTTGACATGGCTATTTGTTGTGCGTACGAGATGCCAATACGTAGTCGCAATACTATGTTGTTGATCGTTAATTCTAATTCTTCGTTGTTAATTATTATAGTTTATTTCTGTACATGTTCCTAATAAAGGTCAGTCTGTTTATCGATAGGTTGATAGGTTTTCTTTTATGTATTCTATTGGATTAGTACCTGTTGACATGGCTATTTGTTGTGCGTACGAGATGCCAATACGTAGTCGCAATACTATGTTGTTGATCGTTAATTCTAATTCTTCATTGTTAATTATTATAGTTTATTTCTGTACACGTTCCTAATAAAGGTTAGCTACATGGTGTTCTATTATCAGTACTTATAAGTTTTTCGTCGTACCGTGGAAGATCGTTACTTGACCACTTCGGACCATCTGCGACCTAAAATATAACGGAGGGTGTATATGGATGTTTGCAGAAACACTCTGGGTAAAATGGCAAGATGTCCCATGAAATAACTAGGAGATACCCAACACCAGCGTAGTGCCTCGAGGGTTTTATTACGAATATCACCTGGCGTATCGCTGCGCGTAATTGCGCGGACGGCAATTGTTCGCCATAACAGAAACTCAGGCGGAACGAGGCACTTCTCTCCGTGGCGTAGGTCGGCCTAGTTGACTTTAAGATCATCAGCGAAACATGACATTCGTCCGTTCGGTTGTGGCAGGTAGGATGGTCAATTAAACCAACGATAATACATTCTGAAATATATCACGACTTTAATTAATGTGGCCAACGAAAGTGAAACGTTAAAGACAAGGTGTATCTACGTGACACGATATTCTTAAGTAGAAAGTAAATCATATTATGTTCTCGCGATTGAGTTTTTATGCTGCGCTCTGCATTCCAGTGAACCTGATCATGGTGTCCATCGGCATACACTTTGGATGGGCAGCGCAAGCTCTGCCGAAGTTGGTGGCCATCGATTCCACCGACCCTTTTGTGGTATGGGTCAATTACGATGACACGGCCTGGATTGCCTCCCTCACGAGAATCGGAGATATTTTTGGGATTATAACAGCCTCCATTATTGGAGACCGAGTCGGTAGAAAAAGCATGCTTCTTTATGCCGGCGTGCCTATGGTAGTCGGCTGGCTCCAGCTTGTCTTAGCTACCACATTCGAGGTACGTAAATGAAACAATCAGCTCATCTAGATTTCTAGAATAAAATGCTTGCATAAACTAAATTGTCATTATTCTTCAGGGTGTTCTGTTCGGTCGAATTATCACCGGAGTGGGCGCAGGTGTCGGTTTCTTCATCGGGCAAATGTATCTTTCCGAAATTGCAACGGATGATCGTCGAGGAACGACTCTCTCCACGCGCTTGATGTCAATCAGTCTTGGTATGTTCCTCTCCTTCGTGATAGGCTACTGTCTATCTGTCAGGATGATGGCAAAGCTCATGATAGCTTTTCAACTCCTCTGTGGAGTCTACGCCTATTACATCGATGAGAGTCCCTATTACAAGATCGCGCGTGGTGACTGTCACGGCGCGAGAGAATGTCTGGCCAAGCTGCGATGCGAGGACGATCTGGAGGAATACGAGCTGAAGGAGATCGCGAAGAGGGTCGAGGACGAGATGTCGAACGACAGGTCGAATTTGTTAGATATATTCTTCGAGCCGCAATCTCGCAGAGCGTTGTTTAATGTTATGGGTCTGGTGGTCGTCAAGTGCTTCAGCGGTAACCACGCGGTGATTATATATTCCTCCATGATCCTGAACACTCTAACTAGGATCATGAAATCTGAGTAAGTAAGATATAATCGTGCTCTGGAAACGTCACTTCTCGGTGATTAATTGCAATTGACGTTTTACAATCGCTGTTGCGTAACACTGCCACGCGAATGAGATTAAACAGGCACACGTTGCACGGCATGGACACGTACAACGTTTCTCTAACTCCAGATTGTTTCTTCTACCTTACTTTTTTTGTGTCTCAGGATTTTAACTATGTTGATGGGTCTGATGCACCTGATAGGCGTGGTATGCGCCGTCACAGTTTTCTATCGCTTCGGGCGAAAAACTGTGCTCTCCATTTGCTTCACCATCTCCGCTCTCTGTATGCTCAACCAAGTCGTCTACTTTTTCTACGTCGACGAGGGATACGACCTGCGGACAATGGATGTACTGGTTAATTCGGTGTTTATGGTTCACACGCTAATGGACGGTCTGGGCTTCACCACGATCATCTATCCACTCGTCTCCGAACTTTTCTATCCGAACCTGAGGGTCACCGCGATGGCCTTCGTTCTATGCTTCGAACATTTCTGTACATCCGTTCTACTGAAGGGCTTTTCAATCGTGTCGCAGGAGTGGACCCTCAAGGTCAGCTTCGCTATTTTTGCCATCTGCAGTGGATTGGGGATCTATCACGTGTCGTACTTCGTGAGAAATTCGAGACCGAAGTGTAAGAGGTTCGAGAAGAGTGAGACGTTCTCGAAGGCAACTAACGGCGTGCGTGATATCGATGATAAGTGAACATGAGGCCGACAAAGACACTATTTTACTGTGCTTATAGTCTGCGCTTTGAGTACAATAGTGTCTTGGGATCCTATTGGAAATGGAATTCTAGGAGAGAGGATTTTTAATGTTGCATAAATCTACTTGATCGTGTGCTCATCTTGCGCCGCAATGGTTGTCACGATGCGAGCGATATAACGTAAGTCGTATGATACTGTATATTTTGTCTACTCTGTTTATAGTCTTTTCCATAACTGTGATAAATCTGTGTTTTTGAAATTTAATAAAACGTCTCGGTGCTACTTTTTATTCCCATTTCATAATACAACTGTTATAACGTGGAAGAATAATTCATTGCTCATTGGAGATTACCGACGGAGTTGTTTTCAAATGAATGAGCTTAATGAGAAGAAGTATAGTCTGAACGATGTCAAGTATACACGGTTATCTATAATAATGTGAATGTGTTCTACAATGTTCTTCTTTTGTGCTAAAATACTTCTTTTGTGGTAAAACATCCCGACCTGCCCGACCTCTTATCTCAACATTGGATGGAAGAATTGTTCGACGCATTTCAAATTTATATGTTTTTGCTTATGCGATACTGAACAGTACTGCGTTCTTATGTAGTATCATAGTTGTTTATACATACTACAAATACTCGTATACTCTATCTTCAGATCCTATTACGTAGACAACGGTTATCACTTACGAAGTTAAAAGTGCCATTATTTGTGCATTTGTCCTTACCCATGAACACTAACAACTCAGTCCGCCCAACCAGTCTTTCCTTTTCATTGACATCATGAGGGTGTTCATACGATCGGTTGCAATAGGTAGGCTTTGGAGTGCGATGCAAAATAACTACTTCATTCTTAACCACGTTAACGCGTCGAAACACTGCGGTTTGTTTTCTGTAAAAATTGTGTATGGCCTTGCCGTTTGAACGAAGATATCAATTTGTCGACAGCCAACTTGAGTCTCCTCTCCATTGGCTTGGCCTTTGGATGGAGTTCGTCGTCCATACCAAAATTAATTAGTGGCTCAGAAGGGGTGACAGTCAGCCCAGAGGAAGTACCCTGGATTATTTCTCTGTCCATGTTGGGCTCTGTTCTGGGCTCTGTTTTGGCGGCCTGCATCCTCAATCGCATCGGGAGAAAAAATGTACTCCTTCTTAGTTCGGTGCCGCATGTAATCGGATGGGCGATGGTTGGTTTTGCCACAACGATCGAGGTATAATTCCACTCATCACCTTATGGAGTATTTTAATCAAGTGATTTCCATGGATGCGTCTAGAGCTTCATGGAACTCCACTCCGAGCTTCACTTGCACTCTAGACATACAAAAGAATGTCGGGCCCCCAGATTTTGTTAAATTGAAAGTTGTATTGGTATTTTGTTATTTGGATAGTTTATATACAACGTAATAAAATTCATTTGACTCATTTTTAGGCACGACCGTAATTAGGCACGACCGTAAAGGGAGTGACTTATGCAATCGCAATCCTGAAAACCGTTCATGCGTGTGTGTGTTCGTATATATCCTCGATTTCGAAAAAACGGCTGAACCGATCGGGACGAAATTTGGCACAAAAATCAAGTACACTACTGTGAGCTCACAATAAGGTTTGTGAGCCGCCATCTTGAACCGGTACAAAATGGCGACCAATTCAAATTTCGAATAAAATTTAACTTTGCCGCCATTTCTAAACGGCTGAAGATAACGATACATAAAGTTTCCTGGCACCAAATGGATATATACTCAAAATACATGCCAAATTTCGTTGCGATCCGTTCAGCCGTTTGGCCGGAATACTGGACTAATGGAAGTAATGAAATTTCGTTAATCCGTTATTCCGGCCAAACGGCTGAACGGATTCAGACAAAATTTGGCATGTACATCCAGTATATACCCATTTGGTGCCAGGAAACTTTATGTACCGCCATCTTCAACCGTTTCGAAATTGTGGGAAATTCAAGTATGGAAACGTGAGTTACGCGGTCGTGCCTATTGCACCCGGCGCGAGCACCCGGCGATCGTGCCAACCACTAACCATCACTAGTTTTTTTATTGTTCTTAATTGCCTCTGTGCGGGACTCCCTTCTAGCGGGTCCTAGACACGTGCCTATTTTGCTTAGTGGTAGACGCGCCCCTGGCGATTTCATCGATTAAAATTGTCTGATAATCTAAGATAGGTGTGATCCGAATGTCGCTGATACAAGCAACAACTACTTTCGTCGTCCTCCTTTCATTTCAAGATGCTGCTGCTTGGTCGACTGATGATCGGAATCGGTACCGGCTGCGTCATTTCCACAGCTGCGTTATACTTTTGCGAGATAGCCCCTGCGAAGCATCGTGGCGCCACAGCCGCGTCTAGTCTGTTCACCATGAAGATCGGTATCCTTCTCGCCTATATCATGGGCATATTCATGACCATGAGAACTCAGTCCTTCGTCTCGATGGTCTTTCCCTTGATCTTCGGCCTTCTCTTCACCACGGCACCTGAAACTCCATACTATCTTACTTTGCGAGGTAGGTACGAGGAGGCGGAAAGGAATCTGATCAAACTGAGGGGTACGCAGGATGTGACCGAGGAAATCAAGACAATAAACAACATGATCGATGTCGATCTGCGTACCAACACTAGCGTCATCGATCTCTTCCTCGTCAAATCCAATCGCAAGGGCTTCCTCATTCTCTTCTTCCTTGAGACGATGGCACACTTTACAGGAAGTTCAGCAGTGAGCGCTTACACCGAGACGATCTTCGATGCGGCTCACAGCGAGCTGCGCGGCAAGTGCGTGACTAGTTTGACGAAAAAAAACGTTCATCGGACGCTTCACATATACTCTTTTCAATAAACGATCTCGATACGTTTTTTGATAATAACCGAATGCATGATCTCTTGATTCCCACAGATACCTAGCCGTGGTAGTAGGATTGGTACAACTGGGTGCCACCTGCATTACCGTCTTCCTCGTGGATCGTGGTGGCCGCAGGGTCCTCCTCATGTTTTCTATGTCTGGGTGCACCATTTGCACCTTCGTCGTTGCGATTTACTTCTACTTCCAAGAGACAGGTCGTGACGTGACATCTATCAGCTGGGCGGCTGCGACAGGAGTGATTTCCTTTTCGGTGGCCTATGGCATGGGTCTCTCGTCCATTCCGAGCATTTTGATGGGCGAGCTTTTCCCAGCCAGCGTCAGACCCAAGGTTGCTGGCTTCTTCGGAATATACGGGAACATCTGCACCTTCTTCGTTGTGACCTTTTTCGGCATCCTCGGTAGGGAGGCTGGCCTTTACACGCCATTCTTTGTATTCTGCGCGAGCGGCGTACTCGGTCTGGTGCACGTCACCTTTTTCGTGCCTGAGACCAAGAGGAAGACTCTACAGGAGGTACAGGACATGATGATGGACAAGATTGAGGCACCACAAGCGGACGATAGAAACTGCAAGGTTCTTCGGATGACATGACCAATGGATAAGCGGGTATCGTCGACCGTTACTGTGTCGTTCTAGTCGTTTATTAACAATAAATTACGCAAATGCATGGATCGTGTCTGGTAGCGATACAATTAATGAAGAGGTGGTTTCGTGGATTGTGAAATTTGCCACATGCATCATGTATGCTTCTCGGTTTAAAATAAATACGATTGTTTTGTGTTAATTGGTAGTCGATTAATTTATCTCGTTGCCTTATTTACGATTTCCATGATATAACGTTGCCCTTTGTTGGTCCTATATTCAAAATAATTCTGTTGAATTGATTGTTACGTTTAAAAACCCCTCGTATTGAAATCAATAAATAATCATCTTTGCGTCATTACTTTCAACGTCGCTGAACAGCGTTCCGTATACAGTGTAATGAAAAATTGGCTACTATGCGTTCCTATGGTAAGGTTAGTATTGACATCGTAATGATGCAAGCTTATCGTGTCACGATAATTGCCAACGTATTTTTCCTCGCTGGTGGTTAGGGTTCACGCGAGCTAGTGAGTGTCCAACTTCTCGAGGAAATGGTGTTTATTAGAACCGTCGTAACAGGTACGTTATAACTTTCTTACGAATTGAACCTAGTTCTAATCAATGCAAGGATGGATTAACGATCGATTGCAAACAAGTTACTCATCCACTTGTGCTCGTTGCCGAAACCTTTTTCTAAAATCCCCTGACGCTTTCTTTTGTCGACAGCCAATTTGGCATTGGTCACGGTCGGACTGTCTTTCGGCTGGAGTTCCTCGTCCGTGCCAAAACTCCTGAGCGAGGAATCTACAATTATTTTAACCGACAGTGAGGGTGCATGGATGGTATCCATAATTCCTTTAGGCGGCATTATTGGGCTGCTCTTCGCATCGTGTACTCTGAACTTTCTGGGAAGAAGAACGGTCCTTCTGTTGGCCGCAATCCCGCACATTTTGGGCTGGCTGACCCTCAGCTTGGCTACGACCTCGCACGTATGTGCTTGTTGTTTTGCTTTCCTCGTGAAACTCACCTGTGAAGTTACTTGTAAGAGGAATGTTGATGTTTCAGGCGATGCTCATCGGCAGGGTGCTGACGGGCGTGGGCAATGGCTGCAGCTTCAGCATCACGCCACTCTACTTCTGTGAAATTGCGCCAGCTAAAAAGCGAGGAGTCACTGGAATCTCGAGCATGTTCGCAGTAAAGTTCGGCATGTTGATCTCCTTTATTCTGGGGATCTTCGTGGAGGTTAAGACCCTGTCTCTGTTGTCGATGGCGGTGCCCATCATCTTCGGTGTCCTGTTTCTCTGGGCACCGGAGACCCCGCATTACCTGATGCTACGGGGTAACTACGACAAGGCTAGAAAGAATCTGGAGAAATTGCGTGGCACGGTAGAGGTGGACGAGGAGATGGAAATGATCGAGAATCTGATCGACGTCGATCGCAAAACTAACACAAGCATATTGGACGTGTTCAAGGTGTACACCAATCGTCGAGCGTTCTTCATCATGCTGGGTCTCACTACGGCCCAGTATTTTTCAGGTAATCAACCCATCTTCAGCTTCGGCCAGATGATCTTCGATTCCACGGATGCTCCGGTCGATGGAAAGTAAGAACTACGAAAATTTCATCCTATCTATATTATTAACATGAACTCTTCGACGATCACGTTCAACGTCTTTTCTATACTTCCTCAGGTATCTGATGGTGCTCATGGGCGCAGTTCAGATTTTTGCGAGCTGCATTACTTTGAGTCTGGTCGATTCTATTGGTCGACGAATGCTCCTGATGATATCCGCGGCTGGCTGCTGTGTCTGTACATTGGTACTCACCGTTTATTTTTATCTCCAGGAAATTGGTGAAGAATCGTCGGTAGGTTGGCTCGCGGCCACCGCCCTGGTCATCTTCGCGATCTCGTTTTCTCTGGGCCTGATCTCGGTCCCGAACATGATGATCGGCGAACTCTTTCCGACCAGTGTGAGGCCCAAGGTCGGTGGGTTCTTCGGCATCTACAGCGACGTTTCCGCTTTCCTAGTCATTATGATGTACGATTTCTTGTCGAGCTACGTGGGCATGTACATGCCATTTTTGATATTCTGCGTCTGCGACGTACTCGCTTACTTGCACATACACTTCTTCGTTCCTGAGACCAAGCGAAAGACTCTGGAGGAGGTGCAGAAGATGCTAGCGTCCAATATGAAGTATTCTTCGTCGGATAAGGTCATATTTGCCAACAAACCAACCACGTCGATGTAATAAAAATTTTCAATCGCTTACGATACTTTCAACCGAACAATTCAACTACATCGAGATTGGATTCAATGTAAACGAATGAATTAGCAGTTCGAGTTTGCATTACTATTGTAAGGTCGTGTAGTGTCTACGAAACGATCCGTCATTAATTCTTCATCCGTGATTGTGTATTCCTGCAAATGCGTTCATTAATTCAGCCTGTACTATAAGAAATAAATTAATTGTCTAATGTCCTATTGGTCAATGGATCCTGATAATTGTCTTCAATTATCGTCTTGTCGGTATAAATCTCGTTGTCGCGAAGCGCCTGGTAATTCTCTGTCACGCGTCTTTCAGTGAATCAGCTAAACGTGCATATCGCCAAATATTTCCCGCACAGCCCGTTACGTCGTCACCATCTACGTATTTACTCTCGCCATGACTTTGTTCCTCGCGGGCAAGGCAATTTGGCCACTATCGGTGACTATTACGCGGATCGTTTAAACCGTCGGTCTGCTGTTAATACGCCAGTGGTGCATTCTTTGTCTCAACGATAGGGCATAGGTAGATCCACGAACAAGCGAGACAATCCGTTAGAATATGTTGAATTTCGGGCTCTACGGTGCCATCCTGGCGGGTAAGCGATTAAACATGTCTCAGGTTTAACGTGGCCATGAAAATCGTCCTTGAAATATCTTGAGAACGATTAATTGCTCGTTGACACTTGTCATTCTACCATGTTTGCTGAACCTACTTTCTCTGTCTTGTTCTTTTTGCACAATTGCGGAAAACAGTGGGACTGTGCGGTATGTCCGCAGCACTCTTCGGTGGATGGTCCTCGCCGATGATACCGAAATTGATGTCTGGCCAGGAGACGATCACGGTGACGGAGAACGAGGGCTCTTGGTTGGTTTCGATAATGAAGATAGGCTCGACCATAGGCTGCTTTTTTGTGATATACACGGTTGATAAGATTGGGAGGAAAATGAGTCTGATACTGACCATAGTACCTACGCTGATCTCTTGGGTCATGACAGCATATGCCACCACGACGATGGTGAGTTTCTGCAAAAGGGTTGGACTCCTACATTCGCTTACTTTTCTACAGATCGTCTGCTGAATCACTTTTGACAAAAGCGTTCAAGTTCCTGTTGATTTCAGGAACTCTACATTGCTCGAATACTTGGTGGTGTAACGGTTGGCATGGTAGCTTCCATAGGTCCAATGTACATCGCCGAGGTCTCTCCGCCGATCATTCGTGGCGCACTTGGAAGCGTCTCCCTGCTGTTGAGTTATTTCGGTATCCTGCTGGGTTACGTGATAGGGACGATCTACTCTATGCAGGAGTTCGCCTATGTAGGAATCGTGGCCTCGAGTATCCAAGTAGTCATATTCGTCTGGTTTCCAGAGACACCCTATCACCTGGTGCGACAAAAGCGATACGCTGCTGCAAGAGCGTCCCTCGTCTTTTTACGCGGCACCAAACACGTGGGCGAGGAGATGGACGCGATCATGAGGTCGGTCGAGGCTGATCCAAGATCACTGGGAATCCTGGCCTGCCTTCAGGACCTGACCAAACGTCCAGGTACTCATTTTTCCTGAAGACATTTCCAAGTGATCTTCTCATGCTTCTGAATATGTACGGAGTAAACCAATGTCAACAGGTGGAAAGTGGATTCTCTTTCTGGGCATTTGTCTGACGCTGGTGCAGACTTTCTCCGGCGCAGTGATCATTGTCGATTACGCTCAAATGATCTTCGAGGAGATCGATAATAAGCCGCTAACCGCGGAGCACCTTAGCCTGATCATGATCATTCTCTACGTGATCTCTTACATATTGTGCATCTTTTCCGTCGATCTGTTCGGCCGCAAGCCTCTCATGCTCGTTTCGGCTTTTGGGGTCATGGGGTGTAGCATCGCGATTGGTGTCTACTTTTATCTTCAGGAGAACGGTACGGACGTGGACTATCTCGGTTGGTTACCAACCGGTTCTCTCTTCTTCTACGTGATCACCGTGTCGATTGGCGTGGGCAGCTTACCCGTCGTCGTGATCAGCGAAATCTTTCCCATGTACACGAAGGCCGTGTGCATGGGCTTATGCGAAGCCTTCAAGTACCTAGCAGTATTTGCCTTCCTCAAACTATGGGGCATTGTCGCGGAAATGGGATATAATTCCACGGCCTTCTTGGTCCTGGCGGTTCTCAACATTGGCAATTTCTTCTTCGTGTTGTTCTACTTGCCCGAGACGAGGCGCAAGACTCTGCAGCAGATCCAGGCTTATTTGATCTACGAGTAAAGATTTAGTGGACGGATGTGCTCAGAGTGTAAATGCAAAGACATCGTGATGCTCTGTTTGCTGATAAAAATCAGCAACAATAATAACAATCTATTATTTTCCTAATATTTACACAAAACACTTATGAGCAAGTATTGTCTATCAAGAATCATTCTCCTATATTTGGAAAATAATAGATTGTTATTATTTATTGTCGTTATATTATAGGAGAATGATTCTTGATAGACAATACTTGCTCATAAGTGTTTTGTGTGAAGACTATTTCGAAGTTCTTTTACAAGTAAGCATTGGGTGAGCACGTATTGTGAATAAATTATTTCAATTTCATTTACTTAGGACTGATAACTTCATTGAGTCTTAGCACTTTGCTATACTCTTTTGTTATATTAATTAATTCCACCCGTAGGTATTCTTAACGTGGACGTCGAATGAAAATTTGTATTAAAATGAAAATAAATAATTGATATTTCAGATTCCTCTCTGTATCTAAAGTATAATTTAAATTATTGATGATGCTTTACAGGGACATGAGCCTGGGTAACGATCATATAGCTGCTTTATTGAAAATACGCAAAATCCACTTTGAAGAGAAGTCAAAATCGATAACGTTTAAATTGAACATCGAGTGATTGGATTTATTACAGATCACTTATATTCTGTACGACAATAATGGTGGATTATCTGCCACGTCGTTCGTCGTGTGAGCTGAAACAAATAAAATTTCTCGGTAAAAACAGGAAATGATCGATGGGTTAATTAATTAATTTGCAATTCTACAATACCTTTGTTATTTGCCACATAACGCCGACGATGATTCTTCCTCGAATCTGTACTCTTTTCAACGGAGTACTATCTCGAACGAGTCCAACAAGCTTTCAATAAAAAAATCACTGTAAATTGACGAGTGTACCGTGCTCGATGACCATAAGTCACGTTCTCCTTCCACGTGGCAAGTAACAATTATTATTGGCCTCCAGGGCGAGACGATAAGATATTGGATTAGGAGTAGCGCGCTAAAATTTTATCGGAGCCTGCCGATCCACCGACCATTATAAACTTTCCTCGCAGCACTCCCTAGTTCTGTCGGAGTCGACGAGTATTGGCACAGCGTCTATCGATTATTGCTATCGAACGATCAAACGACATTCACACGAGTCTCTCCTCACTGCACACTGTTCGACATTCGTAAAACATCACGAGGTGTATCGAAAATCCGGTCACGTGAGTTTGCCGACTGGTACCGCGCGATCCTCGAAGGAAGGACGTGTGTGACCTTGAAAATATCCTTGTCCTTGACCTTGAATTGCATTCTCTCACAACAATTGGAAGACTTCCCACGAGTGAATCCTGTGCTTCTCTCTTCGCATTTCTTACTTCACACCAGAGTGTCAGTCTCCGTATCCTGAGAACTTTTCTTCGTCGTCGATAACTGCACAAACGACTTAGCAAGACGGAAAGTGTCCGCCTGATCTCAGGTTTGTTGCGGAGGACGAAGGGTGCGATCCACCGGAATCGTGATGGAGGAATTCGAATTTGTTTGAGGTTCTGAAACAATATGTACGTTTTTTTCTTTTTGATGATTCGTGAGAGAAAACAGAAAGAGATAGTTACAAGTATAATTAAGCATCTCTTCTCGTAGGAACGATAAACTCGTGAATGAAGACACTCTGCTTCGAAATTGTGATGCGAACAATATTAGAATTGTAGCAGCAATAAATAATTAATTAACTGTCGTACATTACGCACACGCCGTTATTATTACGATTTTTTTTTTAAAGTTCGATTATATTATTCAGAATAAAATTACATTTTCGGACGCTTTCAGTATTTGTCTACTTACGGAACGTGTCTTCTCGATAGAGGGGCGTCGTGTCGGGAAATTGGACATGCTTTTTGGCCGCACGTGTCACCGTTGGGCTTCTATCTGATAGAGTCGCGTTGTTACCAGCTGTGGGACTCTGCGTTGGCGTTGCAGTCACTTTCGTTTCATTGTTGGTTGCAGCTTTCCGCGAACTGAGGCAGGACGTTGCGGTGGTAGTGGGTTGTGTCGCGTATCTCACCGCGGGCCCCTTAAAACGACCTTTGGTTAGAGCACGCGAATAATCTCTGATCGATAAGTCTCCATTACACGTCGAATCAATTTTTAACACTTTACAATTTACATAGAAGAAAAAAGGGAGGCCAGGTCTAACAATTGATCACTCTTAGGATCTCCCTTTAACATCGACTTCGTCAAACGCGAGATTAACCCTTAACCAGAGACACACGATATTTGACACGAGAGTTGGACAACATCGGAGTCTTTAATGAAATAGAAATGATTCTCGAGGGAATCTGATATAGAAAAATCTGAAATGCTGCCGTATGTGAGACACCTTTGGGTTAAGGGTTAATACCGGAGTGCCGTTAAATCTCTGTAAAACTCATTAACGGCAGAAAATCATCCTCTAAGAAAACGCTTATCACGCTTCCTTCGAACATTATCGATCCTTCTAGTTAACACAATGATTATGTATTTGCCATTTCGCGGAACGTTCTCCAAGAGCAACCCTGGTCGCGCTTTAGGCAAAGGAAAGAAAAGGACTTCCTAGTTGCACGGATACCACCTTCGTAGTAATTTCATGTGGCATAAGGTTTATAATCAATATCGGAGGACACGAGACGCGACGCAAGCTTTGCGCCGACGATCAGACGACGATTGACAATTAATTGCAATTCGTCGGCACTCCTCGCACAGAATCGAGAGAAACGTTGGAAAGGAATAGCCATGGATTTGCTCGTTCCACCACGTGCCTGCTAACTCGACCTCTAATCTCCACGTGTAATCTCTCTAATTGTTTTCCGCGAAACCATTTAGATCTAAGCTTTCCTTTTTCTCAATTAGAGCTTCTACGTCGATGTACACTCGATCACTGAAGATTAACGACACTTCGTTCGAAGCAGTTCTACGCGTACCTATCTACAATGCATTCACGATAGTCCTTCGATCGAACGAACATTTACCTCGGAAACTACTCGTAATAAGGAAATTCGAATGGAAGTAGTTCGATGGACGATAAGAAATTTATTATGGGCGAAACGATTGGAGAATGTGTGCCCGCCACATTCACGACCAATCGATATTCCGGATCCTAGAGACACGCCTAAAAGTGAGCCGATAACGTCGTGCCTTTCTATTCCTAAGGGAAAACGATACAGGAAAGTCAGGCTTTCCAAAATGGATTCCATCGAATAACGGATTGTCGAGGAAATTGGAAACTTAAAGTCGGTAAGACGAGAAGCTTCGATGAAATGAAATCTTCGATTAGCATTCGCATCGTTCGAAGGACATCTAAAAACGAGTGCTTGCGTTCTGTCGAGCCTCGCGATTAGTACTCGGTTCTCTCTCCACAATTGTTCGTCTCCGTTTCTTTATCCTACTGCCTCTCATTCGCAGCTTCTCTGTTAGCGGGAGGACAGTTAAAGCGATTATCGTGAGAAGTACGCGCGTGCTAACTTTCGCAACGAGGGAGGATAGGTGTCAACCTCGGTCGCCGAAGATAAGAAAGTTTCGAAGCGAAGAGGGTCCAGGCTTCGGATGGATGAGGAGGCCACGGGAAATCCCGAGACGGGTGACTCGACTTCGGAGGGGTCCGCTTTCACGTAATTACATTGTTGGTTATAAAGTAAAAGTGGCGCGTCACGGAATGCGCGCCGCGAAGAATCCTGCGGGGTAATCGGATCGCGAGCAGGCGTAGTAAGAAGCGGGGGTGGCATCCGAAGAGGGCAAATTGCCGTTTTCTCGTGCCGATGAAAGACGAAGGGAAAAAAACTGGCCGATCGCGTTTAGATAACTGCGTTTCGAACGACGAGAGGCGGTCAGGCGTGGAAGGCGGAGAAATGGTTCGAGTTAATTGGAGTCCTTGCGACTTCTGTTTTTCTTCCCTCCGCTTAAACGATGGGCTTTCCTCGAATCAGTCTCACTCCACGAGAGAATCACTTTTCTCCTTCGTGAACTTTGGAAATTCAACGACATAACTCTTCGAAGAAATGTGCGATCTCTACGAAATGCGAAAGGGGACACGTCGGTGATCCGGTGAACGAGGAAAAGACGGACGTATCGCGAGAACAGGATGTCCAAAAAATAGATACCTCCCGCGGAGAGAAGAGAAATGTTCGAAAGCGAGGAGATTTTTGTGACCCAGAGGATGTCAAGTAGCAGGAACGGGATCCATTATCTTGAAATCTGACCGTCAGCATGGGAGAGTACGCTTTTCACAATATCGATCATAACATAACCGAAACGACGTTCTCGATGTGTGTTGGGATTCGATGTCGTTCGATGTTCTTCGACACATTTCCAGTGAATGGTCTTAAGGATCGTATTACGAGACGGAAGGACGAGGTTTGTTGATTACGACGCACTGTGGCGCGCGAGCGGATGAGAAAGGCCGGGAAGAAATTTTTAAAAATCAATTATCTCGTGATTATCTCGATATCGATTAGAACATAACCGAAATGACCTTCTCGATGCGTGTTGGGATTCGATGTCGTTGGATGTTTTTCGACACATTTCCAGTGATTGGTCTTAAGGATCGTGTTACAGTAAAAAAGGAAGAGGATTGTTGATTACGACGCGCCGTGGCGCGCGCGCGGATGAGAAAAGCCAGGAAGAAATGTTTAAAAATCAATTATCTCGTGAAGATCGAAGATATTTCGTACTCTTATGCGACCTCGATTCTTAAATTTTTGACGTCCTCTCTGATTATAATCGATTATGCACGTATAGAGAAAAATATTTTATAGGTTTGCTTGCACAAAATAACCATTCTCCATTGCGTTCTGCTATAGAAAGCCTGCACTGATTGGAAATTTCTACGCGTCGACGGAGGTCCCTCGTTTCTCAGAGAGAAAGAGGGAGTGAAAGCGAGAGAGTAAACAAGCAAGCATTATTAATGGTCCTCCTTGATCGTCGACATTATTCTATTAGTCCCTGGACGGGGCAGCGATGGATGGGTCACTGTATACATCATTTATCGCAGTTCTCCGCTCGGAGAACAGGGATCCATTAATTTATTGATTCGCTTTCTTTCTCCGCTCCCTTCCTCCTTCTTCCTCTTTGACTCCGGCCTCGACAAATAGCGCGAGTAAAGTCATCCTCGGACAAACTATTATTCCACGCGTAAAGGCGCAGAATTCACTCCCTACTAGAGTCATCATTGGCATTATACGGGATCCTGATATTTACAGATCGTCCATCTCTCGTGCGACGTTGTAACGACGTTGTGGGCGCGAAAACAATCGTCAGAAGACTCTTTCCAATATTCTTTATTTCTTCTCCTACGTGACGTCTGCGTGTCACGTTTAACGCTTGTCGTGTCGCGTGCGGAGAACAATCGCAGAACAAACGGAGAACAATTGAGTTGGTATACACTTAACTATTCTTCTCCCGTCTCGTTCGTCTTTCCTCGGAGGGACTCTCAGAATACTGACCCTGTATTCGTAGTCGTCCGCGGCGGTTCCTCGGCCGGCCAAGTATTCCTGGTACTGCGAGATGACGCACAGGATCGAATATATCTAGGGCAAACGAACGAGTTGGCATGGGTTAAGCGGAAAGGCGAACACATACGGTGTGAGAATTTTCCATATGCATGTGGAATTTCCGATAATCCGCGTGAATATTAGAAAATTCATGAAAGTCGACGGAAAGCTGTTTTTAATTGCAGGGACTCGTGGTCATCCTGAGGCTAAGTTGCATTTGGCGTGACGGGAAAATTTCATTTTCTCTATTGTACGAACAGCATCGTGCGATGTACTGTTCCATCACGCGTGACACGAATAGAAAAAAATTTAGACACACTCTGGAACGTGAAAGCATTGTCCGTTCTCGCTCGACCTGCGACCTTATACATGTCAAATTGCGAAAATAATCTACTAGGTTACAGTGTGCCTGGAATAGCGATGTTCTACAGTTTTTCAAAAAACCAGTGTACTGTAAATTTAATCTACAAAATGAAAATCCATTCGCGCGAGGAACGCATGTCAATTTATAATATCGAGCTTACAATTTATCGGCAGAAAAATTTGAGAGTTTAACCAATTAATGAATAGTATAAGAACGAATCGTCTGAATTAGCAGACGTCTTTCACGCAGAATTACCCTAATTACCTCTTATCATTAACAACGAAACTGAAAAGATAAACAGACAAAGCGAATAACATCAGCCACGACATCCAATGAAATCGCGTTTCACATCTGGTCATCCCTTGCTCCTGGCCTATTCCGAATGACGGAGATCCCATCGCGATTCTCTTTCCCTCCTCGAATCCATTCCATTCTCCGTTTCGATAGTCCTTGTATACTCACGTTCAGACAAAGGAGGAAGAAGTTGAGCGTGTAGACCATCACCGTGTCGGGACTGAAGTTGGGCTATAACAAAAGGCAAAGGGGGGTTGTTGGTGGTGGTGTACCGCGCGAATCTTCGCCTCCATCTCTCCTCCTCTGCCGCCACCACCAGGATAGTTTCCGCTCTAACGACAACTGCAACGTGTTGCACGTCGCTCGTGGAAGGCGGACGGCCGCGTTCCGAGGTCATTCGGCTTTCGTCACTTCGTTTGACGCTCTCGATAAAAGTGGAAAAAAGTATGCTTCTCTCTTGCTTTCTCTCTCATCATGCAGAGACAGACACGTGTGTGTGCTTTTTCTCTCTCTCTCTCTTTCTCTCTCTCTCTCTCTCTCTCTTTCTCTCTTTCTACCTTCCTCTTCTCCGGTTTATTCGCGCAAGTTTCGCAGCCGACGAGTGGGCGTTCGAAAAGCGGCGGTGTATCGGTGGTCGGGCGTTAAAACAAAGCGAAAGAGACCTGGTGTCACGAGAGAGGCGAAGTGGCGCAAGGTATGTATCGATTTTGCGTAATTGTTCGGTCGGAAAACATTGTAGAGGCACCTTCCGCAACACCGGTCCTATCTAAAAGCTCACCCAGTTGGTGAGGAAAGTGCGCGATGAGTTCTCTCGTTCTTCGTTTCTCTTTCGTGGATGCGAGGGTGGAGTGCGAAGACGAGCGTGAGCGTTCTTTTTTCAGGTTGGTGATACCAATTCAATGATGTTTGGAAAAAAAAAATAAACGGCTAATGCTAAATTTTGCTGTACAAGGATGCTGGATGGAAAATGGATTGTGAAGATTCAGTGGAGGATGGTGCGCGGAGCGTAAGGGCTGAGCTTTCTCCTTCTCAGTTTATCCGTTTCTCTGTAGGAGATGCTCACGTGGAATGCAAAAGCGATTGTCATTTTTCGTCTTTCAGATTGGTCGCATCAATCCAACGATCCTTAAGAAAATGAAGAGAAAAACAAGGGTGAAGAAAGTTGACGCCCCACTCTTGGCTTAACCCAAATTTGAACGTTCTACTGAATTGTGATAGACTTGTGCTACATTGTGCCAAAAGAAAAAATTCGAAATTTGAAAAGTAGGCCCGAAAATTGAGAAAAACAAAGGAAATTATTTCGTTGGTGCGAATGTGGTGTGCCAAGGCGATTCTGATCGTTCCTTTTCCAGATTGGTGCTACGAATTCAATGATGTTTGGAAAATAAAAAAATAAACGGCTAATGCTAAATTTTGCAGTACAAGGATGCTGGATGGAAAATGAATTCTGAAGTTTCAATGGAAGAAGGTGCGCGGACCGCCCGGGCTGGGATTTCTCCTTACCATTTTATCCGTTTCTCTCTAAGAGATCTTCACGTGGAATGCAAAAACGATCGTCATTGTTTCTCTTCAAGATTGGTGGTATCAATTCGGCGATCCTTAAGAGAATAAAGAAAAAAAAAAAAAAACAAGGGAAATTGTTTCGCGGCAAAGGTTTGCACAATTTAACTCTGCCACGGATCCAACAATGCGGAAGATCGATTATGGAAATTCGATGGAGGGCGGAGGAGAATGAGCAGGCACAGGGGGAAATCCTCCATCCACTCGATTTAGACTTAATCGAATTTCTTGTCCCAGTGTACCGGAGAAAGGTCGGTCTGCTACAAAAACCTTTCGCTATTCCCTGCGTTCTCGCAAGACAGGTTACGCACCGCCCCTTCATTCCCATTCAACTCACAGTAGCGGCAAAAAGCCGTCTGGTGAAATAGTTCGTGGTCAAGGCACGCTTGGCAGACCATTTTGGTACATCGGAATTCATAAAGCGATCTATCGTCGTTAAATTTTCACCATTCGCTTTCATCGTACACCCATCGATTATCGATACGTAAATATTTATTCAAGCGAGACGCGAATTTATCGCAAAAAGCAGGCGGCTTTGGAACACCCGGTTACTCTTCCCTCTTTTTTTTTTTTTTTTCATCGCTAATCAACCGTTTCACGAGTACGAGTGCGAAGCTTCCACGATGCTCGCTTCTGGAAGCTTTACAAGCGCGGTCTGACCAAGCGCGGATATTACTACTGGAGTTTCTCTTCTGCATTCTGCAGACGCTTCTCACCGGCGGCGACGGAAATATCTTCGCGCGAAAAGAATTTTTCAATTTTCGTCTACGCATCATTTTACCTTGTTAGATCAAATCTCTCGGCACTGCGGCGCTGCTTTTTTCGCGTCAAGTCATAAGGTCCGTCGCATCAATCGTGCATGTTTCCACTGAATTCCTTTACCGTGCTCCCAACACGCTTGGAAGACGAGAATGTCTCGGACGATGCTGTGCCCGCCTTCTCGGAATGCGATATTCCCTTGTAAAACGCGCTCGAAAGATCGCGACATTTTCCGGAATGCGAACGAATGCGAGCCCCTCCTCTTAAGATTCGAACTGACTCGAGCTAATATCTGCGGCGCGCTCTCGCGTCGCGAGCATTTCACGAGAATCTCACTCGCAGTCATCACCTGCTTTGGAAGATTCGATTTCACAGAGGAGTGGCTGTTCTTGCGGGGCAAGAGTCGACGACTCTCATTTTTTTTCGAATTTAATGCGCGCCGAGAGAAGAAAGCCCTCGGGGAGTTCGGAGTATCGAGGGCTAAATAAAAGCCACCTAAACCGAGTTCGCGTCCCACGAAACTTTTCTCCTTCCACGTTCTGTTCGGCGGGCCAACTTGGCCCGTTGAAAACCGGTGGTCACGCGGTGGATGGAGAAGGAGTGGAAGAAGAAGAAGAAGAAATACAAAGAGCCGACGAGAGGGGGTGGTGAGGGCGGCGACAAGACCCCTCTCGGGCCAGCATTTAAACGAAAGAAGTTCTTTAATACTCTTGTACATTGGCCAACTTTCCGTCAGCCAAGATTGCTCGCGTTTCGCGCGCAAGTCCTCGAGGTAGCTGAGCATTTTCTTTCGAGGCCCCGCACGTTGTCTCGCGTTCTCGACGCAGAGGTAAGAGTGGAATTTCTTGAAGGAGAAAAGGAGACGGAGAGAGAACGGATGGAACCCTCGTCGTCGAGTAAATCTCACGTCTCGGTACCGGGCCGTGGTTCACGTCGAACTTTGCCTCTTATCTCTTCCGCACCCTCTAGGAGCTTTGCCATTAGCAGTGCGCGATTGCCGATTAACCTTGGAGGGGCACGAAATATGGAGAGAGGTTGGACGAAGGTTCCGGGTAGGAGGAGAAAATGGGAAATGAAGAAAAAGAGGGAAGAGAGAGAGAGAAAGAGAGAGATAGAGAAGTGTAAAAGAGAAAAAATAAAGAAAGGGAGAGAATATTCTTCCAGGCTGTCCCCCGAAGCCACGCCACTTTCGAAAGGTCGACGAGCTCGGATCCTGATAAAAAGAGTCTCGTTTTAACGGGGCAGCTGGAAAAAAAAGAACGAGCTCCATCGCCCTCCTCGCTCTCGACTGGCAGGAGAGGAACGTGCGCGAAATGAGAAAACAGCCGGACCGCGAAACGCACACGGGCTCGCACCTCGCGGCTCGTTCGAAACGTAACCGCCTCCGGTGGAGGCTTTTCAAGAGTCAAATAGGAACTTTGCAAAGCGCGAATTCCTGAAGGAATTACGTTTCGCGGTTCGTCACGATCCGCGGATTCAATCGACGCGATCGGCGTAGCGCGCCAGAAAATCTCCTTTCGACGATCCCTATTTATTTTCCATTTCCCTCCAGGCTCTTACACATTTGCTGTGGCAGTCAACCACGCAGATGGTTCACGCTTACACTAACGTCGTATTATTTGATTAACAGCGAAGATACTTTTTTTAAACCTAAGCCACGTTCTTCGTATACTATTAGGTTGTCCCATAAGTTACTTTCCTTTTTTTGTTAGGAAAGGAATACGTGATATTTGTTGTTTAAAGTTGATTTATTGCGTTATACAGGGTATTTCACCTAACTTGACCACCTTAAATATATCGCTTATTTTGTATAATAGAATAAATGTTAGGGGGAGAAAAATATTCTGTTCGAAGGCGCTAATATGGCGATGGGCTGAATTTTTTTCTCAAGGTCATTTTTTTCGAGATTTCAAGGTCATCGTATTTCTTTTAAATGGGACTACATATTTTCACTACAACGGTCTTATAGCCTATAAAAAAACAAATCGAATGAGGTGCAATATGTTGACCTTCACATTACCTTTAGCGAGAACATCATGAAATGTTTGTCAGTAATCTGAGTACGCGTTCGGGGACGGTAAATGATGGAATTTCAATTTTATTGGAACAGTTTTAAGTTAAATCTTTATTTTAGAAGGTTTTCAAAATGTGCACCATGAACCTGGATACATTTTTGGAAGCGGTAAATAAATTCTTGCTGTACATTTTTAAGTTGCTCTGCAGTAATTGATTTACATTCATGTAGAACCCTTTGTTGCATGTTTTCTGCTGTTGTGGGAACATCGTTGTAAACTTTACTTTTTAGGTCTCTCCAATTACTGCAGAACAACTTAAAAATGTACAGCAAAAATTTATTTACCACCTCCAGATTCATGGTGCACATTTTGAAAACCTTCTAAAATAAAGATTTAACTTAAAACTGTTCCAATAAAATTGAAATTCCTTCATTCACCGTCCCTGAACGCGTACTGAAATTACTGACAAACATTTAATAATTTTCTCGCTAAATGTCATGTGAAGGTCAACATATTGCACCTCGTTGGATTTGTTTTTTTATAGGCTATAAGACCGTTGTAGTGAAAATATGTAGTCCCATTTAAAAAAAAATACGATGACCTTGAAATCTCGAAAAAAATGACCTTGAGAAAAAATTCGGCCCATCACCATATTAGCGCCTTCGAACAGGATATTTTTCTCCCCCTAACATTTTTTCTATCATACAAAATAAGCAATATATTTAAGGTGGTCAAGTTAGGTGAAATACCCTGTATATGAACCGCTCTGCTCTATAATCTTTTTCCACCCTCTCAGGAAGCTTCATTATTTCCTCTTTCTAAAATTGTTTGGGCTTAGGGTAAGGTTGCGTAAGTCGTAACCCCTAAGAAAAAAATAGGTATAAATTGTAGGATCTATCTCTCTCTCTCTCTCTTGTTGCTAGCCTTTCCACGGTATCCACAAGAGATGAACACGGTGTAAAACAATATGGCTAATTAGGGAGTACCTCGTTTTGCCGAAGGAGCCGCAGTTGGCGGTGACATTACGCCTAATATTTAAATGATACGACTTAAGCGGTGGGTCGACTTGTGCTACCTTACTCTACTTGCAAAATATTCCTCGAGGTGCGTTTTCATTTCGCTTAGGGATTGAAACCGTTTATCATGAAGATAATTTTTTAATGGTAGAAACTAGTAATAGTCGGATGGAGCAAGTACGGAGGATGCGATAGAACGTCCCAATCAACCTGTAACAGCTGTTCTCTTACACCCAATACAACATGTGGTTTTGCATCGTCGCGATGAAATACGACGCCTCGTCGATTCGCCAATACTGGCCGTTTCCCTGCTCTGGCGGCTTTCAATTTATCAAGCTGATTGCAGTATTTGGCAGAATTGATGGTTTCTCCTTGAGGAAGGAGCTCGTAGTAGACCACACCTTTCCAGTCCCACGAAATGGACAAAAGAACTTCAGGTCAATATTGCTTGCTCTAAATCTGTTAAACAAATTGCGGACGGTCGTCATAATCGTAGCATCATTTTCGTAAACGGTACAAATCACGTCTGCAGTATCCTTTGCACTATTACCTTTTTTAACCCAATGAAGCATAACATGCTGCGAATGCTTCCTTTGGCTATCAATCTTGAACGGCGTATAAAAAAGTTTTAAAAGAGACTGTGTCACCAACGAAACGTACTTTAACCCCTTGAGTACTGAATTATTTGAAGTTTTTCATGCCTAAAGAACGGATTTAATTTGATGCTATATGCAAAACTCGGAGTCAGATTCGTCCACCGTAACTTCGTTCAAGTAAGCAGATGACGAGTCTCATTCGTCAAATGTACCCAAGGGGTTAAAATAGCTTTGGGACGACTGAAACCGATCCCATAGACGATTAATAGTTAAGTCCGCATGTTTAAATAACCATATCCAGTTTACAGTATAAACGTACCGAAGATGTTTTCCATATGGGGATCTCCTTTGTTAATCGGTCATTTGACCTACTTTGATAGCTTCGATGTATACTCATTCCTAGCGTGGCGCGAAAGAAACTTACGGGACAACCTAATACCATAGGTAAACACGACACTAATAAAATAATACGGCATTAGTCTAAGCACGAGCCGCGTTTACGATTCACCGTCGGGCTAAACCCGGCATGAATATAATACTACGATCCTGGTATAAGCACGAGTCTCGTTCACGGTCCACTATTACTCCACCCCTGGCTTCGGCGCATATCGCTTTCACCCACGAGTGACGAAATGGTTTGCGCGCACAAGAGAATCACCGTCCAATGATTTTTATCCGCACCCACCTACCACATCCACTGGCATTCGGACGTTAAAATCGCTGGCGCGCGAACGAGGTGAATTTATTTTATTTCATCCGTCCTCGTATCTTCTTCACTCTGTTCGTCTCTCGCGCCAGTGGCAGTAATAAAATCGCTGGGGCGCGTAACGTTCGTCCGGACTAGGTGGAGGCCCAACGTTATCGGAAGGATCCAACATAACGGGAGAGAAAGCTCCAACGTCTCGATCCTCATCCTCCTCCGGTCCTTCTTACTTACGCCTCGCGCGCTCTTCCGCTCCTGCCGCCACTTTCGGCTCGTTTTTCCTTCCGTCTCGACGGAGACACGAAAAGGGTGGCTGCTCGCGTTCGCGAGGCTCTATCTCTCGCTAAAACATCCTCTTCAGCCTTGCCGTGCCACCACCAACGCGTGCCGCTCCCGAGGGGTCGCTCGCGCGACGCGTTGCCACCACCTCCATCCACCGCCGCCACGCGAAAGGGCGATCATACGGCTCGTTCTCACGGAAGGGGCGTGGAGGCTGAGACGGCGGTTGAGATGGATGGATGGGCGGATGGCTGGATGGATGGAGACGGATAGATCGCGGAGAGAATGAGACAAGGAGAGACAAGTAGAGACGAGAGCAGACGAATCCGGCACGAGCGGCTCCACGCGAGCTACTCTCACGCAACTCCATTTCTACGGAACGGCGTGGTACAAAGGGTCCGTAATGACGTTCGACTCTCTTTCTTCTTCTCCGTCGTCCTCTCTTTCTCTTTCTACAGCCTCGATCCCCCACGATCTTCTCTCTCCTCCTCGTCGCTCGTCCACGACTTGCTCTTCGACTACGTAACGCGTCGAGGAGCGTCGCTCGCCGTTAACTCGTTCCGATGGTCTCTTTTAGAGACGCTCTCTCCACTCTAAGGGCGTTACGGGCTCTCGCGAATTGCTTTCGAAACGACCCACCGCGCCCTCCTCAGCGGTGAGCAGGCCCCCACGCGAATTTATTGGTCGTTCCGGAAACGCCGTGTCCAAAGTGCAACGCGTCGCGACGTTTTCGTGACAAGGACGACGAGACGGCTCGACTGCGTGGATCTCGTCAGTGTAATCAACGAGATAATTAGTCGCTGGTTATGACGAGACTTTCGTCCGAAAAACCGCACCGGTGCAAGTGGGCGGATGGTTTTGGTAGGATTTTCCAGTGGATTAATCCACGACGCGTTCGACGCGTGGTGTGCGAATTTGCAACGTCGTTCTATTTGTAAAGCTTTTGTAGATATGTTTTTTTTTTCATTCGCTTCAGTTTTTTTTTTGTGTTTTAATACGCGATCGATAGATTTTCGGAAATTCGTTGGTTCCGTGGGAACTGTAGGTGGGTGCTTTTGACAATTATTTTTCAGTGATCGCGATATTCGGTTTAAAGGCGTGAGGTTTTTTTTTTTTTTTTAACACGGTTGAATGATTCAGAAAAAATATGAAAGAGAAAGAGAGAGATAGAGAGAGAGAGATGTCAACGATAGGTGTGATAGGCGCGTTTATGATTTTTCGAATCATCGTTGATCCTGTCGGTGTGCAGTGATGTTTACTCATGCCGGATTTAAATAAAGCCGATTGCCGAATTAATCGAACGCGTGACTGAAAAACGTCTGTCGCGCTATTCCGATACATTTGCGAGTAAACACGCGCCAGGATGCATTTACATAAATTGATTTCCGCGGATATAGGAGCGATATCCGCTCGTGTCCGCTCGCTCGCAAGCCCTTTCTCATTATTCCTTTAATTCGGCTCCCTCACTTCATGGGCCCATCCGATTAAGCCATTAACCGTACCGCCTGTTCGTTAAAATGTCACGATCTTTCGAATTACTCGGTCCCGCTGTTTTTACAATTTTCTCGTTTCCTCGCAAATAATCGCACGTGTCGCTAAGAAATCCCGGAAAAATCAAACGTCCGGTATTGCAGCGTCGAATAAAGATAATCCACGAAAAAAGGGAAACGCACTTCCAGGGATTCACAATACTTTCAGAATTTTAACGATCGAGCGAATTTAATTTATCGTTCGACAGCCAGAGAGAGACGAGATGGATTTTCGCGCGGACACCAAGCTGTTTTAGTTTTCTGAAAAAATTCTCCTTCGTTTATTTATTCATTCCACACGGGGTACGAATCATGGACCGCTCCGCTCTGACACTCACCGTTACGATGAACATGTACAACGAGTGCGCCACGTCCACGATGCTGCATGTTATCACCGTGACGATCCAAGGAATGAGGAAGACCCGTTGATCCTGCAAAACGTATGCGCAACGCATTAGGCCCAGAGTATTGCCTTTTCGAGCGCGAGACCATCGCCTTTACGAGCGCTGGCCTTAAGTGCGTCCGCTCTTACGAGCCGCTTCTACTTTATTTCCTTCCGTCTCTCACGCCTCCCTTCGCTCCGTTTCTCTGAAAGCCCGGAGACATACGAGGAGAGAGAGAGAGAGAGAGAGAGGGAGAGAGAGAGATGGACAAGGGTGGAGAATGACGGGTAAAGAAAGAGAGAGAAAGAAAGAGACACAAGAGAGAGATAAAGTTACGTCGTGGTGAGGTAACAGAACACCGCGGCAATTACGTCGAATCCGTTTACCGTGTCAGGGAGAAAAGAGGCGAAAGCCGAGAGGGGGAAAGAAGGAAAAGTGAAAAAGACTCGAAGGAAGAAAAAGCAAAGGTGAAGAGCAGGAAGAGAGTGAGAGTCTAGAAAGAGGAATGTCCGAGTAAACCACGGAGAAGAGAGAAAATAAAAGTGGAGAAAAGGAAAAGAAGAATTTCTTCGCTGATAAACTGCAAAAGGGTACGTATTAAATTGGAATGAAAAAGAAATGCTTTTCCATCGCGTGCCAGTCGTTTCCACGCGTCTCCGTGGCATCTTAAGTAAAGGCCAGATTTAATATTATGCGCAAGGCGCTTATAAAATTTTTCGTAGACGCGCTCGAGTAATGTTCTCCACTGGAATATTCGAGATTGGTCGAAGACTCTCCATCGGATGGGTTTAATTCGGTGGGCTTTGAAAATCGAGCTCGACGTAATTGAACGACAACCCCTGCCACCGATACGCAGCAAAAGGTATCTCGGTACATGGGCTCGTTGTTTCCCTTTGCAATGCGATCTATCTGTCTGATCTCGAAAGCTGGTGCAATCTAACGAGTCCAGGACGCGGCAACTTTTAAACCACGAGATTGCAATAGCTGCCCCCCCCCCCCCTGCGTTTTGAATTTTGAATACAATCAAAGGTATTTTATTATTTCCGATGTTTCGAAGCCCTTTCAAGTACTGCTCTACTTTTTCTTTGCGAGCGATCGGATCAGTGAGCATCCGACAGATCCCACCAGACTGAACTTGTCCATACAAATTCCAAACTTTAGAAAGACGAATAACTAAAAAAAAACTCTGACTCGAACCATTTTACAAACCGAAGTAGCTATCTCTTGCTAAATTCTTTAATTTTACCCTCATTTTATCGAAGAGCTCACTTTTCATGTACTTTCGTCAACTTCGACAAAGTTTCAGGTATCACAATGGAGCACAATAGAACGCAATAGAATAGACGGTACGAGACCGAAGACGCAAGGATTAAATCCGACAAAGTATTCTCGAGCGGCGTGCGGAGAGAACATTTTTCAAAGGAAACAAGAGAATGCAATGAGAAAGGAGCATGAGTTTTCTCGATTGTATCGCGAGTAGTGAAATGGCTAGATAAAGGGATAGGAAGAGCAAGCGGCTTAGCGAATCGAGTTCGTAAGCCAGCCTCGCTTACTCCACGCGCAGGCCTCCCCTCCGTAATCTAGCGTAATTCCACGATTTATGCGACGCCATGCTTCCCTATATAAATCCATAATCGTCAACTCGACCGAGTTCTCTTAAGTATTTCCAATATCGTTGGAATCGCGCGGGCGCACCCCTTCTCGCTGCTGCAGAGACGCGAGTCAGGCAATAAACTATGCGGTAATTAAAGGACAATTTAACGTTCCTCTCCTATGACGAAACTCGCATCATTTCTACTCGCTTCCTTGCTCTTCCTCCTTTTCTTTCATTTCCTCTTTTTTAGCTCCGACCGTACCTCGGGTATACCGAAGTTCGCTTCGGAATAGCTTCAAATGAATTCAATCTCTTGCGGAAAGTCAAGGGGCGGTGAGCTTGTTTTGGAATAAGAATGCTTTTAAGAATGTGGAAGAGATGATATTATGCTGGACCGCCTCACAAGAGCCTTTTCCCTCGAGGATTTTCATTCGTTCCTTTCTGCTTCTCGCAAAGCAGGTTTTTCTAAATCGACATTCTTCTTGACTGCATTTTTAAACAATTGGTTCTTCCATTTGGCATGGAAATTAATTCTCTTTGTGCGTCGAAGATAATACCGAGTGCTAATTCCGAGCTGTGCGTCGGTAGAAAGAGCTTATACGTAAGCTCAGGATATAAAAATTCTGTGTATACCTCTCGTTACGCAAAAAATGCGGAGCGGTTTGCTTCGGGTGGGAGGTAAAAAAGGATAGAACGAAGAGAAAATCTCACAGAAAGTTTCCTTTGATCCATCGCGCATGCTGGATGTCACGTGTTCGCACATCCTCGTGAACTGGAATTAAAATCTGTCGCGACGAAAGAGGAAAGTTTATTACCGATGCCACTGACGCGTTCCCTGCTACGTGACGTTTTGGAGAAATCCTCTCGGAATATGGCTGGTGGAAAAAGTCAGTGGAAACAACTCGTCGATATCGAACGCGCGGCAAACTCAATTCATCGCTTAACATTCATGAACGTTAATTTTCAGCTTTATCACTGTTTTACAGTAATTCATGCGAATGTTACAATTCCACGGGAGAAAGGAGCCGATAATTGTCAACGTATAGAACAGTAATTGAAATTTCATCCGAAGTCAGATTAAATTGCAGTCGCCTCGATCACAGATAGATAAAAAAATTCCAACGCGAATTAAATTAGTTCTCGAAATTTTCTCTACGTCGCGATCGTCACAATTCAATTTGCTCGATATCGCCGTCAAATTCTCCTGACTTATTCGATCGACCGGTTCCGTCTCCCCCTGTAAGCTTTCGGCTCCGAATTAAATGTCATTGCGCAACCCGCCAAGGATGAGAAGCGAGGGAAATGAGGAGGAACGAGAAAGCGGAATAGGGAAAGAGAGCCCCATCCCCACGGAGAAGGGAAGAAACGCAGGCTGGTGTTCTCTCGTCGTACAATAAATTCCGTTAGCGCCGATCCCATTTCCTCGTTACTTCGAACGATTCACGCAGCCGCAGGGAGAGCTTCGATTCCCCGTACAAATAACGCCGGGATTGCAAATATGCGCGAGCGTTTACGCGCGCCATTAGTTTGCAGGCTTGCGCCGCTGCGTAACTCACGCCAATTCTTTCAAATTCGGGCCCGGATAACGAGAAAGACGTGGGCTTACTTGCGAATCAGTAGAATTTTTGCGAAACATCGAGTTTTCCTGCCTCGAAATGATTCGATAATATTTTATTTATGTATTTGTTTATTCACGGGATAAGCTCTGTAGTATGACAAATATTGATAACAAATAAACAGAGAAAATTACACAATAAAAAGAACGAGATATAGAAGATGAGATTACCGCGTTATACGGACGTACGTTAAACATGCATTAGCAACTCAGATACAGCCTTTCATTTTGCTCTGTTATATTAACGAATTCGTGTGCACGTGGATTTTTTCAACTCCGCGCTTCCTTTGCTTCGAATGCCATTATAAGAAAAAGAAATGCGTGTGCGTGAATTTGCCAGCCGGTAGAATTTTCGCGAAGCTTCGAATTCTCGCATTAATCCAAGATTGCTTTCCGCTTTTTCTTGCCTCATTCAAGTTTGCACTTTCACTCCTTCGAAGGCCATTAAAAGAAAATGCGCGTGCGTGAGTTTGCGAGCCAGTAGAATTTTCGCGAAACTTCGTATTTTTCGCGTTAGCTTCACATCTCCTTCCAGAATAATATCCCTTAAAAATATTCGAGAATCTTTCTCTTGATAGTATCTCCGAGCTTGTGTGCACAACGACGGACCGCAGAATCCTCGTCAGCCTCGAAGACACGTCTGGTCCGCGTTCCGCAGCTTGATCGGGTAAATATTGGGGAAAAGGGTAACCGGGTGAGCTTTCTTCGGCCAGACGCTGGCCAAAAGGTGGTCACCCTCTTTTCTTGCCCAACGCGAGGCGTAAAAAGAAATCAATAAGTTTATCCGCTCGACTCCTTACAGTTGCGATTATCCAGTTAATTAGTTCGAACAAAATAGGACAATTAAACGAAGAGAGATCGTGTCGGGACCAGTGTTCAAGGTGAATTGGAGAAATTCTGAGAGGATTATACGGGAGGGTACGATTATCTCATCTGCTAAGTTTCGGTTCGTTACGACGCGCGGTTTTCCTCGTCCTTTGGGGATTTGGCTACTACGACACGTGGAAGAGCACACGAGAAGGTGGAAATCTGATGGAAATCTGAGCGGCGCGTCGTACATTTGAAATCGTAAAACGAAAAATCGCACGTCGGTAATAAAAAATAGTCACAAAGCGCGCATATAAAATCAGTGTCTTCAATTTAAGTGCTTAAATAAATATAGGAATAAAAGTTGTCAATGTAAATAAATAAATAGGTTTGATACATCCACGCAGACGTACACAGTAAAAAATTAGGACAACTACGAACATCGATTAATAAATAATAACGAATGTGCATGGGCGCCGGAGAGAGAGATTTAACATAGTCAATTATTACGAAGTTATTGAAGCTGAGAGCGGCTACGTTCGGGATCCCTTCTTGGAATTTTCATATTGCTTACATGCGGTTGATAAGACGAGCTTCTCTATCCAGTTTACTTATGAACGTCTCGAGGTCGACTAAATCTCAACCCGTTTTCCTGATCCTGCTCACTCTCTCGAATGCCCTGCCAGATGACGACAGATCTTGTTCGATTCTATCAAGCTTCAAAGAAAGTGCCTTTAATCACTTTTATGATTTGCAGCTGTCTCTTAATACTGTTAGCTGCAATTAGTCTATCTACTTGTTTTTTCCTTTTCTTACTTATGTGTAATGTTACTCACTTAATTTGGAGTAGTCTGTAATGCTTCTCCTGCATAGTTCTTATGTACTTGATGATGTACTGTGTATGTAACTCGGGTGCTATAGGAGACTTCGTCTCAGAGCACAATAAATTATCATTGTTTCTCTCTCTTTCTGTCTCTCACTCTTCGTTGCTTACTGACGGAGGTTGATAAAATATTAGAGGTATCTATTAACAAATGTATCCGTTTTATCTTTGGGATTAATCGCTTCCAGCATATAACTCCATATAGATCCAAATTAGGCTGGTTAAATATCTCGGATAGACGCAATTACTTTATTGCTGTATGATCATTTTTAATTTTGTTTACCAAAACTCCGCCACATTTATTTGAAGAATTTATATTTAAGGGTACACGTCATGATCATGTCACGCGTCAAGAGGAAGATAAACTTGTTGCTCCTCTTTGCAGGACACATACCTTTCACTGCTTGTCGTGTTTGGAACTCGTTGCCGTCAACTGCACGCAAGGCTTCCACCATTGCTGGGTTTAAAAATGCTGCCTTTTCTTTTTTGTTGAGAAACAATTAAATTCTCTGTCTTTTCCCGTTGTTGATTGTTCTCTCACACTTTTGTTATTTGTTTCTTGTAATTTTTTGGAAGCTTATATGGGACCTTAGGTCCTGTAGCTTAATAAAATATTCATTCATTCATTCATTCATTCATTCATTCATTCATTCATTCATTCATTCATTCATTCTTCTATCTTTTCTCTCTTTCTTTCTGTCTCTCTTTATCCACCATGCTTTTTTTCTACACTTCGCACCGCACGCTTCCTTATCCTTACACCGAGGCTCCTCCGAATTCGGCGAACCATCAGCGATGCTCCACACGGTCACCGGAAAGGGATCGCCAATATTGCAAGGTGGCGCGTAGATTTCTATCCTTTTCTGTGCCGCGACGCTGACGTCTCTCTCTTTCGCTGTCGTCGCCATCGTCCGTCTCACAATCTACGCGCGAAATATCGCGCGGATGTCACGTGGCACGGGGGAGAACGACGACCAGCTCAGCCGAGATGTCAGGTACGTTTGAGGCCAAGTGGCGATATTGATTTTCGATTACCGTTGAATTTCCATCGAGCGATCTCCCGCTGCTCCACTCGTTTCGCACCTTTTGCCCCTTCCCTCTCCATCTCTTCTCCGCTCGCCGCTTCTTCCGCTTTTTGGAGAATTGGGAAGTATGGGGTAGGTTCTCGGATAGGCCCGTAGAGAGGGTCCGTGATAAGGAAGGAAACGAGACGAAGTGAGAGAAGAGGACAGCGCGAAAGTAGATACTTCTCACTTAACCTTGAGATTACAATTTTCCCGGAATATCCAAAAGAGATTTGCGAGGCAGGAATAAGGAAGGTAGTAAGGATGGGATGAAGGAGAAGAGGAAATGTAAATTGAATTTGTCCGCATCACCCTGTCTACGATCTATCCTTCGACTAAAACACTCGGAACGAAACTCAGAAAAAGGTTTCTAAAATAAACGAGTTTTAGTAAAATCGAAAACTGAGCGGGGGAAAAATGTGCATGCGGATTTTATTTCTCTCCATAGCACCATGAAAATGGAATAAGGTGCCTTCCAGGGTTTGTCACCGAGCCAATCGGAAATGCGATACCCTCAGCCACCCACGACATCCATATTACAATCCCACGACCGATTAAGATGGAGTGTGCTAATTCGATTGTCCATGACGGATCACCGTCGCGAGACTCCCTGCTGGATTTCCACGTTCGGGTCGCGTTACATTCACCGCCACAAGCCGCGTCTGTTCGGTCGAATCGACGCAACGATACGTAAAGCCCTCTTCCTCTTCTTCTCAATCTCCATTTCTCTCTAGCTGTCTCGCAAGATTCGCATTATTTTTCTCGACGCGGTGGCACACGCGCGTGGCTAGCTCGCGAGAGAATTGAATTCCACGTGCCGCGAGCACGAAGAAGCGCGCTCGCGCGACTATTCTGGAGCTTAGAGTCCATGGCACTTTATAACGGCCATAAATTCTTCCATCTTCCCCGTGGCACCGAGCACGCGAAGGCTTCCGGTGTATTCGTCGCTTTTCCTTCTTCCACGTTTTGTCTCACTCTCACGGTGCTCTGCTTCTCCCTCGCGCTTCCCTTTTCGCGCGCGGACGTCGTCACGCGCTCTCATCGCTTCGCTCCGGTGCTATCCTCTCGGCAAATGGGCCACGGTATAACGTATGAAACATGATCGATCAGCACGTGCCGTGCCGCCCCGGAACGACAGCTTGTCGATTCCACTACGGAGACGCGTTTAAGGTGCTACCACCAGCGTGAAAGAGCATCGCGTCCCTCTCTTAATTCTCCCTCGTTCTCTCCTCAACTTGCTCTCTCTCTCTCTCTTTCCTCTTCTCCCTTCTTCTCCCTTCTCTGGAACCTCCTTGTTCCCCTTCGCTCTTCCTTCACGCTCCTCGCGCGTCGCAGTAAGAGTATGAGAAGGGTGTGTGCCGAGGGTGGAAAAGGAGGTGAAGGGGTTGGAGAAAAGGAGGGCGAGCCAACAAAGTGGCAGGAAAGTGCTAAAGTAAACGTCGGATGGCGAGTCTGGTGGGTACAGGGAGCGTTATGCATTTAAAGCGTTCCGCGTAAAGTCGAACTACTCTCTCTTTCGATTCTCATCCTTCTCGTTCTTCCGCTCCCTCCGAAGGGCCGGTACTACGAAAAGCGATGAAATTTAGATATCCCGTAGGATTAGAGTCGAATTCGATTTAGCGCGCCATCGGCATCGGCCTTCGATATGAAATTTAAATCTGTAGAGCGAACTTTCGGTTCCGCTTGGGTCCTTCGTAACCTCTCGCGATTCCGGGCGAACGATAAATCCCTTGTTTTCTGGTAATGCTCGTTTCTAGGGTAGCCATTTGCCGAGAAGCGAATAGGGTGAGGCGGGGTGGAAGGGCGCTCACCCTCGGCCGAGATAAACTAACGGGTTGCCTCGGTACAACGGCGATAAGAAGACTTTTACAAGCTTTACGAGTCTCGGGCGCTCTCTCCTCGAGTTATCCCAACCATCCTGGCGCGCCACCGTAGACGAAATTTCATCTGGCTATATCCTTCGCGATCGCGGCGACTCCTCTCGAGGAAAAACTTGATACGGCCCCGTCGATGAAAGTTTAACGCGCCGCCTCGACGCGTATAATATGACGGCCGTCTGGATTTACGACGGACAATTTCTCGCGGCACCCCGTGGGGCTATCTGTTAAATAGTTTTGTTCGTGCCCACTTTTAGTAGGGGGCGCGCTCGTTTAATGAATTCGAGATGGAACGGCGCCGTTCATGGACGAAATGTCGAATGGCAAGTTCAAGGAGACCTTAGGCCCCATTAACATAATAAGGCGGGCCTATTTGTGTAGGCGTACACGCGTCGCATGTAAAATGACCATCACAATACTCGTCCAGGGTATTCCCTTAGTCTGTCCTTACTCGTTCCCTTATCCGATCACGCTCGACCCTAAAGATCATAATCGAGAGCCACTCGGCTAAATCGCAGGGGTTGGTCACAAACGAGAAGATTAATTCGTTCTCCGCCCAACGAATTCTGCGCCTTTGGGAAGGGGGGCGGCATCTAAAACGGAGCAGACCAGACGACTGCGCGGTTTACGACCAACGTCTGCTCTCGCGATTAATTAACGTTTTTTTTAAGCAAATGTGCAAATCTGCAAATTTTAACATTACGACTACTATGAGTTTCTAAGAGGAGACTCTAGCTTTACGTAATAGCAAAGCGGATAATTTTATTCAAAGGACGAATTTTCTGCCGGCACCCCGACACGTTTTGCCGTTATAAAAGATTTGTATTTGACATTTGCGTGCCACACGCGAGACGGTAGGACCGATGATAATTTTCGTTAAACGTCTCGTACTTGGAAAGTATCGGGACGAGATGAGAACCGAAAATAGTCTCGTTTGGAAAGATCAATGAATTTTACTATTTCATTCCAGACGCGACGCCAGAATTAAGGGAGACGAAACTCCTTAATCGGGGTTATCGAGGGTTGAGATGACGGTTCTTACGAGGTCCGTACGTTTTATGCGTCAACTCCCATCGGTCTCTCTAATTGGGAGGATCTTTTAGGCCTAGAAGATTTTCGGTTATCCCAAAGGGTGGCTGCTCTTTCGAGTAGGGGAATCTTGCGGTACAGTCCTCACGAGAGTGTGCTCTGTCGAGAAGCTTAACCAGGATTCGATGTTCCAGATACTGACACGTAAAGTTTCGATCCTAGCGTGAAATTATTACCCTTATACCCTGTAACCGTTTGTCTTTGCTTTTACTTTTCCGTTCTCTATGACCGAGTTATTTAGCCAGCCGTCACTGCGAGTAAAAAAACATTCCACGCTTCCCAACGCAGAAATTCTCACAGTAGAAACGGTCCTTTCAAACGATTCCGCATTTTGAAATTTCTTTTTGATTGCCTCCATCCAATTTTCCACTCTCGTATTTTCCTTGATTAATCTCTTTGACCAGCCGTTAGTTCGATTAAAGGAAGAAAAACACTTTTGCACTCAGCTTATCGTCGATTGAATTAACGCGTAAAGTGTGATGGTGGAAATTGTACCATCGAGTGACTCTGGATCTTGAAACTGGGCTAAATCTCTCCCATGGTCTATATTCGAACGAGGAAAACCTCAACCGCAAACGCATCCCGCAACGGCCGTTGCCGCATCGATCCCGTCCATCTAATTCTGTTGCCCACGAGCGATCGTGGAGTCGTATTTTCTACAGATTTTTCGTATCGAGTTCACGAAAGCTCGAGTGCCAATGACGTCAGTCGTGATGCGAAATGAAAACTGTTGCTCACCTTAAACAAGCCGTACATGAGAAGAGGGCTGCAGATCATTCCGCAGCAGGAACAAATGAGCAGGACCACGTTGAATCGCAAGGTCACTGGAACAACAAAACTTCTGTACCTTTATCTGCTTATTTGATTTGCACAATCCTTCGATTTATACAACGATGGACTGATACGAAATAAATACGAATGTGATATTAGAAACGCTCTTACTGAATGCACGTGAACGATAAAAAAACAGCTTAAGGGCATTTAACTCACCGGGAGACATTGTACCGGACTCGAGTAAGCTCGTGGATTCCGGCAGAGAACGATTTCCGGTCAGATATTGGCTTTCGGCCTGTAGAACCGTGGCGGTGATTACAGTCACCAGGGCAAAGTAAACCTGGAAAAAAACAAAGTCATACTTTCAGTTGTAAAAACACAATGCCACTAGCACGCCGGTATGATACATTTTAACTTTAAATATTATCCACGCCACGTGGACTAACATCGAGACATCCTCGAATCTGCTCTGGGTCAAGAGAAAAAAAATCACATTTTTAACTACAAAATTAAACCGTTTTCTTCTCGCTGCGATGATATCTATTTTTCAATATCACGCAGAGTTCTATGGCTAATTCTCAAGCGCAATATATTTGCAGTTATAAGATCAAAATGTCACGCTCGACGATATGGACAATCGTGTTATTGTTGCCGCTTCTCACTTCCGTTCACGTCATCCGATCATTAAATCGCTCTTCACGTTATGGAATCTCGTTGGTGAATGGCAGCAAGCGAAATCTTTCTCTCTTTATATTTCCCATTTTTTTCAATATTGTTCGTCGCACCGCTACTCTTTTCGTGAGCATGCTCCGCGCGAACATTCACCGTTTCACTGACACGGACAATGGTGACAACTGTGCGGCCACAAAACCTGCCATGCTCACAAAGGAACACGAATGAACAGAACTAAAATCGAAAAAAAAGGAAGAAAGGGGGTAGGAACAAGTCCTGGTGTCGATATCCGGTTGCCTTGATATCCGACTCTCTCGGCGTATCATTCATCACGTTCGCCCAAACGTATCCCCGCGATTTCTCCAACGTCCCTGGCGGGCGCGACCCCATTTGCATTCACGATTCCACGAACGTTCTCGCAGAAGGTTAGGGGGTTTCACTCTCGGTCTAATTTACGGGAAAATCGGTCGCCTCGCTACCCGATCATCCAACAGAGAGGTAAGAGGGTGGAAGGTGTGGCAGGCACTCGTCGAGGGAGCGCTTCGAGAGAATGGGGTGGAGGAGTTCGAAGAAATGCTAATTCGCGATCAAAGCTCGCTCGTGCGAGTGAGACACCGAGGGTCGAGGGACCATAGGGACTCCTCAAGCTTCACCTTCAAGGTGTTAGTGATGCTCGAGGGCTGATTGGCCGCTTCCACGCGGAAGTAGTCGAATTACCTGTTCGAGGGGTGTCGAGGAGAGCAAGGGTGAGAAGATTCTCATCCGCGCTCCTCTTTTTATCGTTGGTATCACGATCGGAATGAGAATGGCTTCGATCGGTAGAATTAAATTCTAATTTCACAGGCAAGTAGAGAAAAATGGAGAATGCCGCGCGAAGGCTCTCCAAGAGTAGGAATAATGAGGAACTTGGCAGTTCTATGCTAATTCAACTTCTCGTAACGAAGAGATTCCACATTTTGGTACTTACCACCAATTGACTTTGGATCACGAGGTCCACCGTTCTCCATTTCACCGTCGAGGCTACCTTTCGCTCGCTCTTGTCGACGGGAAAACGGAAAGCAAGTAGAGGTGTAGGCGGAGGACGAGGAAACGGGAGAATATGAGACGGAGCGAGAGACGAGGAGGAATGGCGAGGGCCTGAGGAGAAATGAGGAGGTCGATTTCGCCGAAGAGGAGGAACGAGAGAATAGAGGTGCAATGGATCCACGCATTATTGCCCGCAGATATTTGATCGTGTCGCGTTCACGCGCGCGTACGTAGGCGTGCGCACGTTGAATTCTATGCAGGCGCACGCTTCCCTTGTATTTGAAAGTACGTATGCGTGATCGAATACGCCTGGCCAGGGTATTGAATATCGTCCTCGTCAAATGAGAGATTAATAAAACGAATTTCTATGGCGCCCTGTTTGCGCGCCGTTGCGTTCTTAAAATGCGAGCGCGATCCACTCGGTTCTTCCGTGGCCTCGATCGACACGTGGACTCGCGATAACACCAATTCGAGGATGATACGCGTGACTATCGGTGGTTTTTCGCTTAAAGTTCCTCGCTCTGGGATCCACCCTCGAGACGATGAAGAGAAATCTCAATCTCCAACTATCGCATTTCGCGGTCTCCGTTTTCCTTCCAAGAGCTACGGATACTTCCGGGAATTCGAGACGTAAAAGAAGAGTGGCTGAGGAGATCTCGGAGGGAAGAGTGGATGTTTTTTCTCTGATGAAAGAGCGAGAGAAAAGTACTTGAAGAAATTTGATTGAGTAGATGTCCTTCGGTGGCTGTTTCTCGGTGCAGGTGGTAGGACAGGGTGCAACAGGAGAATACCAGATGAGGGATGATAAAGGGAGGAAAGGGTTGTGCACGGACCGAGTAGAACGGAATAGCAGAAAAGGGATGAAAATGGAAAGAGAAGTGTTGTGCGCATACGGCATACTGGACAATACAGAGAGAGGGATGAAGAAGGGTGGGAAGGGTTGTACACGGTACCGCGTGTCGAATATAAATGAACCGACGACCTTTCCCTGCGATAGTTCCAGTTTCGAAATCGGGGCTGTTCTGACCAAAGTCGATCTTTTTTGCTGACCGTGCGTCCAACGCGACAAGCACGGTTCAGAAAGCACGATGAAATTCTCAAATTACGAAAGTTCGTTCCGTAGGAGTGAGCGCGATGAATATTTTCTGCGTGCGGAAAGCAAAGTACACGGATCATAAGAGTAGTATGATTTTATATGCTCTTGAGGTTATTCGCGATCCTCGCGGATAATCTCGAGGGAGTCTTGCACGGTGAACCTTCCGTGGATTTTCCAAGATTTCTTCCAAATTTTTCCTGTGCGCGTTGCACGAAGCAAAGAATGCCTTTGGTCGGGTCAAGCAAACTTGTTTCCATGCGCCTGAATAGAAGGAAACATTGCACTATTATTTTGGGAGCTAGCTTTTGCCTTTCTTCGGGAATGCAATCAATGCGTAGTTCCGTTAATTTGATTCTCCAGCACATTTTAGTACTGTGCCACTTGACAGTTTCCATTAATACAGCGGAATGAAATTTAGGAATTCTCGTGCATCGGTTATACGTAGGCACGAGCCTCGACGATAAATCCGATACCGTGATATTCGATTACAGTGCAAATGAAGTTACATCGTCATTTGGAAGGACAACGACAATACGGGTGTGTGCGCTTCGCGAGGGCCGCGCGATTACCTCATCGCGATGCTCCGTGAAAATTACGATCGCAAAATTTCACATTAACGCCCCCGTACTTCGCTTTCAATACTATTCCCGTTCGATGCTTCGTTGAAACCCACAAGGACAAAACAAGTGATCTCATTTCCAGTTTTGGAGTTTCTGAATTTTCCCACGTTCCACTTGCTACGATTTGAAGAGCTACCTTCATCGTTTCTCGGAACAATGTATCCGCTGGCACGATTCTACATTTTCCCGCTTAACAACGTTACCCGCTTAACGCCACGAGTTCTGCTTACAAACTAGCGATTCATCGGTAACGAAGTGACGGGTTCAAAATTTCCACATACGCGCGTCCCCGTTAAAAGGCTCACGATCCCGTGACTAATGCGATTTCGAGTGCTTCGCCGGTATTGTATTATTTTCTTAAGTACACAGTGGACTCTCGTTCGAGTTAATGCATTCCCAAACGGCATTTGATTTTGCACTTTGTCTCAACGAGCAAAGAGCAATTTTGCTTCGCCGTATTTCCACGAAAAGTGTGCTTTGGGAGTTCTTGCTTATTGAGAAAATAAAAGTTCCTTTTCTGTTTACCACCACGAAGGAGTCTTTTGGCCAAGGGCAGTATTACAAGTTCGCACGACCGTTTAACCCACTGCTCCGCAACCGCTGTGCCGCGAGGTAATCTTGACTGTGCTGCGTTGATTTACACCGAACTATTTTGTTGCGTCTTTTATGTAATATAAACATATACGTGTTATTGTAGTTTGCGTATTTGCAAGCTCTTACTTGTGGCGTGCCGCGGAGTTATTGAAAAAACGTTGTTGTGCAGTAGAAGATAGAAGGTTGCGGAGCACGGATTTAATCCATCGGTTCCTGAAATCGATACGCATATTGGATATCTGACGCGTTACAATGCGATATGAATTGCAAATCACGGGTCGGCGCAACGACCGTGTAAATACAACGACAGGTACACTGATAACGTTGTCGAGGGACAGTGCCTTTTTGATTCTATGAGGAAACGCGTTTCGCCATATCTCCATGATAAGCGTGTTTTGGGAATGTCTTGCTTATTGAGAAAATAACACTTTCCTTCCTGCTTACCACCATGAAGCATTTTTTGGGCCAAGGGCACTGCTACGAGTTCGTGAGACCATTTAACTCGTCGGTTCCTAAAATCGATACGCATCTTCGTTATCTGATGGGTCACAGTGCCATACGAATTGCAAATCACGCGTCGACGCATTCAGTGTAAATACAACCCCAAGTACATCGATAATTTCGCGGAAAAGTCTCCCTCTCGGTTTCACGAGGACGCGCGCTCTGCCATATCACCACGGCAAGTGTTTTGGGAATTCTTGCTAATTGAGAAAACAAAACTTTCCTTTCTGCTTACCACCATGAAGGATTTTTTTGGACCAAGGGCATTGCCATGAGTTCGCGAAATTATTTAACTCGTCGGTTCCTAAAATCGATACGCGTCTTTAATATTTGTCGCGTTACGGTGCGATACGAATTGCAAATCACGCGTCGACGCATTCAGTGTAAATACAACCCTAAGTACATCGATAATTTCGCGGAAAAGTCTCCCTCTCGGTTTCACGAGGACGCGCGCTCTGCCATATCACCACGGCAAGTGTTTTGGGAATTTTTGCTAGTGGAAAAAATAAGTTTCTTTTTTGTTCACAACCACTAAGGATTGTTTGGGCCAAGGGCAGAATTACAAGATCGCGCAACCATTTAGTCCAATGCTCCACAAATATTGTGCCGCGATGATTTACATGAAGCTATTTTGTTGTCTTTTTTATTTAATAAAAACATATACGTATTATTGTAATTTATGTATTTGCAATCTTTTACTTGTGATGTGCCGCGAAATTATCGAAAACACGCTGTTGAAGATAAAAGGGTTGCGGAGCACTGTTTTAATCCATTGATTCTTAAATTCGATACGCATCTTCGGTATTTGTTGCGTTACAGTGCGATACGAATTGCAAATCATGCGTCGACGCATTCAGTGTAAATACAACCCCAGGTACATCGATAATTTCGCGGAAAAGTCTCCCTCCCGGTTTCACGAGGACGCGCGCTCTGCCATATCTTCACGGGAAGTGTTTTGGGAATTCTTACTTGTTCAAAAAATAGGTTTCTCTTTTGTTTATCATCGCAGATGATCCTTTTGGCCAAGGGCACTATTACGAGCAGTTTCACGACCATTTAATCAATCGGTAGCTAAAATGGATACGCATCTTCGATATTTGATGCGTTACAGTGCCATACGAATTGCAAATCACGCATCGACTGTAATTGCAACTTAACAATTGTAATTTAACCCATCGGTCCCTAAAAGCAATACGCATCTTCGATATTTGTCGCGTTACGATGGAATATACAATTTGAAAATCATGTATCGAGGTTTCAAATACAACGACAGGTAACATCGAGCTACCTTCTCACGAGAATGTTCTCGATTCTGCGAGAAAATGTGCTCAGCAAATGCTATTTCGCGCGCTCCCGCGAGTTCGTGGAATCCTTCGACCTTTCCAATCGATTCTCTACAATCTCATCCCTCTCGTAACTTTCTTCTTTTGCCTTGCCGAGAGCCACGGAATATTTCAATTCCAAAGTCGGCTAACGTTACCGCGGAAATTCTATTCCACGTTCATTCTCCTTCGACGAGCAGCACGGTAGCGCGTGGAAAGCAACGCGCTAAAACTCACGGTTTTTCGCTACTCGGAACAAACGAAGAGATCAAGCGAAACGAAATTGTCCGGGACAAAAAGGGACGGTGCGTTGAATATCCCCGGAATTCTCACCCTTCCCACGTCGCGCACATGCAATTAAACGAGTCATGTTGCTTTATCGGCCTGCAAATTTCTCATGGGACCATCACCCTCGTATCCTCGATTTTCCCTTTCGTCTCTATTCCACCTAGAACAGCCATAGTTGGACGGGTATTGGCGTTCGCTTGTCAATCGTGACGTCGTACTTCAAGCCAGCGGGTGCTCGCGCACGCGAAGGGTTCGATGCAAGTGGAGGTGGCGCGTCTCGTTTGAAATTCAACGTGCAGGTTCGCCCTCTTCTCCATTCGGTAGTGCAGTAGATGAAAGAGAAGAAGAAGATGAAAGAGAAGAAGAAGAAGAAGAAGAAGAAAGAAATCGTCGAGATCCTGGCTCACCAATATCGTCATATTTCATTTTCCACTTTCTGTTTCTTGCCCTCGTGTTCGTCGTTCATCGCTCAAGCTCTCGTCGCGAGAGCCATTAAATGCAAAGGGAAAGCACCACTCGCATACATACAACGCGACCACATTTAATTAAACGATAATCGTCGCGCGAACTCTTCTCTGCAGATTAAGCGTGCGAGATATCCGCCTGGCGGATCCTCCCGTACGTGCGCACGCAATGCGAATAGGTCGTGGCCGGCCACGTCGATTAATCGGATAGAGCGTAACAATGGTGTTGCGAGTGCCTCATTATTTCGTTAACGACGCGGTAAACCCTATCGCAGCGAATCGGTATAATTAAACGAGGATTCACTCGTAAAACAAGCGCGATTGAGAATTACGCGCGATGAATAAATCGCGGGGGGAGTAATTTTGCATCGAGTCGCAGGCTGCTTCAATTTTAACCGCTTCAATTTTCTCCTCGGGCTCGCGTCTAATCTTCCTACATGTCCTTTCAACCGACGACGATAGGCCAGGGCCGAGACAGGCCTGTGTACTTATTTTAAATGATTGCCCACGGCTCCGTCATATTGATTTTCCACGGATGATGACGGCGCGCGAGGCATCAAATTTAGCTCACCGGTAATAATAACTTATACGGACTGGATGTTGCCGCGCCGAGAAGGTGAGAAGCGCGAGAGAGGTGATGGTGCCCGTGAGCCACGTTATGGAGAAAAATTGCTTTCGCGTGTGTAATAAAGCTCGTTTGAGAAGCACGCGCGAACTATGACGTATATCATCCGATATCGCGGGATTCGCGGTCCGCGCGTACGTACTTTTAGCAGAGATGCGCGGAGAAGTTTCTTTCGGGCACACCTTGGCAGTGCCGAGAGCTTAAAGTGCGCGCGTTAGTGTTTTTGCAAATTAAAAGGAACGGACGACGTCGGTGCGCGCGTACCTGAGAGTAGACGCGGATTTCCATTTCACTGGAAAACTTTGCATCCAAAGTAGGTGCACCCGCCGCGAACAAGTTCGTTCCGCGCGAGCGAGAGACGTCGTTTAGCCGCCTTACCGCGCCACCTTCTACGCGGAATCGTTTGTTACCAAGTTTTAATTTATCCACGCCTCCTACCGCGCACGCTATTCTCCTCCTTTTCTTTCTTCGGCTTTTAATAATCTTCGCGTTTTCCACAGTGTCCCCGGGAGGAGGATCAATGAGCCTCGAGGAATTCTCTCTTGACCATTTTGGATTTCTGCGTTCTCTGGAAAGAAAGCTCTCTCGGTGCTCGTCGGAAATTATAAATGTGCCGAGGTGAAAAGGGACGTTCGTGAGCGGAAAGATTATATTGCGAGCTGATATTAATTAGGATTTTTCTAGATGGTAGTCCTCGTGATAATAAAATGATCCTTAACCCCGAAGAAGATAAGGTCGCTTGTTCGTTTTAAGGCACGGATTTACCTCTCCGTGTCCCTTTACAAGAACGCGTAATGTTTACAGATTAGAAGCTTGATTTTACATACTGGTAGCTTGCCTTTTTATATTATAATTGATCTCGCTTTTCTGTCACCGTGAACAATTTACAATGAGGCTTATTTTTCTTTAAAAGAAAACTTCGTATCATTGTGGTACAATGTTATGCCGATTAATGGCGACTACGTGAAACACAAGAAAGAGAAACCCCACTCGTCTTATTCATCTAGTTGTGATATCACGAGTTCACCCCACCTACGCTTCGAGAAAACTAGAATCGATCGTTATTACAATCGCAATATCCGTCGCTCCTCCGCAGTGCTTCTCGTTATTATAATTACTGGAGACGAGCATCGGACTTGATTTCGATGCGTTTTGCCTCGTGACGAGCAGATCGAAGGGGGTGGCAAACCTCCACTTGCTACCCTTATTAAACGCGGACCGGTTACATAATTACAAGTGCGACAGTGAGACGATCCTTGACTCGTCAATACTCCTCGAGATCGACCTCCGCTTTATTTTCGTCTCTGTCAATAACTCTCGAACCCAGGTTCCATTCCAGAGACTTGGTCAGAAGTTTTATTGGCTGGATAAATGACAGAGGGGTTGAGAAGCTAAATGAGAATAACCATCGGTAATACTTTCACCTATAATTACCAAACGATAGAAGAGAGCGGTTGCGACTTCGCGTTGGCGGTGAAGCTTTCTAATTACACCAATTACAAGTGGGAGTTGGGTATCGATTGACCACTGGTAGCAACAGGGTCCCACCCGACTACTCACGCCGCGAGCACATGGAGGAAGTGGTCTTCGATTCTCGATCGGTACTTCACGTGAGAACGAATCGGCCAGTTATTCGCTTCCGGAATATTTCATGAGCCTCCGGAATATTTTATAGTTGATGAACGATGCGAGGTTCGCGTGACACCTAATTTTACAACGGTGCTTCTTTTTCACTGATAAGCGAATGGCGCTGTTATACGCATACTTGCTTTTCGAAGCTTCTTTTCTTCGCGAGATTTCAACGATAAAATTCGATACCCAGGTTTCGCTTTATTTGCTTCCAAATTATATTCAACTTGTTCTGAGCACTATATTTAATACGTATATGAACTCGTGGCCTCCGTTGCAGAGCTATTGTCCTTTTTTTTTCTTTCATCCAGATGACAAAAATAAATTTGCGCGCAAAGGATTGATAAAAAGATCGACTAACCTCGGTGTAAAGAGCGCAGGCAAAACTACCTCTCCGCACCGACTGCCAACAGCAACAGGACTGCATTATAGCCATGCTGCGAACACATGGGCTGTGCTCTGAAGAAGCGTCTTTTATCGAAAATTATCTCTCGAACAGTTCGATTAGAATCGAACAATTGCACAACTCGCGAAACAATCGGGTGATCGCACCTGGCCTTTTTTTCTCTCTTCGCGCAAATAAGGGTGCGCTACTCTCACCTTCGACCGAGATGATTGCGAACTTGCGCGTCAGGTGGTCCGACGGTGACTGACGTGCCGGCGGCAGCCCTCGCGCCACTTTAGCCGGCGCGAAACACCTTTGTTTGGCGCATGCGTCCAATGACAAACTCGTTCTCCATTCTCGTTGGTCCTACGGGAGGTCGAGGAATTTCGCGGTGCGACGGAAAAGCCGTTAGTGCGTCAGCTGACACCCATCGTATTACTGGACACGAGCGAGAAAGAAACAAGGAGCGAGCAAGGAGGGATATTTAATCGAATTGCGTGGGAGAGGAGAAAAAAAGAAACAGTCTAGTTTGATGGAAAAAGTTACGCTCGCGCGGAAATGTGACTTCTATCAATATTCCGCTTCACGCTCGAACCTCTTATTTAATTTTGTTCCACGGACGCGGTAAGACATCGGAGGTGGAGGCGAGCCCTGGAGTTGGAGGAAGGTACAGAAATGAAGTAAAGTTTTTCCAGATGAAATGAAATATTGTGGGGCCTCTTACCTCCGATGCTTTTGAAGAAATGGCGAGCGAAGCTTCGTGCAAACTTTTGTAAATTAAGAAAAGGGAGAAAATCGTTAGAGAGATATCAAAAGGTACTTCAGCGCAGCCGTCGCATCGCAGGCGGAGTCGTAAAGGCGCTCATTCAAAATCAATGTTGCACGCAGCTCGTGTATCTCGAGCAACCTGGAATTGCTATTTCCTCGAAGGAAAAACGTGACCGAAGAGAACGCGCGGACGTGTGGTTCTTCGCCGTGGAAGGAACTCACCGCGTTTACTCGATGAGAGATTTAGGATCTGCGCGAGGGGACGCGGACGAGTTCGCATGCCAAGGTAATGTGGCTTTTTCAATGGTGATGCGACTCCATTGGCGAACGAGAGGGTGAAGGAGAGCTTTAACGGCGACTTTACGAGGGAAACTTTCGGATCGGATATTACACGGGACGCTTTATCACTGGGATGTAGTGAAAAGCATCACGCGCACTGAGCAGATGGCTCGCAGAGTGTATTACTCTGTATACACCCCTCTTACCACTGCCATCGTCACGCTTCTTTCATTTCGAGAAAAATACGTGAAAATCGCGAAGCTCGAATAGCGCGATACGAAGTGTTTCTCCACGCGGATTATAGCGCCCCAAGGTTTACCGTTTAGTTCTCGACACAAAGGACAGAACTCATAGATGTGTTTCGAGTTTCAAAACGATCTTCAGTTCATCTTCAGATGCTGTACGAATCGTCTTATTTGCCACGCAACATTTGCAGATAAATTCAAGACCGCCTTAAAACTCAAGACATGTCTATGAATTCCGTTCTAAAGGTACCAAAAGTGGTCAAATGAGCGATTTGAGTGCTGAATACTCGCGGCCTATGCTATCCGTGCGGACGGTGCGCGGCTAGCGCTGACGATCGCTGTGCACGGAATACTTTTTCGCTAGACTGAACTCTGTTGATGAACTATTCAAGGCGCAAATAGTAATAAGTTATAGTAATCCTTTTCCACGAGATTAAAAAATTAAAGAGCGTTATTTTTCAGTATTAACCCTTTGAGCCCAATGGACGCATATATGCGTCCGGCGAAAGCCATCGGTGTGGCCTAAGAACGCATATATGAGACTGTTGATTTTTTCGATCACCTACATAGAAGTATTACAATTACTTTTGTGTGAGATGAATACAAGTGCATGGTTAGATAATAACATGTGCATTAGTCATGCACAATAAATAAATTGATTATACTCGTTTTATAAAAAAAAAACGTGTTAGATTACATCATATTTCAACGGCATTGAAATCCGAGGGGGACACCTCGCGTAGTTTCCTTGTTAGACTAAACTCATATATGCTTCCTTAGTCCACACTGATAGCTTTCGCCAGACGCATATATGCGTCCATAGCGCTCAAAGGGTTAACAAGAATTTCGATATGGAAAATATTCGGTAGGTTTAGTGTTGAAGCTCTTAAAATACTCACGCGTGAACGAGGCACGTTTCGAATGTTCTGTGAGATTAACAACGTTATTTCATTCGCGATAAAAGTACCTCGAAATGTCGAGATTTCAATTTTGATTTGAAACTTAACGCGTAGCTTCTAAATTGCTTACGTGCATCGATAAAGAAACAATTGCGAGTTTCGTCGGATCTCACGCGAATCTTTGTCACTCGAGTTATGCTTCCGTTCTACGAATTCGATAATTGGATTTGGCTTAATAACATTGTCCACGCGCGTCGAAAGAAATCCGCTTATCCGAGCGCGAATTTATCGTTTCGAAAGGAAGGAAATTCGATGGATTAATTCGATACACTTTCTCCCCTTCTTGCCGTCGTGCGAGCGAAAATGGTGAACTTTTCTCGCGCGTCTGCACGCGAAAGAAGAAAGAGACGAAATATCAGGGTGGATCAGTGGCCCGCATATACATATAAGGCGCGTATATTCACAATTACCCTTACGTCCACTCGGCGTTTCTCTCGCTCGCAGACATACGGACGGACAGGCGGACGGAACGGGACCACGGGCATAAATCAGAGTGGCCGTCGAGCGAAAGGAACTATTTTGCTGAATATATTCAGGGTAGCGCGGGCGACAAGAGGAATTCGTTTCCTGCTGCGCGGAGAAGGAAGCGGGGCCTCGAGGAAGGAGAGAAAAAAGGGGTGGCATCGTGGCGGCGAAGAAAAGAGAGGAAAGATAAAGAAAGGAACTGGAAGAACGAGAAGAAGAGAATTGGCTTTTTCGCGTCCGTGGATTTTCGCTTACCAAACGGAGCATCGCAATTTCCGCCACTGAAGAATGCAAGGGTGAGGATGTAAGGAGAGAAAAAAAAAGAAGAAGAAAAAAAGAACACGGCGGAAAAGGAATGAAAAATAGAAGCTAGAAAAAATATACGAAGCATGGAAGAGGGAGAGTGAGTAGTGGAGAGTAAGTTTTCGATGAGAGAAGGAAGACTACGCGTGAATTCAACTTTACGAACTCGACGAGCACCAGGGTGCCTCCGTTATTCCCTGCCTTTCTCACTATTTTACAGTCTTCTTCTTGTTACGCGTTATCACGTGGCTCTTTCATCCCGCATGTGCTACAAGTAGAGCGCGCGTTCGCATCGAAAGGGTTGCGCAACCCACCTTTACCTACGAACTTTCCCTTTTCCAATAATTCTCCATTGTCAAAGGTAAATTTTCTCAAGCCTCGAAAATGCTCGAAGATCAACGCGGCGAACGATCCACTAATTTTTCCAACCAAGAAACTTCGCGTCCCAGTTTATCCATTAAGCCCTCGCCACGATACTCTCGTTCGACGATTTTCCCAAAAAAATTTCTTTATCGACCAATTTCCTGAAAATTCCATCGCCCAACGAATTTTCCATTGACAAGCGATTATTTTTTTTTTTCCGTAGGCAACTCGATGCCCTCGTAAAGGAGGACGAAAATGTTTACGATTTTCCCGAATAATAACTGCGCAGTGACGTCGTTACGAGGGTGTAAAACAGTTCCGGTGGAAACCGTCACTTTTGTTGCGACAAACCGCACGGTTTTGTGTTCCGCGCGAACAATTCGATGTTACTCGTGGATTCGGTGAGGCGATGGGTTCAAATGTCCACTCCACGTTGCGCGAAGGGGTTGGAGAAGTGGCGAGGAAATGCGAGCCTCGCTCACCGAGTGCCTCCAGCGGAGATCGTTAACTGAATTATTAACGGAAAGGTATCCCTGCGATTTCTACCACGATGATTTCGTTCAATCCCATTTCCGATTACTCGAGTTTCACCGCCGATCGTCCGACGCGCGTTCGTCCTCGCGCTCTCCTGGAAATTATTCCCACCTCTTGCATTCTGCGAAGGAAAAGTGATAACGAACACCATCCATGACGCCTTCTTTTTTTTTTCATTCGTCCTCGTTGCCTCCGCGTGCTCGTCGACAGCACGAAACACGAAAGTCAAGAACGCCGTTTGACCTTTCGCTTGGAATTTAAGCGATAAATAAATTTCTCTCGGCCTCGTCGACCTACCCCTTTTTCTCTCACCTGAGAAATTACAGGGCCTTTTAAAACGTCGTTGAATCTCTCGACGACCGAGAGACCCCTCGGTCTCTTTCTCGAAATAAACATCGGCGTAATATTTAAATTCTCTCGAGATCCTTGCTATCCTACGCGTCCTTATTTAAGAAATTCACGGAAGTCTCCCCTTGCTTTCAGCTTCTCTTTCCCTCGTGCGGTGCTTTCCGAAGAAGAAAAAAGTTTATCCCTTTGCGCAACCCTGGCATACATTCTGGATAGAAAAGCCGAAGCTTTTTCGGGCCTCTTCCTCCTCTCATCCCTTCCTTCTTTCCAGCCATTGGAGCGAAACGAGGATACACGAACGAGGGAAGGAACGTGGGGTGGGTGGTGGTAGGGGATGCGACCACCCCCGAAGCTCTCGCGACGTGCGTATCAATCGAACGTTACGAGGTCTCGGGATAAATTTGCTATTGGCCTCGAAAGGTCATCCGTTCGGTTTTGTACTCTCACTGCTGCTGCTGGATGAGAAGGGTGAGAGAAGGGTGGCGTTGGGTAGAAGGACGGAAGTAACCGGCTGAGTCACGATAAAGATGGATTTCGTCTCTTGACGTTCGCCAACTCCTTTTTACTCGAGTATCCAGCGCGTGTGTGCTGGAGCGTGCTTCGAGAAGAGTTCGAGGACGAGCAGAGAGGACGCGCAACACGCCCGGCGACGGTACACGCGGCACTGCAAATTTGAGATTTCGTTAGAGTAGCTTGGGATGTGAGGTAAATTGATTTTCTCGCCTACGGGAGTATCTAGTCCCGTGCAACCTCCGCTCGCCTCGTGGAGAGGTGAGATGCGAATTTCGGTTGGTCGATGGTGAGGGAGAATAATTGGCTCGACACCGATCGGGGTAGTTTTGAAATTAGATAGGGTTAGGTTGATAGGAAAGTGGATCGGTATCGTATTCGAGGAGAGTCCAATGTTACTTACAAGTTTTACAGCAATGTCGTACACGAGATTGGTAATGCTGCACGAAGATACGAGAAAGCGTATCCTCTCGTTCTGTTCGCTTCAAGTGAGTAATTTCTAAGCTCTTCTGAGATCGATGCTCTCGATGGACGATGTAAGGTTAAGGTACGTCGCTTTTCTCCTCCTTCTTACGGAAGATGTTCTTTTACTAGTCTCTCGGATGAACATTTTCGGTCCGTTAGAAAATTATTGGCATCCTTTCGTTCGAAAGGGTAGACGGACAACGGGCGCTTGAAGATCGGCCGTTTGTGATATATCGAATTCGTGTGATGCAACGAAGGTTGTAAGACGACTCTTCTCGTTGACTATTTCACTGGAAAACTTTTCTTAGGCGTTCCTCCTCCGCGTTTTCGATCGCGTAACGCAATAATGTCAAGCGGGTCACTTTCAGCTTCACCCACCTCCTGTAGCTTTAATTGACCTTGGGATCCGGCGCGGTCGGTCTCCGGGACTTCCGCGGAAATTGGAAAGCTCGCTTGTCCTCCGAACCCCTTAAATTTAATATGCTGGAGAATGTTAAATTCACCTTCCCGCTCTTGTCTTCTCGTTAGCAAAAATAACGTGCTCAGGTTGCGCGAGCACGCGCGTGCGCGCAAGCGGCCGCACAACAATATTTTTAAAGCCGCCTACAGCGCGGGATATTACGCGCCCTCTCTGTCGAAGTATCGTTTACGGGCTTACCGTGATAACCATGGATGAGCGCAGGGATGAGCAGAATGAGAAACGTTTTTGATAGAAAAAACTTTGCGGATTATCGTGTAAGGATCGACTAAAAATAAGCGAAATCGTTAAGTGGATTGTGTAAATTGAAACAGATAGTCGAAGGAACGAACGTAGTACGGAGATGTTGGTATTGCACAAAACTTGGAAGAATTGATTTATTCAAATTTTTCAACAAGACTCTAATCGAATAACACCCACTTTTTAGAAAATCCTTGAGAAGGATCAACGATAGACGACGCGCTTATTACTGATTTTGTGTCATCCAATTTTTTCATTAAACTGACATCTTAGAATTTAGCAATCTCATAATCTTAGGACCTAGCACAGAATAATAGATTTCGGAAGAACCACCAACAAGTGTTTGAATTACATACGCGCGTTGTACAAATTAAACAGACATTTGTCAATGAAATGAACGCCGATCCTTGTACGTATGCAAAGAACTTCGAGAAATTAATTTATACAAATTTTCCAACGAGACTCTAATCGAATGACCCCTATTTCTTACAAAATTCTTGAGAAGGATCAATGGGTCTCTGGGGTCCCTTATTTTAACCGTCATTGATTTTATGCCATCTATTTTATTCGTCAGACAAAAAACTTTAAACTTTTCAGAAGAACGGATTCCGGAAGGACCATCTACAAGCGCTCGACATCCTTATGCACGTCGGACAAATTTTGACGTGTCAAAGTACCGCACGCCGATACCAGTATTCCAAAGAATTTCGCAAAATTCATTCATTAAAATTCTCCAACGAGACCCTAATTGAGTAACCGTTTAAGAAAACATCCTTACAAAATCCCTGAGAAGGATCAACGATCTACGGGTCCCTGGGGTCCCTTATTTTAACAGTCATTGATTTCTTGTCGGCGAATTTTTTTTTATCAACTCTCTTTTTCCATGCTTTGCGGGGGGAAGACTCGCGCGTGCGAGGGTGCGCGAGTCGATGGAGAGTTACGAGTTGCTCGGTCGAACTAGGGGAATACCGGTGGTCCCGGAGCGCATTAAAACTTTCTTCCAGCAGCGTCACGATGAGCGCCAACATCACGGTGGGCGCGGTGGCGGTGGTGGTGTCCAGGGTGCCATTGTCTTTTCCTCCCTTTGGTACCAGCTCTCGCGATTTTATGAACCCGCGACGGTGACAATGGCGGAGGTAAACTTCTCCGATATGACGTTGGCGGACGAGTCGTTGCTAAGTGGCTTTAATTTAGCTACTGGAATGACGCGTATGGGAGTTGAAAGAAGAGAAGGAGGACTGCGACAGGACGAATCCCTCCTGGTGTACTAGCGCGCGGCATAAATCAATTACAAAGCTTTTGATGAGCTTATAGCCCCCTGGCATGTGCGTGTCCGACGGCTCCGACGTCTGCTACTTTAAGCCGACCCCTATGGGAATTTCAGCGTCGCGACGCTCGTAGTTGTCGGTCCTTCTCCTCACGTAGTTTCCTCCAGCCGACGCGCGTGGAGACCCAAGCTGGTTTCGTTTGTAGGTTTCGGACGGTGTTGCGCTAAATTCGAGATAAGGCACGGCCCAGACTGGACAGACAGGTGGTGAATGTCGCGCGGTACGAGCCGCGCCGCTGCGAATAAACGAGAAGCCTGGTAGAGCGCGCGTTTCTCTTTTTTCCTCGCTTGAAAAAGGGTCCTAGATGGTGCGGGCGATTCCACGAATGGCGGTCGCCGAATAAATTTGTTTCGTTAAACGGCGAGAGGGAGAGGAAATCGGCAATTTCCTCTTTCGAATGCAAGTCGCGCTCTGCCTTGGCGGTGGTGACGGGAGGCGACGTTAATCCCAGGCTCGCCGAGATATCCTTCGGGGTGGTTCGATACCTTTATATAAATTCCGCGTCACGTTCTCTCGTTTCGCCGCGAGCGTCGACGTTGGAATTCGTCGCGAAAAAGGCGGGTCTTGAAACTGCGAAAACACCACGGTGTACCGTGATAAAGTTACCCCTCAGGACGGTGCTCCAGGGTTGTGTTGTAAATTAAATATCCTTCGCGGACGTTTCGTTGACCGTCGGCGTGCTCGAAAGAAGGAGATAGATATTTACCGATTCACGGAAAATTTCAAGAAAAATTTATAGAGTCTCTCGGTCTCTTGCATAAGCACTTTCGACGAACCGACGACGATGCCTTTGCTAGATGATCCAGGTCGAAGGGTCAAGGCTTCGATGACTCGAGAAAAATTTAACGCGACTTTCGCACGGAGAAAAATCAATATGGGCGAGTGACTTTGGGGGTAGCAGCTGCGACGACCTACCCCAACGACGCGACAACAAACTTTCTCATATGTCAGACCATTGCGTCCCGTTGTCGTGTCCCGCGGCACATCCTCGAGATATCCGATTCGACGAAGTAATCTCGTCACTCCCTCCTTCGATCTTCCGAGACACGTGTTTCGCTCGCAAAGATGCCAGAAGATTCGCATTCTTCTAATCCCCGTAACAACCGTGTGAATACGCTTGAAGAAGATTCGGAGTATCGTTTACTTATCCACTTCGAAAGAGCGAGAAAATTTCCTCGATGGGATTTCTCCTCCGACGTATTTTTCCAGCTCCATTGTAGTAATGTTTCTTTCATCAATGCCCTCGCGCTCGTTAATGAATCGTCCCGGATTCATCGAACTAAAAGAAACGAAGATAGAAACAAGCTGCGAGGGGAGCGCCGGAACGCTAACGAAGGGAATCGAGAGAAAAAGCGAGGGAGAGAAAAAGGTAGGTCGATCCTCTAGCTAGCACCCTCTCGGGCGCGCTCGTCACTTACGCCTCAATCCACAAATCCATTTGTCGTCGAATATGTCGGCCTCCTTCGCTGAAACGAAGGGAATCATTTCGTCCGCGTAAATCGTCCTGGCACTTTCCTCCTTCCCCCGGTGGCCTCGATCGAGCACTTTCAATTTATTCTCCGGGCGACTGGATACTGTAACGGACCGGAGGATGATACGGGGGCGGTTCCACTAGCAAAATAATCACGCCGATGCTTCCAGTCGATTTTCTATTATAATATATTTCTCGCGATCAATCGTACACGATGCACGAGAGTGCGTTAAAAATATTCAAGTTCCTCCTCTACGGCATCTCGTTAAAAAAGGATTCAATTGCTTCATCCGTGTCTCGTGCCGATCGTGTCTTTAGCAATTATCAAAATTCGCACCTAGTGCCTTCGAAACATCCTCGCGAGCTAGTAGCCTCTGACAGTAATAGACGATAGTTCGACGATATTCGTATGGAAAGTAATATCACTTCTGTGTGTATGAATATTGTTCGGTAAATAGGAAACGAGCACTAGAACGCGTAAATCGCTGCACCCTGCTGGGACGCCGTAGGGAAGACCAGATCCTTTGGTTCTAGGCCGTCCTGGAGTTCGACTCCTGCGAGATCCTGCCGAAGGATCTCCACGAAAGCGTCGACCGCATTCTTCTTGACTATAGCGACTATGCAGCCTCCCCATCTGCGAAGCATAAAGTAATCAGAGGGACGTGGATCGTCCCATAAAATTCTTCTCCTCATACTCCACCTCCTGTTAACCTACAGGATCGATTACTACGACCTACGATCGATTTCCGATAAAAAGCAATTACGCGCTCGTTTAGACAACGGCTACGAATTCTTTTTTCATCCCTTCGTCGTTTCTTTTCTCTCTTTTCATCGTCGAATCAATTTCCACGTGTTAACTTTACGCGAGCAATTTTTCGCGCTATGATAAGCTCGTTGAAGGAGAAATATCACGGTTTCAAGTTCGCGCATACTCTCGTGGTTCTCGTGTTCACTTACCCGGCTCCCGTGAGTCTGGACCCAAGTGCACCGCATGCTTTGGTCCTCTCGACGAGCTCGTCGACGCGGGGGTGACTACACTCGTAGAGATTTCTGAGGCTGCTGTGGCTTTTGTCCATGAGCCGTCCGAGACGGTAAATACAGTCCTCCGCGGGCGCAGAATCATTTTCGTCGTTGCATCGCCGGAAGGCGACCACTCGTGCGGCTTCTGTCAAAAGGAATATTGGGAAAGGATGAATCGAGTCTCTTATACAAAATTCACTTGTGATTTTTCTAGTGAGTGCCACTGTTAAAAATCTGTCCATTGCTTGGATACTGTTTGTGTTTGTACCGATGGAAAGTAACTGGGATGGCCTTTGTAAGAACGAATAACGCGAAAAGATGAATCGAGACTGTTACAAAAATGCATTTGTGATTTTTTTAGTGTCCGACAGTATTATTACTATCATTACTGCAATTACGAGAAACGATGATTCATCTGATCCATTGAGTATTATCTAAAAAGAAGCAACATCTTAAGAGCTCTCGATGTTAAGAGAAATGAACACTCTGTGAAGATAGGGAATGGAGTAAACATGGAATTAAAAGTAAATTAGCGATGAATATATTCCACGCACGACGAGTACGTGGAACGAAAATAACCGGATGAAACCAACGGCGAACGGAGCAATGGAAGAAATCTCATCAGCTGGAGATTTTCCACGAGAATGTCCGACGCGAAAAGAGTTGAGAATGAAGAGAAGAAGCCCCGATCGCGCGAGTAACTCATGAATTAAGTGCTCACGCGCGGAGTCACCTCTAGGCGCGGCTGAGTCCTGCATTATTCCTGCGGGCTAAAAGGTGCGCGACGTTATGGCACTTGGCCGTGCGCGGTCGTGACCGGGATGGATAAACTCCTTGCTATTTTCCTCTTGAAAATTTACCGCCCCTCGTCGTACGTCGGGTATCCTCCTGATGATTTCCACTCCCTCGAAACTTCACCTTCCTGCTCCGACGTACTCACGCGTAGACAGGTGAGAGTCCAGCCATTGTATCTCGGGCGAAATAAAAAAAAGTTTCGGAACGGATGAGACTAGGAATCGAAGACAGAAGGAAAAGAAAAGAAGAGAGATATAAATCGTTCCCTACCGAAGGACCTTCGAGGGGCCCCTTCGTCTACGGTCTTTCGACCGCCCGATTTCCGCTGCGTTTCCACGGTAATAAATTCCTGAAGAGAGCCGCAGAGAGAGAGAGAGAGAGAGAGAGAGAGAGAGAGAGAGAGAGAGAGAGAGAGGAGAACGGAAAGAGAGAACGAGAGAGAGAGAGATCGTGTTACGGATAGCAGCAACAATCGATACCGAGGACGCGAAAATGTATAGCTCGCTGTAAAGGAATGCACGTACGTGATTGATAAGCGATATGGTTCTTCGTTACAGGGCGCGAGCACGCAACCGCCAAAGAGAAAGAGAGAGAGAAGCGAGAGATGAAGAGTGTACCGTAGGAAATGGTGTATCAGGTTCTCAACGCCAGTCGTAAATTATAGGACGTCGCAAATTGTTCTCTGCACCGGGCACGCTTGCAAGGAAGCGGATAAGATCGCGATTATCTCGATAGGACGAGGTTGATGAATTAATCCCAACGAAATCTTATCTCTTCCATATTTAACGATCGGCTTATTTCAATTCCAAGGCGAGAAGGACGGACTTTTGTTTTTCAATGCAAAAGAGGGTAAGAACGGTTGGTCCTCCTTTTTGCGACCAGCTGGGCAATCTCTCCCGCAGAGGCCTGATGTCGCAATAAAATATTCAGCTTCGCTGGGGTTTTATGGGGTGGCTCGTCCTCGCGCACCTTACCCGACGAATCCTTCGTTCTCGAGGTGAACCTTACCTTGGAACACGTGTAAAGCCCGCTGCCTCAGCTTGAAGGGTTGCGTGGCGTCGTAGGTGGCCAGACGCGTGCTCTCCCTCAGTTTTTCGTAAGTAGCGCCGAGGGTTTCGCAGATCTGGAAAGAGAAGGTCCGGAGTACTTCCAGTGTTTTCGTAAAACCCAAAGGAGTCGTGCCGAGAAAATATCTTATATCCCTTAAACCCTGACGGACGAAATTCGAAGGAAAGTAGCGTTCTATTCGAAGAGCTGTGACGATTGGAAGAGGAAAATATGAAAGAGCTGTATTGGATTTTACTTCGTCCCATCGGAGGACAAATTTAGGTCATACTTCCTCGAGCGTGTAAGGCTCCTCGTGAAGGTCCGCCATAACGATGCTGGTCATCTCCTCCAAGTCCACGTTCAATCTTTGTTGTATATCGATTAATCTTCGAACCGTACTCCAATCCTTGCCCCTTTTCTTCGCTATTATCTGTGTGAAGACAAGGCAATCGTTCTGAGAAGGCACGCACCATCGACTTCACTTCTACCACGTGTCTTATTAATTTCCGCAAAAGCTTCCGATTTAAGTAACGAGAAGATACTCGGGATTTTTCTTCGCAGGCGGTGAAGAAACGCGTCGTATCTTAATAATCGATAAATTCTATTCCATCGTCTGTTTAAACGAAATACTCCCTCCGAATTGTATTTGTGTGCGAGAGTACAGCGTCAACGGGTAACGACCTTATTCAAACTAATTAGACAACTTGTAGTAGGGAGACACGAAGGTGTTCCCCTGCTTCGTTACATTATATCTCTCTGATATCGCGAGAGTTAGTTCCAAGCGAAACGAGCTTGTCCATTTCTCAATGTATATTCCCCCGTATCGTCGTAATCGCGAGAATATAGGGAGATAAAACAAGGCAATGAGAGATCTCGCCCGAAGAAAACATCTTTCGCGTTTGAGATACTCCCCTTACGCTCAGCGTGTGATTGTTTTCCTGTTATCGAGCTTTCGTCACAATTATTTTCGAATTCAACGTAAACACCCCAGCATCGATCGCGTAAATAAAAGCAAATAACAAATTCTCGAATCGTCACCTGCGCTCCGAATCGACACTCGGCCACTCTCAGATTGTAATCGTTGGTCGACGCCTTGTTGTGATAGACCCGACTGTGAGCAATCACGAAGACCGCGTCCTCGGGTAAAGTTACGTCACTCGCTTTCAAAGGGTTGAATTCTATGAATTTTGCCGTCCCTTTGAAAAAGATTCACAATTTATGTAACGACTCTCCTACTCTCTCAAGGTCTCGTTAAAGATTATTCAAGAATATTCGAAGTTTCTCAAGAATATCTGAAACCGAAGAGTAGGTACTTGTAAGGAAGAGAAAACAAATAATTACCAGCGTTTCCCAGAAAAGCGATAGCTTGATCCATTCCGCCACCCTGCGTTCCAATGTGCCTTTCCGCTTGGGCGCTGATGGTCGCCAGCTCTCGTTTGGATAGTTTGTCCGTGTACTGTAACAGGAGATTTTGCGCGATCGCAGGTGCTCGAGGAAACAGATTTTCGAGTAAAACTTAAGACAGGGTTGGCTAATGGCAATGAGCGCCATCGCTCTTGGGCGCAGATCGTACGCTTCGTTAGCTCGGCCAAAGTTTGCGATGTCGAGAAAGATACAGTGTTTGTGTGCGTGTGTGCGTGTACAAGTGTGTGAGTGAGTGAGTGTCAGAGAGAGAAGGGGTCGCATTTCACAAGATCCCCGACGATCGATGGCCATCCCATGTCTCGTACAGTCCCTCGCTTTAAGTGGAAAATGCCTTTTTACCATCCGTTTAATATCCCGCGCACGTCCACACCAAAGTTTAACTTCTCAGAAAAGCTCGAGCGGAGCTTTTCCCACCGATTTCTTTTGGCACCTAAAAATCTTCTCGCATCGCGCTTCTCCGTTTCAGTATCTCCTCGTTATCCAATCGACATCTGGATACGAGCGCGACCAACCGGCCAAGCGGAGTAGGCAAACGCGAGGATGAAAATGGAACGGTGAGAAAATCCTTCTCGTTATAGCCTCTGGGACGTGTAGGGTCGAGCGCATACGGCGCGGTCTGGAATCTCCACGGTACAATCCTAATTGGAGTGACTATCCTGGCGCCGGCCGCGGCGTTAATACGACTAAAATGAAATGAAAGGAGAAAAAAAGCAAGAGGGACGAGCGATACGCGCTCGTCGCCACAGGGAGATAATTACAGGGGGCGGCTGGAACATAATTACTCGACGTTTTCTTCGCCTCGCGGCCACGAAGCGGGAAGAGAATTTGTAGAAATGGCATTTGCGAGTAAACGCGTTTAAAGAGATCGCGCACGGTAAACGCGAAACGATCCGACGAGCAATGTCGAGGGTAAAATGTTTTCCATGGCCAATTGTGCTTTTACGCGAATTCCCTGCGAAACTACCGTCTCCAAATTTGCAATATTCAAGAACGACGGGCATTAATCGCGATATGTGAACCGGCGCGCTCGTAACCGACGTTATCGACACGATTCCACGCGCCTCCACTGGCTCCAACCTCCCCCGCCAGCGATACCAAGAGTCGAATTTTCGATTCGCCAGGAGTTATACGTTCGTCGGACGTATCAACGATTCGACGATTACCGAGATCGTGTTTGCCTGGAAGCCGCGGAGCAAAGCCGCGGGTAATGGCCAGGAAGGTATCGGAAATTCCTCGCGGGAATGATTCTGGGAGAGGAGGTGGAACGGGGAGGAAAAAGTAGAGAAGGATAAAAATACCGACAGATTTCTTTCGGCGACTCGACTAAGATTAAGAGTTGAAACTTTTGTCATTGATATCCTCGGTTTACGTAAGTAGGTTGGAAGAAAATGTGCGAGAAAGAGAGAAGGAGTTAACAACTAAAATACGATTCTAAGAAATTAGCATTAGGTCCCTAAGAAACTTTTGTAAAACAGAAACAATTAAGGATGACAATTAATAGAAACTTGTATACACCTATTAAACTATAATGAAAAAAATAAAATAAAATAAAAATAACTACTGAGTGCAATAACAGTAACTACAATAAGTAACATACAACGTTTCTATCGTTATTTTAAAAAATGCAACGTGGAGAGAGTACGAAGTAAAATGGCAGGAACTTTGGGCTACGACAACCACAACGTGTACGCAAATCACCCCTATTATCAAACACCCGCATAATAATTTCCTGCGTATTGACCCTCTGGCCGATATATTTTCGCACCAAAAAAGCAAAAGATGAGCAAAAGCGCGATGAAAGCTCGCGAAAGGAGAATCGAACGGATGCCAGTCGACTGGCGTGCGGAGCAACGTTTGCGATTCATCGCGCACGAGACTACCCCTGGGGCAAATTTATAGTCACGTGCGCTGATGGTTTACGCTAGAGCTAGCCGCCGGATATTGCGGAACGAACGACTGGGCCTGACGGGTGCCTCGTAGAGAGAGGATCCTAGAGACGAGCCGAATCGTAGAAGTGTCGGCGTCGGTGGAAGCGCGTTGCTTGATAAATCGCAACATGGAAACGCGATATACCGAATCTAACTAGGCGGATGGTCTCGTTCGTCGAACTTCTCCGTTCCACTAGGTTCACAGCCATCCTTCCTACTCCGCACCCTATTCGTCTATGGCCTATTTGTCTTCTTCTTCCCACCCACCCCAGGCATCTTCACCACTTCTCCCTTCCTTCATCCAAGTATCTCTTTCTCATGCTGTCTCTATGTTCTTCCCACAACCCCCTCCTTATTCTCACCCCGTGTACCTTCTATTCTTCATCCTGTCTACCCATGCCTCCTCGCTCGACTTTTCCGACTTGCTTTTTCCCCTTCTCCGTCCTTTTCCTTTCTCTCATTCTCCTTTAGCATCAACCACCTCCCTCCGCGCGACGCCCAGATAAAGCTTCTAGACGAGAGGTAATCTGCGTTGGTACTTACAGGAACGGATCCTTCCACTTTCTCAATCTTCTTTGTAACGGCGCCTGCCGACTTGTGAGCCAGAGAGAAAGGAAGCGGGAGGTATCTTACGTAGGTTGCAATGGAATTCCTTCTGGGGTTGGTAGGATGATAGACTAGGTGGAACTTCTATCTTTCTCCCCTCTCTCTCTCTCTCTCTTAATAGTCAGGGCAGAATGAAATTTATTCTTTTGCTCCTTCCTCTTTTGCTCACCTCTTTACCTTTAACCGAGTTTCTTTCCGCTCCTAGAATTTACCGCCCAAATCTTTAAAGTGTACGAGTAGCTTGTCCACTCTCGATGCTGTAGTTCAGAGGTGGCCAACATAATATTACGTATGATCGACTTTGAATGTGTCGCTATCGACTGACGCAAATTTCTTCCTCAACAAAATAAAATGTGAACCAACAAAAATTTCTCGCTTAACACTTTGTTATGATGGTTATATGACTTGCAGAAAAATCATTAAAAAAATGATTATACTAATGGCAATTCACAACACTTTAGAAGATCACATGTTAACAAAAAAAGCACAAAAAAATGCAAAATGTGGCGCCACGAACCGTCCGTGGAAAGTCACCGTGGTAGTCAAAGTGTTATTAAAAAATGTAAACTGCGATCGGTCAAACTTTGCTTACAGATCACCTGGTCGATCGCGATCTGTAGTTTATTACACCATCCTCTTCATACTTTCAATTTTATCTTTTAGTCTGTAAATTCTATCTGTGCATATTTGTAGATGATATAAGTTGAGACATGGCATTGAGTATTACTGTTTCTACGTATATTAATAGAGTGCTCAGTACGATTTCGACCCAAAGTTCAACGAAAGTGTCTGCTTCTTTCTTTCTTTACTATCCACTCCTACAGTGTGTAAAAGAAATATGTTCGCACGCATGGTGGCATGAAGTAAGTGGCTTTACTCACCTGACTGGCGTGCACGATCGAAAGGAGGGCTGCCGAGACGAGTGCGCTCGAACTCGAGAGTCCCGCATTTGGAGGAATGTTGCCCCACACAGCGGCCAGGATTCCCGTAGGAGCTCGTCCCGTCGGGATCGCTTCGAGAGCTCCTTTTACGCCGCACAGGAAATATTTGTACCAGGCCGGCCCGCTCTCCGGTTCGCTGATCCTGTCGCTGTCAGCAGGGAAACAACGGACCGGAATGTCTTTATGGAATACGTGACGTCGCTCGCGAATCACGATCTACGAATTTATTTTGGGGTGAACAACGGGCCGTAGAAGGCGCCCAGGAGAATTATTTATCAGGGGTGTTACGGCTGGAATTGTTACCCTTGCGTGGTATACTGTTATCTTTGCGAGACGATGATCGGTAAGTGTCACTTCTCATAGGACACACGAGAGAAATATCGACGAGGAATTTTGAGAAAAGAAACTCGAAATACTAAGGGATTCGATTAACGGGACGAATCCAAAGGAGTCTGCTTCTTTCTCCGGTGGGACATCTTAAATTGTCAGTTGGTAAACTGACGGAAGAGCTCAACCCACCGCCATCATCTCCGGCAAAGGTGAAGTCGGTGGTTAAGGCAATCGCCTGCATCTCGCAATCTTTCGTAGGACAGGGCCGTGGACGGATGGCGTGGTTTAATGAAATTTCGAGGTCCCGTTTTATCGTCGCGCCCCTCCTTTGTATCGTGGGTATCTCCGGAGAAATTGCGAAGGCGGTTGGAGAAGGCCGTGTGCGCGAGTACCTCGCCGTCAAATTAGTCGGGCTCGGCTATTTATTTCCGTTGACCGTCCGCGCTTCGTTACATCCGCCATGTAAATTTACCCACACCACGAGCAACCAATTTTTTCGTCTCTCCTCTCGAGAGACCCTTCGAGAACGCAGACGACGGGGATGAAATTATCCGCGAGATAAAATGGCAGAGCCTGAAGCGAGGGACGAAAATTTGATTGACGGCAAGCACCCGCCGCCATTATCGCGCGCTTCCCATCGGTCCCGTAAATTTACGTCGACCTGTCACGGGCCACGTTGCGAAACTCAAAGAGCATCTTCTCCTGGAACTGTAACCCGAGGATCTCGCGCGGTGACGCACTCCATGTCACCGAAGTGTTTCCGCTCCCGGCCAAAGAGCGGAACACTCGCCGAAGTTAGATCGTATAATCTTAGCCGAGGGCTCGATAAATCCTTAATACGAGGCGGGCTCGTGTTTCCGGAAGCGCGAGCGTCCCCATTACTCGTGCTCCAACGCCGGCAAGACGAGAAGGCCACATTAAATTCGTCTTTTGGCCCATTCGATCCTGGGTAGCTTGGTAAATTCGGCTCTTGGAGAAACTTCGGCTCGAACCGCGAGTTCGACGAAGTCGATCGATCGCGCGAATCACCGTCTCTTCGAATTTTGCCTCGCCCACGGATTTTACGCGTACCTACGCGAATACTTCGTTGTTGCATCACGGATACACTTACTCCACGCTATCGAAGCTGCATCGGAAGTCTTTGTACTTGGACTCGACGTTCGTCAGGTGAATCTCGTTATCTTGACTGGGGGCGGCTGCAACGATGATATCTTGCTCGATGGCCATCGGACAGACGGCGTAGCCGCAGTAATCTATGTGTTCACCTATCAGATTCACTCTGGCAAGGATGAGAGTTTCTTTGTCAGAGCCATTCATAATTCACTTTCAATGAAAATTGACAATTTATTTCTCTAGAACAAGTTAGGTCTCACCTGCCAGGCACTCTAACGAAAAACGACGGTCGCACGCTGTATTTCGCCTCGAAGTGACCTTCGAGTACCTTCAGCCTTCGGAGGAGATCCTCGTCCGGTTTGAGAACGGGCACTCGATCCTCCTGCTGCTCGAGGTCCCGCGTTCCATTCGTATCGCCCGACATTCCTGAAACACCACGGGTCGTCCGAATAGATCAAAAGATAAGCGCGGACGGGGACGCGGGAAAGCGGTGGATTTGGAAAAGCAGCTTTACGGATCCAGACGTCTCTCAAGTTTTACGGACAATTTTCCCAGCTTCCAATCCCTCGAGAAAATCAGCAGTGAAAATTGTCAGCTCGCTCGCGAGCTGACAATTTTCGAACCCTCGATTCCTTTCAATTCGTCGCGCGAAACGGGCCAACCAGTAGAATAATATTCAGACTGTTATCCTTGTGGGAAGGAGAATCGAATATGATTGGGTCAAATTGTTCGACATACCGTGGAAGATGCTTCCTTCGAGATTACGAGGACGAGAAGGGGAATTGTCTGGGCAGGGTAGAACGAGGTTTAACGCGCGGAATGAAAGTCGCGAACGAGGTCAAGCCCATTAATGCAATTACGAGAACGATGTCGTTGACGACGACGTCGTAGCTGTTCGATCGCGCGTTCCAAGCGTCCCGAACGGGGCGGAAGCTCTGTTTAAAATCGACCTCGAACGTTACGAGGAGGTCTGCAAGTTTTTCCTCGAGCGCTCGCGCGAAGAAGTTGGAGGTGGATGGGTGAGAGGATGAGAGAAAAGCTTCGAACTGCAATCCGTTTATAGACGATCCTGTCGTTCGCCCAGTATCACCTCCCATCGACTCTTCTGGCGCCTGAAAGTCCAATCTCGTTAATTCGGCAGAAAGAGTTCCGAGCCAATCGGAAGATTTCGCGGGGCGCTTTAAAAAGTTAATGAGTTCGGAAGCGGACGTTCTATCGGGACACGTACTGATTCGTTTCTCCTCTACTCTCCTTCTTTTTATTTCTCTCTTTTTCTACAAGCTTGCCCACCATCCTTCGAATCCGTTATTTTCGGGTTCCTGCATCTTTAGTACGTATTAACGGGACATTCCATTCACGACGAGCTAGTTTATTGGCGATAAAACTACATGTGAATTGCTCTCTATGATGAACGAGCAATCGTTCACTCGAAGGGCTAAAAGATTTTTTAATTAAATGTTTATTCGTGCGTGAGACTGCGAAGCATTTGACTCCTTATCCAGCGATAAATGGGCGACGATAAGCAAAGCAGATAGCATTTGTGTGTTTTTCATTTTCGCTTTTAAGTACACACGTTCTCTACCTGATCAGAGATGCTCTTGCAGAGAGCTCGCAATCAGAGTTCTTATCCTTTAATTATTCAACTTCCACAAAGCTATGTGGTTCACGCGACTGTGGCGACATTCCCCTATGCATACGCTAGTTTTAATGACTTTCGAATTCTCTACTCGTTGCTGATCTCGCGGAGTATTTGATCTAATTAACGAGTCCGTTTGTAAATCCGTGGTTCGATGAAATTGCAAAGGACGCGGTAAACAAAAACGTTACCCGACAATTTCTCGCTTTTTATCCGAGGTAGTTAAAATTTTACGATGGGATTTGAATGAAGCGTTAGAATAAAAAAGTGTTCAATGTTACGTGTAAAAATTTTGCAGAATTGTACACCTTCCACCGAGGTAATTCTCCATGGGTGACAATGTTAATTGTAAAGTTCGTCAACTAGTTTTTGTGCGCGCCTGCGAAGAAGATTTACGTAACGAGAAAAGAGGATCCATACGCGAGCAAATGCGCGCAAGAATCTCTCTACTACGTCTGTTTCGTTTACGAATTAATATTTCCGGCACATTGCGCCGTTTGCCTCGGGGGATACGAAGAGTAGCCCTGTATCGTAATATTTGCCCTTTCATGCATTTTAAACGAGGTAAATATTGCGAAACCCCTTGGTACGACTCGCGCACCGTTTATATTCCGCGCTTCTATTAAATTAGAGAATTAAGAGGACCACGCATTGTTTTCACAGCGTAGGGCATTTAAATTTTCCGAGGTCTCCGAACGTAGGTATTCTCTTAGAACAGCTTTGTTGGGCATTTTAAATTTCCATAAACACATTTGGTACGTTCATCGTGTCAAAACTACGCTCGTACATATTTTGAGAAGGATGCAAACTCCCATGCGATTTCACCGAGATATCCTTTCCGCTAAAACTGTGCGAACATAAACCAACACAATTAGCGTATAAATCTGTAGGCCACGAGTGTACCGCGTGAAATATTTCACGACACCGAGATTTACCGTGCATATCTGTTAATATACGATGCTTTACCATCGTAAAAACTAAATTCATTTACAAGGTATTCGCTAAGTTAAGCGTTAAGAGCGATAACGATAAGTCGCGCATGCGCAGAAGCCCTACTGCACTTTGAATCGACTTTATAATTCATAAGCTAAATTACGCGTCTCGAGCGTATTACACGTGGGAAATTATGAATTCTCCGCATACGTCGAAAATTATCTTCGTAGGCGAAGACACGTCGCAAGTAAAGGCTTGTGTAAATGAACACGACGTGGCGCAAGCGTGCAAACAGAACGCGAATTCAGAGCACCGGCTGGTACACGTACTTATACATCCTTTGCGAGCAAGGAGTCTCTCAAGTACACGAGTAACACACACACACACACAAATGCGCATGCTCCTGCACGCACCACTCACCGGTGGAATAGTGCCGGCCGTTGTCAGCTGCGCTTCCGTAAACGCAGAAGTAAAACACTACGATGTGGCAGCGACTCCAACGCACTCCACAGGTACAAAGGAATCACTATGATGAGATACTCGAGACCAGGCCGACAGTGCAGTACTGATGGTCTCACGTTTCACAAACCAGCTCACTTCAATCTGCCACTGCGTCACGTTATCGTGACCGATTATGTTTATCGCACGTAGGACGGTTTTTTTTTCGACGTGTCCCCTGTGTACAAGAGGATTCCACTGCTTATCGATCTGGGCGAAAAATTAGAACGAGTGCGTGGCGTCGTCGTGTGAGGCGCCACCAAAGAATTCGACGGCGGCCATTTTAGTCGGTGAAATGATTTCGCGCGCCGCCGTTCGAATAGTTTCTCGTAGGACCTTGTCCGTACGTTGTCCATCGACTATCCAGGTTGCTTTATCATATGGATTGGCCCGTGTGTGAGAATTTTCTTTCCGTATTACCGACTGATTTATGGGTAACGATTTTCATGGAGAAAATACTGAAGTACCGAACGGTGGCATGGTGCTTATTAGAGGTTAAGAGACTGCACAGGGTAAGTGTGAACAATATGTTTTGCAGTTATTTGGATAACTTGATTTAAGTGTTTTATAAAAATTAATTGTGAAGGGTATATGAAATTTGTATGAATGAAATTAAATTAGGCCATTGAGCAATAACGAAAGAGTAATTCTACTGTTTCATTTGCCACGCGATTAGAATATCGATAACGTTTAACATTCATATTAATTGTAAATAATGAACTATTTTGTAGATAATGAAATGTTCTCGTTTCTTTACACAGAGTGAAATTTATATGTCCGACTATTCTACTTGTGAGTCGAGCAAGGACCAACCATAGGGAGTACCCAAAATGTTCTGTCTCTACGAGAATCGCATAATCCTGATCCTATTGATTTTTTACCGAGAGAAGCACAGCATGCAACGCGGTAAGTCAGAATTTCAAATTTATCGATACCCAATTGTATTGTGCCTTCGGCACACGTCGTAAAAAGGAAATGCATGCGAATCACGAGGCTTCGGATAAAATGATGTAATGCGTCTGTTTATTCGAACGGCAGACGAACAATGCGACCTTACGTACTATAACGTGTCACTTAAAATCTACAATAAGGACTCTAAATAATCGGGATTCTACATATATATACAGAAGACTCTCGACAACGAATCGAGATTTAATCTCGCGCGTCGTACAATCAATTCGCCATCCAAGTTCTTAATTTATTTGGAAACGAATTGTGCGGTAACTGATTATTTATCGATGGAATACGACGCCGCTGCTTGTACCCTACGAGCACAAATATACATCCTTTCTCTACACGAATATACGATCCAATTCCATCCTCTTGGCACTACTTCACTATCGGCGAATATTTTTTTCTCACCTAACTATTCGCAAGAAAAGAAAAAAAAACAACTATTTACAAGGATGGGAGCGACGTTGAGGGACAGTATATAAATAATGACAATGTCGCCTGGGTAACTGTTCGTTACCCAAATGGTATATCCTGTACATTTGAAATTCTCGCATCTTCTGCATAGAAGTGTGCCGAATAATCCTACAACCAGAGGACGAGAATGAATTCTCGTTCTGTATCTCGTCCATGCACTCTTCCATTCTGAGTCGATTACGATTCTTTAAGAGATTTCAAAACTATCGAACGGAAACGCCGTTAATAGTGATGCCGTTTCTGTTCGAGACTGGTTCCGCCTCGTAATGGCCGGACCTTCCGTACATTCGCCTCACGTGTCCGCCATATCTAAAAGGACGAATGAGAAAATTTAGAATGAAAAATGAAAATTAGATAAGTTGACCGCTTACCCATAGGCGTTTCCACCCATGCTGTAAGGATTGTCGTAGAGACCATCTTCTGGAACATTTTCGTACATGGTACCAGGTGTGGCGTCATTGAGAGTGGCGTACGACATCACTGCCGCGTTTTGGTCCTCTTTTCTTTCAGCCGCCTGAACGTTCTCGGTATTTTTCACCGGTGTTGCTTTGCGACTGAAAAATATTATTAATTTGACGGAACGAAGTTAAAGGCAATGTTTAGATACGTTCTGCATGATACTCACAGTCTAAGATAAACTAAACCGAGGATAATGAGAATGAAGATGATTACTCCAGCACCGATTCCAACGCTAGTACCCACACCTTGAGATTCCGCAACTTCGTTGGGCATCACTGTGGATTATTCGCGCCGTGATTACATCCGAATGCAATTAGTGGAGGGATTTAACGGCCGAATTAGAATTCCACTTACGATCGCATCTGGGCTCCTCGCCGCTCCAAAAACCCGTGTCCAGGCACTTGCGTAAGAACGGACCTGTTCTCTCGAATTGTGGAAGACAGTGGTATTCCGCTGCACCGCCGTAAACTGTCGATCCATTTACGACGATCACCCTTCCATTTTCTATGGATCCTGGATGCTTACAGTCGATCGCTGTAGAATTGAACGAATCGAAGAAAATTATCTGCGCAATGTGAAATTGAATTTAGGAGGAATGGAAAATAGAAAAGAGATGCTTACAGAAACAAGCAGGTGTGGTGCCGCTCCACGATCCACTTTGCAAGCACATTCTCGTTTCGTTACCTTCCATGTAGTAACCACGTGGGCAACTATAATGAGCCACACCGCCCACACTGTGAGTGGAAACTTGAGCGGAGAGTACACCAGCTCTTTCCGGATCCTTACACCTGATTTCTGAAATTGCATCGTTCTTCCTCGTTTACAAAACTCCATTCCACTATTCTACGAGCACATCGTTCTTCTCGATTCTGTTCGCGTAATTAATTATTTCTCACCTCGACACACCGGCGTGTCACTACTCCAGGTACCATTTTCAAGGCACAATCTTCTAGCGAATCCGTCTAATTCAAAATTTCCGTCGCACTCGTAAAGCGCAGCTGCCCCGTAGTACGTCGCGTTCGACGTCAGAGTGTATCTTCCATGCTGAATGTGCTCAGGTTTTCCACAATCGACGTCTACGGAAGAAAAAAGGGATTTAATCTCGCGCTTCCTGTTTTTGCTCCCTAAATTAATTTCACCGCACTATTATCTCAGCTAGCCTGCTTACAAACACATTGCGGGACCTCGCCGCTCCACTTTCCATTGTCTTCACAGGTGGACAAAGGTTCTCCGACTACTTTGTAGCCCCTCTCGCATCTGTACTTCGCGAGTGCACCGATCTTGTACGAGGAAGCGCCGGTGTTCGAATTTTCCGCCGTGCCCGTGCGAATCAACGTTCTACCGTACATTCGATCGTTTCCAGTCACGGACAGAATCCCGTGCTCCGCCAGAACAGGTTCTGGACAACGAATTTCTAACAAAGAATTGGATTATCGATCGTGAAAGAAGTCTAATTCGCGTTCAATTGTATTAAAAAATCCACCAACCTTCGCATTTCGGAGTAGCATCGCTCCACTGACCGTTATCCAAACAGTATCTTCTGGAGGCGCCGTTAAGCCTGTAATTTCTCGTACAACTGTAGGCGATTTCACTTCCCAGATGCGTCGTTTCATTAGCATACTGCACCGCGCCGCTCAAAATCGGCAGAACTTTTCCGCAATCCACATCTGTTTGCAACAAAGAACGCGTGACGTTAAAGCGACGCTTCTAGAAATTCCGCAAAAGGTTATCTTCGATCCTTGAGAACAGCATTCTTACATTCGCAGCTGGGAACTTCTCCAGTCCATTCGCCGTCCCTACCGCAGGTATGCCTGGCCTCACCGTGGAGCAAGTAGCCAGCTTCGCAAAAGTACTCTATCGCACTGTGAACGTTCATGTCGTATCCTACGACGTAACTTCCGGCCGGTATTTGCGGCTCCTCGCACGTAATCACTGCAAGAAAATCGGGGAAACGTGCGTGAGCGCAGTCGTGAAAGTTGGCATTCTCTTATCGTAGGAAATGTGTCCTATCGAATGCATTACGTTCGCAAGACGGTGTGTCGTGGCTCCATTTGCCCTCCTTCGTGCACTTCTGCTTTCCCTCGCCAACGAGCCAATAATCTTCGAGACACGCGTAAAGCACCATACTCTCAACCGTGGTGGTACCATTGATCAAGGTCACCGAGCCGAAATCGATTTGGGCTGGGGCACCGCAATCGACGAATCGGCACTGTGGCGCCTTCGCGGACCATTTTCCTCCGATCTCGCAGGTCAAGACCTTGAAGATCGATTATTGGGTGTTAGCAAGAAGGGTGACAAGACGCGGCGATGAGTTTTGATAATCTTCACAGCCTCGATGGCCTTACTTACGTTATCTCCAAACAGGATGAATCCGTTCTGACAAGCGTAAGTGGCCGTGGATCCTGTTCTTCGTCCGGTAGTTGTCACGAGGCCGCCGTTTATTTCCGGTGGTTCGGGACACCAGTTAACTAAAGATAATGCATTCGATTGTTTAGATTACACCGTTGATTCGTTCACACTCTACGTACATCGAGCTTGTAATTGATTTAAGATCATTTGAAAAAGGTTGACATTAAGTGCTCATAGCCATCTGCCCAAGATTTTCGTACCTAAAATAACTGAATGAATCCTAAGTTTTTGGAAAGATATCGTCTTTCTCATTGCGGCAATATACATCATTAGCGCTGACGGCACATGGTTCCGGAACAAATCAATCCAAAAGTTTTTAGGGACTAACGATGCAAAGCACCGTTCCTCCGACTTTTCCCTAAAACTTTTGGATCGATTTGCTCCGAAACAATGTACCGCCAACACTAATGATGTATATTGCCGTAATCAGGAAGATTTCCAAAAAGGATAACTTACCAAAAAATCAAGTTTCATTCAGTTATTTTAGGTACGAAAATTTTTGGCACATCCTCACGTCGGGCTTTAGAGAAAGGCACAAAATGCATATAGCAAGAATGATCCTCGAGTATTCTCTAAATCGATTTTGAGAATGATTTAAGCTCTACTTCGCGAAGCGAAGGGTATTTACGCACGGTGAAAAAAAGCTTACAAAGGCACTGGGGCTGGTGACCGCTCCAAATGGAGCCATCTCCGCATCTTCTTCTCGCGTCTCCTACTAGCGTGTAATTTTCCTTGCAGGTGTAATCCGCAAGCGCACCATGAGTTGTTCTGTGCTCGAGCAAATTAATTGCACCGTTCTCGAAATCGGGTAAGGTACCACAATCGACGACTAAAAAGAGACAAATGTGCAACATAAAGAACATTAGTATTAAAACAATCATGAACTTTTTTTTAAATCGGCAACGTTCCACCATCTGCTGATTATCTCAAATTTGACTTACATTTGCACGTGGGCGCCTCGCCGCTCCAGAATCCTGAGACTTCGCAGGTTCTACCCTTCGATCCAACCAACATGTGTCCGTCTGGGCAAACATACTCAATTGCAGATCCCACAGTTCTCTTCGTTCCTGCAATCGTGGTGTTCTCGGCCTTATCCGGGCTGCCGCAGATCTGCGGTCCTAAGAAAAACATTCATAGAATCCTTCAATGGATTCAATAGAGAATTTTCGATACTGAGAATAATCGAGTCCAAATTCTCGAGTGCTCTCATCAACGATGTTCTTTTTTATCCGGAGAGGTCGAGCAACAGGTTCAATGATCTCGCTTGTTGTACTCACTGCTCTGGCAGATCCAATGAAGGTAGTCGAGATTGCAGCCGACGTCATTCCAGAGCCAAGCACGACCACCGTCCAGTACCACACAATTCTGCTCGCCATTATAATTATTCGGCTGATCCTTTCCCCACGATGGCCTTTGGACGATCTCGCCTGAAATTATCGCAGATTATTTAGAAAGCTCGCGGACGAATCTGCCTAACTCATTTACTCGCTGTTTAAATAGACTCCTAGAAGTAGAGACATGCAAATGGCTCCTAGAGTAAGAGACAATCCCTAATTATCCGATAATCAAATATGGAAATCGACTGGTAAGCGATGGACCCAAATCCGAAGCTATTACTCAACTGAGGTAGCTAGTTGGCCCGATTCTCACGATCGCCAGTCAACGAACGAACGAAATCGTGAGAAAAGAATGGAAAATCTCGAAAAGACTCGAGTGGCTGTTCGGTTGCCTCATCCGTAGTACGATTTTTCCTATTACCAAATTGGTACCAGTGCCATCATAAATGGTACCTACCGTCAACCCATCTCCACGTTCGCGCGGTAATCAAAGGCTCTTTCTGCGCGCCGATCCATACCAACTGCGTCTTCAGCTTATCCTTTCGCCTTTCCAAATTGTTGAGGATAAAAGTCGCGGATACCCCCTGAAAAACGTTAACGCACAAATTTCGAGCATTTCGGAGAATGGTTCTCCTTCACGGTGAAAGAAAAGTACAAAGGTAAAGTTACAAGCCCTGGCACAGAACGAATAGAGAAAGGAGAACTCGCTGACCTTGAAACCGTGCACCAGATCGCCGCCTCTCGCACGACAGTAATTCCTCGACTCCTGAAACGATCCTCCCTTCCTCACCACGAATTCGTAACACGTCGAATTGAAGGCTGCGAGGTCCGCGTCTGCCGGCGTGCCCGCGTGGGCGCACTTGTCTATTGAGAATTCTACAAAATTGCGTAAACAATAAAATATAGAATTACCGTCGTTAGAGCCGCGCTCTCGCTTTCTCTGGATATATTTCGACTGGCGCGTGACTCATCGTCGGTTTCGCTTACCGTCCGTGGCGAAGACCTCCACCTCGCAGAGGCTCAGACTTCCTTCGACACCGACCAGCTGAAGGAACACATACTGGCCGACCAGGGCCCTCGCGCACACGAAGGTCTTCGTGATGCCCTCCTCTGTGGGTCACGGATTCTCATTAAACGAATATTCGAGATGCGATCATCCAAGGACGGTTCCTTTAATAGCACCGCATTCGATGACTTACCGATGGTACCTGGAAACCAGGCGCACAAAGGATTCCTCTGTAGAGCGGCACTGCTGTTGCCGACGCGTATCTCGATGTCTTGGAGAGGTTGGTGACCTGCGATCGAAGGCAAAAAGCTTCGTCAGAAGCATTTCCTCGGGAAAGGATAGAAAATTCGAGAGAATTGTTTTTCCTTAAAACTTCACTCACCGCAACATCCTCTGGTGGTCACTCTAACGACCTTCACCGAGTAGGGCTTGAGAAGGTCGACCTTCCACCACGGACTGGGCTCACTCTGAGTCTCCGTGCATCTCTTTCCATCGTGTTCCGTGCTCAGGTCTCCGTCATTTCCATGATTCGCGTTTCCTCCGCGCACGGTGGTCGACTGATTCGCCGGTTTTCTGTAGCCCACGTTGGTACCTATCATCAACGTTAATTCAATCTTGGAGATCGGGTAGACGTAAGAGCTAGCGTGGAACCGTGTCGATTCGCATGAAGAAATCGAAGAGGGTGGAAAGCGGTGAAACGCGTCGGCCATTTATCTCGAGCTCGATTGCGCTATTAATTCACTCGGTCCTTAACGAGGCACTAATCCCTCTAATCGACGGTGAACGCATTGCACCGTCGCGACACTCCACTCGACTTTTAACGAAGCGATCTCGTTAACGGCAGGATGCGTTTCGCAATCGGCATCGGTAACAATCGGCCGCCTTAGCTCGGCTTTCGTCACGGCCATCCACCGGAAATTACCCTCCTCTACATCCCGCATCTTCCAAATTCGCAATCCTCCTCTCGCATTCCATCGCGCGCGCGTCCTTTTCCGCCCTCGCCACGTGAAATCCAAGGAGTAGACGCGAGTGGCGAGTTCAAGGGGACAATTTCGATTTCGATTTCCTCACGCGACGTAAGATCGGGCGTCGATCGCGTTCGTCGACCCCTTGGCCCGTCCCTCCTTCGAGTTTCGAGTCGCATCGCGAGGAAGCCGCGACGAGTTTCGTTCGCCGCGAGAGAGAAAGTTGCTGCTGGGTCCCTTGACCGCGACGACGAATAGTCGAAATCGAACGTGAATGTTCGAAGGAACACACGAGAGACGAATTCTTTTACGAGGGAGTGATGCAGATGGTTGAATAATTGAACGATGTTACAGGGTGGGTTTACTCACCGCAGAACGGCAGGTCTCCTTGCCATTTTCCTCGGTTGTTGCAGCTCAGGCTACTGTCGCTGAAAATTAGATGGTTACACGTTGAAAGATTTATTTCTATTCGTTCTGGTAAATTTACGGGGTTGTTAAACGAGGTAAGATATAAAATCGTGCGAAGTAGAATTGGAAGTTTCGTATAAGTGTCGCAGCATACTTTGATTAATTATAACAGGATGTGCAGAAAGAAGAAGGTAACTACAGGGTTGGTATACATCGTACTCTTCTATTTAAAGCGGAGAACACATATAGGCGATCGCCACCACGATCGCGACCGCGATCAAACACATCAATTGTTCATCAATTGTCGATCAATTGTATCAATTGCAATCGCAATCGCAATCGTGGTCGCGATCGCCTATATGTGTTCTCCGCTTTAATCCGTATAACTTCTCGATACCTTCAATTCGCAAGAGACTATCCTCGCTACTTTGTACAAATCGACATTAAGGATACGCTCGGACAAGTGGGACTTCGATGAGGCAGTCTAGAATTTTGTAGCATCATCCACCACGCTCGCCAAGCGAGAGAGACCCAATTAAATTCTTTTTCCATCGCGGAATCCAAGTGGAACGGAAATCGTCACGCAACGGAAGGCACTTTTCCAACTTCGCCCGATGTTCCTCGATCCGCTGCTCGGCAATAGTGGCAATCCGGAATCCCTCGATCGTTAGCGATCGAAGATTAAAATCCGCGATAACGGTAACCGTGCCGCGAAACGATACGTAAGCGATCATAATACGAAAAAGGGAGGGAGAATTTTTTTTTTACAGCGTTTTAAATACGGAGAAAGTCAGCGATGTGAGACGAGACGCGATATCGATGCCGTCGTTGTTCCTTCGTAATTTCTTCCTTCGTTCGTTTCTCGTCGCCCACGTCACGAGCGATCGTTCCGGACGCTTGACGGTCGCACGCGCTGTTACGCGGTATTATTATAACGAAAGGCTCGATGTCGCAGCGAAGGTAACTCAATGGCGCGTAACGCGTGACTTTTAAAACGAAAAAGAAATTCGTTCGCGATTTTCATAGTCACTGCTCAAAATCTTGCGTTAATGAGAAACCGTTTGGTAAATTCATTGCAGAGCGCAATCGTGAGATTCGTTCTCCAGATATTTTTCATCTGCCGGCAATTTGATGTTACAGGGAGGTAATTCAATGGTGTGTAACGCGTAATGCTAGAACGAAAAAGAAACTCGTTCACGATTTTCACAGTCACTGTTCAAAATCTCGTGTTAAAAAGACGGGTGATTATAACGAAAGGCCTGATGTCGCAGCGAGGTAACTCAACGATAGAAAGGAGAAAGAATTCCTTCGCGATCATTTTAGACACTGCTCAAAATCTGGCGTTAAAGAAAAACCGTTTGGTACATAAATCACAAAGCGCAATCGTGAGATTCGTTCTCGCGCTATTTTGCATCTGCCGCCAATTATTGAGCGCATGCGCTGTTACGCGTGATTATAACGAAAGACCAGATGCCACAGCGAGATAATTCAATGGCGCGTAACGCGTGACGTTAAAACGAAAAAGAAACTTTTCGTAGTCACTGCTCAAAATCTCGCTTTAAAGAGAAACCGTTCGATACATCAATAGCAACGCGCAGTCGTGAGATTGGTTCACGCGCTATTTTGCATCTGCCGCCAATTACTACACGCGCACGTTGTTACGCGTGAATACAAAATGCTTGATGTCGCAGTGAGGTAACTCAATGGCGTGTAACGTGTGACGCTAGAACGGAGAAGAAACTCATTGGCGATTTTCATAGTCACTACTCGAAATCTCACGTTAAAAAGAAAACCGTTTCGCGCATGCATCGTAAGGTAGAATCGTGAGATTAATCCTCTCCTAAATATCCCGCCAATTATTGCTTGTTGTACGCGCTACGCACTTTAGATACCGCGCACGTTGGAAATGAGTTCCGCGATTTGGTTAAGGCTTTTTAAATTCCTCGCGAACCCCAGCGCCGATTCCATTAAACGGTCATGTTGAAATTCCCAGGAGTCGGTAAGAAACGAGCGAATATCGGAGTTTCGCGAGGCCAGGGGAGAGATCGATTGAGAATCGAATCGGCTCCGTATCGAGGCCATTTCCTTGCGCCGCATTCCGATCGATTCGGCGGTGTCGATGCACCGCGGTAACGATTCGATTTTACCGCGAACACGTTCAACGTTCATCGACGTTCGAGGATAATTGCGCTTTCCCGGAAAGAATCCAATGGGCATGGGTGGAACCCGTTTTTTTTTTTTACGGTCACCTTTGCGCTACAAAGAAGATTGAGAAAGAAAACAGAAGTGATTACGAGTGGACAGAAAGATCGAGAAGAAATAGAAAACGACTGTGCAAACGATGAAGAAAAGGATGGGTTAGGATGTGAGAGGAGTAGAGAGAACGAGGCAAATAACAGAAGTTTAATGATGTAGAGACAAGCGCGTGGAAAGAAAACGGAGAAAATTACGAGTAGATGGAGAGATCGAACGACGAGAAGAAAAAGGGGAACGAGTATTGGCGAAACGATGGAAGATGAGATGGAAGTGAGCAGCCAGAAAGGAGCAAAGAACAGAAGCTTAATTATGGAGAGTACAGCGTGGAGCACTTTGGCCGACTAAGGCTTTTATCGGTAACTACTAAAGCGTAGTTCTCGGTGTGCCGTTATCTCTTCTACATGCTAATCAAATCGTCGTTGGTCATCGGGGCGCGCCTAGAGGCAAATATCGCCGAGTCGAACTCCCGTGAAGCGTCGAGCAATATCCTTCCTCTTGCCTATCATTTTCAAGCTATCGTTAAACCCCACCATTCCAGATTAACGTTTCATTTGCGTTTCTCTATCATAAAATTGGAGCGCGTAAGAGAAACTCAACACACGCTCGGATATGGAGAAAGAATGGAATATTTGTAGCGGAAGTAATATCCGATTGGGGTGAAACGAGAAATTCTTTACTCACCCGAAGAGCTCGTAGCCCGCGTCGCAGGTGTACCTCGCCACCGTGCCAGCCACCAAGGATTCATCGGACAACGACACCTTGGCGTTCATCGGTACGGCCGGATGGCCGCACTTCGTTCCTGCAATTAGGAAAATTATAAGTTACCCTTTTGCACTACGCTAGTCCAACGTCGAAGCGCGTTTCACGGAAGAGCTCGTCGAACCGCGGAATTGAATAACGCGCTTGAAAATTAGCGCACTGGTAAAATTATTCCGCGGAATTTGTGACATTAGCACGGCCAATTGTTCGCGCGATTATCGCCTCGCCACCTTTAATCGTGTTACTTCTCGGAAGCCGGGAGAAATATTTCACGAGAGATTGAGAAAAAGTGGTGAAAAGCGCCGAGGGACCTAGAAAGTGGACGCGCGCGTTTACGTGTGCGGTTCTCTGTATGGAACGAACGTGACGAGACCATAAGGAGTTGAAAAAAGTCTCCAGATGATTGTTATTCAGCCAGGAACTTGCGTTTCAATTTGAATTCGCGTGGAAGTGTCTGGATGTCAATAGTAAAACTACCGAGATTCAACGTATACTTATGTGTATTACTATCTATTACTTATATCGAAAATTACAAGCGAACGGAGTACTTCTTTATTTTTAGATTAATCTTGTCGAATGTTAACTAAGAATAAGGTCAACTTTTGGCAATGAAACACTAAATAATGATATATGTTGTAATACCTTAGTATTTCTAGTGTTAGAGTCGCATCGGGTCAAGGGAAACGAAGAGACGAGGGAATATAGTTTTCAAAAGAGAAATTACCTTCTGTTTGAAAAATACGAGAGAAAAATGCGACGAGTGAAGATCGTAGATGGCATTGACATTAACCTGCGTGCCCCTCGCGAGCCATCTTACGCTGTCCGACAATTACGAAGATGGAAATCGCCTCGAGCGATTCGTGTCATCGATTCCCATCGACCTCGACTATTTCCTTTGCTTACGATTCTAACGCGATCATCCGTCGCGATCGTTCGTGTCCATCGAGCCGCACGAAACCACGCGACGATCCACTTCCTCCAAAAGCTTCGCGGCTCGTCGATCGAGTTTACGATGTGAAACTTTCAGTGCGTGACGCGAAGTGAAGTCCAGCAGACTTTGCATTCGCGAAATGCTGAAATTGCGCGGGGTCTATGGAAAAGTGAATAAAGCAATGAGAAAGAAGGTGGACCCTGAATTCTTCGAAGGCGATAACAGGAACGCAATTAGTCCGTGCTTGTAAACTCTCTGAAAACGATTATTATATTAATTACAGTCGAATACTACACGCTACAATGCTCGATACAGTTGCAATTATCATTTTCCTTATAACGTCTTTGCACCTGCAATTCACGCGTCAAATCGCAAGGATTAAAATCTCCATTAAACCAATGGTAGAAACTCGAAAACGAAGTAAATGAAAATTCTCTAGAAATTAGCATCGACACGAGGAAGTTAGCGATTGTATCATTAAACGAAAGTTCATCATCGACAGCTCACGCGAGACTCTGCAAGGACTCTCGTGCCAATCTCACCTCGGAGTGTCTCCGATTTCTCATTCGAGAAAAACAATACGAGCGACTCTTCTCGCGACCTCTTCTCACTGTGTCAGCCGTAATTATTGGATTCAGGGACGACGATTATACCCTCATTTACCGTTTCCCGTACTAAAGTCGCGCTCTAAGAACGGAATCGCGCTTAGCCGATCGAGCACGTTCCAGCACTGGGGCAGAGTGAAGGAGATCGGTAGGAGCCTTGAATCGAGTCCCACGCGAATTCTCATTATTCGAATTCCAGGCGCTCTCCGACGTTCCTCCGACGTCGATAGTCACGTGAATCGACGTGGATCGGAAGTTCGATAGCCCGCTTTGAGGTCTCCGCGAGGCTCATTAAGGGCACGAAAGCGTCGACCTCCAGTCAGTCAAACAGAGACAAAGTGTCTTCCAGAGGAGAGTTACGGAATGGAGAAACGAGAGAATTCCCGTGACCAATTCCACGTGTCTTCGAGTTTCGTGGATCGGAAGTCCGATAGCCTTTGCTGTCCACGTGAAGACTCGTTAAGATGAATTTCATGAGTTTTCGGAGAGAAAGAAGAATGGCGGCACGCATGCGTCCTCGTGAGAAACTTGGGTCTCACGCGTGCTAAGTATCATTATTCGTAAGTAATTCGCGCGCGTTCTCTGTTCTTTGGTGTTTGAACGAATTCGTCGAGGGGCCAAAGGTGTATGTGAATTTACCGACCTTCGCCACAAGAGGGAGAATAGAAAGGTGCATGGGCGTGAATAGCCTGATAAGGAGCAAAAGCGAAGGTGCGATTGTAACGCGTCCTAAAGCGCAGACAAAGCATCTTTGAAAAAAAAAGTTAAGCAGTGGAGAAATAAGAGAATCTTGCGACGACTTCGACGAGTTGTCGTAAAGGAAGAAGAACAGATAAGTGTGCGCGCCTTCTCGTGGAAACCTTCGAGTCTCCCACGAGCTCTCGATTACTCGTAATTCGCGCGCATTTTCTAACAGCACCGATATCCAAGTAAACGGAGAAATCTCCTTTGCTGCTTGTACAAATTTATCGAGGGGTAACAGGTTTATGTGCATTCGCTAACCTTCGCCAGAAGAGAACGAATGAAAAGATGCACGGACGTGAATAGTCTGATAAGGAGCAGGAGCGACATTGCGATTGTAATGAGTTCTCTCGTCAGTGAAGCAAAGACAAAGCATCTCTGAGAAAAGAGTTAACTCATTGACGCACACAACTATAGTCGTGGAGTTGGAGGTTATATATAGGCAAATTACAACAGTTTTTCTGAGTAGAAAAAAAGTCATAATAAACAAATTATGGTTAGAGCCACCGGGAGTTTTCCTTGAAAAATACCTTATTGTAGTAACAAACAATTTAAAGAAGAAAAATGTGTTTCTGCAAAAAAGAAGTGTACGTTGATGGGTTAAGGAATGGAGAAATAAGAGAATTCCGTGTCGAATTCAATAACTTGTCGAAGACAAAAAAGAATGCAAAAGCGCATGCGTCCTTCTGAAAAACTTCGAGCCGCGCACTTGTTTCGATTATTCGTAATTTGCGCGCGTGTTTAACACTATTCCTACCGACCGGTCAAATGACCATTTTCAACATTCCAATTAGAATTTCCTATATACAACGTAATTGCATCGCCTTTAAATTTCACGACCTTTTCTAAAATATACGTATAATATATTTCTCAATATTTTAGGAAAAGTGAAATTTAAAGGCGTGTAATATGGCATAGACGCCTGTGCTTGCAACCCGTCGTACAGTCGAAGAGTAGGAGAAGAGGCCAAGGAGTGGGGCTAATAAGGAGCGAATAGAAAAGATCAGTTGGAGACGAGCCATTGAACAGTCAAGTCCAATAATACACCAATCGCTGCATAATTAAGGGGCCACACGCATACAGAGTAATACCGGAAGGACCGATAGTCAATGGCCAAATACATATATACCTACAATAGAAGGAAGGATAACAGGCTCCAACTACTACTAAGACGAAGACGAGTTGCAAGTCTATCACAATTAATATTTGTTGATCATAATTAAATAAACAGTAGCGTTACAATCTAATAATCATCTATAACCCTTTATAAAGAACGTTACAGGCGATACAATTACATTGTACATAGGAAATTCTAATTGAAATTTTAAAAACGATCATTTGACCGGTCGTGGTAGGAATAGTGTTAATTAGATCACGTAGTAGACAGCCACTCTCCCTCAAAGTATGAACACTGTGGTCGTTTACCATGGGACATTGTCGGAACTATGTACGTAGTATTAGCATCGATAGCCGAGAAAATTGAGAAATCTCGTTTGCTGTTTGAACAAATTCATCAAGGGGTCAAAGGTCTATGTGAATTTGCCGACCTTCAGCAGAAGGGGAAGAATAGAAAGGTGCTCGGGCGCGAGTGTCTTGATAAGGAGCGGAAGCAAAGGTGCGAATGTAGCGCGCGGATGCGCATGCGCGTTGATTATAGAGGAACAGCGCATCCTTACGAGCCGAGTATACGCGAGCGTTTGCTTGCGGTACGAGAAACTTTTTCCTCGCGGGGAAAGTTTCTCGAGCACGGGGAAGAAAGAACGAGGATGATGGAAATCGTGGCACGCGCCAACGTGCTCCGTAATTTACGTTAGCCGATGGACGCCAGGTACGGAGAGAAAATGCTCGCCATGTGAAATTTATGCTCCTTCGTTTCTTCGATCTGCCAATATTCGAGTATTCATTCTTTCACCTTCTTTCTTTTTGCCGCGAATCGTGGCAACCTTTCGAAGGTTCCGCTTTTTCACGGCGCTGCGTCGTCATGCACGCACGAATTTCAAGGGCGATCCTGTCGTACGTTACTTTCCTTTCGACTTCGTCCATACAAGTTTTCCATTTTTGCCCGAGATAATTGCTATTCTCTCAGCTTTATAAATCTCGTATTAAATTGTGGATCATAATGGGCGCGTGACGAGACTGGGGTGAGGATTTCGGCAAATGCGCGAGCAAATTTATTCTTCTAGGAATATGTATTCAAAACAGTAGATATTTTCGTATACCAGAACGCATAAATATTCATTGCATTCCATTATAAATTAATAAACTTACTGCTGCTGTACACGTGGAACCTATTTGATTAAGCCATCAAAGGTTCCTCCTTTCAAACTATTCTCCTATATTCATAAAACATTGAAATTTCGATGTATTTCAAACTCTCTTTTATCAAACTATCATATTAAGCATCACTTCCATTACGCGTCAACAAGGAGACGAACTTGTCCATCCTCTTTGCAGGACACATACCTTTTACTGCTTCTTTATTACTACTGCTTGCCGTGTTTGGAACTCGTTGCCGCCAACTGCACGCAAAGCTTCCACCATTGGCGGGTTTAAAAATGCCGTCTTTTCTTTTTGGTCGAGGAACAATTGAATTATTTTCCTTTTCCTCCTTGTTTCTATTGTTCTCTCACACTTTTGTTATTTGTCTTATAATTTTCAGCAGCTTATACGGGACCTTAGGTCCCGCAGCTTAATAAAATATTCATTCATTCGTCCATTAAACAACCTACTCTAAGCCTCAGTCGAACAGCGAGAGTTACTAGAAACGTAAGTACCGAAACCTTCGCAATGCTTTGCACATTGTGAGTACGACCTCGTGTCCTCGACTCGCGGTCAAATCCACTTCTCTATTCTCCGATTTGAGGCCACCGATGTTGAGGCTCGATTGGCGCGACCGTTTCACCGCGATCGGATAAAAATTGTCGATCTCCGGTCCCCGGGGGATGACGAGAACGTGGAGAAGGAAACGAGGCCGCGGTGCCGAGCGGTACCGCGCGACTTCCTGCCCTGTTCCTCAAGGCCGCGGGCCGCACTGGCCGCGGATCGCGAAGGTAGCTCGCCTTGAAATTTTCGAAGGCGTCGAATTCTCGGCACGACGCCTGTCGTCGTTCTCGGCTTATCGCAAGTCACGATCGTCAGGCGTGTTCCCGCCTCCTACTCTCCAACAATGTTCCGAGACGGATGAAGACGCACAAATCAGAATTTTCGAGGATGGAGAGATTCTCACGCGCTTACACCTCGTTGCACGTCCTCTTATTATCAGCTGCGTCGATCGCCGCGCCCGCTTCCTGCCGAAGTAGAATTCTTCTTGACTCTTTTCCTGAGAAAGTCATAAAACAAGGCAAGGCAGATGCGCGCAATTTAGCAACTCGATTTACTCCTAAGGATCCCGAACTCAATACTCGCGAGTTTAATCTCTCGAGGGTGCTCTCTCTCGCACGCTCCACAATTGTAGAGGAGTTTCCATCGATTGGAAACTATATGTTTAATTTATCTCCCCGCGGAAAAGAAACTCGCGTCGCGTCGCCTCGGGCTCCGGAGGGTGAAAGTCACTCGATTGTTTGATTAAAGCCCTCGACCACGACGACTACTCACTTACGGAGAGACTTTTGTCGCGAGAAGAGAAGATTTTCTCGCGGTAGTATTTCCATTTCTCATGTGCGCGCGAATCGCTCGCTCCTCTCGTAGGACGCGTGCGAACCTCTTAATTACCATAGGAGAGCGTGGAGTATTCAGCGAGTCTCTCGAGCGAGCGAATTCACTCGCGAGGTGCCTTCCTTTTTCCCCGAGAGTGAACTAGAGAGTAAACTCGTAAACAGACTTGCTCGCGCGAGCCTAGTCGAGTAACAAATTCATAGGCCTCGCGCAATGTACGGAGGAGGTGCGTATAATTGAGATAATTATCGTCCCGATTGTTTCGCAAGGCATCATTCTCTGGCATTTAATGAATGATTTTCACTTTACTCGATGCCTCTGCGTCAATGTATCGCGAAGAGAGTTTAGTCGTGGATGCGTGAGGTGCTCCGATTCATTTTACTTCAACGGAGAAATGTTTTCTGCGCCGTCGACATCGCTCGAGCTTAACGAACGATCGTCACTTCATTCGATGACCTTGGTCATTGAAATTTTTTCAATTATTCAGCTTCTAACTTCTCTAACGATGAGCGAAACTAGACCAGAGTGTCTTCATATCCATTGATTTCATTTTAAGAACGAAATCGATTCCTCGGTAATCGACAACGCTCGAATTTAATCAACGATTAACATTTTACTCGATGATTCCATCCGAGCTACGATGTCTACCTTCAAACCTATAGCACCGCGCTCTCATTGGTTTAATTGAACAAGAAAATCATTCTCTTAAAATATCACATTTAATTAATGATTTTGACATTACTCCACCACTTTCTTCCGCATATTCCGTTTAAGTTGGGCTCACTTGGTTTGGTTTGATTTTAGTTAGTTTAATATAATGCGCGTACTTTTTGAATTTTTGGATTTTCGATTTATTCTGTATACAGTTGTTCAAGTTAAGTTTATCCTTGTTATTATGTTACGTTCCTATTCTCGTATGCGTTTTCTGTTAGGTTCATACGGGACATTGTCCCTGAATTCTAATCAACTTATCTATCTATCTATCATATTCATCCGTCGAGCTAACCCAATGGACTCCGATCATTACCGATTTAATTTTAACGAAAGAAAAAAGACAGTTCCATCGACATTGACACTGCTCGTGGAAAACTCGGCGCGAGTCGAGTGATCTTGGCCGCACGGTGAAAACCGGTTGAACGATTTCCACGTAGGGTCGCCGACGCGACGTGGTCCTCGAAGAGCGTCCCGACGCTCCAAGCATGCCTTTGGCATTCGTTCCTCGTCGGGCGCACGGGTCTGGGTCACTCGGTTACAAAACCCCCGGTGCCGAAATAACGGTACCGGCGACGCGGCGTGCGCGGTGGCGCTGTGCTCCCGCCAAGCCGGTGGAGAACAGTCGCGAGGAGTAGCGGTGTATCTTGAAAGAAGAAGAGTAAGGGAGAAAAAGAGGGAAGGAGAACTGGAGCCTCGTGACGTCAGATCAGCGATTGGTCGCGCTCACGCTTGCCTCACCACGAGAACAAAACTCGACCAAAAGTTCTCCAACCTCCCCTTTTTCTCCTGCGACTTGTCGCCAACGAGATACCAAAGACAACGAATAACCCAGCTCACGTTTCGCTCGCGGTAAAGTCACAGTGCCGCGATTCGCCACGCTCGGGTCTACGAGGCAAGGCGAGGTACACGAGAGCGATTGGCCACGTGAGAAAAATGGTACTCACTGGTACTCACTCCAGAATGGTAGGCTCTGAGAGTAAGTACGCGTTGGCTCTTGTCACTTCCTCGTGTGGGACAAGAAACTCGAACGATATCGAGACGGATCGTTAACGAGCGTGGAGAAAAGATGGAATTTCGTTGATTCACGTCCGCCGACTCGATCACGGTGAAGCCTTTCTTTTTCTTTTCCTTCACTCGCGTCGCGTTTCCCGCGGGAAGTTATAAGAGCTGGATCGAGAAGGTGAGGGTAGAGAATCGCCTTTTGCAATAACCTGCGGCACGTCTATATGTCTGGTTAGGGACGTTGGGCAAGAACGTGGGTATACAATTGACCTGCACGCTCGTGTTGCACGAATCTATAACGTGCGTGTGTGGTAGAGAGAGAGACCAGCTATTGTGGGGTGGATACGTGCACGAGGGCCGATTGCCGATGCGAGAAGGAAGTTAGAAAGTGGGCGTGTCTGTGATGTATCGCAAGAAGAGGGAAGAGAATGAGAGAAGGAGAAGCTGAAAGAGATACGTGAAGAGGGACGAGGAGAGATTCGATGGAGGAAATGGATGAAAGAGAGGAGAGATAAGTTTAGGCGTGGCACGGGACCGGAAGATGTTTTGAATTAATCGAGCATTACCATATTCGATTATATGGCCAGGTAGGAGACCTGTTCGTCAGATGTGCGGATTCAGACAGACGTCTGTAATAATTCCTGTGATTCGGAGTTAATCCACTGAAAGTCTTCAGCCGCGGTTCTCTTACGTTAAAAAAAAATTGACGGCTTCGCTCGTATTTCCTGTCCCAACGAGGCCGTCTTAATATAATTCAATTTTTAATTTTGAAGAACGACCGTCCATTCGGCTCGAGAGGCGCGAATTTTGAATTTTTACATTCTTCCATTCGGTGAAATTTATTTATTACGAAAGTGATTAGATTCGTCGCTACTCACTTTCGGAAATCGATTGGTCGGTGTCGTGGCTCGAATTAAATCGAGCTGGGCTCAAATCGCGTAAATGACCCTCGATCGTCGCGTTTCGTTAATGTAAGCGATCGACGTAATCATTCAAAGTGGCGTTGCATGGCTGGGTAAAAGCTTTGCGTAAAAGCGACATTACCGAGAGGGAACTTTACTGTCGAGAAGACATCGAGTTGGACCACCACCTTCCTTTCACCCCTCGTCCGACAGAGAACCGGTTGACGATTTTTATTCGAAGATACTTTCGGGGATCTCGTCCTTTTCTCTCTTCTTTTCTTCGCTTTTAATTGGCGGCCAATCGTAAATTACGTCGAATTCACCGCCAATATTGTCACAAAAGCGGTGACCTCGTGGAATATAATAATTTCTGCCTGCAAGTTAAATATCGTCAGCTCCAATTTTTGATCCTTTTTCTACAATAACTTCCTTTCATTATTATTTTGAAATATCAATTTAAAAATCATTTATTTCCTTATGAGTATTAGCTCTCCTCTTATGCGTCCTCTGCTATAGATTTAGTTCGTACTCGCGATTGTTCTTTATACTTATGTATAATTATATTGCTTTGAAGAGGTTTACTTTGATCCGTAAGTAAAATTAAACTTAAATTCAAATATCCGAAACGAAGAGGACGTAGAATTATTTTTTATCGGAGACTAAAATCGTGAGTTCGCGACTTCCTCTGTCTTTCATGTTCTTCCAATTCTTCCTACTTTTGTCGATTAATTGATGGTAAAATGCGAGGAGAAAGAGAGAAAGGAAGAGAAAGAGATTCAGGGGGGCCCTTTCGCGTATCGGGTTTCCTCATCCATTGTGCGGTACCTGGCCGCGCAAGCAGGACATACACACCGTTGCTGCTCCTGCTACTCCGTCGTCTTACGTTGCCTACGAATTACGACATCCTTTCGCACCTAACCTGCCTGCCTGGCCACGTTATGAAACGCGGACGGCATTCGTGCAGGTCGAATCCGCGGCGATATTGCACCGACTCGGTTTCGAGGCCGTCGCCTCGCGGGCCCTCTGATTTCCTTTGGGGGAATGGAGGGAGAAAAGCACGTTGGAAGACACGAACCGTGGATCAAAAGCCAAACACCGTGTCTTAAATTTATTTTAAATCTCGCGCGCTTTTAATCAAGAAACTCTGAAAATTCACTATAAACAAATGGCAGGTTTAAGACCATTGTTAGACAATGGTCCAACATGGTTAGAACCATTATTAAAGACTTCGACGAAATATCGAATATTATATTATGGCATTTTGAACGTTTGTATTGAAATGACGCGCTCCTTACAGACTGCGCGGTGAGATTTAGTTTTCAATTCGCGCCGAATATGCGCGTGTGTCAGTCAGAGAGTCAGGAAAACGCGGTTAGAGACATGTTAGATTAATTTACGTCTTATGCGAAGTCGTGTACAGTTCTGCGTAATCAGTTATATCCATTTTCCATTAAACTATATACATCTACTCATTTATTTTTATATTTCTCTTTATTCTACATGATACATAAAATGCAACGTATTATGAATGGATAACAATTGAAAACAGATATTATAAGTGATATCAAATAATCACATTGAAAAATACAAAATGGTATATTCTGCAAAACTAATTAGCAATTCTCGGTTCCACACTAGCTACTGAAAATCGTCGAGAACTTTCCGGACAATCGAATGCAATTTACGGTACGAATAATCGAGATCGATCTCTCGATGGACCGGCTTGGCCGAGGAAGTTGCAGCGAGCGAGCGAGCGCGGGCGTTCATGGGAACGACGCCGGTAGGTTCGACTCTGCTTTGTTCTTTTCGCGGGCCGACGAAATCAAACGGTCCCGGTACGTTACTTGCGCGAAAAGTTCCCGCGCGTTCCTCTCTCGCTTGATTGCGAGAGAGAAAGATCCTCGCGTGTTAGGAAAAAAAAGTTTCATCTCACTCGGAAACCCTTGGAGAGCGAACGAGTTTAAATCATCGACTACCCTTTCTCCTTGCACCTCACTCGCGTATCTTTCTCGAACGATATCGATACACCTCGCGGTGGTGACCCCACCCAGAACGCTAAGCTCGCGGTCGCCGCGCACGTTTCACATTCTCCAGGGCATTTGGCTGGGATCTCGAATCCGTGGCTCTCTTAAATGTTACACCCGTCCCAGAGTAACTCAGCAACGGCTATCGAGCGCTACTCCTATCCGTTCCTTTCCTCCATTCGCACGTTTCCTCTTCCGAAAGGAAAAACAGTCGGTCATCGCCCCGTTCCACCATAACGTCGAAGGTCCCTCGTTCTTTCCTTTAGAAGCTCGTAAAACTGTGGTTTAACGAGGATTTCTCCTGCTTATCGTCCGGCTTAACCCACCGATTACACGTGGAGAATTACGGGTAATAGCCTTGATCGATATATAGATAATACCGTTGAAATGTATAAAAAAACGCTTTACGCACTTCTTACCGTCACATGATTCATTCGAATTTCGTATGGATTCTATTATTTTCACGAGCTCTTGCCGGAACTTACCATTGCGAAAATGAGTATTAATGTTAATCGATGTCTCAATACACAACGTCGATGGTGTCCTTTCTTTACTGTCGACACGTGGTAAAGTTACACGGCGAAGAGTTCGTCCTTTACAGTATCTCGTTTAATCGTCCATGTCCAAATATGAATAATGCTAGGGAAACTAGCACCAAAGCGATAATCGATACCTCCAAAGTCAACATTGACGGTTGACCCTCTGCCTCTACTGTCCATCTATCTGGCTTGACCTACTTCTAAACTCCAGAGAATACATGCACCCACGAAATCGGTTCGAAACGGTCGTATGTTCTTACTGAAAGTCTCCAAATGCCCCTTATGCAAATTATCTGTATACACGAACGATTAAATCTCGCAATTGACGCGCATTAATCGTTCTGCGATCTCTTGCACCCTACGTTCACCCTCTCTCACATTTTCCTTTCCTCCTTTTGCATGCTACAAGCTCGATACGAACGTAGAAAGTAACAGAGAGGTTTGCCCGCCTCCATCGATACATGCACGTTTACCGTAATCGATTTCGCAATATTATCTCGAGGAATCGGGGTGAAGCGATTTTTTTATCGGAGTCGAGTCCACGTATCTACAGCAGGGGGTTAATAATGATTTAAAAAAAAACGCGTTACGCCGGATTTGCGCAAACACTTGCTTGGTGAGTAATTCGCAGTGAGAGGATTTTTCCGAAAAATCTGCTGCTGACGTGCGTGGGTACGATAATAAGAGCAGTCAGAGCGTTGCGAACTTGGCGCGTAGGTCTAACGCCTTTCCCTCCTAACGAGGAAACGTCTCTATTTCGTAAAGTGCACGCGTGTGTGCGCTCTTATCGACGATCGCTCTGTGCGGGCTACCTGCCACGAGTATCAGAGATTGGAATGGAAAATAATTAAAGAGATTATCGAGCACTCCTCACGATAGAAGAGAGAGAGAGAACGGCACGATCCCGCGCGCCCGTTTCCGCGCTCTATGCGAGTTTCTTCCGCGCGAGCTAGTCTCCCACGCCGCCTGCAAAAAGAACGTGCAACACCTAGCTACCTCGGACTCCTACTACACCGTGACTGCCGATCGAATTCCTCGATCGACAAATCCCCCCTGTAACCTTCGTCCAGCGAATCCTTCTCGCGATACGTCGTAAAGGCACGCGAGGGTTCCTTAAAGGGGTTTCGATTTCTCTTCGACTTTGAGCGAAAAGGCTGCCGCAGGTCTTTGTGGATTCATGAGATAGATGATGTTTTTCGTAACCGAGTGGAAGACTCGTTTTCTTGATTTTTTGGTTCGAGGGGATTCGTCGACAGGCGTCTCGCAATCGGAAAATGGGTAAGAGATTCTTGAGAGGTTTTAGACGGTGTCTTTGATTTTTGCGAATCTCGCGAACCAAGTTTAGGCAGCAGTTAAAGGGACTTTTAATTTCTCTGAGGAAACGTGCAATATGTATGAAACTCGAGGGTTCCGAACCTTTTTTCAAATCTCATCAGTTTTCCAAGACGAGTCATTGGTTTCTTTTCATTTTTGAACGAGAGGATTAGCACAAAGTTTATTGATTTATGGGGTAAACGATGTTTCTCGTAAACGATTGCAAGATTCCTCAAATGCAATCTCGTGAGTAGATAAACGCGTAAGGGATTCTTGCGGAGTTTTACAAGGTACTTTCGATTTTTGCAACTTGCACGAACCATGTTTGGTAGCAATTAAAGGAAATCCTTAATTCCATCCAGGAAACATGTAACGGGTCCCTCGATGGTTCCGAACTTTTTTTCGGATTTCATCAGTTTTCGAAAACGAGTCATCGGTCTCTTTTAGACATTAAGCAAGAGGGTTGGCTCGAACCTTATCGGTTCATGGAGTAAACGATGTTTCTCGTAAACGATTGCAAGATTCGTCGAAAGATTCGTTCTTTTATACGGTGTCTTCGATTTTTCTAACTCTCGCGAACCAAGTTTGGCCAGCAGTTAAAGAAATCCTTAATTCCACCCAGGAAACACGGAACCGGTCTCTCGAGACTTCCGAACTTTTTTCCGGATTTCGTCAGTTCTCGAAGACATGTCTTAAGAGGGGTGAGTCGCGAAATTCTTAACCACCGGATCAATCTGACAAGTTGTCGAAAAAACGGAGGTTCTTGGTTTCTTTTGGACTTTGGCTCGATTCGAGCGCTCGCCAAGGGAACGAGTGCGCCAACGGGCGACTCGACTTTGCTAAAAAAGTACCTTACACGCCTACGACCGGTCGTTACCACCCGATTACCAGATACGTGTTCCTGGTTCGCCTATATGGATCGTCGATCCCGATTCATTCTTCCTACGCGCCGGTACAGTCCGCCGGGGCCCCCGAAGCTAACGGAAAATTTCACGCGGGCCCCGTCGAGTTCGTGCCGCTCTAAGGGATCCCGTGGAATCGAGCTCGCTTATTAGAGATCGCGTTCCACGTTGACGTAAATAAAGGGGCCCACCGCCAACTGTGGTCCACGTGCGTAGTTTACGAAAGTCCGCGCGAAACGTTTTGATTTACGGTGTGTAATATCCGTCAGCGAAGTAAATCTTTCCACGTCGAGAACACCGTCTATTACGATGCCTGAATTTAACCCCTGCACTGATTTATTTACACGAGCATTTCGTGCCTTGTAAGCCTAATGTCCGATTAAATGAGAATGCACGTACAAATTACAACTGTTCTTTTTTTTTTTTTAATTGATTTTATTTTTACATTCTTCATACTTTAAACGCGTTTGCAAATTTGCAAGCGTAGGTAGTTCATTATCGCAGGTTTTTTATATGTATGTTGTCCGGTTTCTACTTAAGTATAAGCATTCTCCAATTCTCTTGATGCAAGTAACCACGAACTTTCCAGCCACTAAATACTACATTTTAAAATTCCCTCGAATAAATTATTCGCTGAAAAAAAACCTCTACCTCGATCGGTGCCCAGAGAAAATTGAATAGTAATCACTTGTGGATGACGCAAGTGGGTCAGGCCATATTTGTATCCTGTTTTGGGACGAGGGACAGGTGGACGTGGCCAAGCCCTTGCTTCCGGCCTGTTCTACAACACTTTCGGCCCCTAACGCACGCGAACGTGACACGAACGCTGGGCCCCAGGGCATCGAAAGAATTCGATCGCGTTCACCACGCTCAAAGAATTCAGAATCGGCCCGAAGAGTATCGATGACGGTATCGACATATCCGATTATTCTTCTCCAACGTGCGCGTGGAAACGAGAGTTACTCAGAGATCGGTTTCAGAATCACGAGCATGGCGGCTTGGCGGCACGCCGTGCGCGGGAATAATGCGAAACGGTAACTTTATTTATAAGCGGATATACCGGGTGACCTCGAGACACCACCGGCAAAATCACGCCGAGGACGAGAGATAGAGTGGGCGGTACCTGTTTCTCTCTCGCGCACACCTTCTCCGACGACGCTCCGCGCTCAGGGACGAGAATCCACGGTGAGACCGTTCTCGGCGAGGTAGCGGAGTCTTTCACCAAAAATTCACGAAATTCCACGACGTCGTGACTTAACGCGATCGTGATTCAGCTCGATGTGCTTCTATCTGGTTTCTTGGTGATTTCTTAAAAAAGAAATCGAAAAAGAAGAAGGTTCCCGGGTCGCTAATCCTTGCCTCAAACTTCACAAAACTCCAGATCGTCGCAACCTCGCGATTTCAAAATAACACGCTCTCTAAGACCTTCTCTTTCAACGAAGAGTCCCAAATTACGAGTCTTCATCGTCGAGTTTCCAGGATGTCACGATTTCTCGTCCTCGTATCTCTTGTGGACCATCCAGCGCGCGATCGTGACCCGAGAGTTTTCCCTTCGAAGAAGAAGAAGAAGAAGAAGAGAAGAAGAATCACGCGCGCAGGATCCACGCGTGCCTGACTGCGCCTCACATTTCCCCGCGATCGTTGGACCCAGATAGAGGAAGATCCAGCGATAGTAGGAGAGAACCGACGCGAGATCTTGGAAGTTGCGGCTGTTAGAGTATTCGCCGAGTGTTATTGCCCTCGTCCTCGTGGCGCGTGCGGAGGAGGTGGTGGAGGTGCGCTCAAAATGCAAATCAAACGGCTAACGCAACCGACAGCGGGTTCTCCTCGTTCGAGCGTGTCCCGTGGCCGTTCGGAAGGGACCCATTTCGCTCACTTGGCTGGCTTCGCCGCTTAATCGTTTCCCTTTTCCACGAGAAACGATCTGAGGAATGAGTAAAGTGACTTACCCTGAGCATCGGTGGAGGCGATTGCCACCAGGGGCAGGAGTATCCCAAACGCCAGTATCATTATCCAGGTATGTCGATTACTTCCAAGGATCGCATTGACGGTTCCAGGACGCGTCAAAGCCCGCGCAGAATATCCCCTTGTCCTCGTGTACTGAGATCCTCGAAGCACTCTGAGAACTTGGCACCACGAGAACTTTCACGTCCCGGTGTTTTCAAGAGTTGTCACCACACTGAGGCAAAATTAAGGTCTCTCGAAGATTCCAGGCTGGGACGATCGCGCGAGGGTCGTCCACGTTGTTGTTCTTGACTGGAACATCCAAGTGTCCAGCGGAAGTGTCAGCTGCTCGTGCCCACGAACGCGAAACCACCTCGAAACGCGAAATCCTTGGATACACTCTACTGGCACACTTGTCTTCCTTCGCGTTTCTCCAACCGTATGTCACTCCTTCGACACCCAAACCGATTCAGGCACTGGCGTACCAACCGGCGCGTTTCACTCGTTGGATCTTACGTTCTCATGGCTCTTCTCTCCAACACCGGTTTCCCTAATCTACTCCCGTGCGAGATCACAGTCGCTGGGAGGAACTAGAAGGTGAGAGCGATTGTCTGCGAAGATGCCACAGCGGGAGGACACCTCATGATGGCCCGCACTAACTCGCGCGGGTATCCTTTTTCGGTTTGCTCTTATCTCTCGGGCTTTCTGATTCGTCGACACTTGGCCAAGGTCTTCCTGATCGGAATGTCGATCGTCGGATTATTTCTTTCTACTCTCGGACAACTCGTAGGTGGTCTGGTTGGACGTCACAGTTGATTCGCGGGACGCGTTCGCGATGACATTTTAGAGGTGGCCGTTTCACTCGGTAGAGTGGCGCGCGCGACCGACTCGATTCGTCCGACGCGATCCGTTCCCTTCACCAACCGAGCGACGAGTGCCCGCGGGCCCCAGCAGGCCCGCTTTGCTCCTTCCCGACATAACGAAAGTCCCGTGCGCGGTACGAGGGACCCAGAGAGAGAGAGAAAGAGTGAGTCAGAGAGAGAAAGAGAAAGAAAGAGACAGGAAGAGGGAGTGAAAGAGCGAGGCAGCAGCGCACGCGAGAATGGTCAACCTGTGCCAGCTACGCTCGGCTAGGTTCAACTACTTTCAGCTACGTTCAGTCGCCTTCGAACCCCTTCGGCTACGTTCAGCTACGTTCGCATACGCTCGAACCGCAAGCAATAGCGTTCGGTTACGTCCGATCGTACTCACTCCGGTTTTATGCTGTGGTATTCTCTTGGCTGAATGTTTCTCTCTGTTTTTTCATCGTTGCCAACCTCCCTGTTTCATTTATGTTCAGCTGCGTTCGAATAAGTTAGAACCGCAGGCTTAGTTACGTTCAATCGTTCATGGTCCCATTTTACATTATGATGGTTTCTTTGCTCGATGTTTCTCATTTCTTCGGTCCTTACTTCCCTGTTTTATTGCGAATTTAGCTGAAGTCGGATGGGGTCGAACCGCAGGCAAAGCATTTGGTTACGTTCAATCGATCTCGGTTTGCCATTGCGTTATGGTATTCCCTCTCTTTAGTCCCACATCCTTCGCCAGATTCTTCAATTTTAATCTCGCTTTATCTTTTTTATCAGATTCACCCAATCGCGTACTTTGTTACGTCTCTCGTAACTACAGACTACTCTGATAAAGTTCGGTCTAATGGAATTTGTATTCGGTGAACGTCCTGGAAGGCCTCACTACCGAAGAATAACGAAACGGCATGCATATATGTAGGTATTTCTGTCGGACAACGTAATCATTTTATTTCTTCCGCATTAAAATATATTCTTCGCCGTTTTTCCGGAGCAAAATGCGCCTCGATATTAAATATCGTTTACGCAATACTTCCTTCACTACAATTACACGAAGCGCCTATTACCCCGGGCCAGTATAATCCGGGGTCTATGTAACGTTTCTTTCCGCTCCATTAGCGGTTCGCGTTAGCGCGAATCGCATTGCTCCCTAGGTGGAATTCATTCCCAAGACCTCGTAATCTCTTCCTCGCTTTCTTTTTCGCCGCTCGCTTGTAGTCGCTCGCTTTTTCGTTCCTATTCTGTCGGGATCGACGTGCGTGCGTGCGTGCACGCGCGACGCGAATGCGAATGAGGGAATGCGAGAGGAGACTTCGTGAGTATCCTGGAGGACGAGGCGTTGCCGGTAGAAGGTGCGTCGCGTGTACGCGCGATATCGCCACTCTTCTCGCTTCGCTTCACTTCTCCTGTCGCAATCACTCGGTAAGAGATCGTTCACGTATTCGTCCTGCGATCCTCCTTACAATTAAGGGCGTTGACCGTCTTACGTTATCGGTAAAGCGAGAATCGATTTGATTCGGCACGTGCGCTAATAGAATGCAAGTGTAACGAAGAATTAAAAGTTTACAAGTCTCCGTCGAAGCTGTTCGTAAGCCGTGACCGAGATCGCGGCATTAATTACACAGATCTGCGAATAATGGATATTATTAGGTCAGAATATTAGGTCAGATTTAAAACATTGAAGGTGAGCGTTCTAATGTGACAGACGAGTATATTTGCAATTTGAATTCATCAATTCTATATACTCTGCATATTGTATCCGCTATCTTGAATTTTTGAAATCTGACCTAACATTGTTGATCAGCGACCACAAAACCCCCCTATACCAAATTTAGCGCGGATTGGTTGATTTTCAAAATCCTCGTACTACGAATAAAATATGGCGGACGTGTCATCTTAAAATCACTTCCATAACTTTGGAAAGAAACATCGTACAGCACCATTCGAGAGCTCATTTTGAAGGGGAAGGATAGTACTAAATGATGGAATTGGTACAAAAAACACGAAAAATTATGTACAGCCTGTATGTAACCTCAAAAACAGCCAAATATCTCAAAAATCCTGACGTGATGGGCCAATTCTGAGCTCGGATTCGGATTCTACGCGAAAAATTACTTCGAAAATGACCCTCAGCTGCCCAACAACAAAACCTCGCAGATGACCTCTGTGTGATCTATACAGAATGACTTTAATCGCTAGACTTAGAGAATTGGAAAACCACGACGACACCGGATGAACTTGATAATCACCGGGTTGATCCTTCCACGAGTCTTAATGGAGACAAGTTTCGACGACTTTCGAGTAAAAACGATTCTATCTCGAAGAAATCGAACTCCCACAGGACGAATTATTCATGCATGAAAGTCGCGTGGGGAGCGAGGAGACGCGGCGCATGTAATCGGTGAAATTCGCCTTATTCAAATTGATACTTCGCCATTGTACGTTCTCCAGAAATTACGAGTGCCGAACGTATATACACGACTCGCTTTCCAGAGTATGGGCGAGTCGAGAAAATTGCTATCGAATTCCAATGAGCTTGCCGATTCGAATTAAAGATTGGAAAGCTTGGAGTGTCGCCGGTGAACCTTCACCCTGCGCGTTGATCGTTTCGAGCCTCGTTTGTCCGGCTCCTTTTCTTCGCCTACGTTTTCTCAACAGTCTCCATCCTCTCTACCTAGATCTTATATCACGGTACAATTATCGCGATAAGTCGTCGCGGCCAATGCAGTCGCGGATTTGCGCGCGCGATCTACCAGCGGTACGAAAAATCGCTATCGATGACCGATCGACCCATTTCAAGGATCCAGTTGAAAATTAACCGAACCGGTTCGCCGCCCGACGCCGACGGCATCAGCCACCCAGTTCTATCCATCCGGGGGGTAAAACTAACCCACTGATTTTGCCACCCTGACTTAGCCGGCAAATCCGGGTCCGCATGTTCGCCGAGGACGTCGAATTCCGCGCAGAGTCGGCTGTCTGGGTAATTACGCAAAAATCTTCGCCTCTCTCTTTTTCAATTTCTCGCTTCTATCCCCTCTCTTACATCTGTTTTTCTCTCTCTTTCTCTCTCTTTCTATCACTTCTTCTTTCACGACTGTTTCTCTTTTGACGAGAACCTTGCGCACGGTAGACTACCGCTTAAACTCGTTTACCAGTTGATTGGTATTTACTCATTTATGTGAACATTCTGATTGCGTGAACGTTCTCTAGTGGAATGTCCAGGCTTGTAGTGGGAGAGTGTCGACGTAGGATCGAGTCCTGCGAACTTACTAGGGGACCTGAAGGATTCTCGTAGGGTTTTACGAAAAAATCGGGCGGTCTTCGTGGTCGGCCACTATGGCGAGCACTCGCGGCCGCGTGACGTTGCGATTGGAGAGAAGTGGCCTATAAGGTTACACCGACTTTACCGTTAAGCGCCTTCTTCTCCTTCTGCTCCCTCCTTCTACTTCTTCTTTAGCTTCTTGCCCAGGTCTCCTTGTTTGATTTTCTCTCTCGCTTCTACCCTCTTCTTTTTGTTACTACTCATTCTGTTTCTCCTTTCCCTCTTGCTCGCGTCTCCGCGGTCCTCGATTCTCTTTCTCGCTTCTACCTTTCTCTACTTCTCGCTACTCCTACTTCTGCTTTGCCTCTTGCTCTTGAATCATCGTTCTTCAGATTTCCTTTCTCGCTTCCACCGCGTTCGCCACGGTTTCGCCGGTATTCTTTTCTCGTCCTCACCTTTCTCTCCCCTTCCAATCGTCCTCCCACTCATCCGCGGTAGCCTTTGTTTTACTCCGTACGCCGTAAAAATAGATTCTCACGAATTCTCCATCTCAGATTAAGCCGCTGTGAATTAATTTTCGTGATAAATCGATTCTCATGTTAACGTGCACTGTTAACACGGAGATAATAGAATCTGATAGGTATATTCAATGCCGACTCGCCGGAATATTCTTTTTAACGGAGTTTACACCTGCCTCTGATATTTAGTTTTTAGAAACATCGTAAGAGCCACCTGCGTTCATCATCCTTTCTTCGATGATAATTGGCCGAACGTTCTCGCCGTTTAATCTCATCGAATGTTCTCTATCCTGCTTTCTCCATTCGGCTGGGGTCTTCTTGCGGTTCCACGCGATTATCCTTTTGGTGTCAGCTACACCGCGGTACTCCCTTTCCTTCTAACTCCATCGATGCAATATTTCTCTTTACGTCGGTTGGTCGCGTTTCCACAGCGATCCTTCCTCCTCTTATTTTCGTTCTCTCTCTCTCTGTCTCTCTTTCTCTCCACGTTTCTCTCTCGTGCCACCGCCACCGCTGACTTTTTTACCATCGGTCGACGTCACTACGCGCGCCTGGGTCCCTTTCACCTTGTGCAAGGTTCACCTTCTTCTCTGTGTTCTGCCGTTGGAAAATATAAATATGCCGGTGGATACTACCTGCGTGCTAAAGAGTAGATTCCAACGCACACTCGCCCCGCCAGCACTTTTGCGTCGATCCTATTTCACAAGTATAATCTTGTTTTCCAAGCGGTCTGCCGCCGTTCTCCAAGACCGGTCGCGGATCCGAGTGGCAAAACAAGGTGCGTCACGGTAACGCCTAATTTATCCTCCGCCAGTGATGATGATCCCTTCGGGTCTATTTAAAAATTCTGCGAATAGATTCTACATGATTTCGAAGAGTGTTCGGTACTCGTGCCTGATGGAACATCTTTACGTCGAGAATTCTGCAAGAAGAAAGTTACGCGCGCTTGTTACGCCCAAGGAAGGAAGATCCCTTTACGCTCCAGGCAGATAAAATCGCTTTTCCGTCACACGCTGCAATTATTGCGGAGTGGAAGTGACGGGACGCGCGAGAAAAATTAACGAGCCGAGTACTCCTTCCTTCACAGTACACGCGCTCGCACACTTTCTTTCCGAGTGAGATCGTCAAGGTGGTTCCAGATTCTCGAAAGATGCTTCCGTGCTCTCGCGCCGTTGGAGGCGACACTCTTTAATCTAGAAATAAGATATACGTAATTATCGTTGATTGTTACATACTTTGTAGGATTACATAGGAGCAAGTATTCTGTACTTTATGATTTAATACGCCAGATTTCGCTCAATCTATCGAAATACGTCTAAATATTATGTAATGCTACTTTGAAAAGTGATTTTCTTTCACTGATTATTATCCTTGAGAAGCTTCAGTCTTATTAGAATAAATTCAAAAATCCGTCTTCGTTAAATTTCTGCCAATCCGTGATATTTAACTATAAGAAAATATTCTTTTAAAGAAATATATTTGAATATCCGTTTGCCGCAGAGGAGTCTGTTCGATCCACCACGTGATAAATCCTGTAAGCAATAATCGACCGCGCTTGCAAACAGAGGTCAAAGTAGTGCGCATGATGGTGGCGCTAGTAACGAGCAATTATTCTGGCAGTTCTGCCTGACCGACAGTTCGTTTTCAGATGTTGAGCGGGGAAGTCGTATGTGTTTATATTCTCGTCATTCGAGAGCGCGGTAAATTCAAACGTGTCATTTGACTGCCTCACGAGTTCACTCAAGTGTACAAAATTGGCGGTTGTTCTTTTCAGCTGCACACTTTTTCTAATTAATTATTTTTCTTGAAAGCTCCACTTGTGCCACATTTCTCGCATCGGTAACGTAGATTTATTCGAACAATCCTACGACATATTGTATCGTCTCTCCTGCATTTGGTTCGTGGTATATCTAGTTGTCGCCACCATCTCGCCCCGCCGATAATTTTGTTACGTATATGTTGTATACCCTCCGGCTTGCAAAACCGCGATGGACTCGTCTCGTATTGTATCGCGTTGCTGCGCGGGGTGCATGTGAGAATACTTTCGTCGGTATTCGCACAGTGATTCGCGCATTCTTTTCCGAGAGGATTTACAATGGTGCCAGTGGATCTGGCGCCGTGTTGTTACGTGGAACGTAACACTCCCCAAAGTTCTCTGGGTCAGCAACGTATCGCCTAAGCGCGAAGCAATTATGCCGGGAAAATGCAAGTACAGAAACCCTAATGTTTTCTTATAGGGAGAGACGATTAGAGTTCAATATACGAAGCTCCTTTCTCAGACGAAAGTTACAGAAGTTTAGCGAAGATATAATTATACAGTACCTAATCTGTTTTAATTCACCGTACGACGCTCCATTTCTTTTAAAATAATTTTTTTCTCTGGTCCTATTGTAATTTGGATTCTTCGTATCAGGTGAACAATTTTGATCCACGATAAGAGGCGCAAACGAATTTTAATATGGCAGAAGGTGGCACAGAGCAGAAGTCCATTGACAATCTAATTGCTAGGAACCAAACGGAGGTACACGAGTGCCTTGGTAGTTGGCTAACTTATTTGCAGGTAGGTGTTATTTTTTACCATTTCGTTCTCCACCTATGGTACTTATGTTGACTCTTGTTTCGCAGATGCTTCATGGACTGTGTGCAGCTGGTACTAAATTGGCACAGTCTTTGCATACGCTTCTATCGATACACGACACGGCAGCCCAATGTCGCTTGACCGGGCAGTGTCTTTCTGGTTGGGAAGAACTGACCAGAGCTACAAATGTGGCTAGCAATACAGTAAAAAATCATGTTATTTCTGCGTTAAGAGATTATGAAACTCGTGATAATGACGGGGACAAACATGTTAGTATATTCGTATTCTTGTAATAAAGTTTGTATCTTCTTTCTTTTTTTTTATGTCTTATGTTAATTTATTTGCAGGATATTCTTAGAGATAATCTATTGACGTTCATAAATTTGCAATACCAGTTCTGCGTTGCTTGTTGCGAATGTCTGGGTAAGTACATCTGATTGGATTTGATTAAATTTACGTGTTCGGTGCATTTATATATTGTATATAAATTACATTAAAATAAATGTTTTCCTTGGAAAGGTGGCATGGCGGAGTGTTCCTGTTCGCAGAGTGGATCCGCAGAGTGCGACGTTGCTGCTCTTCAGCAATGTTTTGAAAGACTGTATAGTTCACCGCCCCTAATATCATCATCGTCTACGCAACAATCTGCACCAAACTGTCACAGATCACCTTTACCATATCCGTTATTTCCTCTGCAGGTGCCCATGCTGATTCAAAAACTGCTGGGATCTTACTGCGTTTTCTAGTACATGTCTTCATAACTATTGAAATTTAAGGTACAGAGGAGATGGTCTGAGACAGCAGCTGCAGAAATGTCGGGCGAATGCTCGGACAATACAATGCGAAGGTGGTCCATGCCGTGGGACTGTCATCATGTAACGGAATGGCCACGTCAAGAAGTTAGATCAAGATTGAGAGTACCGCATCACGATCGCAGTAGATCCACAACCCCAGATTCTGTGTGGAAAGCATCAGCTATGACTAGTCAAGATGGCCTCCAAGAAGCAATACAATTGCTCTCTTGTAAACCAGGTAAAATTTACGCAAATGTTGCCATAGAAAGTAAACGTATAGTAATTTTGATCTTCGTTTTCCACGGTATCTTGTAAACAAAGGTTAAGCATGTATGCACCAACCAGGTGTTAGACCATCGAATCAGCTCTCAGCTTACACTAGCCATCACATCCCCGGTGTTACATTGACCACCTGTAATTTCGAGTCAAATTATGATCCGACGATCTGGCCGGAGCCGCGAAGCGTGGGATCACCAAGGTGCTGGCCACACGATTCTCATTCGAGCGACCATTCGGATCAGTCTGGACACAGAGATAGCGACCAAAGTGTGCACAGCGGGGAGCATCGTGATTCTGGTAATAAAAATAGATTCTCTACGTGCAAAGAAAATAAGCATCGAGAGTTTACGAAGTGCTCGTTGCAGAACACAGTTGTACAAGCAGCAGTATTCATGGCGACGGCAAGGACTGCACACACTCACGTGGCGATCACAGGGAAATCGATTCGGGTAAATAAACAAATCTGTACAATGTGCATCGACATAAATACACAAAGAATTTCGTTCGCACGATACTCGTTGTTTTTCAGGAGCCGGGGACACTTTGCCTTCCCGTAAAAGCAGCTCATCCACAGATTCTTGTATCTCAGCCCATAGTCGTTCAGGATCTGAAAGTGCCGGAGGAGGGGTAATTAATTAATTTACAATGTTCCGATATTAAATGAAAATCTAGATTCCTTTAATATTAAATTACTACTTTGTATGTGTCTACTTAAGCCGATTTTGTTATCCGTTGCACTGTTTCCATGCGAGCAAACGTAATTCATTGGTAATACAATCTCTTAATTTTATCAATTTTAGGAGTGTTCCAGGTCGCAGTTGTATTCCATGTGGAGTGGCGGTGATTTACCCTTCATTAAATTACCTGAGAGCAATGAGATGCAGGACGAATATCCGCCTACATAAGATTTTGGTAACCGGTGTCTCCAGTACCTTTCGTTTAACTCGAACTGTGTGATACGACGAAATGCTGGCTTATCTCGCACATACATCTATGTATGTATATATACCGACGTATTGTAAAATAGCCTGTTAGCTGGGCCGATTTACAACGTAAATTCACCAACTATTACTTATCTAGGATCGGAGAGACAATTGTCTTAGATGCAGTCATTAATTTATCTCCGCGACCCTTTCCATTTCGGTTGCCGTATAATTTTCTACATAGGCATTTTGCACGTATCATGCAAAAACTGGGACATACACACACACAGCCAGACAGACACACACACACACACACATATACACACACTCTGTGAGAGAGAGAGAGTCGGCCAATGACAGTTTGATATATGTACAATTTTATTCGTATGGCACGGGACGATAATAAAAACATTCGAGATTATGCGAATATTTTAAATGCACATTAAACTAAAAAGAGATGTAATAGAGTTATGACCCTTGCGCGCGCTGAGTTGCCGCAGTCACTGTTACAGGGCACAATGCGCACGAGAATGGCCCCTTGGTTCTCGGAAAACTTTGGATTCGTCCAACGCGAATATTCATTAACGATTGCACGCCAGAGTGGACACACGATGACTTTCAGTCAAAAGCTTCGCCACGTAGACTTACATTAATTCACGCAACGGTTGGCGCCCTTCTCAAGGGACGTAAACATTAAACGTGGCACTCTTAAATACTAAACCATAAAAAACTTGGAAAATGATCATCGTGACTCTACCCTCTTCTTTTACTATCTTTCAACGTCCATCTCTGGCAGGAGTCACGATGACCGTTTGTCGATTGTTATAAAATAATCACAACAGTCAACGACGGGATTGTACAGTACGCAAAGAGGATAGAAACAAGAATAGAGAAAGGATTACGATCACCGGGTAAGAGTCGTTCGTACAATGCGAAGAACGGAGACGGTGGTTCCTTTTCTTTTGAAGAATCGGAGCAGGGTGAGTAGCGGGCAAGAAGATTTCGAGAAAACGTTCGTTAGTCTATTTCGTCCTCGACAAGTTCATCCTCGTCCTGGCCATAATCGTCGTATTGATCTTTTAAATCGTCCTCTTCCTTCTTCAATGGACACTGAATGCATCTCGACTCGTTGATACCATAGTTGATGCAAGTGTCCCCGATGCATTCGCAGCATCCATCGTGGAACCACCTGTAGCTGGTGGCGCCCATGCTCCGACAAGCGGCACGACATTTGTTCCACGAGTTACACTGCGCCATGAACGCCACCGTACAATTCACCGTCATCACATTCGGTTTCAACGGATGCAGCTCCTCTTCTGCGGTCTCTGAAAGGTTTTAAAGAAGAATTTAATGACTATCCAGAAGTAATGGCAAGATAGTGTATCATGTCAATCAACGACCACGTAAACGCAAAACTAGAAAAAGAAGCAAAGCGTCCAATTAATAATGTAGAATTTGGACCCTTATTTGACATGAACTTTTAATAATCGAAAGTAGGTTGGGATAAAATACCCAATATTTTTCTTGATAAAGAATGCCTTGTGTGCAAATTCTGTTTTTTCTTAAGCTTCTGTTTACTTCGCCATTAATTAACGCTTTAATAATAGAGTTTCTGGAAATGACAGATTGGCGCTCATTGTTAACGAGAATCTACCAAGTATTAGTAGAATTTCTACTTACGCATATGATACTTCATCTCTTTCTCGGGCTTCGGCGAGAACAGAGCCATGTCAAAGTCTACGGGAAAGGTGAACGTGAGCCAACGCTTGTGCGCATCGGGCTCGGCTGTTAAAGCCTGGAAAAGTCCTGGCACCGGTTCGGTGAAGTCCTCCACGTGGGATTTCTTGCTGAGCGGATTATCGGTGATGTTCGGCTTCGGACACAGATCTGCCGATAATCCAAGAATAATGGATCGATTATTTAAAATCGTTAATCGGTCGAATGCACCGATTAACGAATGAAAAGAAGGACGAGACATTTGCTTTATTAACTCTCTCTTGCATTATATTCCCCGTGGAAAATCGCGATTTGAAATATTCCACGGAATACCTCGAACAAAAACTTCACGGAAAATCGAGAGAATGCGAGAAACCTCTGGCAAAGAAGAGAAACGCGCTCCCTCGGAGAGAAGGTCGCAAAGTCCAAGAGAGTTCTTCTTACCTACGCAAGAGCAGCACTCGTCGTACAAATAACTGAGGCACGAGAAGCACTCCTTACAGCAGGTGCACGTAACCAGATCGCATTTGCAGCTCTGCGTGAGCATGCACTTGCTCACGACACTCGCGCAGATCGCCTCGTTGCAGGCCTCGGAATAGTTCGTGTTGCTGACGAGGAGAAGAATCGTGACGATTCCTGCCAAGAGTATAGCGCTCCTCCGGTCCGTCATCGTGCTCTAAACCAAAATGAAAAGATCATTTCTACAGGTCCAAACGAAGCTCCGACTTTTTCACCAGAGCGTTCTCTTACTGGCCGCGAGTAAAGCAGCAGGCGTCTACGTGTACTCGACGCCTCGATTACGGCCATAAAGCTCGATTAAGATTATTAAGAATATTCATGAACGTGAGTCAGGGCGTCATTAGGAGAAACGTGCGCTAAAAGAATGAAATTTTACTCTCGCCTCGAAGAGTGACAGAAAGAGAGAGAGAGAGAGGGAGAGAAAGAAACTCGGTGGTGACAAGCGAATGGAATGGACAATTCCGCGCATCGGGTTTCTCCCGAGCTTGTGGGTTTCTTAATCAAATTTGGCAAGTTAACGCGAAATATCGAGGCACGAATTCGACACGACGTTATTAAATTAGCAATAACGAACTGTAGAACACGAGATGATCCTCGTCTCGCAATTCCACGTTCTCTCAAAGATAAGGAGCAAGTCGACGCGATTGACAAATGATCTCGACTTCGTCTGGAGACGCGTGGAAGAAGCTAGGCGCGTTGGCTAATCGAATGCAAAAGCAAGCACTGTGTACCGTATCGATAATAACAGCTACGCCAATTAAACTCCTATTTATATCGCGCTCGACGATCCACTCGATCATCGGTGATTCAATCGCGATTCACCTGCCCTCAGCTTTTTTCCCAACTACAACTCGCGCGTGAAATCGCGATCTTTCCATTCTCTGGAAAGATCTGCACGAATTTTCGTTAATTTTCCAATCACCTTCGAACCCATCGCACTTTAGGTCGTTATCAAACGAGCACTCGATCACCACCTGGCACCTTTTATCGCTAGGACGAATTAAAAAGCCTCAACCAACGAACAGTCCATCGATCGTTCGTGTCCACCGAATCTTCTTGGAACTGTCTTCATCGCGTCTCATCACCACCGCCACTTTCACGTTCCACACTTCCGAGGTGTTGGCAAAGTTTCCGCAGGGTTCTCCACCCTTCTTAGCACCGAGACTGGAAAGACTCGCTTTGGAGAGTGGAGAGCAGGAGATCCGCGCGCGACGACGGTCGAGAGGACTTTAACGGGACGGCTAACAGGACAGGAGCGGTGGAGCGCGTCGTGTGGCTTGCTTGCGCTTTTCCACCTTAGAAACCACTCCACACTCCCCACTTTGATTTCGAAAAGGACCTTTCCAGTCGCACGAGGAAGGTGCAGACCGAGTGGAAGGACCCGCTGCTAAATCCGAGATCGGCCTTAAGGAGGATGACTTTTAGGTAACTAATCGCATCGTCTCTCCACCATTATTCTCCCTGTCACACTTCGTTGCCTACGTCACCGTTCTTGTTAGCTTATTAAGAATTCACGCGCTTTCGGAAGCGACGTGTGAATTGCGACACGCTGTGGTAACAGCGATAGAGACAGGTAAAGTAAAGAGAAGGGTGTACGTGTGTGTACGTCTAATGGAACTGTTGTGTTTGCAATGCGCACGGTGTGCTTAAGAAATTAAGTCGACGAAGTATTTGAGATTTGGATTGGAGAATCTGTGCTGTGAAGTGTGTTTCTGTGTGTGTGTGTTTCGTGCGCGCGCGCGTGTGTGTAATGGAGTTATCTTGTGTGTTTCCAATACGCACTGTGCGTTTAATCTTTAAATGCATGAATTTATATTTGAAAATAAAAACAACCATAGAGCCAAAGCGCAACCAAAGCAAACAGAAAGATAGGTTGTATTGTGATGGCGTTTAATATGATTGGTATCAATTTTTCAATATTGATACTTTGTGCATTTAAGGATTAAGAAATGGAGTCGACGAAGTACGCTTTGAGATTTGGATTGGAGAATCTGTGCTGGTAATAGACAACGTGGAGGAGAGATATTTGGTACGGATGGAAAAACAGGCGTGCTCCACAGCAGCCTCGCCTCGTTCTGGCCCGAGGCGATGGAATAACTTCAATAACAAACGCCAATCCGCCTTCACCGCGAAGGCACACCGTGCTCGTGGCGTCTACCTACGTGCTCAGCACGTTGCCAGGAGACCAATGCGATTTCAGAGTTCTCGTGAAGATTTAGCGCGAGATTTCTTGTTTTGTTGTTTTTGTTTTTTTTGTTCGACTTTGATTAGTTGGACTTGGTCGATGTTACTTATCGAGAGCTCTTTTTAGATCGTTTACATCAGGGTGTTTGTTGCAATTGTAATTTTATCGTTTCAGTACTATCTCATCCCAGTCTTCTACTTTTCTCTTGCTTTTTCCAGAAACTTGCCTCGTGGTTTTCTTCGATTTTCGTCGAGGATGTTTTTTTCCCGAATTTATCTCAAGCTCTTCTCCTGCTTCTCTTCCAACTTTTCACAAGTTTGCCTCCTGCCTTTTCCACAATTTATTCCAACCTTGCATCCTTCCATTTTCTAATTTTCTCGAACCTTTACAATATCCTTCCAGCACACTTTACCTTTTTCTCTAGTTCCAGGCCCCAGAAAGAACCAGATCGAATTCCATGCTTAACAAGTCATCCACGCTTATCGCGGATAACTCCTGGACACAGCCTTAATCACCACCTCTCGCATTTGCGATATCTCGCACGATTCCTGGTATCGACGAATGACACGCGACCACTCTATCCGCCGTTGACAATGCTCGCGTTTGTGAGTACCGCGTCGCGAGCGGGTAGAACACGTACGGAGAATTCGTTGCGCGCATACGACCCCATGCTCGATTCTAAAAAAGAATCCAATGTTCTCGAGAAACTCAGAATGGTTTGGGTGAAGAAGCATCAATCGCTTCGCGCAACGCCAAATGGCGGACTTGCGTGGAATCGTGAACTCGTTCTCCAAGAATCTCGAGACTAACGAGTGCCACGAGAACGAAGCGAATCGCGTGCGATTAGATCGTCGAGAGCGTGTAAGGCTATGTTCCGAAATTCACTGCCAGTACTGGAAATGCATAGTTTATGTCACGTATACTATAGAATTTCAGTACTGGCAGTGAAGATCGGAACACAGCCTAAGTCACGTCCGATCGAGGAGTATCCTTCGTTCTCCAACTCCCGCTTCGAAGAGGCGCGCTTCTACGGCGTCGATAAGCGTGGACTTTCACGCGGCGACTGACTACGCGGACCAAGTAGAGGAGTGCCGTCGTGGAGCACGCGGAGAGAACCGAGCATCGCGATCCAACGTGTTCGACTCCGATGGCTTTCAAAGTCATCGGATGTCGCAAGAGCCTCCGACGGAAGGATCGAGTGGAAAGGCAAAAAGTATCGTCGCGACGTTTCTCCGGCTGTGAATGGTAGTCCATCGATTTTCGATAGACGATTTTGTTAAATCGATTTAATCATTAATTGCTTTTTTATTAGAAACTCTGTTGTCTTGGTGTCGACGGATTTTTTCTTCACGATTCGTCGATTACTATAATTCGATTTCAAGCGCAAAGAATTTAGTAGTCATAAACAATCGGTATTGCAAAACTACAATATAAAAGTTACACTAATTTCTTTCTGGAAAGCATTCATCGATAATGGAAATATACAAAGTAAATCGGCTCGAGTTCACAGATTAAAAAGAAAATCGACTTTCGAATCTTAAAACGAAACTAGCTATTTCTCTCCAATCATGTATCACGATTTTAATAATTAATACCGATTTTCTCACTGTCATCGCCGATCGCATCGACCTGGACCACCGTCAAACGGTCTTAAAATCACAAGACTCACCCTCTCGTTTTCTCTCTGAAACCGATCACGATCAGGATCGCGATCGTTCTCGAGCGATATTTACCTGCCGTGCGTCCAGCAGCCCCGCGCGCTCTCGTCGTGCGCCACCACGCCAGTTACCTCTACTCGTGAGAAACTATTTTAAGAGCGCGCAACCGGTTCGCGTAGCGACTGGTACGGGACATATTTCCTCCTCTCCTCCTCTTCTTCCTCCTTCCCTAGAGGAGACGCATGTCCTCCTTCATCGGAGCAGGCGAGCAGCGGGCGTGCACGATCGTGTCCACCGAGGCGGCCTCTTTCTCCTCTTTCTCTTCTCTCGCGGGGCTTCCCTCGTTGGTGGGGCGGGGAATCCCTCAGATAGCCTCGCCAATCGGCAATGAATGCGCCGTCGATCCTGCGCGCGGTCCTTTCGAACGGCGAAAACGATCATCGATTGATTTTTGGGTACTTAGGTGAAAAGATCGAAGCATCGATCGGTTTTGATTCACTCGTAGTTTCGATCGTCGAAACCGATTGTCGATTGAGTTTTGGTTACTTAGAATTAGGTGGACAGATTGAAAAATCAGGCGATCGTTTTTGCTTCTTTCGTGGTTTCGATCATCAGAAATAATTGCCGATAGAGTTTTTATCGCTTGAGTGGAAAGATTGAAGAATTAAGTGATCGCTTTGCTTCATTCGTAGCTTTGATCGTCAAAACTGATTGATTTTTGATCACTCGTGTAAGAAGGTCGAAGAATTAGGCGATTGTTTCAGCTTCATTTGTAGTTTCGATCGTCGAAACCGATTATCGGTTGATTTTTGGATACTTTGGAGGAAAAATCGAAGAATTTGTCCATCGTTTTAGCTCTATTCATAGTTTCTAACAATGAAATCGATCGCCAATCGATTTCCGGTAACTCATGTAAAAAGATCCAAGAATTCCTTCATCGATTCGTTACTCAATTTCGCTTGGTCGCTACGATACAGGCGAATCAATGAAAGTGGAAGAATGTCACCCTGCGAGAATTAGATGCTACGCATTCCCACGATACCCACAACGACCGGGTACGCATCGTCACTGAGCTGGGTGGTACGTTGGAAGATCTTTCAGAGTGAAGAACCAGGACTGCGAAAACAAACGCGAAAGAGAGAGAAAGAGAGGGAAGAAAGGAAGAAGAGAGAGAAAGAAGCAAGGTAGGGGCTTTTGAAAATTACTTTATGCACGGAACGATGCCGAGCGGGTGTGACGAATCGAAGAGCGGACTCTCATTGGACTGAATTAAGGAAGAACGTGGATCTAGAGGACCGGAGAAACGGAAGGAGGAGGCTGAAGGTGGAGGAGGCGGTAAAGGAGGTAGTGGCGACGATTATCGTGGTGGAGAGTCCACCAAAGTGGTGGTCGTGAGTACTTGTCTCTCTGCTTCTGATGAAGATGGTGGTGTGGTTTCGGCCAGACTATAGTGGAGCAGGAGAAGAGGACGGAGGTGAGCCGAGGCGATAGAGAGGGGGCAAAAGTCGAAGAAAGAGATGAAGAGAAGAAGAATACGAGAGAGGAGCTGAAGAAGCGAGTCTGCTGACGGTCGGTTAGCCCGGACTACCGACTGCATAAGACTGGTTTTCCATTTTTTTTTCTCACTCTTTGTTTTACCTGCTTCACTCACCGCCTTTTCTCCTTCGCCCACTGCCACCCCTCTCTTTCGATCCTCCACCACTCCACGAGTCACCACCTATCCCTCTCACTCTTTTCCTTCCCTCGCGCAGAAGCAAGAGACCAGTCCGCGCCAAAGCAGCAGATTTCAAATCGAGACTCGCTTCCAGAATCTTAAGATCCACCATTAATTTTTATTCAGCGGCACGATTATGATTGCAAAGTGCACATGTGTAATTAGAAACGATGGATGTAGAATGTACACAAAATTCAATTACGATACTGTCCTTATGACAAACATCCGCACGTGATTAATTACATTCGAAATGAAAAATCTAATCTCTACCAGTTACGGATATTGAGACGATTGGTAGCTCGCGTAATCAAAACCGAGTCTCGAGACGAATCGAAGAAGAAAGAGCGTGTAATAATCCACAGCTTCCAAAGTCCAAGGACCAAATTTCAATCTCTCTCTCTTTTCGCTTACCTCTCATTACTTCATTTTATCCATGCAAGCGGAAACTGTTTACCCGCTCGGTCTCTCGACTCGCGAGACGTAAAGCAGGTACGCGTTTTGAGCAACAACAGCAGCAGCAGCGATCGACGGCATGGCGCCTTTTACGTAATCCAGCTCTGATCGTGGCTCGCACCACGACAAGATTCCTCTCGCATTCGCGCGCGCGCGCGCGCAGTATCTATTGCGTCGATCCACGCGAGAAACTCTCGAGGCTATCGACTCGATCCACTCTCATCCACACCTGCTTCTCCATCCTTCCACTCGGGGACTGTAATTTTACTCTCGCACGTTAAATCCTTCGTTTTCGCTTTCACGCGAGGACGAGCGAGGTTCTTGGGACCCGTCGATTCTTCCATTTCCGTCGAGCTTGTCGCGCGCGAAGGCGTCGTCTTGGATTCTTCATGCGATTTAGAATCGGCACTCTTGGAGCACGAGGAAGGCGCGTAACGTCGGCACGTAAAACATTAAGGACTGGCTATACTCGAGATACGAGACCGCCGTGCAACCTCTCATTTCCCTCCTACTGCAATCAACGGCATTTAAGCCATGTGTTTCGAGCGTTTAAGCATTTAGCCGCTTCCGTCTTCGTATCTCCGCGCGCGTCGTCCGCCTCTTTTTTTTTTCTCTTCTTCTTCTTTCGCGGAACGTCCACGACGCGCAGGGCTCCTTCGTCTCGTTCCCAGGAAAGCTTCTGCGGTCTGGAGCAGCGGATGGAGACGGGGCGATTGGACGTGGGGTAATCGTGAATCTTACCGCGAAGCACCAGGAGCTATGGAATTTTATGGATCATCGCGGTTCAAGTGTGAAAGAAGCGGAAGTAGGGATATTGGAGATTAGAGTGGATTTTTTGCATGATTTTTTATGATGAAAGAGAGAAGTGAGACTTCGAGAATCAATCGAGAGTTAATCCTTTGCCGCTCGAGTACTTTTCGATGCGATCTGTCACCTAGAGTCAACGTGTCGATAGTCAAGTGGAACTAGATATTTGTCTATATAGTATTGCTAACTGTGAATGTAGTAGATTCTATGCAATTTATACGAGTCTTCGCAAAGTACCTACAAACATTTAGATTGGCTTCTTCATTTACTATAGTTTCGTAGATAAAATATGATACCTAAATAATATGCCAATACTTACAATATGCCAAAATATTGTAAGTACCGTTAGACAACTAAGGGTTAAAAGATAAGATCGATAGAAGTGATCGAGAATTGTAGCAATGAGAGAAGTCACGACAGAAATTTCGGCAAGCTTGAGACACTTGAGAACCTTTTCGTGATCTTTTTGCTCTTCCAAAAGATACTTATCTGTACTCTCACCACGACTTTAGACCCGCTCGTAACGTTCCATGCGCTTCTTAAACATGTGCATATCTGTGCATATGTATCGAGCGCATCTAAAATTGCGAACAAGTCTAAACACGCGCTAAGAGTACGAACCACTATTGATTATCGATAAAAGCAGAGAATAATCTAAAGAAAACTCGACAAGAATCAGCGTAGAATCTCAAACCTACTCTACAAAAACAACATAAAATAAGAAATTCCCCAGCACTCGATAACAAAGAATCCATAAAGAATACGAACCATTATTAATTATCGACAAAGCAATATTAAAATCTAAAGAAAATTCAACAAGAATCAACGTAGCATGTCAAGCCTACTCTACAAAAACAACATAAAAAAAGAAACTCCCCAGCACTCAGTAACAAGGAAGCCATAAAGAACCGTCGACAGATTTCACCCTATCGAGAATCCATTCTTGACGATCTTTCCCTCCTAAAAAAGATCCTCTCAATTAACGAAGAAGAAAGAAAAGCACCCAAAAAAATCCTAGGAGAACCGACAGCACCGAAATAAGTGACGAAGTCAGGAGACCACCTGAAGTTCATCTGACTTCACGAGCCGAGAGCAAATCCGAACTCTTCCGAGTGAATTCTCCGGACGATCTTTCAGACGCAGAAGAGAGAATATGGCCTACCCTAGGCGCTATGGGTGGTCCTACGGCGAGTAGTAATGGGACGGCGTACGTCAGCCCGTAGAGCGCGCGCGCTCTCCGCTTCCAGAAGGAAGTAGGAAGGAGAGGAGCCGCGCGACCGGTCGCCGAAATGCTGCGTGACTTTGCGCGAGCCCACACCGGGCTTGCTGGTCGGTTGCCTGGGCGAGAAAAAAACGGCGTAGCTCGAAAGACAAAAGAGGCGAAAGGAGGTGGAGGGTGAGAAGGGGAGAGATATTGGATGAGTAAATGAGAAGGAGAGAGAAAGAGAGAGAGAGAGAGGAGAACTAGGAGAGAGAAGAGGAGAGAAGAAGGTGAGCTTTACCAGGTATACGAAGGTCGTTAGCTGGAAGAAAAATTAGCCGTTCGTTGGGAGAGGCCCGCGCGCTTCGGAGATGGGTCAATCAGATACGAAAACACTTGTCCGCTCGAGCATTGTCCGTAGGTAACAGGTCTACAAAAGATTGTAGACACAGGTATACCGTCCTAATGACTGACCGAGGAATTCGAAACCTTTTCAGGATCGTTCTAGGATCTTCCTCAGAGGTGACGTCTACGCGCGCGCGCGCGCGCGCTTTATTCTTCACTTCTCTCCTCGTTAAATTCGCACTGCTCTAACTTAAGACGTAGACGCGTAGATAGTGCGAAGGATAGATCCGTAGATGCGTGCTTAAGAGCGGAACATTGCGCGTTTGAAATGTGCGCGCCAAAAGTGCCGGAGGAACTCTCGATCTTGGCACCGTTCGCTTCCAAGAGAATGGCGTACGTGCGAGGATTCATGCCTCGCGAATAGATCGTGCCAGGACTCGCGTTTTTCGAAAATTATGTGCGAGGATTCACGTTTGGTGAAAGGAACACATAAAAAATCGTTAATGATGATATACAATTATGTAATGAGGGACGTTGTTTCCAATGGACTGTCGTTATCATAATCAGCCTCGTCTAAAATTTATGTATATACAACTAATAACTAAACTAACTATGGTTAGTTTCCGTATAAAATTAGAATTTTTATCCTGCATTCGATTTTATCGAATCTTACGATATTCGAAAATAGTAATAGCAGTAAGTGAGAATTCAGAAAGTGAAAATAAAAGAACATTTTATAAATAAAAATAAAGGTATTGAAAGAATAGCGAAGAGTCTTATCGCAGCAGCAATTCGACGCGACGCGAGAAGGATTTTGTGCGCGAAAAGCGAGTGGATAGTCGTGTCCACGGAACTGAGAAAAGCAATCTCGGGGCCGAGAAGGGTCGTAAATATTTCCCTTACCTATGTGTACTTAGGAAGCGTCTCGTTCATTATGCTCGGTCGTCGTTCCTTCCTCCATTCATGGCTTTTCGATTTACATTCTCTACTATTATCTGGCCTCCCTTTCGCGCCTCGGGCGCCGCTGATTCTTTTTCTCTCTTTCTCGTCGCCTCCTCAAGGTGACGGGAGCCCAAGATCGCACGTAGTCGTTCAAAACAAAGTCATTTCTGGTTCTCGTGGGAATAAAGGAAGCGAGTGTCCTGTGCAACGAGACAATAAATACCGATTAATGGAATAAGAGTAGCAGAGAGCGCATGTATGTACGTATATAACTCACGTTTCTATTTGCCGTTTCAAATGAAAGTTTCTAAGCTTCTCGTGTCGTGTTTTTGCTCTCCCACAAACGCACGGCGAATAGGTAAAGTTATTTGCATGCACATCTCGTACCTACCTCTGGCGCCAGGCCGACGCGATCGAAGAATCAAAGAATCGAATCTATCGGTAAACAAATGGCTCCACCGATGTTCCTCTTTTTGTCAGTGCGAATGGACGAAACGATTCTACGAGTAATAGTTGAAAGTTTTCAAATTAACGAAACACCGTCTAACAGATTCTTCTCCGTTCTTTCGAAAACGTCCGCAGAGTACGATCGACTTGCGCGTATACGCAACAGACCAGTTTACCGAATCGGGTGATAATGGAAATTCGCGTCCTTTCGCGTCTTGCATGCGCAAGCGATGCATTTACTGCCATCTGCGATTGCTCCAGAGTACTTGGAGAAAATTTCGTTGAATACATATCGTGGCGCTGAGAACGTCGCAGAGGTTCCAGCATTCTCCGTAGTTTGCTCCGTGTCGCTGCAACTGCCGTGTCCGCGAAAGTTGACCATTGGTCGACGAAGACGAGCTGGAGGTGGTGCGTGTCTGATCGTGAGAATTCGCAGCACTTTCTTCCACTCACCTTCGTTATTTTTACGGAAAAGCCCGCGTACTCCTAATTTCGTCCGAGAAAAAAAGTGTGTAGAAGATCGACGTGTATTTATAACGAAAGGGTGAGTAAAGCTATTCGATGTTGTTTTATTTTCCAACCTCTGTTTCCTCGTAATTGATTACGGCCTTGTATACTCCAGAGGAAAAATTGAATCCACTTTCGCATTGTTACCGATTGTAACCTTCGCCTGTATGGTGCAACATCTGTTTTCGGTTGTGTATGTCAGACCTGGGCGTTTCGAAAAATTTTCGAATAACATTTTAAAATCGCTTCATAAATTGACTTGAGAAATAACCTGCGTTACTTACTAGTATTTCTATTTGTCATTTGATTTCGATGGAAATGATTGGTTTCCCAGTATCCAGCTCCAAGTATTTACATTCTTATTGCTTTCATTGTAGCACCGAGGAGAGATTGTTCTTGAAATTATAGCTTCTGATTGTGAAAGCGAATGCCGTCAAAAATTGTCCACGTAATCAGTAAATAAAGACCCAAAGGACGATTATCACTTCAAATCTGATAAAAACACGGACACGTATAATCTTTTTGGTTCACGTACCGTAATTAAAGGTGTACGCTAAAAGCCATGCTTTGAAGTCTTAAGATGCTTTATATTAATTTTGGTTGTAGACTTATCAATCGGAACCCATAGAATGAAGGAAAAACTACGTATATCGTTCGATTTTTCGGTGATGACAGAAGGAAGTTAGAGATGCTACAAGACCATTCAATAATAAAAAAAAAAAATTATAAACTATAATACTCTTCTCCCATCTTTGGCATCAGTAGAAAGATTATTTTCATTAGTAACTTTAACGGATACTCCGAAATTTCGATGACTAACAGATTAAATATTTGACGAAGGTGTTCTGTTGAAAACTAAAGATAATTTTTCCGGCGATAATTAACACTTGAATATGAATTATATTATTATTTAATGCTCATACGTAACGTTCATTATTTTGATTTTGACTTTCTTTAATTATTAGCTACTTATTTTTAGTATTATTTCAAACACAAATTTACAAGTAACAAATAAATATTATTTTTTTAAATAATCAATTCTTCGCTTTATTGTCGTCCCAATTATTCGCTCGATCTCAAATTCTTTATTTGGCCAAACGAAGAAATTTACGTCAATTGAAATACATTACTTATCAAATAGTAATTTGCATTATTTGAAATATTTACTTACAAATTAGTATTTTAAATCTATTTCGTCCAGATCTGATGCATGTAAAGAACTTCTTGCAGTTTTACATCCGTTTTAATTCTTACTTAAGCATTTGTGTCGATGCTTTCACAGTTTGACATTTCTCTATTTACACAGCTTGCTTCTGTGTAATTTGGAGGATTTGAGGTTTGTTTGCCAGGCCGACCTTGTCATACGCGTTGTGTCAACAGAACGATTATAGAATATTTCTGTAACCCTTTAATGCATGCTGTTGCAGAAATACAACATTGCAAATTATGCCGCTTATTACATATAGTAGTATCTGTGTAATGAGAATCATTCAATGCATGGTGAGATATTTCTGGAATATTCTGGAGTCTCACTCCTGTACCCTACTTGCATTTAGCTATATGTTTAACCTCTAAAAATTGCTACGTTTTACTTTCAATTTCAACTGTGTTTAGTACTATTTTGAGTTGCAAAATAAATTTCGATCAATAATATAAGATGAACAGATAATGTTTTATGACATGGAAACACTATGTTTTGCTATTTGACGTCATGGTATAGTAAAATATGTATGTGTAGAAGTATAATATTATGCAGTTAACACTTATTTTTTGCCACATATTATTACATCTATAATGCTAATGAACAATGATTTGTTCCTCTGGAAACAAAATTTCTTCTTTGCTAAATCAGGGATGCTTTCTTTGTTGACATGTCTAATCTTAAAAGTGTCTATATATAGTACTGGATATTCACAGATAGTCTGTAAAAAATGCGGCTTGAAATTTTATTTTAACAACTGTTTTAAAAAATTCCATACTGAGGTTTGATAAAAAAAATGTTGTAACTAATGCATGATGTTGCATGACCACAACAACGGTTTGAGTTTTTGTTTGTTTTAACATTCGTAGGTTTGGAACGAACTGTGTTTGTTATTTTTTAACAATAAAGACTACAAAAATCTATATTATATATTATTTTATTAGTTTTGAAAAAATCATACATTAAAGGGTTAATTTTCTATATGTGTGCCGCACTTCATACACGGAGAACATTCATTATTGAAAAGTTTTGCAATGCACAGTGTTTTCTTTCTTACAAGGAACATTCAGGAACTGATAAATTCAAAAAATTCTGAAACTTACTGTATCTCACTCAGGTTGAGTTACTCTACGTTTTGACAAAGTTTCAGAATTTTATGAATTTCTCAGTTCGCAAACATTTCTTGCTCCCAATCACACCATTGTACGCATAATGAAACTTTGATGACATTTTTGTCTTTCAGATAAAATGTATTATATTTCCACGGTTCTTATTGCTCTTTGGGTAATACAATTATCGGTAGCTCCTCCAGTCACACATAACAAAAAAGAAGATGATCAGAAGGATGCAGACGGTGATATGGTATGGCATTATTTAAGGTAATGCGTAGTGACGCAGATGTATTGATAATTATTTCTTTTAAATAGGAGAACGTAATGGAGTATCATAGGTATTTAAAGGAGGTAATTCAAGCTTTAGAAAGCGATTCCGATTTCCGTGCAAAGTTGGTGGTTGCTCAAGAAACTGACATACGTGTAAGTATTATTGACCATTCTAGTTATGCATTTAGGTAACGGAATATTTAAATTCATTACACTTTCTTCCCAACAGACAGGAAAAATTGCACACGAATTGGAACATGTAAATCATAAAGTACGTACTAGGCTTGACGAGCTAAAGAGAGATGAACTAGAAAGGTTACGTCATTTAGCCGCAAAGGAGCATAATTTAGCCGAGGGTTATGACTTAGAACATTTAAAAATAGCAGAGCATTTGGACCATTCTAATACACGTACATTTGAAATAAATGATCTAAAGAAATTAATTTCCAAGGTATAGTAAACGAGCTCATGGGTATTATAATATGGTATTACGATTTCTAAAGCACGTGATAATATCGTGTATATGATTTTTTAATTATATATTATAGACCACAAAAGATTTAGCCGAAGCCGATCAAAAAAGACGCGAACAATTTAAAGAGTATGAAATGCAAAAGAAATTTGACGAACAACAGAAATTGCAAGGTAATCCTAAAATACGATACCCAATGCTAATCTCGTATTCTGCAATGTGACGTAGATTTGATTGGTTGCAGTATCATTAATATACCATTTATTATTTATCTTAGCTATGCCTGACGAGGATAGAAAGAGGTACGAAGCAGAATTACAAAAAATGAAAGAACAACACAAAAAACACGAACCAGTATGTTAAAATATGACTTAATGTATAATTCTTATATATAATCTGCATGGTATTTTATATTATCCTTTTCGCACAGTTACATCATCCTGGCAGTAAACAACAATTACAGGAAGTATGGGACAAACAAGATCACATGGATAGTCAGGAGTTTAACCCTAAAACATTCTTTTATCTCCATGGTAACAAAATTATGTATTAAAAATTTATATGTGCTTCTTAATTAATGCATAGAATTCTATATTCATGAAAATTATAGATCTCGATGGAAATAGGTTGTGGGATCAGAATGAAGTAAAGGCACTGTTTTTGAAAGAATTGGACAAACTTTATGCCGAAGGTGCTCCAGAAGATGATCTTGTTGAACGAGCTGAAGAAATGGAAAGAATGCGAGAACACATGTTCAACGAAGTAGATCGCGACAAAGATGGTTTTATAAGGTACTTCAGATTAATCGTGTAATTTAAGAATTTCTGTGTAATCTAATTATCTGTTGCAGCTATGAAGAATTTTTAGATCTAACCCAGAATCCAAGCTTCCAGCAGGATCCAGAATGGCAAGGACTAGACACTCAAGAAATATATTCTTCGCAAGAGTATGAAGCTTTTGCGAGAACTCAGGCTCAACAGCAGATGCAAGGAAAAATTGTATGTATTATTTTTAAATACATTATGCCTAAATCCTGGGAATGTACATCACATTAAGTACACCAAATCTTTTATTCTGCCCTTTGATGATGGTCGATGAACACTCATGTTTTTTTTTTTTCTTTCTACCTTTGAGTAGATATACTTGGCACTAGCATTACAGCATCGAAATATCATTTGATGTTTACTTATGCCATATTCTCTCGTATATGTACGAATATGTTTTCAACAATTTTTAGTGCTTCTATTGATCTGAGTTTAATAATTCTCTGAATGTAGTTTTTTTTTTTTAATTTTGTTAATGTTATAAAGTACTACATCATATTTTCTTACACTGAGTTAGATACTTATTTTGAAAGTAGCTTTTTGCTTCTTATCTATATTATCTATATCTATGTACTGTTCTATTGTGGCATGACAAGCAACAGTTAAAATATTTCCCTGTTCTTTGGTACTGCATTAATTATGACAGTAGCATTGTAATTAGAAGAACAGTATAAAAATTAGATTACTTGTTTAATACTGCACAATTGTATAGAATATCTTACAATTGTATGCACAAATTGTACGATATTAACTTCACGGAAGCATGTATCACGCATCATTGTTTATCACCTCATAAATTGTCTGCTAAATTGATTTTCAGCTAATAAAAATGCAATTAGTTATTGCAATAATTAACGTAGCTTGTGCACTTTTTGTTATTGTTAGCCATCTCAGCATCCGAATAGTATACCTGTCCACCATGAACAGGTGAGTTCCTATATTTCAACAAATTGCTTACATTGACAGTACACCCGAGTAAATAGTTATACATTTTGTATGTACACGATCATCGCAATACAAAATATACTTTTCAGTTCCCGCCACAATATATGCATGTACCGGCTCAACAAGGTGCTCCTCCCCATGAATATGTACCTAGAATGGATGGCAGAATGCCCAATCATGTGCCACCACAGCATCAAGGGCAACCAATACAGCAGCACCCATCCCAACAGATGCATATTCCACAGCATCCTCAACAGTTGTCACAACAACAACATCCTCCACAGATGTCACAACAACAGCATCCTCAACAGGTGCACGTTGTACAGCAACAGCATCAAGGTCAAGTGCCAGTACAACAACTTCACAATCAAGTGCCTGTACAGCAGCATTACGAAGGACAAGTACAGCAACAGCATCAAGGCCAAGTGCAGCAACAGTCCCAATATAACATTCCACAACAAACGCAAAATTATCCACCGGATAATCAACAGCCAGGGCATGTGTCTGTACAGCAACCTAATATACAGAATCAGATACCACAGCATCAGAATACCCAAGGATTCGCGGCGCCTCATCCAAACAGTGAAAATCAAGTACCACAGCAAGCACAACAGAGTCAATCTCCTCAAGCTCCTATCCAACAACAAATTCAACACAATAGTATACCTGTTGCTGGTAAAGCATAAACACCTCGAGCATATGCTGCTCAATTGACACTCGAGTCCAAGAGATCAAGGATCGTCGGATTGGTTGAAAAGTGATTGGTGCATAGTAACTGTAAATGAAATTATATTTTACCTTAATGGCGCTCAACAGATATTTTCCAATGAGATTCTTTTTTACGTTAATCTTACTAAGGAAGGTTTTGTCATAGTGACATCGATTCGTGCACTTGACGTGCAGAGTATCGTATTCTTCGTATACTGTACAATGCTGCGACAAGAAATAAATAGTTTCCGAAAATTACTGCTCAACATATGGCCCGTAGTCCCGATCGCCACCTGTTTTCAACGCCTAAAAATAATTCTTACGCCAAATGAATTCCAGCTTGATTCCACTAGTGATCGATTCGGGAGGCAGGGTAGGTGGAAGGTAGATTCTTAAAAGAGGTCATGATTCATTTCTCATATTTATTTGTTATTGCATATTGTTTATGTTAGTATATTACTTAGGTATACGTGCCAAGTAGCAACTTAAATTTATGATTGCGTGATTCATCTGTTTGTTCTTTCCGTAATACACGGATAGATGGTTATGTAGGTATGTAGGTAGGTCGGTCGGTAGATAGACAGCTAGGTAGGTAGATAGGGAAGGAGGTGGACACGTAGGAAGTTGGTTGGTTGGTTGGACGAGTGGGTGGCTAGGTAGATAGGTAGGTAGGTAAGTAAGTAGGTGGGTAGGTAGAGATAGATAGGTAGGTAATGTAACGCTTACTCCACTATATATAAGGTGTATTTATAAGTATAGCATATTTCGGTAGAACGTCATCTTACGAGCTAATCGGTAATAAATAAAAGGGGGATTTATAATGAGTGGCGGTGTTGCATCCGTGACTGAGAAGGTAAATCGATTGGAAACTGGCATCGCTGCCAATTTCTTAGAAGAAGAAAACAAAAACAAGGAAAGGCGCTGCGCTGCTAGCGTTATCATAGCCACGGATGCATTCTCGATCTCGTTCATCGTGATACGCGTAAATATTGATAAAGCCGGCTGCTTATTTAACAAATTCGTGCTATCTACTCAATGAGAATACTCCTCTTATTGCGAACGCAAACGAGCATAATTATAAAATATATTTATATATGTATATCTATTTGCAAAAGAGCGGCCGTACCTGTTCCATACATTGTTTCTCATTTTTACGTGTGTGGACAAATATATAGATACGCGAGATGCGGGCTTCGAGCCGCGCGATTATTAGATCACCGATGGATCAGGGGCAAATGCAAATCAGCGCACGGCGTTATATTGTAAATATGCAAAACTCAGTGGAGTCGGAAACAAGTGTAATAATCGATAGAGACGTAGAAAGCTACAGTGTTCCATTAATAAATACTCGATAAGAGGCTACTTAAACTGAAAACTCGGTCATAATATTGCATATTAATTTACTCGGCAAGGTATACATCGCACTTCGTCATTTCTGAATATCATCGCCGCACGTTTTATTTTTGCGCCTAATCGATACCGTGAATTGCGGCCCGCCGAGGGCCATGCCGTCTTGACCGCTTCAGGACGCGCTTCCAAAAATATTTTTTTCCTTCCTTCCCTTTTTACCCTTTTCGAAGGTTGCCATTTAAGGTCCCACCCCCGGTCAAGCCGACGGCCCATCCTGCGGGTGGGTTAATCAAGGTTCGAACGAAGAAACGTAAAGTTTTAAAACTATATACGAGCGATGCTCTTAACAACCAGAGAACTATTCTGAAATAAATATGTTACAAGTTACAATAATAACCGTTAACTCTGCCATACATTGTTGCTTCTTCTCCGTTATTTACAGGTAAACGCGATCGTACGTGTGTGGGATGTGTGTGTGTGTGTGTGTGTGTGTGTATGTCGTGTGTGGGTTCCTCGCGAAGCATTTTGCGCATTTCCGAGTGTGTGCGCTTCTCGTGTGAATTCCGTGTGTTCTTGCACATGTCATATGGGAACCACCGAATATCTCCATTTTCTTCTTCACTCTCTTTCGCTACACGTTCGCAATTAATTTCGCATATACTTATGCGCGTATACTTGTCCCCTCTCGATGTGTGACTGAGTGTTTCTTATGCGGCGTGTGTATACGACGAACTTAACAAGTACTCTTGTGTATAATACGCGTGCGGTATTCCTGCATGGTATTCGTGCGCGACTTAAATAATTAGGCTCTGAGAATTGTGCGATCCCTATTGTCCCATTTAAATCAGCCTCGGTAAAAATCAGGATTTCGTCTAATCGGTTCTTCCACAATTTTCCATTGGCTCCTTATTATATCGGAAAGATACGAAATAGCACGGCGCGTATCGTTTTATCGCTATTGTGTCTGGATACGTGTGCGTGTATGTGTGTGTCTCGAATTAAAGTAGGGCTCCGAGTACCTCGGCTTTTGAATTTACCGCTATTATCAGTACGGGTATGCGCGCGCACGCGCTCTTTCGTCACGTCGTAAACGCACCGGGATTTTCAAAGCTTCCTCGACGCGAGATCCTTCGAGAATGCTCCCGTCGAAAAAGAGTACGACCGTAGATAAGAAAGGGGCGCGCGCGCGCGCGCATCTAAGAAATTCAACATCAGCGGATCTCTCTCTCTCTCTCTCTCTCTATTTCTCTCGTCCATCGTTTCTCTCTTTCTCTCTCCCCCACTTCGCTCTGACGACACTTTTTCCATCTCTATCGCCGTTTCATCGTGGATTTTATGTCTCCTCTAATACACCTTTTCCTCCATCACATTTCATTTCTCTCGGTATTCCGATATCGCCAGGAAATACAATATGAAGTCCGATGTGCGCGCGATACATTATGCTTTTATTAAACGTAAGAGGCTCTCGCTTCCGCGAAATCCAATCATGAGGTAATGATTAAAAAATACACCGAGGGGCACGCTGCTAGCCCCGTAGCCGACGATTCTGGGGGGTGGAAAAAGGTATAGGTTTTTCGTTTGAGAAAAAGTGTCCAGAGGCTGGACGACCAATCGATCCACGTAACTTTACGGCGTGCGTGTGTTGGTGTGGCCCTGACAGATATATATCTCTCTCGATTGTTTATGTAAGACTGCGCGGATGTAAATCATCGGGGGGAGGGGAGAGTAAATGGGAAGCGTTATGAGTCATTAAGCAAACTGTACACTAATTACACAACTGTCTGCTTCGCGAAAACGTGTAATTGCGGTCTCTCGTTCTCCTTCGTAAATGTATTTTACTAATAAAACGTGGCCAGAACGTGCGCACGCGCGCGACGAGAATATTCCGTTCAGTGTGCACGCACGCACGTAAGCGCGCGCGCGCGCACGTTGTCTTCGCACGTGTCGCTTCGATAAAAATTCTAGAAGCTACTCTCTCTTTCTCTCTCTCTGCCCTTCGACACTAAGATCCTTGCGCGCTCGCTCTCTTTCTCTCTCTCTCGCTCTCTTTCTCTCCGCTAAATGTAATTTCCGTGAAATCTCTTTTGTTCCGCCTTTTTTTTTAACGACGCTCGAGAAACAAAGCTTGTAATCCGTTTTTTTTTTTGTTATCTTTTTATAATCTTCCCTCGGAGTAAACGTACTCAGCAGTAACCCTACAGCGTCAATATATCAATTCATATATATATATATATTTATTTATTTATATATTTTCTCATATATATATATATTTACTTTGTGTTCTATATCAATAATAGCGTATTAGATGCTTTTTTTGTTCACTTACATCTTAGGTATGTAATATAGGTATTTTCTTTTTCTGTTCACAGATATATCAAAATGTGGAAACAAAAGCTTTCTTTCTTTCTTTCTTTCTTTTTTTACGAAATATCCGTTCTCTCGCTTACTCGCTCTTTCGCGCGCGCTTTCTCTCTCTCTCGCTCGCTCTCTTTCTCTCTATTACTCGCTGTGTAATTCTATCGTCTCCTTCTACCTATTTCTCTTCCGTCGGTTAATAATCTCTCCGCTTCTCCGTCATCGAGAAATGAAAAGGAAATATTTCAAGAACATGCCATTCAGGGTATTACCGGTGTGGATTGATCCTAAACAGAAATTTTGTCGGGTACCATTGTGTGTAATCTTCGGACACTCGCGCTCACAGTCATGCACACAGGATTTGTAGACATATTGCGGATTCGACGCAAATAGTATTCACCGTCGACCTACATTTTTTTCTTTTTCTCCTTTCTTCTTGTTGCCCTAAACGCATTTCGCCAAGAATCAACGAAACTAAGGGAAACTATAGAATATAGCCTTAACGTATGTCAGTCTCCGCTTTGATTCTATCCTCGAGAATTAATGATTTTTTTTTCACTTTTCTTTAGGAATATATCACCAATAAGAGAGTAGTTGAGGAAATACAACGAGGATATTGGAAAAATATCTTTTACGCAATATCTCCACAAACGCTTTTCCACGAATAATTCATTCGGTCACGCGAAATTTCGAATGACTTTTTTTTCCATTTACAAGTGGTCACGGTCTACGGGACACTTTAAAAGTTTTTGTTTGGAAGGCACTTACTACTTTTTTATACATTATTTAAATTTTAATATCCTCCACATTCTTCCCCTTTCATGCTCTCTCCCTTGCTCTCGCACACTTACTCTCGCTCTCTTTCTCTCTCGCTTTCTTTCACTCTTTCTCTCTCTCACTCTCACTCTCTTTCTCTCTAATCACTGATCTATTATCTCTCTCTCTCTCTCGCTCGCAATTTAGTTAGCCCTTTCTCACCCTCTTTCTCGCTCTTTGTATACGTCGCTTTTCCCTTCTACCTCGCAAAAGTCCCTTTTATAAATTTTCTCCGCATTCACCGCTCTAGCTGGCACCTCGAGTTTTTTTAGTTTACTTTTTTTTGTTGAACACATTACGCCTAAATCGTAATAAAGTCGCATTTACCCGCGTTTACCGCACCGTCCCTCTGATTCTCGCAAGAGAAAATCAATAAGAGAAATGAAATCTGGTCGTTCGACAATTGGCACGTGGCCGCCTCAGTCCTGAATAATTTTAGTTCTTCGTGTCCAACGTCTCGTCGCGCAAAAAATCATTTGTATCAAGAATATCGCGCTCTCTTCTTCTCTTCTTGTTTTTAGCTAGAAGCCGCCAATTGCTCCATCTTGCTCTCTCTCTCTCTCTCCGTCTTCCATCGTTCCCCTAAATCGGCGCTCACGCGAGACTCCCGTTCGAATGATCGATCCGCACTCACCCATCCCTCTCGTCAATTATCACTTCCATGGAAAAAACCTTTGTAAGGGTGCGCCACGAGAATCAATGCCTCCTGATAATTTCTTGGACTAACGGATAGGACGTCGGGTGGCTCAGCGAGTGACGTCATATCTCTGCCCGAGCGCGAAAGCGAAAAGCGATTCTTTTCCCTTTTACCGAAGGCCACTTCGAAAAATTGTTTTTTTTTTGTGTGTACGTGTGTTTCTCTTACTTCTTACGCTTACAAAGAGTCTCTCGAAAATCGGCATGCCGACGTCAGACGAGGATAGTGCTCCTAGAAAAATTGGTTTCTTTTTTTTTTTTTCACCGTGTCGCGCGTACCGTGTCGATAGTTTACAATAAATGTTTAGTAGTCTTGGTTTTTTGTTTTTTCTCTCTCTCTCTCTATCTCTCTCCCTCTTTTTAAAGACTTTCGTTCGAGATAACAAGTGTAAACCGGGGCGAAGACCTCGAGGGTGCGATCGACGATCCGTACCGAGAAGAGGATCGCGAGGATTTTTCGGGATGGACAGACGGATATCGATTCTCCTTCGGAAAAACTTGCGAATTTCTAGATCCTACTCGGCATTTCTTTGGTCTTCCGTTCACTCGCTCTCTCTCCGTTGACTTCCACCGTCGGATGGATTCGAAAAACGTCACGAGCACCACTCGAGGGGGTTGTGCTTAAAGGTGGTCACTGTAAAACGAGATAACCGTCGAGAGATAAACGCAAACGAATCAAAAGGCTTCCCGCGCACGGTTTTCGTCCGGCGAGGTTTTCTCCTCCACGCTAGTGAAATCATCGTCTTTAAGTAAATATACTTTGATTTAACTACTCAGCACGCATCGTTCTTCGATTGTCGAGGATCGGGGGTCCCTTCGCGAAATCACGCGCAATATGTAAAATTTTGAAAAATAGCACGATCTTTCGAAAAAAGTACCCATTCGTAAACGATCACGCACTCACTCACACTACCATTCGTTCGCACGTTCTCTCGTTACACCGTTCGCAACTATCCCCAATCGCACACCTCACGTCCGTGCACTCACTCACGCGAAAAGATTCAATTGATTCTGACCGACGACACAACCACTCACTCTCTCTCTCAAGCGTACGACAACTTTCGAGTTATTTCTTTCTTTCTATTTCCCGGATTCGTCGAATTTCCATTTAACCGGCCGCCGGGCCGGGTCAGCGGCGAATAATTTTTTCATCGTCATCGTCATCCCTTCTTCTTTATTTTCTCCTAATACCTAAACCTTATAATTTTTATACTTGGCATACCCCAAATATGGCAGGAAGGCAATCATTACACTTAATAAAGTACATCAACCGTCTCTATCGCGTTTCCCTTCATTCTCCTTCTCCTTTCTCCATTCGTCATTCTTCTCTCTCGTTCGAGCCATTGAATTTTGTAATAAACCTCACCTCCTTCTCCTCCTCCTCCTCGTCTCCTCGCGTACGTTCACTTCGGTAGACAGTTACAATGGATTTTGTACATCTTTTCCTCTCTATATACGCGGAGCTTGGAACGACCACGTCGCTGCCCACGTCGCGCGAATTTTTCGCCAATTGGAAAGAATTCGATCCCACCGACTCTCCACGGCTCGCGTCGCGTCTCTGCCGTTCACCGGCTTGGCGAACGACGAACGGTCTTTAACGAGGAATCCTCGAAGAAGCTCTCAAAAAGATTCGAAAATTTCCGGCGACGCAAACCGCGGTGGAGTGAGAAGGATCGTGAGAAGCATCGTGACGCAGCGATCGTCTCGTTCGATTATTCGAGCCGGTCCGATTGGGCAGACGATCGGCGAAGATGGACTACTTCCGGTAGCAGTAGATTCCGGAAGTGGCCCTAGTCGCCTGCGCTTACGAGTTATTATACATTTGGCATTAAAATACAATTATCGTATATGCGTGGGTGTGAACCTTGAGGGTGTCTGTGTATGAGTGTGTGTCTGTGTGTGTTTGGAGCGTGTCCTTGCCGGGGTCTAATGCCACGCGCAAAGTTGCGTGCTTGTATACGACTGTTCCTTGTATACGCGTGGGAATGTGTAATGTTCGGCATGTGTATTTTCGGTGATCCTCTGGTAGGCGCGTGTACGCGTACGTTCTCATGAGACCTTCTTCATTCATCTTCTTCCATTCTCCTCGTCTTCTTTGTGTATACGTGTGTATATATATTTATATATATAATCTATGTATATGCGTATAATACGTGCGTGCGCATGCACGTTTTTCTCACATCCTTTCACGCGCGCGTATGACGCGCGCGCCTCCTCCTCGTTCTTCTCATTCTTCTCCTCCTATTTCGCCACATCTTTCTCTCTCTCTTTCTTTCTCTCTCTCTCTAACACAATTCGATCCTTCTTATACGGATACGTGTAAATCATTTTCTTATTTCTTATCCCATTTACGCGGTACGCAAGTCTGTACTGACACGACGACGACACGAACTATCTAAACTGGAAAACGACGCGCGGCGTCGGTGCCGCTCATCTACGTTTGCTAAAAAGACTCTGAAAAGGGGGGACTTCGTCTTATAACTCTTACCTTCTGGGGAAGGGAAGCGAGCGATTGACGGTGGCACGTGACCAAGAGAGTCCTCGAGGACACCTCGAATGACACGTCGAGGATATCCCCGCGAAGATCATTCCAGTCTCAGACATTTTTTTTCTTTCGTCTCGCGCGCACGCGCGCGCAGCCCGTTCTCATCTTCCCTTCCGCCATTTCCCTTTTTTGATTGTAAGCCTCTCTGCTCGACTATAATCGCCGCTCTATTCTTCCTCCTTGCTAAAGTAATTCTTCTTCTTCGCTTTAGTATACAGTTTTCGCGCGCGAATATTCGCCTCGCGTTGGCTCGTGGCGTCTCAACTTACCCCGGAGACTTCGGCGCGCTAAGGACTCGTCCTCGGTGGTAAGGTCCTAACGACAAATAAACCTCGAAGTTTATTACGCTTCCTCTTTTTCATTCTTTTGCCGCGGCTACTCGCTACCGCCACCGAGACGAGCCATTCCTTTCGGTCCGCAAGCCTCTCTCGCGCCCTCGATTCTCTATCGCACCCTTGAGGAGAATTCTTCCATTTCTACGATTCTCCTCGTGTCAATCGGGAAATCAGAGCGACAAGGCTCATCGCCTCGAGGAGAAATCTTTATTCGGAGAGTCATCGTCGACTTGAGAAACGCGTGGTTAATTATCAGAACGAGTGATCTCTTTTACCCTGGTTTCTGCTTTCATCCTTCTGGCATTTGTCGCGCATCATTTGCATCCTTTTTTGCTCTCTACCTTCGAGAAACGTTCCTTCTCAGTTTTCCACCACGCCCTTCTCATTTATCAATCTCATCTTTCCACTATTTTCTCGCTCTCTCTCTTCCTCTCTCTCTCACTCTCTCTCTTTTTCTCAGACGACTCTATCCGTTTTCTCATCTCTCGTTCCCGTCTCCGCTACTACTCCGGTACCATCAGCGCCGCGCCATCGCTTACTATTCGCAGCGAGAGTCCGTGAGCGGCTCGAGCTTGACGGGTATCTTGTCCTTGTCCTTGAGACCGTGCGGACTCTTCACGAGGTCGGCTATGTCCTCCTGGAAGAGATTCTCCGGCCGCGGACTGACGAAGCTTCGCGCCGGCTTGTAGGTCATTCCGCTCACGCCTATGCCCACTTCGACGTTGCTTGGTAAGTGTCCAGGATCCATCAGTGGTCCCAGAGGACTTGCCAGTGGACTCTCCATGGGACTCTCGGGTGGTCCTCCACTACCTGGACTGGCCAAGCCGAGATTGAGAGGTGAATTGCCGTTGTTGCCGCCGGCGCCGTTGTTACTGCCTAAACCGCTCGCGTTGTTGTTGTTGTGATGCTGGCTCGCCTGCATCGCGGCCTGGAGATTCGTCGATAGACTTGTGGAAAGGCTGGTCGAGAGATTCGTGGCCATCATGTCGTGTTGTTGGGAGTGCGCGGCCGCTACCATGCTGCACATCTGGTGTCGCAGCCCTGCAAGGTTTGGATTTAGTTAAGTTTCCAGATTGGTTCTCTGTTTTCTTTCGTTTAGGACATTTTGGAAAGGTTAATAACAGAGGTGGTTTGTTCCAGGGTGCCCGTGGATCGAATTCAAGTTCGTTGAGAATGATTAGCAGATAAAGTGAAGATAGAGTATCGCGTAAGGTCGTGGAGAGTCTCACGATTTTTTAGCGATTAGTCTGAATAAGTGGTCTTGATAATATGTTGTTAAAGAATCGGAGCCTTGATTTTTCAATTATTATCGGAAGGCGTATTGTGACCACGGTCTTGTATACAGGTCTGGCAACTCTTGTGTGAAAAGTGAGGCACATAATGACCTTGTTTTAAATTTCTATAGCAGACATTAAAGGCGCTACGATCGGATGCTCTTGATAGATACAACCTTATTTTAGACCTTTAGTACTTCACATTATTACAATATCCAAAGTTTGGAACGGTTCCAAACCAATTGTGCAGGGTCGTGTTTTAAAACCGGTTATTAATAATACATGAGGAGCTATGACGGGGTTTACAGATTATGTATATTAGCAACATCCGGCCCCAACGCCTCCAGTTTGAAATTAAAAAAATCGTCAATAAGGGGATCACGCCGCATCACTGAAATTTGTAGGAATTTCCAGGCCTCTATACAAGACCGTGACTGTGACTACACGAGCATAGGGTAAGTTGAAGAGTGATGGCTTATTTTTTAAAAGGAATTGAAAAATACTAGGCTAAAACACTAGGCTAAAGCGTTAAAGCGAGAAAATAATACTTGTTAAAAATATTTGCAAATTAGATGTCGGCACCAATGTCATGGAACCCTAACCACCGAAAACTATCCGTGAGCCCAATGATGGGAGACGACCCTGATCGGGAAAAATCAAGGATGGCACGAGAGTCGGTAAACTGCAAGTTGTCAGTGAATTCTGGCAAAAGCGTAACGTAAGTAAGTCTCGAGTAACAACGAACAATGAGAAGAGGTTGTCACTGACATAGATATTTTAATATCAAATGTAAAATGCTAAATTTACAGTTCATCACTAAAAAGATCTAAAAATGAAAATTGTCTACAAATAACACGAAATCGAGTCACCTCATCCGTAGAGCCATCTCACTCAAACTTTCCTTAGTCAAATTCTCTAATTCTCTTTCTATTAATTTTGTTAAAATTAAAATTCTTACGCGTCTAAAAGAAAAAAACCAATACAAAAAATTTCGAAAGAAGTATCAGGGAAGCTTTTGAGTCTGAAAAGAAAGATCATCGTTACCTTGTGCCACCGCCGCGACCGCGGCTGCGGCCGCAGCTCCTGGACTGACCGCGCCTTCGGGTCCATTGCAGGCCGCGTAATTGGCCAGGCTCGGATAGATCGAGCTTGGTTCCTCCTTAACGATGTGGGGCGAGTGTCCGTCGCGGAAAACTACGGCGCGTATTACACCGCGGATGTGCTCGTCCGGCCATACTCCAAGAAGGATCCTCTGAGGTCTGCCTCTGCCTTTGGGTCTCAGATCTGTGGTGGACGTAACGGAGAGAAGCGCATTCAATTGGAAGCTCGAGCTTTCGATATGTTCGCGAAGGCCCTCCGCTACTCCCGTGATTTCGGATCGATCGAAAGTTTAATACACGTCCTCTCGATCCTCGCGTATCGCGAGCTTCTGCCGAATTTTAATTGACCTCATTATTTTGGTTTCATTATTTTATCGGTTCGTGTCGCGATTCAATTTTCCAAACAGGTCTCGAAATTTTGACGAGATCGATCAACATTTTGCAAAGTTTCGCGCGAATAGTAAAGTGAGCGGGAGCGGAGGAGCGGAAGTGCCGCGGGAGGATACTGAAAATGGCAACTAACACTCACCGGCCCCGCCGTCAGCGCTAGGACCCAGCATGTTGTGCACTCGATTGGCGTATAGGACGAAGGTCGGGTAGGGGATGTCGTACTTTCTGTGAAAAATCAAATTGAAAAGTGTGTTAGACGCGGATGAGATCCTTCCGTTATTCTCGTATGTGTTCCGGTACAAAATTAATTTTCACTCTGTGCATAGTAAATTTTCCATGATCCGTGCGCGGAATCAAACTGGCCCCGTATGTATTTTTATATATTTAATATACTTGGTTGGCTTAAAACTATCGTAGATACGTTATATATGATATTTTCTCGATATTTCTTTTTCGTGATGTGTGTGTAAAACTATCGTAGATACGTTATATATGATATTTTCTCGATATTTCTTTTTCGTGATGTGTGTGTAAAACTATCGTAGATACGTTATATATGATATTTTCTCGATATTTCTTTTTCGTGATGTGTGTGTAAAACATTTCTCGAGATAATTCTACGTGTCTGACATATTTATTTGGTTGAAAAACTTAATACGTCACATATTACAATGCCTGGGGTCCATTTAACTCTAATGCACAGAGTGAAGGTTAAGAAGCGCATGGGTGAGAACTTTTTTTAATAAGTCACTCCCTTTACGGTCGTGCCTAAAAATCTGAAGGCCACAACCGACTTTGAAATTAATAAAGAGATGGTCACTATAGGATGACCACTGAAACATCGACTGGTTTGATAATGTGCTAACTCGTTTGTTTTTCATCTTTCTCATTTTCTTTATGTTATTTCTCGCACACAATACTGAAAAAATCCATGAACTATATTACCAAATAAAATAATCAAAAATTAAAACAGCACGAGTCGGTAACAGTTGTTTCTCTTTTGTATTATTCATTCTATCTGTGGCCATCCTGTATATAAGGATTATTCGACGGTTGTAAGAATTCGTACTTTGAAGCCTTAACCATTTGACTGCCACGCTGATTTTCCATGGATTGTCCGTAGCGCCACACTTTACATTTCTTTTTATTAACCTTTTAAAGTGCTGTAAATTGCGGTTAGTACAATCATATTTTTAACCTCTTCAGGGACGAATTTATTTAAGCTGGAATCAAGTCGGCATCGATTTTTAATTCATTCACTTGCAATGGCGCTTCGTCGACAACGTTAACAATGATCGGAGAACAAGGCAAGAATGGAATAATACCCACGCGTGTTACGGTAGAAAAGAAATAGTTTAACGAGAAACTAAATGTCCACATATGTGGCCAAGGGCGTCAAGAGGTTAATGATTTTTCTGGAGGTCACCGGTGACCACCGTGGCGCCACAGGAAAAGCAAATTGCGGTTCCATATGACCATCGTGGCAATTAAAGTGTTAATGAACGAGAAAAGATCGAGAAATATAGTGTTTTTCGGAAGGTCACAGATAATCTATTCCAAATCAAGCAGATACATATTAACATAAATAGTAGAGTACGCAAATACACAAAGATAAGATGAAAATCTTTACCTTGCCGCCTGGCTCAGCGAGAGTCCCTCCTTGAGGACGCTGAAGATCGCTTCCGCCATGGTTTCCGGTCTCCAGGATTTCAACGGGCCGCGCTCCCGGAAGCGCAGGTTGTGGACCAGGCTCTGATTGGTGTTCCAACACTTTTGCCACATCGACTGCAACTGGTACTGGTAGCTGTCTGCTAGTTACGCCCCCCGCGGCAAAAAGAAAAAGAAGAAGAACGCTATTAGTCAGTGTAAACTACAGTCGACGACGAGCGCGGCCGGCGGCGCGATTAGAACGCGACGTGTTTTCGTTGCGCGCGAATTATTCAGGAATGCGATCGCAATTTCAATTATCTCTTCTTCTTAATTACGACGTTGCGCGCGCAAAAATCTATTTCACCGTATCGACGACTCCTACGGAACACGAACGAACGCGTCGAAAGAAGGCCTGTTCACGACGAAATGATTTACAATTGCGACCAAAGTAAAATCTTGCATCACACGATCGAGGATCAGCGAGGATCCCGATAGTGCTCACTCGCTTCTGTGAATATTCGTCACGCGTTCACTCGTCGCTTCTCGCGAAGCACGCACACACGCACACACGCACGTGTATAGCATAATCATAAAAAAATACGCCAGTTCGGCGCACAGACGATTCTGTACCTTAACCCGCGAGTGTTCAACACCTGCTACGTTAAAGCAGACTTAAGGAAGACAGACAGAGAAGTCGGATGGGTTCGGAAATAATTTCGTAATTTATTGACGATGGAAGGTATTGATTTGTATTATTCTCGCGCGCTCGGGCCACGAGCTTCTACCAAAGTATCAGTTTTTTTTACAAATGTCAGCTTTCTCGCGGCTCGTCGATACAAAAATATAAGTGGACGCGTTCCTATTGAAGCGCGAAAATTCTAAATTAGAGCGGATCGCGCGAGGGCACGCGAAGGCTCGTACACGATCGATTGGACGTGGTACGTGATGTTTTCTCCATGAGAGTGTTTGAGATCTTTGACAGTTTTGCAGGTCCCATCGGGAGCTTGGACGGGACGAGCGCGAGCATAGAAGGCCGAAGGAAGCGACCAAAGTCGACCATGGATGGAACCAACGTGCCCTCGCGCGATACCGCACGAACGAGCACCCGGTATGGCACGGCTGGCCTCAATTCGCAACGATCATTTGATAGTTAAGTTATTGGGTTTAATTAAGCCTCCTCCTTCAATTTGACGATTAATACAATTAATTGGAAATACGGCTGTTGGGGCGCCGCATTCACTCTTCTCCTCGCTCGGCTTCGCTCGCGCGTGGAATGGCATTTGTCTTTTAATTCGTTGAGTTTATCGTTAAGCGATTCGCGAGGAGGACGCGAAATTGTAGCTCGGAAATATCGTGGAAAATTCCTGGCTACGCATAAGTTAGAATTTATAGAACTAAGGAATGCTCGATTGGACCCGGTTTCGTTTATTCTTTCTTCTCTTCGTTATTAGCTAAGAAATTGATCAATCTCTCGGATCCTCCTCACGACTATCACGAGCGACCTCTACACATGAGTCCATTGCGAATCGTTAAGACACTACTACATACGACGCTGGCGTTATTCCCGGATGCCATTGACTAACGATAGCACCAGTCTTAGCAGTTAACGGTTAGCGTTGATTAGCTGGAGGTACGCGTTTCGAAGAAAGAAAAGGAAAGAAAGGGGGAAGAAGAGAAAAGATTATCGTTAGAGGTACGCGCTTGTAAAGAGAAGAAACGAAGGGAGGAAAATTATCACGCTCGCATCCGTTCCTTTCGACTTCTTTTCTCTCTCTCTCTCACACACACACACACTCTCTCTCTCTCCCCTTCTCTCTCCTTCGCTCTTTTCCTTTATCACACGCAAACACACACGTTCAGGCACACATTATCACACACACCGAGTCACGCTACTTGAAGTCTGCGCGACAGAATTCACCGAATAATTCCGGTTTAAAAGATGAATAAAACGTTAATCGATTCTCGCGCCACATCGATATTCACCTCAGACGCTTTATAATTATAATATGTAAAAATGAGTATAACGACGAGGAGGGTATCCTCTCTCGCTTGGCGTCGTGCCGCGCGAACGTCATCGAGGAAAGTTCAATGGATATAAACGCGAAGAAAAATTTCTCGTCGTCCCCGTCGTGGATGGATTATTCATAAAAGATATTGTGCGCCGACGCGACGACGACGACGACGACGACTAGCACTATTTTTTGAGCAAGCAATACTAACGATCGTAAAACGTGTTAGGGAACAATACGAACAACGGACCGTCTCGCGAATTGATTATTATAATGAATAAGAGAAAAATCATTAATATCGATCCCGTCGTTTTTAACCTACGACGTAAAAGGCACATTCAAAGGCATTATGCGTTCGAGTAAGGAATTATTATGCGATAATAATAATAGCGACGATGAAGATAGCAATGATAATAATAATAATTGTTTAACAGTTAACGATCTTAATGGCAATAACGAAAAATAGAAATCGGAAGACACGTAAACTCGCGCGCCCGAACGCGCCCCCAAAATATCAGGCCCGGGACGTTCGACGCGCAACGCTCCTAAACGCGCGCGCTAAACTAAACTAATGCGTTAAACTAGTTTAATAACTAAATTCCGCTTGGCCGATCGGCGAAGCAGGTTCGCCGATCGATAATTCTATGTACAAGTTTTAGTGTGTTGGTCCACGAGTGATCGAGCGCGATTCTTCGCAGTCTCGCCAATTTACATTCATTTATTTATAATTCTAATACACGTAAGGTGTATGTGCGTATTACAAAAAAAGAGAAGGAAAAACGATTCGCATACGTAAATAGATTAATCGAATGGAAGACGATTGTGAACGGAAGGCACTGGCTTATTGTCGATCACGGTGGATCGAAACAATCGATCGGTCAAGCCAGCGAGAAATATCGATCGTCGAGGACCCGTCGAGCGCGGAGAGCACGAGAGCGTCGCGACGCCTTTCGCTTATTTTGGTCCTTTGCCTCGTCACGGGGTGCGCGAAACCAAAGCGTCTTCAATAATAATTCTCGAACTTAACATTACTCTCGCGCTCCCTCGACGCGTGGGTCTTCGACGATCGACCTCGCCGTGCTCGAAGCCGCAATAAAAAAAAAAAAAAAAAAAAAGAAAACAGGAAAGGAAAAAACAGAATCGAAGAAACGCAAGAAATCCTCGATGGACGAAGATTTCATGGGGTGTTTTTGGTAGAGGGCCTCAGGAGGACCTCGCGCTCCACCCGCGCCTCAGTCATTCGTGTTCGTTCTCGTCGTTGAAGTACAACGAGACTATCGAGTGCTTCTTGCAGAATGCCCACCACCAGCGGAAACCGGAGAGGCCGGTGAACACGAATCCGGGATCGCGCTTTCGCCTGATCTTCTCCACGAAGTTGAGTATCGCGTTCAAGGACTTCTTGGTGCGACGATTGTACGGGCTGACGCTGATGTCGCAGCAGAACTCGAGCACGGCCGTCTCCTCGGTTGTGTTGAGGCCCGCCTCCTCCAGTACCATCATCCTCTTCGACTTTCCGAGGATGTTGTCGTAGAGGGTGCCCTTCGGTATCCCGTACTTGGTCGACGCCTGGGTGAAGCGCATCTTCTGCGTGACCACGGCCTCGATAGCCTCCTGAAGATCGTGTCGCGTCCACGTGGGCGCCTTCAGCTTCAGCAGGGTCGTATAGTCAGCTAGAAAATAGTCAGGGTTGTGTTTTTTGGGCGAGACTTTAATGCTTTGTCGATTTCTTTTTCGTATGGGGACTTTTGCTCTCTGAAACGTTCGCTCCTAGCTCTCTTTCGTTTTCTGTCGCGGATAGTAGTAGCAGTAGCAGTAGCAGTAGTAGCAGTAGATGGACACCTTGAGCAGGTGCACGCGCGAAACCCACGAGGGTAAGAAAGGACCTCGGTCGCCTCCATGTGCGTCCAAGAAAGATTCGCACATCCTACCTGTTTCCTTTCTACTTTCATCCGAAGAAAGAATCGCTCTTTCTACCTTCACCCTTAATTTTTTCACCTCGCGCATTCTCTCTTTCTTTTCCTTTCGACCCACCCTTCCCGACTCTCACACACGCTCGCTCGCTCGCACACCCTCCTCTTTCTCTTTACCTCGTCCAGGTTATTCTTCGTTGACTTAACCTTTCGATCGAAGAACAGCGAAGAATTCATTAGCCACGCGCACCGAGGCTCGTATAACGAGGTCGAAAATGCTGTCGACTCTCTCCTTCTCTCCCCCTTTTTCTCTACAACTGAATTTTCATCAATGTGCAAAGAAACGTCGCCGAATTACTCTCGTCCTCTATGAGGGCCGCTGGTCGCGGATAATAATTGTCGCAGAGGGTCGCAAATGAAGCACGTACGACTTCGAATTAAATCGATCGCGGTTTTTCCGAAAGAAACGTTAAAAGAGAGAGCCCGGCGTACGATCGATTATCGCGAGAAGATTAAACGAACGGCTACGACGTATTGTGGAATTTGATATTGGAGAACGAGAGCTGGAGAACGGATCGCGCACCGTCGAATGGAGAACGCTCGGTCCCTCGGCGAGTGGCAACGACGAATTGTCGAGGTGATTAAAAAAAAAAAAAACAATAGAACATCGAATAATAACCCTGAGGGGTGCGCGAGCTGGAGAACACCTCGATAAGCCCTCTTTCCTTTTGTTTTACTTCTCTCTTTATTTCCACCTCGGCCGTCGGGGCAGATCGCAGAGCCGGTAAACGGAGAACGGTCGTGCTTTTCGACAACAAGCCGCCTGGAGAACGCTCTCTCGGTGAACCCGTTGGACAACAGTGCAACACCGGGTCGCGGACCATTTCACTCAGTTTCAATTATACCACACTCGTATACTCTGACGCGCTCAAGAAGCCGACCCTACCACCGTTGTTACGACGTTGTGGGTTCGTTGCGGTCAACGACTGGACGCAAACGCCCGACCGCTCGCGTTTTCGGATCGTCCGCGCGGCCGATCGCTCGACGGTATGGCGAATGCGAATTACGAACCGCATCGAGCATATTACGAGGCGAGAGTACGCGCGCGCGAGTTTACACGAGCTATTTTCTCGCGATACTCTTGTTCCAGCTTGTTCTCCTCGTGTGTGTCGCGCGGGCGCGTCTGGTGCGTGTCGAACGCGGGCAGGTCGCGAGCGGAACGGCAATCGCAAGTCGCGCGTTATCTGTGCCATTAAAACTGACCACAAATCGTGCCGCCTCGGCCCTATCTCAATTGCTTTCTATATTAAAGCAAAATGCATTCCTTCGCTTCGGTATTGTCGAGAGGTGGGTGGTAGAGTTGCCGCTAACGACGCGTCTCCTTCGTTCTCCTTCGCTCCACCGCTTTTCTTTTCTCCACTCTCGTCCTCTCCTCTCTTCCTTCGCTCTTTTTTCCTTCTCCATCTTTTTCTCGAGCTTTCCGACCGCGCGGGTCACCGCGAGAGAATCTCGTCGCGTCGGCTCCGCCAGTAACGAGAACGAAGCGCGCGCGGGCAAGGGCCCTGCCCGCGCGAACTGCCCGCGTTTATTAGTAATAAGTATCCGCGCGCGCCATCGCGGCTATTAATGTTTCCACCCTGGGTTCTAAGGGATCGTAAACGATGAAACGAACGCTGTGGTAACGAGCGTGACCGCAGATCGAGATTTAAAATGGCGAATTCCGTACGGCGATTCTTGCGTATCGAAGTGAATTTTTTTTTTAAGGCTAACGTTCTCGAGTTTTTCTCTTGTCGAGCTCCGCCACGATCTCGCGGGTAGACGTAGATTCGCGGATTTCCTGAAATGTGCGTTGAGATGCGTACACACATCGTCCTTGAAGGAAAGAAAAAAAAAGAGAATGACCTTTTATTACGTTCCTGAAGAACGTCAGGGACTCACCTGCTATACTGGAGGTGGAGGCACCGAGCCAAGCGTGGGAGGATTCCAACAACTTGGCCTGAAACAGAAAGGAAATACTACATTAGAGATGCGCTCGTTCCAGTCTCCTTCACGATTAATACAAATTTCTTTTCGTTTTACTCTACTCTCGACATGTCGCGAAGAAGAAAGACAAGATTTCAGAATTTCTTTATTAGATTCTAACCCTCGGTCTTAAAACGAGCCTTGATCATAGTCTCAAAGGTAACGGACAATCATCTGTATCGCGTCCTATGGTTTCCATCTCTAGTGCATCGAGTGTTGCTCGAGCTCTCGTTCGCTCCTTAACTTTGCTCGCTCGCTGGCGGGCGCGAGAAAATTACGAGCGATGCACGTGTCGACGAACGATTATAATTCTCAGAGGGTTTCTCGGAATTTCGCGGGCTTTCCTCCACGATGAATCCTGAGAAGGTGAAGGAGGGGAGGAGGTAAAGAAGAGAATCGTGGAGGAACGATTCTCTCTACTAGCTCCCCTTACTCGGAATCCTATTACAGGCGCGCGTTATTCCCTTTAAATGTACGCTTCGGAGTGCGGAATACCTTTGCTCGCTCGCTCGGTTACCATTACAATGCGAAGGCCACTCGGCCAAGTACGTATTCATACCACTTAATGACCACCTTCAAGTGGTCCCTTCGGAGGCGACGTTAACCGATCGGAGGTCTTTAGGCGAAATCGATCGGTCTAATAAAAAAAGAAGAAAGAAGGCGAAGCTGTCTTGGAAACTTGTTTGCGACACGCAAAAATTCTGACGAAGGGCCCAAACGACTGGTATAAAATCCTACGAAGGCGGTAGAAATTCAAAGTGAAGAAGCACGAATACTCGTCGAGAATTGGAAGCTCGGCATAGCGTAATTAATTATTTTACTCGTGTCTTCTTAACCATACACGAGGAACAATCGCGTGCACCCGATATACCTAAATTCAGTTACCGATAATTTGTCGAAAATTGACTTTGCAGTGGACCGATTCTACATGTTCCAGGTGACAATTCGAAGAACGAGTCTTCAATTATGCCGCCGTAGAAATTCGATGAACTTTTTTGTCGTCTGTTGTTACTTATTAAGGAAACAGTTCGTCCTCATTCTGTAAGAATTGGAGAAACATTTGCGAATAAGCGAGAATTTTTGCAGATCCTCGCGTTTGCCCCAAATGCGATGCGGCTTACAGGCGTTTCGTCGATATCGTCGAGAAATATTATTACGTAAGTGACTAAACGAGGAGAGGAGAAAAGAGAAGGAAAGAACCTTCGAACGAGTAAATCGAATCGAATCGCAAACGAAACGAGACATTTGAGGGTGGATGGGGGTGTGGTGGTTCCGGAGTGAGGGCAAGTGAGGGGCTCCTACCTCCGGCCTACAACTTTGCTAATATGTGAGGCTTTCCGGGCCCGTTGAAAAGGGGGTTGCGAGACGCGCCCAAAAGCGCAAGACACACGCAAAGTTGGCTCATTTGAAAAGTTTCCCTCCCCTCTTTTCTCTTCCCATCCAGCACGCTTCTCCCGACGGTCTGCGCTCACTCGTGCGTCTCGACGCCCGCGCCGAGAATTTCGTAATTCTACGCGCGGCACGGAGGAGGCGGAGGAGGAGAAAGGAGGAGGGACACGGAAGCGAGCGCGAGACTTTTCATATGCCGGCCAAAGGGTTATAGGGGGTGTACACACGGACTTTTCAAATTAATTTTTAAGGGTCTCATCGACGCTCCTGGGCTTGATAGCGGGCCAATCGAGTCTCTCTTCTCTCTCTTCATTTCTCTCACTTCTTTCTCTTCCTCTCTCTCTCTCTCTTCACCTTGCCGTTTCTTCTTCTTCCACCTCGTCCTTTTCCTTCGCTTCCCTCTTTTATTCATTACGCCGCGGCGCCACTGGCCATCCCTCTCTCACTTTCGCGAGACCTCGAGTGCAGAGAACGCGAGGCGGCGGTAAACGTCCGCCACGAGGCACGAGACCGAAAGTTTTGTTGATCCACGAGTTTGGTGGGCCAAGCCTGCGAAAGGCTCCGAAGCGCGCGCAGGCTCCCCTCTGGATCGTTCGGAGGAGGCAGGAGGTGACGGTGGCGCGTATTCGCGTGGAAAATTTTTTCACCAAACTCTCACCCCTCTCGTAGCTTTCTCGAGCGCACTCGGCCATCTAGCCCGGAAAATAAACTACCTTATTTATTTACCACGAGCGTGTAGGACGATAGTGAGGAGAAAAGAGGATGCAGAGACGTCGGAAGATCATCTTGCTCCTTGCTTCTAGGTCTTTATTTATATTGGTCGTTACTCGTTACTCCAACATTTTCTTCTCGTTTAAGTCACCGACACGTCGAAGGACGAATATGGCGATTTCGAATTCCATATGCATCGTGTGCAAGGGGGTGAAAGAGAAAATAAGAAATTGCCAGGACGAAAGTTAACGACGGTAGACGATTTCGTGACTACGCAATTGTGAAGAGTTTCGGTAATGAACGCAACAATGAGCGAGGCCATCTAGCCCGGAAAATAAAGTACTTTAAAATAAAAGATTATTTAATTTCAAATAAACTTGTTTATGTACCATGAGCGTGTAGGACGATAGTAAGGAGAAAAGAGGATGCAGAGTCGTCGGAGGATCCTCTTGGTCCTTTCTTCTCGTTCTTTATTTATATTCGTCGGTACTCGTGACTCCAATACAGTAAAACCTGTTTTTGTGCGGGGGATAGGGACCGCATAAAAGAAATCGCATACAAAAAAAATTTCGCGTAAATTCATAAGGTTTTCGTTTGCAACACATTTTAAAAAAACTTTTTTTATGCGGTAAATGGAAAAATCGCACATAAAAAATTGCATAAAAGAAAACCGCACAAAAAAGGACCGCATAAAAACAGGTCTTACTGTATTTTCTTCTCGTCCAAGTCACCGACGTATCGAAGAACGAATTGACGAGTGCACGCGATTTCGAATTCCATATGCACCGTGCGCAAGAGGGTGAAAGAGAAGATAAGAAATTGCCAGGGCGAAAGTCAACGACGATGGACGATTTCGTGACTACGCAATGGTGAAGGGTTTCGGCAACGTGCGCAACAACAATCGAGGATGCAATTTTGTCGCAAAATTGTTGCACGCATCGCGGCCTTAACCGCAACGAGGAATTATTCACGCGGCCTTTCTTCTTGCGCGTTCGTCTCCGCTAACTGAGAAGGACGTGAGTTAAAGTATGACGAGCGAAAAAGGAGACGGAGACGAAAGAAGGTAGGCACGGTGCATATCGTGCCTCTTGCATTCTTTATTCCTTCGATGCAACATCGCGAGCCGGGACGACGTGCCGTTTGGCAGGTGCATTGACGAGAAAATTGCTTCCGATTTTCCTTCGTCCTCCGGGCCTCTCGTTCACTGGTGAATATTCTTGTTGGACGAAGTTCGCCGTTCTTGCGCGCTTAAAATCGAAGGAGGGAGAGAGGACGGCCAACTAATTAAGTAGGCCGAGAATGGGACGTGGAGCGCGAGTAGGAAGTGTGGAGAAGACGGAAATAGAGGAGAGCGAGAGAGGAGGTAGAACATCGACGGCATTCCGCGTCTCAATTTGTTTCGATGCGTGGCAGCAGCCCGGGCCAGCCAGTTTCTGTATGATGCATGCCGCTAATGGAAATGAGGCCTTCGAGCGTGCATCTCATTCTCATCCTCTCCGCGCGCTGCTTTCCCTCCAACAGCGGCACTCTCCTCAATTCCGTGTTCCCTCTGATTTGTTCGTCATAGTCCTCCTTCGTTCTCTCCACGTCTCTCTCTCTCTCTCTCTCTCTCTCTCATCCACCGTTCTTCGAGCCGACAAGAAGGAAGAGGCACTGCACGTTTGGTGAGGGCGGTGGGGCCGAGGAGAGTTTCTGAATTAAATATACGCAAGCTTGTGCACTACGCACTGTCGTGTTCTTCCACTCTCTCACTCTTTCTCTCTTCTCTCTTTTCCTTTTTTCGCTTCTCCATCGTTAGCTCGTTTTCTCTTACACGCTAGACTCCTCTTTTATTTCTACTCCCCTTCACTTCTTCTGGGTGTTCGATTTTTTTTCTCGTTTGTGTCTCGCAGTTACATTAATTTTGGAATTTATCCTTTGGATCGTCTTATCCCTTGGTCATCTTCGTTGTTCGTTATTATAGAAATTGCAAGGAGAGGTTTTTTTCCGATTATGGAATTCTCTCGGTGAAATTCTTTGTTAGGTACGGTGAATCGAGAACGCGCAATAAAATTTCGCAAGGCTGGGAGAGTGTCGTTCTGGCGACATTAAAAAGTCGTCCTGCGTCTCGAAGCCAAGGAGTCGCTGGACTGGATGGGTGAAATGGGTGACGAAGGGTTGGACGGAGACGAGTGGGCTGCTCGCACGAAGAGGGAGAGAGAAGGAGAGCGGCGCGAGGGACGGTGGAATACCGGAGTCTAGTCGTTGAAACTTTTGCCGGGCACGATCGAAACTTTCGAGTAACTTGTTTCGTTGGAAAATAGAAGTTTCCGTGGCAACAATAACGCGCGCCGCTTCCACCACTCTTCTCCCTTCTCTCCTCTCCTCTTGAGCGCGCGACGCCACAGCCCGCGCGGATATTTTGCTTCGCGGCATTCGAGGCGCCTAAGGCGACGCCTCCAGGACGCCGGAAAGCGTGCGAAAATCGTGCAAAAAATTTTCATATCGGTCAATACTCCGTTGACCACTCGACGGAAGTAGAAAGACCTCAGTGTGAAAAAAATCAGTCGATTTTCTGCTTAGCCTTTTAGCTAGATATAGTGAAATATCTCCAGAAAGAGAACTTCAATTCTCACATAGCTTTAAAATGCGATCCAAAATAAATTTTATCAATTAAAAGGTAACCTGCAATCTTTTTTAAAGGAGAGGCGTAGGCTTGGAATGTTTTCAATCTTTCATATTTTTCACAATAAATTTTCAATCGACTGATCGAAAGAGGAAAAAAACTTACAAAAAAATTCATTTACCCCCTTCTCCTTACAACCTAATGTCTGTCTTACAAGGGGACCGCACGAATTGACCTAGCACCGATTTTAATGCGGTATGGCGGAATCGATAGGTCTTGGCTACTAACCGAATGCCCTAACGAGATTTATTTCGGAGATATCTCGTTTCAGAGATACGAAATACATACAGGGTAGGCTATTCTAATGTAGTCACCGAGATATCTCACAAAACAATTCTTCAAGGCCAAACCAATGGCGCCATCTTATGGCTCCCTCAAAACCACATAACTCGTGTCTGAAACTTTATGTCTAAAACGTACGGAATGTGAGATATTTCAATGAAATTATTACTACCACCTAGAATTACAAAAACGAACGGAATTACGAGGTAACAAGCGCGCTCGTGGACCCTGCTCTTTTTCTAAAATCCGTTCTCTCGCGAGAAGACGAAAAAAGAAGAAGAACGAGGACTTCTCGTCGTCGACGATTTACGAGGGACGTAGTCGTCGGTGTCGTCATCGTCTACCCGAGGCTAATTCCTGCAAATATTTGCCGGCCAAGGATATAGGCGCGGGTGAACGAAGCAAGCAGTCGGCGCACCAACCAACCAACCAGCCAGCCAGAGAGTCAGTCAGTCAGCCAGCTAGCGAACCAGCCTGGCAGAGCAAGCATGGTGGCGATGTGCAGGCTCGAGGTACGGGGATTTCAGTCAACACGGCAGGAAGAGGAGAACGAGGATGAGGAGGAGAATGAGGAGGGTGTAGGATGAGAACAAGGACGACAGTACGAGAGGAGTAGAAGGACGAGAGGATTCGTCACAGTCGTCGGACGAAAATCGGCCGCACTCTCCTCCACCACCTTCTCTCGCACGCATACACGTCGACGTCATCGTCGTCGGCGTCGGGACACCTCCGCGCCACCTCCACCACCGCCGCCGACGCTCGGTGGAGTTTCACGCGGGAGAATGCACCGCCACGGCAAATTTCTAATCAGATTAGCGCGGATTAGCAAAGTTCGTTTGTTCTAATGAAATTCGTCTAAATTAACGTCGTGGAGGAGGAGGAGGAAGAGGAGGTGGGACGATAGGTGGAGAAGTCGGATAGAGGCGAGGTGAGAGGAGAGGACGAAGGGCGGAAGTGAGTTGGAGGGTGCGGAGGGTTGGAAAAGCTTTTAGGCGCGGCCCAGCCGAATTACAGTCTTGGCAAATCCTTTTTGCGCGAGTCTACGCAGCCCTCCCCGTTCGAGCTAATCGAGGAGAATGGAGAAGGGTCAGGATCGTCGAGAGGGTGAGAAGAAATGATCCTTGCGCAGGACACTCTATTATGACGAAGGTGAAGGAGGGTGAGAATGAGGACGTTAATCGAGAAGGTTGAAAAGTGTAAAACGAGAGAAGTGATAGGATACTAGATAGAGATACTGGAAAGAGAGGGAGTGAACGAAGGACCTGTGTATGAGAGGGAGTGAAAAGAGAAAGAAGGGGTTGGTGGTGGTTTCTGCGTAGGGGGATGAAGAGGGTGTGCGCGCTAGCGGTGACCGGATAGCCAAGCACACGTGTTAATTGTCATACAAACGTGCCGCCACTGCCACCCCCACCACCTTCCACCCACCCCTCGCGCAAAAACACGCGGTATGAGAACATACGCCCCTGCGTTCGCACCAGCGACACCGACCGACGCCTCGCTCGTCGTTCCAACACGTGCGCGCGTTGCACGCTCTCTATCCCGTTTACGGCCAAACACCCGCGCACCATCACGAGAACGCGAAGGTCCGCGTGCTTTTTGTGTGTGCACGTGAGCACCAACCACCACCACCCCCTGGCATGCCCTTCGAAGCGTGTCGTCGACGGTCGTGGAGAGCGCGTGCTTATATTTTATTCAGTGGTCTAATGTTTAAACTATTGTATCGATACTCGAGAGCGCTCATCTATCCTGTTCGGAGCCCTGATAGCACGCTTCTCCTCCTCCCAGCTGCCACCTCATCCTCCACACCCTCATCCTCCTGTTCATCCCGTTTCACGCGTGTGTCTCCTCTGTTCGTACACGAGCCACACACCCAGCAGACGGACACATATATACGAAACGAGAGTATCCGTGAGCGGAGCCAGCGGGTTTTGTCCCGTGCCGCTTTCCCGCCGGCCCGAGTAAATAAATTTATTTATTTACGATAAATTGATGCTCGCAGGCGCTCTGTCCGCCCGAGGGTGGAAGAGGGAAGGTGAAAGAGAGAGAAATGAAGAGAGGACGAGCTGGGGCGGGTAAAGTGGAGTCGGATAGATCGAACGTGAGGAGAGAGAGAGTGAGAGTGAGGGAGAGAAAAAGAGAAAGAGAGAAAGTGAGAGAGAAGACCGGATTGTTTCGCGTTTACACATGCACGAGGGGGACACGAGCGTGCACGCACGCACGACACGCGGCGCTGGCGGAGGTGGAGAGTCTGTTGACGCATTGTGTTATTGGCTCGTCATTATCGCTTAACGAATCGTTCGTTCCGGTCCCGAACCGACGCGCTTTTTAGACCACCAGGCGGCAGCTTTATTTGTACGCGACGCGCGCTCTCGGCCACCCCCTTCGGCCCCACCACCCCCAAAAGCGCGCACGCTTCTCGATTCCGTCGTTCGCGGTTCCTACCGTCCGCGATCTTCTCTCCTACTACCGTCGCTTTTTGACAACCATCGTTTTTCCACGTGGAGAACGGAGCCGGAGAGAAAGAGAGAGGAGAGAGAGAGAGATGAAGGAAGAGATCGGAGTTTCCATCGACGTGTCGCGTGTGCTTGCACTCTCTCTCTCTCTCTCTCTCTTTCTATTTGTCGTCCTTTCTCTCTCTTTCTCTTTCTCTCTCTTGCTCTCTTCTTCCTCTTTCTCGTTTTATTCTCTACAAGCGCCACAGGTAGCCGCCGCGAGGCGTTCGTGTGCGCCTCGTTGCGCGCGTGTCGCCTCCACTGGGAGAGGAGAGGAGAGAGTGAAACGAGCCGTTCGATTGTGCGACGCGCGTGCACGAGGCAGCGTGTTATAAAATAATAAGTTAATAAATGAACGGGAAAACGAGAAGGATATGGATAGGACAAAGGAGACTGGACGATTAGTTGAATAACGAGGGGGAAGGTGGATTGGTTTTGAATTTTCTCGCTACGCTGTGCAACCAGTACGGTCGTATTTGATTTTACTTTTTTATTACCTTCGCTCCGACGGTGATCGTGCTTTAGTTGTCGGAATGTAGAAACGTTCGTGTTAAATTAGTTGGAATACATTTCTATTCAAGGTGTCGCCGACACGTAATTTTGTGTCAGTGAGTATCTCCAGTTTGTTAATTCATTTCGAATTTTACAACTGTTAGTATATTAATTGTGGATTTAATTCACGCTGTCTTGCGAAAGCGATGATTTAATTTGTCGTGAAGTTCCGCGAACACAACCGTTGAATTTCGATGTATGAATGAAAGAATCAGCGTATATTTGCGTTCTGAAATCTAGTCCCTTAAAAGCGACGGGATAAAATTACAAATAACGCATTATAAAAAGTTTTTAACACTCGCTTAGGCACGAGATATAATCGAGTGGCATGCATTTGCAGAACAAAAAGAACATAATGTAACGTAGAATAAAACACAAATGAAAACTATAATTATAACAATAACTAAACTATAATTATGATGTATGGTAGGGTGCGTGAGCAGGATTGCATCGTTTGACCACTACTCTAAATCGGAGCGGGTCCGACAGGTAATCAGTATGGAGCGAGACGCGAGGTCAGTTGAGAAGCGAACGTCAGAGAAGACGAGTGACAGACGTGTTGTGCAATTAATAAATTATCGCGATAAGTTTAATAATATTCCATTATCTGTACGTTGAGTAAAGATAAAATTACTCTACGAATACTAGAAGTGGATCATCCGTCGTGCTTTGCGCGAAAGTCACGCTTCCGTAATTATTGATCAAATTTGAGGGCGCCTATTGTCAACGAGTACGAGAACGCGCGCGATCCTGAAATATTAATACAGTCCATCGAGAGCGACGATCGTTAGTCTAAAGAGAAGCCATGTCAATGACAGACATGTGGGATTGGCTATTTATCGTCGACGAAGTAAAATATCGACAACTTTCGACGGTCCATCAGCCGCATCGTCGGACCAAACACGAGCGTTACATTGTTCGTTATTTTGAATGCTATCGTGAGTAAAGATTAAGATGACTGGAAATGAGAAGGTTGCACTGGACGAGTAGTGCCAATTGGGTATAAGAAAGCTCGCGTACGCAACGCAGATTGAAGTGTGAATACTTAGCAAAGTAAAGAGTTGCTTCGAATTAGTATCCAAAGGAAGAAAGTGGACGTCCGGTTCGTTTGTTAAATCCGATAATTCCAGGTAAGAAAACGGAAGTCAGAAGGTGGAGGTGGAACGTATCGCATCATGTGCGTGCTTTTTCCCACGCGACGCTCCGTTAGAGACGTCCTACCGAAGAAATATTTCGAGGCGCGAGCTGTGGCGTGGCTTCCGCATTTCGCGCACTTCTCTTACTCGCAACGGGCTGACGGTTTTATTGGCGGACCGTAAGGCTCGCAGGAAGGCTTACGCGCCTTTAAGCCACAGCCGATTCGTCCCTACCTCTCCACCCACCGTAATAACGACCCTTCTCGCGCTCAGATTAATATCGGGGCAAGTAAAAAATTCATTCTTTTTTCTTCCTCACCAGAACCATAAAGCATTATATTACGAGGACGCGGCCCTTCGCGTTCTTCTCTCCTCGTCCAATAGCTTCTCTTCTCTTCTTTCACCCCCTAAGCTAGTCTTTTACCAGTGGAAATCTGATTTCCAAAAGATCAGAAAACCGTCAATTTTCTTTTTAATCTTCATTCGATCTCTGTTCTCGTTACAATTCACGAGCCGCTTCGGTTCGCGAGCGCGTTAAGAATATTCCACGAAACACGGAGGAGAAGAGGGAAGGCGAACAGAGACCGGTTGCGTTCGTATATTTGTATTGGAGACGCGAAGAAGCCTCCTTTTCCTTTCTTTCCTCCACCTCCTTCTCTTCCTCGTCCTCCGTCCCTCGCAGGGGCCCACCCACAGGGAGAACAAGGCTTTCCGGTATAAATACTTCTCATTGTGTATTATTCCAATAGGGTTGAGTGCCCTCTACGGATTCGGAGGTGAGGCGAGGCGGATTACGCCATAATTTAAATCGGTGAATCCCGGGGGCGGAGATCGCGTCGAGAACAACTACGAAGAGGGCCACCCCCTACCACGCAACCTCTTAAGCCACCATAGCCCTCTCCATCTTCTCCTCAAAACGTGCTAAACGCATTAACGATCCACGCGTGATCGACGATAGCTCCAATCGCAAATTCTAAGTGAAGAAATTCCTGTCTCGGCACCGAAATATCTATCACGAATCCAAGAAGAATCTCTCCTCTCACGTTCCTCCTCGTCTCTCCAATCCATTTCATTCTTTCTCCTCCCTTGCTTCTCCTACCCAGACTATCGAGACTCTCCCAGGAGATATACCAGGATATTCTACGACGAATCTCTCTACACGGCGATGATCTATCGGACCAATAGATCGTCCTTCGGGTTTAATATATAAGGAATGGATTATCCTCTGAATAATGTTCCAAGCCTGCAGTAAGCCGCAAGCGGCAGCGCAAGCGGCCGCGCGCTACCACCTTCTCCTCTCCTCGTTCTCCTTCTCACGTAGGCGGACGCGAGCGAGCGAGCGCGTCTCGTGGACAACGCGCGTGGAACCGAGGAGGACGAGAAGAGGCCAGGAAGCGTGTACGCGTGTGTGGAAACGTGTCGCGTTCTTGAATGCTCGCGTGTGTTGTAGCGGGGCGTGTTCGATGGTCGTACTGGGTTAGGAATAGGGATAGAATCTAGTGAGTAGAGGAGAAGGACGGTTGAGGAGAGAGGAAGACAAATGAGAGCAGGGGTGGAACGCGTGGGTAAGGGTGTTAAGGGTGGCAGGGCTCGGCGGAAGGGAAAGTGGGCGGGAGGGGAAGTTAACCGATGCGCGGGGTTAGCGCGATGTTAGCTCACACGTACGTAGATAGAGTACTGAACTATGTATTAGAGTCGTGTACCTTCCGCGCGTAGATATACCGGGGTTTGTATAGTACAAGATTTGCCGTCGGCGGACCCCCGGCGGCCTCGGGCAATCCCCCTTCGTCGGTACAACGGGTGCTCACGAAATTCGCGCGCACGTCCATCGCGGAATTTCTCTCAGGTGTGTAGGTGAAGGTGAAAAAAAGTGAGATTGTTTGGCCAAGTTCAACGCGGACGCACGTTGCGGAAAAGGCCAAAAGACTGTCCTCTCATCGAAGCCATGGAGAGTGCATAATTCTCGGATACGCGTAATTTTATAACATCTGCGCCTTGGACAATTTGCTCGATAATTGTTCTTTTTTGTTCGTAATAAATTCTGAAAATCGCATCTCAAGCGATTGTTCCACCTTAAGATCTATTTTACCCTTCGAAGCACGAGGTGTTTCGATCGGCCTGGATCCGAGCGCGCGATGCGTCACGAGTAAGTTGTAAGTTAAATTTGCAGATCGGATGTGAAATTTCTCCGTGAGAGCAGCAGGTGGAGAAGGAAGGGGCTGAGAGAGAAAAAGGAGATCGTCGAGAAGAGAAACCTCAAGGAGCCTGGAGAGGAGAAGGGTGGCGAGTAGGAGGGAAGCTGAGAGATGAGAAGTGAGAGGGGGAGCTGGCGAGGGAGCGACCGTAAACCTTAAATTTACGAAGTGATATACACGCCAAACATCCGGCAGATATTTAAACTCCAGTTTCACTAAACTCAACAATAACCGTGGGGCCCAGCTATTTCGAGTGCGTCCTCCTTCGCACTTTTCCTCTCGCTTCTCTCTTCCTCCTTCGCATAACTTTGCCGAAAGAATCACAGCCTACCCTCTCGTGCCTTCGCCGTATGCTTCGCAGGAGACTGGAGTCGCGGAAGACGAAATGCAAAAAGAATTAGGAGGAAGAGGGAGAAGGAGAATCGCGAATTTTACGAATTTCGCGACGCGCCGATCGCTCGCGCGAAGAACGCTTCGGAGTTCAAGTATACTTTTAACGAATTCCATCTAATTTTTCCGCCAGCCAGGAGAACGATCCTCCTCCCTCTTTGATCCCTCGGCTCTTCGTTTCCCGTACTTCGTTGCAGCCCTCTTCGGCCTCGTGTCTCCGCCTGCTTTTCTCTTCCCTCATTCTCTCTCTTTCTCTCTCATTCCTCTTTCTCTCACCCTGCGCGCTTCTCGCGAGCCAAGCGGGTCGCAGACAGAAGCCCATATCTTATTTATGGTCTCGCATCGCGTATGCATTTCTATCGCGAACGATCGCTCGCCCGTCCCCGCGTCGCTGCGCCCTCCTCCCCCAATCCTACGGCCAGGTAACTGCCCTAGGATGTGCACGTCGTAACGAGAGTTTCGATTTTACGCGGAATCGAGCCAGTCGCCGGAGATAAATTTCTAAGTACCTTTCTCTCTCCTCTCTCTCTCTCTTTCTCTCTCTTTCTCTCTCTCGTTCGCTTGCTCGCGCCTCGCAAGCGGTTGGACGTTACAAATTTCAAGAGGGGTGGTGGATAAGAGAAAGAGGAAAGAACGAGAGCTGAGAGAGAGAGAGAGAGAGTTTGTAGTGGGTGAGAATAGCTCGGTGGATTGGTAGGGAGCGTGTGTCGCGAGACAAACGAGTAAATTCTACTTGCTTGGAAAAGAATGAGAATAAGGAAGAGAAGAAAGCTCGTAGAGTGAGCTTAGATTTCCTGAAACGTGGCCAATGCCCTCTCGTACTCTCAGATTCTCACGGCGAGCTCGCGAAACGAGGAGCACATCTACGAGCTTTATTTCTCTTTCCTCCTTCACCGCGCGTCGTTTCGATTTGAGAAGTCGGCAGGCGATTAACGCGGCCCGATTCTGAATCTCGTGCCGATTAAAAGCACGACGTACCGGCAATATCGTTCGAGCGATTTAATTTAATGCGCGGGTACCCTACCTCGCCCTTTTCCTCTCCGACCCTTCGCTTCCTTCCCTACCGCCGCGGCACGATTGAATTCGAATCGATTCCGGCGATAGGTACGAGAGGCATGGATAGAGGAGAGAGAAGAGAGAAGAGAGAGAGAGATAGGAGATACTCGATTGGATTAATGCGGCCGATTAATTCGACGGAAACTAATTCGTTCCTGGCACCGCCCTCGAATTATTCTAATCCGATCCTCGAGTCAAAGGGATTTTGATACCCACCCCCATCTTCGTCCCTTCTCTCGTCTCTCGTCTCTCGTCACTTCCACCCTTATCGACTAACAGAAGTGTGCGACGTCGAAAGCACAGCGTCACGACGCCGTGACAAAGACGAGCACGGGGGTTGTTTCGACGCAGTGGAACGCTCTATTGCACGACTTCACTCTCCCTTTTCTCTACGTGTTTTTTTCTATCGCTTGTCCCTCAGTAGGTCTCCGCGCGAAAGAATCGATCGACCATCAATATTAAAACAGGCAACAGCATAAGCGTCAAGACGATTGGCCAAAGCGGAATCAGACTTGACGACCAAGGGTGCGAAGCAGAAGAAACGGAAGTAGAGAGAGACAGTAAAATTAACACCCGACGTGACGGACAACTAATGATTATATAGCCACGCGAGCTTTAAGTGCAGCTTCAAATTGTCGCGCCCATTATTTGCCTCGTCTAGGATGACAAAACTGCGGCTTTATTATTAATCTCGGTGAGACTGACGCATCTGTTATGCGAGACGAGAGAGTAGAGGCGGAAGAAGGAGGTAGAAGGGGTAAGGTAGAGGGTGTCGTTGGCGGGGAGAGACGAGAAGAAGAATAAGAAGAAGATGAGGAACGAGGGTGAGAGGAGAAGAAGGACGAAAAGGAGTAAAGGTGAAGGAGAGAGGAGGGATCGAGAGGATTTCTAAATTCACCGTCGGCCGAGGACGTTGGCCTCGAGCCGCCCTCGGCACGGGGGTAGGTAGGCGGGTATATATTTTTTAGTAGAACGGGATCCGCGATTAAAGAGTCGCGAGCAAAAGTCACAGAGGTAACTTAATTCCGTCCTTATGAATGTTCTATGCCCTTCCTTATACTCGCGTGGCCGGACCGCGCTCGGTGCTCGCGGAGTCGGTCACCCCCGCGCGCTGCCTCCACCGTCTCCACCTCCACCTCCACCTCCGCTTCCGTCGTCGGCGTAACACGCGCGCTCGTTCTCTCTAACCTTCCCCTCACAACCACCCGCGCCGCGTTCCCAGCGCCGCCGCTGGAATCGATTCTGAATTATATGAGCCTGAATAATTAATCGTCTCTATACATTCGGCTTAGAGAAGCTTCCCAGGGGTTTTACTCTTGAGCCTGCGTACGTGCGCGTGCACGTACACCAACGACACCCCTCTCCGCTTTCCCTCGCGACCTCTTCCATCGCTGCTCTTCGCGCTAGCGTGAAGCACGAAGCTCGCGAAGGATCTTCCTACACGTCGACAAGAACGCATTGTCACGGAGAGGAAGAGAAAAACGGAGAGATTTTTCCGTTGATTTTCAAGCAAGATTCGAGAGGCGAAAGATTTCGCGGAGTTACGAAGAAACTCCGTGGTATTTATGGAGTAATTATGCGACAGTGGTAAAGAAAAATTCGCTCGATTAGAATTTAGAGATACTCTAGACCCGCTCGAGAGCGTTCTTCTTTCTCGTTATCCTCAGTGCGACTCGGTTCACGAGAATCGTACGCGATCCAATCGGCCTCTCCCCCACGATAATCGCGAGCGTCCCGCGATGCACGCGCGCGGCGCACTTCAAAATTAACGTTTCTCTCTTACTCTCTTGTTCCTCTCTCCTTTTCTATACTCTCCTCTTCCGTCCTCCTCCCGCGGTGACTTTAATCCTCGGCATCGACGGCGGAGGGTCGTCGGGTAATTACTATTATTCTTATTATTACGCTGCAGAATTACAAAGCCGTGCATGGTCTCTCTCTCTCTCTCTCTCTCTCTTTCTCTCTCGTTAACTCTTTCTCTTGCCATCTCTACACACGCGACTCACGCATTTCCCCTTTTTACATTCACCTCCACCTCCTCCGTCTCCCTCCTACCTCGTCGACGACGTCGAAACGAGTCGAACGCTCGGGAAAAAGTCTCGGGACTAATGCAATTAACCCTTGAGCTCCCTCGAGCGGCGGGGGGGCCAAGGCGGGAAGGGAGCACTCTTTTTTTAATGTCGTCCCTCGGTATCGTTGCGCGACAATAAAGTAAAGTTAGCCGGGGACGATGCAACGAACAACGAGCGCACGTACGACGAGTATCCATGGCGATGTTGTGTATCGTCATCGATCTTTCCTTCTCCTCCTCCTTCTCTCCTCTCGCGCTCTCTCGTTCCATTGTATAACTGGCAAGGAAACGATGTAATTTTGAAGACCTCGTAGCGAGGATGCGCGATTACCGTTGCCGAAATTAGAATTCCATTTTTACACGCTCCTTAAGCTAAGGTCACACCGAGCCTTGGAGCACCGGAGAACCAGAGTTTATTGCTATGCTTTATACTTCCTAGATCGAGTGGCCATCCTGAAAACTACGTTTTGATCCTTACCTACTTTTTAAATGAGCCGTTCAGTGCACAAATCGATTAACTCCATAAATTATGTTGAAAATTATGTTACAAATATAAATAGTATCGACTTAACCAAGTGCTTCGATTTATGAGTGTTTGAATTTTTGAAAAATGCAAAAAGTGCAGTTAATCAATTCGTCAAGTGTGCGGCTCAAATATACATATTGAGCACAGCGTAGCTGCTCGGTGTGGCCATATATTATATCGAAAACAAAGAAGGCCATTTTTTTACTCGTAGAAAATATAGCGAGCATAGCGCACGGAGCACTCTACGTGGCCTTACTTTTATAGAGAGAAAAAAAAACTAAAAACTTTCTCTTCGAATGACATTTTTCATTTGGTTAGTCGCCGGATCAATTCTGTCAGTGGTGTAAGGCAAGAATTCTTCGCTAGGATGCGTCGTGAACAGCAGGTGTGTTACACGGGAGGCGTAGAATCGATAATGCGACCGATCGATCGTGCGAATGATTGAAAGAGAACGATGGTAAAATTGTCGTTGTCGCGTGCGAGCCTCGTAAACGATTCGACGATTTCTCGCGGTTTATTCCAGTCGATACGAGCCGGGAGGTTCCAGAGGGATTGTGAACGTGCGAAAGTCACGTATACGGGGAGAATAAGAAAAGTGAGAATGAGCGGAGAAGAGGAAGGAGAGGAGACCGTCAGACGACGCGACCTTTGACCTTGCACTCCTTGGTAGACGCTATAGCTAATTCTCCACTTCCTTCTCTGCTCTTCTATCTCTCTCTCATTGTCTCTCTCTCCCTCTGCTCTTCCGTCTCGCTCTTCTCCACTTCCTCCTCCTCCACCTCCTCCACTTCCTCCTACCCTCCTTCCGCTTGCCTTACCAGACCTCCTTGCGCCTCGGGAGAAATACGCGAGACGCTCGCTTTCCACCGACTTTTGTCCCAGTGACACCGACCCCGCGTACCACCAAAACCCCGAACCCCTACCACTCCGATCTCACCCCGAATCTGCGGGGCACTAAAACATTTTCACGATCTCTTCGAAGCATCTACCCTCCCAGCGACTAAGAAGAGAAATCTTACGACAGGCTCCATCCTCCTAAACGAAGCTATAATAAAAACAGGGGGGAGAAAGTTCGCAGCTTCTCTCTCTCGGGACGGTGGAAGACGATCGGATTTTTATCATCCTCTTGCGCGCATTATCGAAAACGGGCTTGGACGTTATCGTCTCTCTCTCTCTCTCTTTGGAGAACGATTCGCGGCGCGCGCTAACCGATTGCTTTCACGATCGCCTGGCACAAACTCGGAGCGAGCGACTGGGCGGTGAAGGTACAGTGGAGAGGTAGGTAGGATGAGAGGGAGGAGGGAAGGAACGGGCATTATTCGTACGTGCCTGTGCCTCAGTTACGCAGGCTATCGATTCCTTGGTTGCGCCGGGGGTAGGTAGGTAGCGTTACCCCTCAAAACACAAACACGGCCTCGCATGCATGCGCGATGCAACCCCGTGGTATGCATTCGATACGCACCGTAGGTACCTACCAAGAGGCAAGAGCCTCCTGGCTGCATCGTACGATCAATGTTTGATTGCACTTTATACAACGTGCCCTCCTCCTCTCATTCTGCTCCCGCTTCCCCTTCGCCGTCTCCTTGTCGCTCTCCCCTCCTCGAATTTCCATCCCTTCTCCACCTTCTCCGCGTCTATCGCGTTACGCCATCCCTCGCGCGCAATCTTTTCCGCCCTATCGCGGAATTTCACGAGCGGCCCGCCAATTTGCGTTACAAGGATGATGGAAGAGAGTAGGGCGAGGGACGGAGAACGAACGAGGTGTAAAAGAGATCGCGAGAAGATTCGAGTTAACGTAAGAAGTAACGTGGGATGGTAGGGTCTTTAGGACGAGGCACGAGGAAGTGGAAGATGCGTAAAGAGCGGACTTACGGTCTCGAATGGAAGGGATGAAAAGTGATAGAAACTAATCGTAATAGTGAGCCGGGGAGGAAGTAAAAAGGAACGCGTTAAGGAGAAAATTATTCGTTAGCGAGAGTCCAGAGAGAAAGCTCTCTCTGCTCGCGCTCCTGAAGGAGGTGGAGCCCCCGCGATGGCATGAAAAATCGATCCGTTTTGTTTCATTTTATTAGCATGGAAATATAGTGGGTAATTAATATCGTGGCATTAGACGAGCCACGGACGCGCTTCTCCACTTCCACCGGGGCCGCGTTCGCGTTCTTCGCTCTCTCTCTCTCTCTCTCTCTCTCTCTCTCTCTCTCTCTCTCTTGCGTCCTCCTTTTTTTGCGTATCCTCCGCAACGCCAGGACCGACGGCTGATGGATGATTGTCCATATATTTTGCGCCGCGCAAGAAAGGTAAGACAGCACCGGCATCTATCACGGACGAGTCTATATTGCGGAGCGAGCGAGTGAACTAGCGGGCGAGCACCAAGTATCTATACTCCATAATGTGCTCGCGCGAAGAGAAAGAGAGAGAGAGAGAGAAAGAACGAAAGAGAACTACCAAAGTGGTGAGAAAGAGAGAAGAAGGTAGAGAAACGTAAGATGTAGACGAGAGGGTAGAAAAAAGGGGATGGGTGGTGGATGAAGAGACGAGAGCAGACAGACTCGAGAGAGAAGGAGAGGGAGGAAGCAGCGCGAAGATAGAGAAGGCTATTAATACTTAGAAGAGAAGGAAACAGAGAAGGAGAGAGAGAGAATTAGAAGAGAAAGCAGAAGGAGAGAACGAGAGGGTGAAACGGATGCGGCGTCGGGGGATTGCAATATTAACGGGGCAAGGAATGTTTATAACTTTGATAACGTTTCCAATAATCTATTTCCGGCGGTAATACATTACGCGGCTCGGTTTTACCCGGTTGCGCGCCAGCCAACAAGCCGTGCTCTCGTGCCGCCACCAACTGCGTCTCCACCTTCACCAACAGCCTTCTCTTCATCCGCCACCACCACCTCCTCGGTCGTGCCACGTCACGCGTGCATCGCTCGCTAATGGCAAAGTTCGGTGCGACGGTTGAACGGCAGTGGCCCGCCGAATAATAGTTTCGAGACCCTTTTCCACGTCCAACACCCACCCCCGTTGCCACATCTATAACCATTATAATAATACCGATAATCCGTCGTGCTCACTGTCTCCTACTACCTCTAACCACCGCCAACATCGAAAGCACCGCCACAATCGAGCCACCGGAATAAGGAATCCGCTCTGGAACGGATCGCGAACCCGTTTAGAATGCATTCCGGAAATAATTTCCGTTAATTTTACGTCCGCCCTCTCGTATTTATAAACCTCGAGAGCGCGTCGAGTGGTCGGGAGCCACCGCGCATCTTTCTCTTAAAAGAGGCCACGCTTCTCCGTTCTCCACGAATTTTCTTCGCTCACTTTCACGAGACTCCAAATCTCCGAATTGTTTTTCTTTTCATCTTTCAAGAAGCTTCTTCTTTCGAAGATGATCCTCGTTGTTTAACCCTTTGCGGACGATAGGCGACTCTCAGTCGCCACGGCTTTTCGTGCGGCAGGACGAGTGGCGAGTGAGAGTCGACAGTCGGTGTATAACGTTTTTAAAAGGTAATTTATATGTAAGATCATTTTATTGCATCATGTAAGTCACTCAACGCATCTGCGAAAATCGCTTCGTCCTGCTACCTTACCCGGCCGAAAAAGTCGTCGTCCGCAAAGAGTTAAAACACCTTTTCCATTCACCGACATATCCTTAGGAATTATCGTAAGATCGCGAAGGGATTAAGTTAGGATACGCGTAGGAACGAAAATCGTGGATTAGAATAATCGTAACTCTGTGAGAGAGTCGAGCTTCTAAATGTGATTTCTCGAATCTCGAGAATTGCGAGGAAAATCGAAGGAAACGAGATCAGACACTACGAAACGGGACTAGACGGGCCCGAAGACCAGACTGGAGACGGACGTCCGAAAAGGGGTGGAAGGTTTCGCGGTGAGGAGGAAGAGGTGAAGGAGGGAGGAGGACGGAGTAGTAGAGGAGGGAGGATTATAGATAGAACGTTGCTCAACGGTGGATGGCGTCTTGCTTTAATAAGGAGCTATCTATAGCGGCGCATTATGTTACCTCGATACATCCGTGAGATGAGACGTTGCAATATTAATGCGGCTCATGAAATATTCGTCGCCATCTTGCCATTCATCTCTTGCTAGCGCGCTCCGTACATTATATAGGAGAGAGGAGGTGGCGGAGAGAGGAGATGTGAGGAAGGAACGAGGACGCGGGTGTGGCGCGGAAGAGGACGCCGCGAATGCAAGGGGGTGGTTTGGTCGGGGGTGAGTTTCTGGTTCGTGGAATGGCTGGTGGTAGGCAGTGCTGGAGTCGCTCGTACCGGTCGCGCGAGAACGAAGAACGTGTGTGAGATGAAGAAGAAGAAGAAGAAGCAGAGGATGAGGAGAATGAGGGGTGGTGGAAAGAGTGCTAACCTACATTTTACGCTACATTCGAAACGTCTTTCGTAATTTATTAAAGCGGCCGCGGGGGTAGTGCGCTTTAAACGGATCTTACGTGCGCGATGCTTTTCCACTCGGTCTTCGCGGTATCGCGAGAGGAGGGAGGTGAGGAGGTGAATCTCACTGGCACCACCGCGAAGAGAAGCTCGCGAATTGTTCCTGCGGATTCGTCACTTCCACGAGCATCGACGCGACTCCTACCCTCACTTTTCTCACCTCTCTCCGCCAGTGGAATCGGAGACAATTTGGCCTCGCGACGATATGCTAAATTGGTCGCGAAAGACACCGTTTCGTATTTCTTTTCTCGGTGGCAAAGGCATTGACGTAATTTCTACTTTAGATTCGTCTCGATTGCACCCGACGAAATCTACGAAAAGTAGTTCGACGAGGTCGTGATCCGAAGGGCGTAGAAACTCTCGCTTGTGTAATATCCTTCGAGCGAATGTGACTTTTTCTATCGTTAATCCTTGCTTTTCCCTCGGCCGTTTCTCTTTCGCGTTTTTCCTCCCTCCTTCGCGCGTAACTCAGGCGGCTCGCGTCGTACGTCGTCGACGGTGGAAGCGTGGTTGCGCTGCAAAAAGGGAGGAGGTGAAAAGGGGTGGGCAGTGGGAGGACGCGAGAGAAGGGAAAGGCGAACAAAGTGAGGGTGAGGGAGGAGGTCGAGCGTGGAAAGGGGCGGGAGCGAATGCTAATATTAAAAGTAATATTTCTGGTGCCGTCCGCGATGCACAACCGTGGCGGTGAGCCCACTCTCTCTCACTCTCTTTTTCTCTCTTCACCTCTCTTTCTCACTCTCTCCTCTTTCTTTCCACTTCACCCCCTTCGCCAGAGGCTCTATTTATTTTTAATATAAATTAAACAATTTATTTTCCGGCGGGACGCGCGGCCTGCGCGGTCCGACGGGCAAACTGCCGTGACGGTGGAAGGGCGAAGGGTGGCGAGGAGGTGGAGGAACGATGGTGGAAGGCAGACCGGCCGGCAGGCACGCCGGGTACTGAAATAGAGAAATAATGCCGGGACTGCAATATCGAATGAAATATCGTCCGCCATCTACCCGGTGCACGGCCGAAAGGAAAATACACGCGTACCTACCGGTAGCGCGCTCGCCTGCTTCTGTACTCGCGTGTACGCGCGAACTTTCGTCGTTGTGTGCGTGCAGGCCGGCGTGTACGTGGCGCGCGTTTTGTAATTTGCATCGCCGCGGCAGACGCGGTGGAAAAGGCGGAGGAAGAGGAGAAGAAGGAGGAAGGTTCTGGTTGCGTGGTAGGGAGCAGAAGGAAATGCGCGTGCCCTTTGCTCGAAGATCGAGAGGGACGAATTCTCGATGAGAATTCGAGATATTTCAATGGTATCGGTGAATCTCGTAGCCGTCGATCCTACCAAGGAACGATACCGCGCGGCGACCTCACGAGTTTCGCGTTCTTCGAGATCGTCGCACCTGGTGTACCCAGAGGCGGCGCTGTTGCTTCTCTCCGGTGCACATTTCTCAAGAGAAGTTCACGATTCTATGCTCTACCGGTGGTTATTTTCCTCTATTTCTGTTTTCTTAATCACTAATCTCGACAGCAGAGAGATTCGCAATTTAACCCTTTGAGCACTGAGTTGTGCGAAGTTCAGCGTGTGCTATGAGCTGCACACTTTTTACGATAACGCGCATGTTGGACTGGCTGCTATCTCTGAAATTTCATTTTAAAATATGTTGATTGTAACTGAAACAATTTGAGCAGTGCTTGCAAAAACCTTAACAGAACCATTTATTTCGTTAAAGAATAATAACACGAATATCATTAAAAACAGTAAATTATAACTTTTAAATTGAATATTTAATAATTTTGTTGTGTGTGGTAAATCTCGAAGAAGAGTTCAATGCATAGGCCAATGTTACACTTTTACCACTCATAGCACGAGTTAGTCCGATATATGCGTTCATAGCCCACGGTGAACGATTTTTCCGAAGGCATATATGTGTTCATAACGCTCAAAAGGTTAAGAACAAGATCATTAAAACCCTCCTACGTAAACTAAATACGTAAAGAATGATGTCATAGTTCGATCGAACAATTTTATCTAACATTTTATCACGTCGTACATCTATCAAAGAAAATTATTCCGATCTCAAGCACGCGATACGAATCGACCTACTACTCGACGCTTGACAAAACAGATTGTCTAACACTTCCGTTATCTTCCTCTGCTCAAAATTTTCGACCAAAGTTACCAAGAAAGTGTTACCGGCATGGCAAGAGTACTCAGTGTCGCGACTATTATTACGAACTACTGGAGATTACTCACGAATTATTTCGGGAGCTAACACAATGGTGGGCGCCCGCGGTAGGTATATACGCGTACACCACTCGCGATAAGACGTTCCATACTAGTGGAAGGTGATAAAGCGAGCTTACCCAGCACTGGCCACCTGCAACGCTAAATAGGACGAGGAGAGAGAGAAAGAAAGAGAGAGAAAAGGAAAAGGAACAGCCTATCATCGATAACGCGATATTAAAGGATCCTTTACCAATTATCTTTTTTCGTCCACGAAGTCTCACCCAGATTCGATTGATCGTGCGATTGGTGGTGGTGGTAGGCGAGCGGATTCGTGCGAGTACCTACGTAGGTGAGCAACTCGCGGAATAATTGGTGGAAAGAAGAGAGAATGTGGTAAGGTAGAGAACTAAAGAAGGAACGAAGGCAATGCACTTTATGATCGAATATAGCGTCCCGACGTGGGGGTAGAGTAGAGACGCGTCTATGTATAGCACGACTGAATCATGAGCGACGCGAGTACCACCCGTTCGTCGGCCCGTCGACGTGTGTATGCAAACTTGGCGCGCAAAGATGACGAAGGCACGCCAGACTTTTTACTCGCAAACATGCGTGAAGTCGATGCGAAAGAAATCGAGATGATTCTCTCTCGGTGACCTTGTCCACGAAGGAACATCGAGATCGTGGAAGAAGCTATCGATCAACAGCGAGCATTGTCCAGGATTGGTCCTGAAATCACAGGTGAATTCGTCGAAAAGATCGTTCACCCTCGCGCTTCGCGATCTCGCCAAATTAGAATTCCGAGATCATTCTTACGAATGGCGTGCGTTCGTTGAAAAGTCCGCGCGTAAAATGCGAGCGTAAAGGCGCTTCTTTTTCTCCTCACTCGTATTGTTTATGCAAAAGCGAAACCTGGTATTTCGAGACGCGCGTTATCGAGATTCCAGGAGAATGGAGAACCGTTGGGAAAGTATGGGAATGAATTCGGGATGATCGGCTACGTCGGTGCGCACGATATATCGCGAGAAAGATTCTCCCTACTCGTGGTGCCCGGTTCGCCGAAGCGTTGAGAAACAATTTTAATGTTCCTCTTTACGAGGCAGCGGCGCGCGGCGCGGGAGTAATCGTTGCGCCGAAAAAAATGATTTTATCGAGAACGTTCTCGAGGCATGACGATCGCGCGGGTGGAGAGGAGAGAATAAAGGAGAAGAACGAAGGAGAGCGAAGCCATAACGTAACCTCCACCTCCGCACCTCCGCGCACCGCTCGTTCCTTCATATTTTTTCCACCCGCGGATCGATAAGGCACGGCCGTAAAACGAGCCGCTCGGTCTTTGCGAAATAACACAATAAGTCTGAGGCCGACTTTAACGCCACGGGTCCCGCGATTAGCATAAAAGCAGCGATCGGCAACGGGGATAGCATTAATTATTGCCCTCGCGAAACGCGGACGTCGTTGATTGTCTACTAATGGTCGACTTCCTTCGCGAGACTCCTCCTTCGCCTCCTCTCCTCACCACGCTCTGCTTTTGCGCGTCTTCGAGGAACGAAGGGAGCCGCGGCACGTTCCACGTCAAAGGAGAAGCAGCGAAAGGGAGTCGGATACCAGATGGATCGATCGAGGGCGACAAGAGAGTGGTCTAATTTGCCGATCAATTTCAGGAATTTTCGATACTTCGAGTGGCTTTTTTTCGTGTTTTTTTTTTTTTTTTTTTTGGAGAAGAAGAAGAGGACGAAGAGAAGAACTATTTATGGAACTTCTACCTACGGACTCTCTCACAAGATTACAATACACGTGTCTGCTTTGCAGATGCAAAGATCTTCCCGTATTTTTCCTATTCCGATTTCTGTTTAAGAGTCTTCGTCGCCTAGGAAGTTTCATCGATCGTGTCTTTGTATTCTATTATTAAATGCTACGATTGTTTAACCCATTTCACCAACTTATACCGCCAACGTGTCTAATAGTGCGATATTATGTAGGAAAGTGAAGTCGCAAAAACTTCCAGCGTCCTGTCGAACGAGACATCGTCGCCGTCTGGACGGCTCGCGTAGAACGGCGTATGAAAAATATTCGCCCCGGCATTGTGTCGAGTGCTCGCTGCGAGCCAGTACCGCTAAATACATACATCGATCCAAATGAGGTCGTTACGCCGTGAGAACTTTATTAATAACACGATCGGTTTTCCCGATGGCTCTATAAATACGAGTGTCGAGTCCTGTGTAAATGCGGTCGGCCGGAAGACCAAACCGTAAGCATAGGATAAACGAGTATGGGTTTTACGCGCGTCGCGAATCGGAGAACCGGCTGGAAAAGGCACTCGATACTTTAGCTTCGTTTAGCAATCGTTAATTCGTCCATGATCGATTCGTCATCGTTGACGAGCGCGTAGATCGCCCCGTGAAGATCTCGCGTGACGGTTTACTTTAATTTTCGCTTTTCACTGCTTCCGCGAGAGTATCCTCGCGGATAAAAGCCGACGAAGTAGGCGAAAATAGAAAAGAGAAAGAGGAGCGTAAACCGAAGGGAATGCAAGAAGAAAAGAATAAGGAAAAGAAAAGTATAATGATAAACGAGAAGTTGCGAGGAGGAAAAGTGCAATTGCATAAATCGTACTTTACAATTTTCAAGCAAATCCACTCGTTGTCCTTTATATCAGCCTATCGATTTATTTTATATTTAAATAGTAGCATTTGAACATTCGATTTTTTCATCCGAAATGCATCTTCCGCAAAATCGTTCACGATAAAAAAAAATAAACTTCTGGTCTGTGACCTAAAAATTAGTTCCGCAAGCGCGTAGGTAGAGTGTTAACGAAAGTGGCCAAGTGTAGAAAAGTTTCCAGTTCTCGAAAACTAAGCACCGAAAACACGCGTCCTAGCACGCGGATCTCAAGCCGGAAACCGAGAGGACAACGGAAGTGGGTCCTCCTCTAAGCGAATGAGGCAATGGTGGGCTGCTTGGTCCCCTCACGAAGATACGATCGGATCGGTATCGAGTCACGTCGTCGCTTCGACGCCCCGTTATCATCCTACTGTGTCCCTCCCGCGTGTCCTAATTATTCGCCACGATGGACACGTGGGAGAGCGCCGAAATTTCGTCGGAAAAAGATGTCGTGGACAGCACGCGTAGATGGTAAACTCGTTCCGCGTAATTACGACGTGAGAACACGCCGGCCGTCTCGACGAGCGCTCAGGCTCACGGGGTCATTTCAATTTATCGTCTTAATCTGAATATCAAATCGTGTTCTCGTAGAAGCGTTGTTACGCGATCCGAGCGGACGGTCAGCGCGACGTCTCCGAGGACCTCCTGCCAGCTCGGTTGCGCCTAACGACTACCACACCTCCTTCTTCTCCTCTTCCTTCTCTCTCGTCGTCATATTCTTGTCACCTTAGCCACACCTCCTCTTTCTTTTCTTCCTTCTCCTTTGTCGTTATATTCTCGTTATCTACAAAGCGGCCACAAAATGTTCGCCCAGCGCCAAGATTTGTTTCTCATCGAATTCTGCTCTTCCACATTGATTTGTAAAAGAGTACAAATGTTTCTTCATTCTTCTAATCGAACATCGCGCAAAATTAAATTTACGTTAAAGAATCCACGTGTTCTTTTTATTATTATTCAGATGTTCCATATCTCTTCTTCTTTTGCTCTGTATAGAGTAAATTCGGACCTCTCTCTTCTCGCTTAAACCGCTTATCGCCGCTAAAATTGATCCTGCTCGTTTTCAAATCCATTCTCGTGTTCTTTTTCTCGTTGCTGGGATATATTGTACGCCACCTTCCACCATTGCTCGCACTGTAATGGCGCGGTGGCTATTACCGTGACGGGCGCACGCCTTTAATAGGTGTCGAGGCTCGTTCCTGGGGCTCAGAGGCTAATGTCGGTGGGCATCGTCGCTCGTACGCGCCAATTGCCCGAAGGGTGCGGCAGCAGGTTCGACACATTTCCGAGTTATAAAAAAAATGACGCTCTTATAGAAAAGCAACTACGATATTTACAAATGTTACAAATAGAATCCAACGGTGCTGTCCGTTTTCATCTTTGGCAAATCGGCTAGTATTTCCTGCAAATTGTTCTCACAAGGGAACCGCACGAACTGACTTAGCACTCATTTTAATGCGATATGGGGCAATCGATAGGTCTCAGATAGTAAGAGAATGCCGTAACGGGTTTTGTCTCGGAGATGTCTCGTTTCAGAGATATGAAATACATAGAGGGTAGGTCATAGTAGTCACTGAAATATCATATAAAATGATTCTTCAAGATCGAACCAATGGTACAATCAACGGTACAACCAATGATGGCAATCTTATGGCTCCCTCGAAACAATATAACTTGTATCTGGAACGTATGAAGTTTGAGATACTTCAGTGAACAGATTATAATGGTCTACGCCTATACTGCGCATCCCGCGTATATTCCATATCTCCGAAACGAGACATCTGCGAGAAAAAACCCGTTAAGGCATTTTGTTATTAGGTGAAGACCTATCGATTGCGCCATATCGCATGAAAATCGGTGCCAAGTCAATTCGTGCGATCTCCTTGTCGGAGAAAAGAAGACTCTCGAAAAGGGGGCGGAAAGAAAGGTGGTGGATGTGGAAAGGTGCACCGGGCGCTTTCTTTTTACGCAGCCGCTGCCATTGACTTCCGCTCGCCCGTCGACGAAACTCCATTCCGCCCACCCGGGTGCGGAACGGCCACCGTCTTCGCGGAGGAGGTGGAGGCGGTGGTGGTGGAGGTGGTGGAGAAGGAGGCCGTCCATGACGTACGGAATATGTGCGTTCCTCCTTCCCTATCTGCCGAGTGGATCAGAACCTTCGGTAGCGCCAGCGATATCGCCACTTGATCTCTCCTTCTTCTCTCTCCCTCGCGCATTCTCTCATTCTCATCTCCTTTCATTCTTTCCTACTCCCACCCCCTCGACCACCTCCCGCGCTCGTTCTCTTCGACTCCGAGAAATATTATTTAAGTGCTTCCTGGCATATAAATAGTCCGTACGCGATGATAATTAAAGTCTCCCTCCTCCATATCGTTGCCGACGATCTCTCCAAGCTCCTACCACCACCGCCATCGCCATCTCCTCCGCCTCCTCCACGGTCCCCACTCCGCCACATTTGAGAGGCGATGCGGACGAAGGCGCGCGTAAAACTCGCCGCACCATGACGCGCGCGCGCGCTCTTCCTTCTGGTACGTTTCTGTGAGAATTGTAATGCGCGTGTCTTTTTTTTTTCTTAGGCTTTCTACGGAGTTCAGTTGAAATTTTGGTGTACTTCGTTTCTACACTCTCAACTCCTCTTTCGTATTTTTTTCCTTTTTTTGAACATTCATCTGTGGTTTTTTATTTAACTAGCGAATTTGGTATACTCTACTTGTCCATGGTTTTTTGTTTCGCATTCCCTTATTCTCATCCAACCCACGCATTTCGTGCATCCTCATCTTTCACTTCGAAACTAGGTAATTTCGTACACCCACGCGTTTCGTAACCCTTCTCGTCCTTCTCACCCTTCAATACCGTCCCCTTCCTTTCAACTTCTTATTCCTCCCTCGCCTACGCGCCTCTTAAACCTTCCTCCAACGTTTCCTTCCTCATTTAAATACCGAGCGCTTCGCTTCCGCCTCGTTCCTCGGCGAGACACGGTCGTCGACATTTCTGCCTATGCGATGAAACGATAGAGCGGTCTCCAGCTGGAGGGCAAAGGGCGGAAGAGGAAAAGAGGGAGAGGAATTACGTGAGTCGGTGGGGTATAGGCGAAGGACGGAAGGTGCGCCGCCTTTCGGCGGTCCCGTGGCGCACACCCGGTGCAAGAGTATCGGATGGATAATGGCCGGTCTACCGCAGCTAGCACGCAGCCTCGACCGCGGTAACGCGCTCCTAACATTCGATTCGCTCCTTTTAGAACCTTCCACTCCTCGTTATTTCCGGTCGCTTAGAAAAGTCGTGAGTACCCTCATACTCGTGTCGTTCGACAGAATCTGGTCGCACGGATCCCGAGGAACTAGTTCCAATGAAAAAGATCCATCGCGTTTTTATTACGCCGTTAAGTAACTATTGGAAATTCTCTCTTCTCTTTATCCTACCTGTACCTCAACTTCTCTCCCAAGTAGCGTCTCAAAGGCAAGCGCGCACTTCGATTTTACATTCCACCGTGATACTCACCTGAAACATAAAAGGGAACAGAGGTCAGTGAAGTCAAATTAGAACGACGAAGAGGTAGCGAAGTTAAATCGACGAACGATGGTGGTGAAGGAGGAAACCGACGAAACACGAAGACAGGATAAGGCGAGAGGCGATTAAGGGGAGGATAATTCGGCGAGCATTAAAAGTAAGACGGTTAAAGATTCACGCGCGGAAACTCTGGGACGGGGTCGAGTACGAGATGGAGAAAAAGGATGTGGCGTGGAAGAAGCGTTGAAGAAGGATCGATCGGTCAATCGAATCGCGGTAACGATGACGCTCGATCGTTCATCGAGGGACCCCGGAGGGCCCTTCGGGATCGATTCTGGCCGGTCCACAAGGCTCTCCGTAATGGTAGAAAGAGCGAGAGCGAGTAGAATGAGATGGATAGAAAAGGACATCGCGAGTCCTGCGACGAAGAGGGACAGCCTGTTCGAATTGGGGGGTGAGATGGGGTGAGACGTAGAAAGAGGATCGTTGTATAGCGACGAGGAGGAAGGGTGAGTGGTGCGAGGAGGAGGATGAATCGGAGAGAGAAAGAGAGAGAGAATGAGAGAGAAAGACGAAGAACGACGAAGGAAGGAGGCAGAGGTGAAGGAGAGAGAGAGGAGGTGAGGGTGGATAGCGGGAAAGCGGAGGGTGCAGGAATGGATCGCTGAATTTCTCGAATAATTAAGTTAGACCTCGGTGAGCTAGGGGGTGGTCGCTTACCTACCAACACGCTCTCATACATTATGTACCGTGACGGTACATACGCGCGTACACGCGGTCGCAGGCGTGTGTCGTGCCCTCGCTCTTCTACGCGCGCGCGCACACATTCCACCCCTCTCCCTTCATCCTTGCTCCAAACGGCGCAAAGGTAGACGACGGACAACATCGCGCGGGATGTGCGCGCTTACTCGCTCGCACGCTCTCGTAGGTCGGCGCGCACGTACGAGGCGTAGAGGCAAGCACCCGGAGGTAGAGGTGGAGGTAGAGGTGGAGGTGGAGGTGGAGGTGGGCAGCCTCCCTACGTCCACTTCCATCGTCCACCACCACCCTCCTGTCGTCCCTCGCTTCCACCTTCCTTCTCCGCCGCCCTCAACGTCCTCACCCACTCTCCTCTACCACCCCCGCTACTCCACCCCCCTTTCGCTCTCACGTCGGTGAGGAGAGCGCGCGCGGTACACTCGGCGGCATTGGATATATACTTAATGAAGCGTAAATAATTGAGTAATGTGCTCCAGGCCGTTCGATCGGCGTTCCTATTGGTCAGTATTAATCTATTCCGGCGCATTAGCGGCCGGTATCTCTGGGAACCGGCCTAGAGAAGCATGGGCGGCTAGATACAGCCCTGCTACCGCGGCTGGTTAGTCTCTCCCTTTCTGTCTCTCTCTCTCTCTCTCTTCACATTTCTCTCTCTCTCTCGTTCTCTCTGATTTCTCTCTCCCTCTCTTATCGTCGCCGCCGACGACGAACCCTAACTCTGCCACCCGGCGCCGCAGCACCGGCACGCCTTCCTCACCGTCCCTTCGTTCTCTCAACCCCCTTCACCTCGATCTCGCCTCTTTCGAATCCTCTGTGCTGTTCGCCCATCTAATAGACGGATCTATACCCCACTGGAGCGGCGCGCTCTTTGATCCAAGCATTGATTTTCCGCGACGCCGCCGGCGACGAGTAATCCGCGAGCTACGGAGACGACACGCGGAATTCGAGTTCTTGCGGGTTGTCCAGTGGGTTCGTTGGTGGTCGCTATAACGTGCTCGGTAAATCTTTCTAATTAATAGTACGGATACCCAAGTGTGGATGCTGAGGGTAACGACGAGAAACAGGTTAGTTCTGTTCGATACGAAGAGTTTTCCAAAGAATTTTAAGCAACTGTCGACGTCGAGGAATATTTCGGTCGCGTAGATAAAGATTTTAACAATAAAGCGACGAACCTTTGGAAATGTATGGGACGCGTTGTCAGACTCGCACGATCGGTTTCAGAATGTGCGTAACGGGTATATTAAGATAGCGAGGAATAGTTGTTTTTGTTTTTCTCTCGATTCGTTCTTTCTCCGTGCTCGTATTTATAATTTACCCTCCTCGCAATCGATTCGATATTCCGATACCCCGAATCCATGTCACAGTGTCAAAACTTATCCTGAATTATTCCGTACCGGTAAAGTTCCAAGAACGGAATCCCCGTTTTCGCCGCATCCTTATTACCGCCGATGATGCGCTGTCACTTCTGGGCGTCGCGCGCGCGCGCGCGCGCGCCGTCGTGTACAAAATCGTTCGAAGATTCTATTCTCGCGTCGTCGAGGACGAGTGACGAGGTCCTCGTGGAAATCGAGAGACGTTATTTCGAGTGATCGCGACACCGCGGAGAGAAAGCGGCGTCGGAGTGGAAGCGAAAGGGACGATGGAAATTGGAGGAACGAAAACGTCAGGAGGTCGCGAAGCCGAAGAGAATTGGAGAACGAGGAAGGGAGAGAGCCAACGATAGACGAACGTAGTGAAAGATGTGGAAGCAAGTGGAATAGAACGAAGAGTGGAAAGAGAAAGAGAAAGAGAGAGAGAGGAGGGCTTGCTGCTATCTTTGGAAGAGGCGCACCGGAATCTAACGAGCCGGAGCCACAGGTGTTTTCACCGCGAATATACTCCGAGCCCGGTGTGCCTCCGACTCTCCTCGTAGCAGTCGAGCAACGCCTCCTCTCTCGCCTTTCCCTCCCGACGACGCCCGGCGTCCCTCCCGTCCACGAGGCCGGAAGGCGGACAGCGCAGCAAGGAGCACGGTACTGAGGGACGAACCGGAGGAAAAGGATGGTGGTGAACCCGAGGGAAACGAAAAAGGTAAAAAAGAAGCGCTTGAAGAGGGTTGCAGGGACAAACGAATGGTCGAACGACCAGATGCCCTTGCCAGTCGAATAGCGAAAGAGAAAGATACTTAACCGCAACACTGTTCAGTTTGGAGCTGACGTGCGTGGTGCGATCTTCGTGGGTTTAGCTCGTTGTCGATTGAGAAGATGCGTGCGAGTTTTTGGTTGATCGCGAGACGAAGTATTAGTAACCGATTTTTAAATCGTTCTGGAAAGAACGTGGCGCACGATCTAATGTGTGGCTTAGATTGTAGGAGCCTCTCGAGGTAAGACAGTGGTGATTTTTAATTACGATAAAACGTAATCGACTTCTCGCTTAATGTTATTACGGCAAAATGATGGTTGATAGAAACTTTCGAGGAAGTGGTAAAATTTAATCGCACGCACTTTGCATTTCCAGGTGAAATGTCCACGAAGTCGGAAGGCAGACAGCGCAGCAAGGAGCACGGTACTGAGGGACGAACCGGAGGAAAGGGATGGTGGTGAACCCGAGGGAAACGAAAAAGGTAAAAAAGAAGCGCTCGAAGAGGGTTGCAGGGACAAACGAATGGTCGAACGACCCGATGCCCTTGCCAGTCGAATAGCGAAAGAGGAAGACACTTAACCGCAACACCATTCAGTTTGGAGCTGGACGTGCGTGGTGCGATCTTCGTGGGTTTAGCTCGTTGTCGATTGAGAAGATGCGTGTGAGATTTTGGTTGATCGCGAGACGAAGTATTGGCAACCGATTTTTAAATCGTTCTGGAAAGAACGCAGCGCGCGATCTAATGTGTGGCTTAGATTGTAGGAGCCTCTCGAGGTAAGACAGTGGTGATTTTTAATTACAATAAAACGTAATCGACTTCTCGCTTAACGTTATTACGGCAAAATGATGGTTAATAGAACCTTCGAGGAAGTGGTAAAATTTAATCGCACGCACTTTGCATTTCTAGGTGAAATGTCACCTCGCATGGGAGCATCGACGAAACTTTATTGTTCTTTCTCGCACCGATTTATCCATTCTCCTTATCGACTCACGAAAGCTATACGTCGTGGTCGAACGTCCATCTATTTACGATAAGATATCGATTAATCGATCGTCACGATGTAACGTCCGCACGAGCTTGCGTCCTCGGTACGCTCGTCCTCACTCTCCTCCTCCTACATAGCCATCCTCAATCCCCGGTCGTAGCCCGGAAACCAATATTATTTCGGACGACGCGTACGAGCGGGCCTGGACCCGCTCTCTCGCGCGGAGAGACGACGGGAGACAAAGAGTGAGAGAGAGAGAGAGAGAGAGATAGAGATGGAGAGAGAAGCGAGCGCGTATAACATCGATACGTCGTAATGGCCCCTGGTATGTATTTTCCAGGTATTCCGCACATCCACTCGTCCTAGACCGGACTAGAGAGTCATAATGCGGTAGGGAGGAGAGGAGAGGAGAGAACGAGGCAGAGAGAAAGAGAGAGAGAGAGAGAGAGAGGAAAAGGGAAGCGAGACTCGCTCGACCGTGTAGGCGAAATGCGCGCGAGCGTGCGCTCGCTCGCTCGTTTGCGAGCGGCTCCAAATGCGGAATATTAGCTCGTGATTAATTATTAATAGTATCGAGTGCCTGCTAATAGATTTAATGTTATTGGGGCGAAATCAGTTGTCCCTCGGCGAGACGTGAAAGCGAGGGAGAGAAAGAGAAAGATAAAGAGAGAGAGAGAGAGAGAGGAAGAGAGAGACGGAGAGTGAGTACTGGCAGACCAGTGGTCCGTGTGCTACGCAGGCAACGGTAATAATATTGACCGTGAGCGCGCGCCGTTCCTGCCCGCCTCGTTCCAAGCGGGAAACGCGATTAGGTATTCCGAAAAACCTCGATTCCACCACCCACTTCCACCACCCTTCCATCACCGGCTCCGAACCACCTCCAGCGCCGTTACTACCAGTTCGATTACAATCTCTCTGAAAGGGCTATTACGAAGGGGCTGGAGAAGCACGAGAACGAGGAGGAGACGATGGACGAGGTGAAGAAACGAAATATCCATGCCCGTAAGATCGCCTCGTAATTACTCATCGAGGGCCTTCTTCCAGGGAATCTTGTTCGAGCGTTCGCGTAAAGTCCAACGACGTTAAGGTACGAAGCGAGAGAGAAATTGTCGTTCGAGGGAAGTGTTCGTTTAGTGGGTTAAAAGAACGAAGGTCGCTTCTAGATGTGAGAGTAACTTGTGACTCGTTGGATAAAGTATCGAGTCTCTGTAGCTTAGAAAACATTCTGCGCTTTCTGTCGAAGGACGCGATTCGAAATTGCGCACGATTCCTTCTTCATTTACGCGAGATTAACATTAATACGCAAGTTTTGCAAGAAGAAAAATGTAGGGATGGTAATAACATGTTTGACTACAGGAATCGAAAATGCTCCTTTACCTTCCACCCATCTACCCACGGCTAATCAGAATCTAGAAGAATCAACGGTGGAATCTGTCCCAAACCTTCGTTAGAATGTGAAATTTCAAATTGGTCGAATGGATTGTTACGTAAAATTTGGCGAATTTCTATTATGCGGTAGGGCTTTGGATAATTATCACTTGATCACAGAGAGAGGAACATCCACGCGGTTGTTCTCGCTTCTATTCCGCGAATTGTCCTCGCGGTACTCCCTTTGGCGGGGGTCCCTCTTTTGCGGCGAACCCGCCAGGCCGCCAACGTCGACACGAATCGCGATCTCGGGGGACGCGATCTCGTGTGTTTGCGGGTTTTGAAGCGGTGGTGAGGAGAGGAGAGGAGTGAAGAGAGAGAGTGAACAGAAGGGGAGAGGCGTCGGGGCGGTGAGGCAGACAATAACCAAGTGGCATTCTCAGACACCCCGACGCATTGATCGCGCGACGCGTGCTTCTGGTCGTCTGTGGGACGCAGTCGCGCGTGCACACCCTCAACGTGTACACACGCAACCACGATTCCTTCGAGCCACGATTCTACGTAGAAACGCACGATTTTTCCCTACGCGAAAAAAATTGTAGAACCGAAGGTTCGAGAATTCAGTCGACTGAATTTTAAACGATTAAACGTAGACGAAATTCCGCGAGTAGATACTTGAAGCAAATACGGATGCAATTTAGAAGTAAGGAGAAGGACCAGTCTACTGCATTGTTTCTATTTGTAATATAAAGTTGAGCTGGATATTTAGTTCAGTTTCACATGGGCTAAAACACTCGTTAAAAGGTTCGTAAAAACTAGATAAGGGATAGTATTGTACCACCGGGTGATCTGTGCAACCAGAAAAAACGTAGACATTTAATGATAACGTTAACAATTGAAATGTCTTCTCGATAAAAAAGAAACGAAATTACCGATCTTCGTCCTGAATAATACGCTGTTCTAAAATTCCTTAATTCTCTCTCTCTCTTTTTCTCTCTTACCACATGACCCTCTTTATTATCTGAATTTTCCAGCGCGGTTGAGGTCCTTCCTTAAAGTTCAGAACCTTTTATTCTTCTTCGCGAAGGTCGTAAAGAGCGATTGTGCGAAAGAAATACAAGTACCGTTGAATATCTACGCGTTTCAATTCTGTCTTCCGCATTTTCTGCAGTTGATTCGCCGAGAAGGCGAGAAAAAAATGGCAAAGATCGGTGGAGGTGAGAGCTTTCTTCCTCGAAAGCATTGGAAACGAACGTGGGCGCGCTATCCTGGTTGCATCGAGCCGATAACTGATCGGGCGCGCCGCGCTGCCGGGGATGCAGAAGAGGAAGTCGAGTTATTTCGGATATTAAACACGAAATTGCGTGTAGAATAGTCCGGAAAAGCTGCCGCGCTGCCACCGCTCGTCCCGGTGGCTCTCCACCTCACCCACCCTTCGCTTCTCTCCTCATCTCCGCGTCCGTCCTCCCTTTTCCTCTCGCGCACGTTCTCCGCCTCTTCTCCTCATCCCCTCGATTCGATTCGCTCGCGCCTACGCGAGTCGTGTCTCACGGTGTGCGCACGTATGGAAATTTCTACGAGCTATCCTCTTCCTCCTTCCTTCACTCTCTCTCTCACCTTCGCCACGTTCTCTTTTCCCTCATCCGATTATCTCTCGTTATCCTCCACTCGCCACGAGAAACCGATAGGAGCCGCGAAGTTACGCGATTCTCCGCACTCCAATTTTATTTAGGTACAGGGTTACTGCCCTTACCCACGTTTTTCCACAAACTCCGCATTTCTCCATTTATTTTTACACAATTCTACATGTTCTCCGTTTCTCTCTCTCTCTCTCTCTGTCTCTTTCTCTCACCATCGCCAAAGGGTGATTCAACTTTCTACGCCTCCCTCACTTCTCAACGTATCCCGCCGAAGATCTCGCGCGAGTAGTAACCAGCCGCTCCCGCGAGAACGAGAGAAAATAATTCGGTGGAAACTTTGTCCCAGGTCCTCCGAGGCCGTCCCGCGCTCGCCCTTCCTCTTTCTTCTTAGCTTCCTCCTCCATTCCTTTCGCAGCTTCTTTCGCCCCTTTTCCTTATCTCTCCTCGCCGCGCCTCACCTTCTTCCTCTCCTACTTGTGTGCCTCTTTGGTGCGCGACGGAAACGCGCGACTACTCGAAAGAAAGTTAGCCAGGAGGTGGCGTATAATGCAGAATGGTAGGGGCCCGGGCACACACGAGGGAGGCGGCGTGGAGCGAAAGAAGAAGCAGAAGGAATGGAGGTGGTGATGGAGGAGGAGGAGGTCGCGTACCACCGAGGCACTTTCTTTGAAGCCGTCCGGGAGCCACTTGGAAAGGGTGGCATGGGCCGCCGAGTTTGGGGCAGGTCGTACATCAAAGAGCGAAATACTTGAAGCCGAGATTCCAGCTCGCTCACTCCGCCCCGTCGGTACTACTCGTTCTCTCCTCCTCCTCGTCCTCTCTTCTCACCGTCATCCTCCTACTCCACCTTTGGCGTCACGTCCGCCGACGGCACCTTCCGTCACCCGTCTCGCTTCCAGCCTCCCGGAGGCGGTTGACGACGGTTGGTAGCACGGGTTGGGTGATCGTCGTCCCTGCTCGTCATCGACGATGACCTCCGCCCCATTGTCCCCTTTCAACGCCACGAAATTGGTCTCATTCTTTCGCGCAGCTTGCGCGCACCTTCCCTCCTCTCGCGAAAATTCTCGCGAAAATACGAACCGGTGGATTACCGACGAAGTAAGAGAGAAAGTTAAAGGCGAGAGGGTGGAATTTTATAAGGGACTCTCGTGTTTCGTGGTTGCTTTTAAATTAACCCTCCAGTAGGCGCGTGATCCTCACAGATGCATCTTTTTTTAATTTTGAATAATTAGAACAGAAATTAAAAAGTAACGCGATCGTCCTTCCTAGTAGCTTCGTAACTTTTGAAAAACTACGAAGTAATCCACTTGCAACTTTAAAAATATTGATTATTTAGCAGATAAATCGTTTTATCACCTCACAGGTGTAGCGCGAGCAGTAGTGTACGTACTAGCGGTCCGACCGGGTATTCGTCGGTCAGACGTTTCAACTGCTTTGAAAGCAGATTAAATTTGATCGTTAAACCCATATAATCGACCTGTCCACTATTACAGATTTGCCACTTTTTGTTTCGTTTATAAATTTAAGTACAATAAACTTTTGTTTTTCTGTGTAAACCATAAAAATCTGTGATCCTTCCTCTTCCTAATAATCTCATTCCCATACGTCACGATTGCATAGTACGGGGGCAGCGGCCCATTTTCTTGATGTCTGCGCTTAAAGTGTCCACTACTGGGGTCGCTACCCTATATGTGCTTATTGACTACCTAGTTCTGCGAATAAGAAATAATTTATTTTGGCAATTTATCGATTCATATTGCAAAGATAAGAAAATGACACCTGGCAGGTGCAAGGCAACCCGGCCGTGTTAGGAATGGGCACGTGCCTACTGGAGGGTTAAGAGACGGAGAGAGGAACGGCGATGCGGAGAATTTGTTTGGACAATGTTGCAAAGCCATCGCGGTGGTTTTTTTCGTTTTCACCTGCCGCGGGGGATCGCCTCGATATTACCGGTGCGCGGCCGCCAATGGATTATCGTTAACGTATAATTCACAATCAATCTCCCGTATACCTCGGTCACTGTTTTTTTTTGTTTCTCTCTCCCGGACTTCTCTCCTCTCTTCTCTCCGCGCGCCCGGTGCTACAGTAACCATCCGCTCGTTCCCTCTCGCTAGCCCCCGACGATCGACGCGAATGTCTCTATTTTTTTTCCACGGCCTACCAGGGTGCATTAATTTGTAATCGCGGGCCGTTTTTACGGGAGCCGAAGTCGGCCGATCGAAAAATAATCGTTTCCGGTCGGTTTGTCGATCGCGCGGATTGCCTCGTTTTGCATTTTAGCCGTCCGCGTGCGCGGTTGGAGGAGCCGGTGCGCGGGAGCGAGGAGACGAGCGCAGAGGACGAGAGAGAGGAAGAGAGAGAGAGAGAGAGAGAGCGGAGGCCGGAAAGCTTGCTTTTTCGCGGCTTAAAATTAATATGCATGGACCCGACAGCGAAACGTTTATCTTGCCAGCTTGATTTCGTTTTGATACGCCGACGCGAGCCGCAATGCGCGCGCGCGTGCCTACGCGCGGAAATAAAGCGATGTTAATTAAAAAAAACGTGCCGCGCGCACCGCGCGCTGGAGGTGGGAGGAAGGGACAGGGCATCGGTGGTGGTAGTGGTAGTGGAACTGGTGGTGGTGGTGGTGGATGGTGGTGATGGAAGAGGAACGCGGGAAGCGAAATTTGTCAGTGGACGTCGAAGAGACGAAATTAAGAGGAGGCGACGGAGAGGTGAGCGACGCGACGACCGGGAGGACGAGGACAGGGAGAAAGGGTGGTGAGCCCGTGGAACGTGAAGGGATAGGGGGTGGAAAAAAATCGGACGGATCCTTTTTTTCGCGAATTTTCACCCGCGAGACAATATTCGACGTCTGCGGCTCAGCGGAACGGCGATTAAAAATTAATAACGAATATCAACAGCGGCGGGGCCAGTGGCGCTTCATTACTCGAAATTAAAAATCGTCGTTCGCGGAGAACTGGCGGAATAAAAACGTGCGCTCTCGGCCCCGCCACGACGGGGGGGTATACGCGCTCGCGCTTCGGTTCTGTAATTACAAATATCCACATGGCGCCTGTGGAAAAATCAGTAAACAAACTCGTGATCGATAGCCGCTCGCTCGCTCGCACTTCTGTTCCTCTTCCTCTCTCTCTCTCTCTCTCTCTCTCGTCCTACGCATCGTTTTTTCTTCTCCACCCCCTCTCGCATTTTTTTTTTGTTTTTATCCCACGGCACCCGCGAATTACCATTGCAAACGTCCCGTGCCGCGTCAACGCAAAAGAGCCGCGCGGCCAGCACGGCGCGCACGCGAGGGATGCAGTTTTTCGGGAGAAAAAGGAGCAAATGCGCGTGAGAGAGGTCGCGTCCAGAGAGAAAAGAACGAATCGGGGCGATATATGCGCCCGGCAAATCGTATTAAATTCATTCCACGTTTTTATCCGCGCTATTCTCGCGCGTCGTTGCTCTCTCCATTCTCGTCACTCGCGCGGTGCCATTCCGCTTTCACCGCGATTCGGCCTGGAGACTATCGATGGCCTCTCGTCATCGGTAACTTTTCGATTTCGCAAAGTGGCCCAACGTCGTTCTCCCTGGTTTCTCTTTCGTCTAGCTTCCGTCGAAATCCAAGGAAGGAAGCTCCCTTTATTTCTCGTTCTCGCGATAACCCGCGACAACTGCGGGACGCGCGCGTTATCACGGCAGTTGTGGAGGTGGAGATCGAATACGCGGGGGCCGCGAGCGTCGTGCTGACCTGCAAATTGTCATTCTGCATTTAGTGACACTACCACACCGCGCATGGCGCACCCCTCCGCCAGGCACCACAGCGAGACCCCGACGCGTCGGTGGGGCCACCAATACCGCGGCGCGATATTAAAACGGCGGGCGGCGCGAAAATAATTACATTTCATAATTGGCTAAAATATCAGAAATGAAAATTAGTTTATCGAGCGTCGCGTTAATAATTTCGCTTAATCGAAGCGACCGACGCCAGGGCGGATGGTATTCGCGGCGTCGGCCACCGCGCCACACCACCTGATCAGGTGTACCGGAATAAATCATCTGCGAATTGGATGAACCGGGATCGTAGTAGGGTCGCAGACGCCAGGTTTACCTGCTTGACTCCTCTCGATTCACCGAGAATCGTCCTTCTCACCTCCTCCTTATCGAGCATCCCTTCTTCCTTCCACCTCTCGTTCGCCCGTGTCCCTTACTTACCGCGTAATCCATCGCATCCGATAAATCAATTAATCACGGTTCGCCGCATAGACACGACGGAAATCCACCAAAAAGACGATCGAGATCTTTTTTTACCACACCCTTCGACAGCGCGCACACCTTCGAATATCCACGAGTTTCCTTCGAATAGCAAATTTCGCAAAATCGACGACGGGAAGCTGAAATTCCTCGTGGACGATCCAATCCCTCGCGAGGACCTCCTTACACGAATTCGAAGAAATTTCGGTCGGTAGCGCGAGGAACGAAGGAGACGGACGATTTACTCGCGAAGCGGTGGAAGAGGAGAGCGCGTCGTGGTTACGCGACGAGAACGATGAGAGGCGGACGAAAAAAGGATGGATATTTTTACCCTCGTTAGAGCTGTCGCCCCCCCGAAAAAAGGTATAATTGCGTTCCTTGCACCGCTTCGCTCTCCTTCTCTCTCTCTCTCTTATCCTCGTGGTTCCAGCGCGGGCGAGCAGCGCGCGGCGGACCACCACCGACCAACCACCACCACCACCACCAGATCCACCGGCGCAGCCCGTTTTCACACGTGTCATTGGCGCTTCCGCTTTTAATCGCGATTATCAATTTCGACGCAGAAAATAGCAGCCGTTTAATTGGCGGATGACACGCTTACCGATGCGGTAATTTAATGTCAGCGCGCGTTTACTCCCCTCTCCGACTCTCCGCACTTCTCCATCCCTCCTCTGGCGGTAGGACGATCGAGCGACGGGATCGCCCGCGCCGATCCTACCAGTCGATTCGCGGCGAAGAGCGGAGGTGGAGAGAGGTGGAGTGGACGGATGATCAAAGTTTCACGCGTGGTCGAGGTTTAGTCCGTGGACCAGATCGTCCTGGTTTAATGAGTTTGTTTAGTAATAATTACTGGACCCCCGCTTCACCGACCCTCGGCGTAACCGTATCGCGCCACCTCCTCCTCCTCCCGCGAATCGAAATCACACTTTCCAATCCGATAATTCAACGTTTCCTTTCCGAGAGCACATCGCACCGCCGACGTGCATTATGCGAGGACCACCTCTCATCCTCATCCACGTGCACTTGCACCTCCTCATCTCTCGTTCGGTTAAGTTCGGTAAAAAAGGAGAGGCTCGCATTACCCTGTCCCACCTTTCGCGTTTCTCGTTCGCCCACGCCCGGAATAAATTGGCGAGTGGAAAGAAAAATCGATGTCCGTCGCGACGAGGATAATTCCTTCCCTTCGCCTCGTTTTCTCCTCCTCCTCGTGTCTCCGCCGCCGCCGTACCCTCGCCTCACCACCTCCGCTTCGCGTCTCTCGCAACGCTTTTCCTACCTAAACGCGCAACATAAACCGCGCGCGACGACCGTACCGCGTCACAAAAGCCCGCAGGAAGCGGTGGAGGTGGACACGTTGGGAGGTGGAGGAGGATGGCGCGCGCGCGCGAGCGCGCCAACGCGAATTGCGACTGATTATTTCGAATTAAATTTCAAATTAAATTACATATATGCAAAACGGAGCGGGGCATTTCGCCGAACGTGTGATTTATATTTATGCGTCGCTAATTTATTTGCATGATTTAAGTTGGCGAAATTTTTATTCCATCACTTTAATTATTTAAGCCGGCCGCGCGCATGCCGGGGCGAGTGAGCGCGAAACGAGGAGAGGTGGCGCGAGCGAGCGTGCGGTATCGCGTTATCGAAGTATTTGCAATACAAATTTAGCAAATAAATTAACTTTTATTAATTACGATCGAAAAACATCCTCTATCTCCGTGGAAAATAATAATATAATACACGCGCCTCTCCCTCCAGCAGGTCGCGCGCGTGCGCGCGAGCTTACGCGGGGGATGGTGTAGGCGAGGTGAACGATAAACGATTATCGTTCTCGCGGATCGATATCGCTTCGTTGCAATAATACCCGGGGTATTGTGTTAATACCGGATAATAAATATTGGACGCGCCTCTCCACGGTCCTAACGATAATTCGGTGAAAGAAGGTGGAGGCAAGAAGAAGGAGCGGATCGACGATGCCTGAAGGTTGCGCGACGCGAGGGGAACGGGAGTGGAGAGGGGTGAAACGTCGATCGCCTCGTAAAAGCATTTTTAACGAGACTCGCGTGAAAATCGTCAGTTATTCAATCGGCCGGGCAAGGCCGTAACGAGCGATTTGATTAAGCCTAACCTAAGCGATTCCCCGGTGACTCGAGCTCGCGCCAGCCGAGAGTCTACCGAAGGCTGCTACCACCTCCTACCCTACCATCGCCACCACCCACCTCCCTTCTCATCGTCGAGCGACCCTCGCTTCTTCTTACTTCACCCCACTCCGTCTCTCTCCCTACCATGCTCGCCTCTTCGTTTCTCGCGGCAATTAAGCGCGCATCGAAAGTCAGTCATTAGGGTTCCCACTGTGCCAGATGGAGGAGGAGGTGAGCCGCCTAGGTGGAGCTCAACGAGACTACCAACTCGATGAGAAGGCGGAGGGGAGTCTTTAAACGGAATGTGCACTTAATTGGTGCGGCCCGGTAACACGGAGCGAGAAGAGTTTTTGGCAATGTTATCGTCGATTTAAGCGGCGCGCGCGCGCGCGCGCCGAGCGCGGAATAATCGCCGCTCGCAAATCACTCGCGCGACGTCTACTCTCTCCTTCTCTCTTCGTTTCTTCTCTCGAGCGGAGAGACGATAAGATTGACGATCGATAAGATCGGCGAGGTCGACGACGGCGCTCGCATAGGCACACGCGAGCGTTCGAACGAGAGAGCCGCTTTCCACCGGCGAACCAACATTGGGCCGCGCCTCTCTCGAACGGGATTATGCAATTTCGGAAACGCGGAATTTGTCCTCGAACATTTTTTTTTTTCACGAGCTACGAGGATTCTCTTCTAATGCTGAGATTTTAGAGAGTCGCGCGCGCGCGCACCTCGATGCTTCTTGAAAAGGACGGCGTAACGAGGTCGAAGCGACGCACGGGGGTGGGCGCGGTGGAAACGAGAAGGGTGGTGGGCAGGAGGAGAAGGGCGGGCCCGACGACCGGCGTAAATCCAAAAAGGATATAACCGCGCCCGACAAAAATCCGCGGCGGGCGACGCGCAATTCGTTCGCTCGCTACGCTCGTGCCCGCCCGCTCTCGCGCCGTGCCGCGCACCCGCGCGCAAATAACGGTCAGTATTTTGCAGTAATATTTCACCGGAGCAGTTGGTATTAATTCGTAATATGTTACCGGCAAACTATACGAAAGCGCCTAGCATTGCCACCCCTTCTTCCACCCCCCGTTCCGCGCTTCTCTCTCTCTCTCTCCTTCTCTCACACGCTTTCTCTCTCTCACTTCTCGTACTTTCTCTCCTCGTTTCTCTCCCTCGCTCCATCCTCCTCCACCCCTCGCCGAGCGCGATGGGCATCGTCCCGCGGCCACCCTAATATATGGTCCGGTATTATTGCAATGCAATGGACAGAATACTGTCAAAATTTATCGGCAGCCGTTTTTCATGCGCCGCGTCAAATGAGCCGAGCGATTAAAGCGCGTGAATTAGCCCCGAAATTTTCGAGCCGCGGCCCGTCCGTCCCGGGGCACCCTCGTCCCTTCCATTTCCACCGTCCTTCTCCTCCACCACCTCCTCCACGCTTGCCACCCAGCCCCGGACAAGAAACAAATGGAAATCGCCCGCGGTGGTAGGAGGGGACACGTAGGAGGTGCAATCGTGCCCCGACGATTTTCGCGGGAGGTGGTGGAGGTGATTGCTGGGATAACACCCTCGTCGAGATCGTTTCGAGAGAAACGGCGCGCAGACTCGTGGGATCGTGCTGGAGCAGAGTACGACGAGGAATATTATCGTTTTCTCATAGATATTCGACAGTGAAATTGCAAAATTTGTTTTCCATGTGGAAATTCCTCTTAACCAGTCATTTTGACGATTTTCACGAGAGATGGCGGAGGTTATTGGCGAAAGTCTCGTTGTGATCGTTTCGAGAAATGGGCGCGCAGATTCGCGAGACAATCCTGAAAGCGAGTACGATAAAGAGAATGCTCGTTTTCTGATAGATATTCAACAGTAAAATTACAGAATTTGTTTTCAATATGGAAATTCCTCTTAACCAGTCATTTTGACGATTTTCACGAGAGATGGCGGAGGTTATTGGCGTAACTCTCGTTGTGATCGTTTCGAGAAATGGGCACGCAGATTCGCCAGACAATCGTGAAAGAGAGTACGATAAAGAGAATTCTCGTTTTCTGATAGATATTCAACAGTAAAATTACTGAATTTGTTTTCAATATGGAAATTCCTCTTAACCAGTCATTTTGATGATTTTCACGAGAGATGCGGAGGTTATTGGCGTAACTCTCGTTGAGATCGCTTCGAGAAATGGGCGCATAGACTCGCGAGACAATCCTGAAAGAGAGTACGACAAAGAGAATTCTCGTTTTCTCATAGATATTCAACAGTAAAATTAAAGAATTTGTTTTCAATGTTTAAATTCCTCTTAACCAGTCATTGTGACAGGTTTGACGGGTCGAGTGTTCATCGAATCATTTTCTTAATAATACATCCTCGCGCATCCATCATCGTGTGTTTCCGCGAAACTAGTAGTTACAGGTTCGCGTTACTTCTGCTTTTCCTTCTCCGTAAATAAATTTATATACATTTCTACATCGTTCACCTCCCACTCGCCAAACGTTCCCTCCGCGTTTCGTCTCATCTGAAAGGAGACAGTTCCTCCTCTCACCTCCTAGTCCCGGTCGATTCGTTCTTTCGCCAAGGAGAAGCTGCAATCTCAAGCTAAATTGCCAATCAACAGGGTATTATTTTCCTGTTAGTCTTACAGGGAGGTGAAGAAGGAAGTGGGTGGATGAAGACTTCGAGCTATCAAGACGCAAGGAAGATGCTACGGGTCGAAATCGATCGTTCAGGTCTTGTGATCCTCGTTTCTTTTCATTTTGCACAATGTCGCCAGGATAATTTTCTTTTTTCAACTAAACAAAAGCGAATACGAGCACGTTGGCCGTGACCGAACCAAAGATTAGATTCGTTCGTGGATCTCCCGTCGAATTCTCCAAAGACGTCTGCTCGAGTAAGTAGAGTAAGGAACGAGAAGAAGGAGAAAGCAAAAGAGAGAATGTCGAAGGAAAAAGGAGACGAGCGGTAGGAGCCTGTGCTGTCGACTACCCGTCTTTTTCATTAACCCCGCGCGCGCGCGCGAGCCTTTCTCCTCTCTTTCTCTCTTAACGATGTTGGCGGCGACGGCACGGGGACAGAGCGACGACAGGACAGGGTAAAGCCTCCCTTCTCTCTAGTGGTCTACAGAAGTCAGCACGGCGTATTCTAGAGGTTTCGCGTTTCAACCACCCCCTTATATACTAATTATCATCGTCGCGCAGTCTCTTGATGTAAATGCCTGAATGCACTACCGCCGGGAGGGAAGCTACCGGTGAGAAGGAGCGAAAGAACGCGAGAGGAGAGAAGGAGACGGATAGAGTGAAGATGGAGAGAAGACGAGGTGGTATACCCGAGGGAGGAAGGATCGCGAGCGTGGCGAGAGGAGGAAGTGGTGGTTGGAAGGATACAGAGCGCATAGGAAGAGGAAGTAGCGTGCATTTTATACAAAAACGCAGCCAACTGTCTTCGACGACTCGTCCGAAGGCTCTCCGCGCTTCGTTGCTCCTCTCTCTTTCTCTCTCTCCTCGCTTCTTCGTCCTCTTTTCTCACCGCGCCTCCTCTCTCTCCCTTTTTCTCCAACACGAGTCCTCCCCAACCCCTTTGCTACCCCTTTACCGCCTCTTCTCGACCGGCCCTTCCTTCTACCCCTTCTCCACCTCCGGTACCCGTCGTCGCCCGTCCTACTCTCAGATCCGTACAAAACCGAAACGGGTTAAGAGAGCCAAGAGTCGAGAGTTTCGCGTTTAAAGGCCCCACGCGCTAAAGAGGATGTCACGGTCTACGATGCGATGCTCGCGTCACGTTCGATACGTCCCTTTTTCCACAAACAGCCCCTTCGAATTTCTCCAACCGCCAAGATCTCGCGCTTCTTATCAACCAACGACGAGGAATAATCCACGCGAATCTGGAAAACTCTACTCCTCGCCTACGAGTATCCTCTGTTCGAAGTCAGCGAAAAGATCAATGGATCGTCGATCGGAGAAACCGAGAAACATTTCGACGTCCGCCTCTGTCCTCTCGCCGTGCGCTCTATGCGCATGAAACCTGCGCGGGGTATGAGAAAAAAAATGAGAGGCTTCGAAGAAAGAGAGAAGATGGAAAAATAGAAAGAGAGAGAGAGAGAGGAAAAAAAGAAGGCGGAACAATTCGAAGCTAGCGGGAGAGAAGAAAGGGGCATGCTAATACCAACGTCCCCGATCGTCGACGATCGCGGATGCGATTCATCCGCACGTTGCTTATTCGGGATAGGGATTTTCTAAGGGCTGCTCTCTCATCCACCTCCCACCCTCCTGGATTCGTTATCCGAGCAGCAGGATGGATGATAAAACAGGCGAACCCCTTGAGCGAGGCAGCAGTCGTCGACTATTGCTCGGAGGTATAGGCGTGCACATCGACTGAGGGGTGGATGAGGCGGGGGGTTGCCTCCTCCGAACTTCTCCTTCCTTCTTCCGTGTCTCTTCCTTTCGGTGCACGGGCCTCGAAACGGGCGAGAAGTCACGGGACAAAACCCGCGGCTGCTTCGTACGCATTGTTTCGTCGTTTTCAATGGCGCGTGCACAATACGCGCCCGCGATGCGGCGTCGGCGTCGGGCGTCGGTGGCGTCGGTGGCGCGTCTCTCCGTACGAGCAAGTTGCATCCATCGAACCTACCAATGTTGCATCCATACAGGCGGGCTTCGGTTCCCTTCTGTTCGGTTCCGTTCGCTCCTGGCCTCGCGTATCGACCTATGCAACGCAAACTGGAAGGAGTAGAGAGGGTGGTGGAGGTGGTGGTAGGCACTCCTCCCTTTAGTACGTCGCCGTTGTTGTCCTCTCGGTCTTGCATTTCCCTCTCCGTTTCGTCTATTCTCTACCCCTTTCTCTCGTTCCGTCTCGACCACCTTCCACCATCCGGCCTTCTCCCCTCGAAGGTACAACCATCACCTTCGTCAAGTATTCGTTACGCCCAACGCACGCCTGGACTCTCTCAGTTTTCGGTCAGAGCAGAATGCGAAAGAGCGCGAGGGGCGACGATCGAGAGGGTGTACCCGGTAATAGATATCAGCAACGGCACCGCCGTATCCCAGAAAGCTGTTCTTTCTTCCATCGACAGCCGTTAATGAGCCTGATCTGTTATACGCGCATTCCCCCTTTTCTGCCATTCTCGCGCGATGCTCCTGGCTTTTTGTCGCGCGATGCTATCGGTCATTGTCTGCGTCGCGAGATAATAATATGAGGCTAATAATCGCGAGAAGAATGAGCGCGACGAGGTTCACGCGCGCGTTTCGAAGCTTCCTGCGACACGCGGGCGACGAGGCTGAAGCGTATTATACGAAGCGTATCCGACGCCTCGTTTGGCCTTTATTCCAATTTCACTTGTCCTTCCGATCTCTTCTTTCTCGCTTCTCTCTCCTCGGTAGAATAGAGAGAAGAATACAGAAAAGATTTCACAGAAGCTTGCAGAAGGAGAGGGTAAAAAGAATGCGCGTTTCTCCGTTCAAATATCCTTTCTTGCCGCGATTGTCGGCGAATTGAGAGCGCATAATAATAGAGAGGAGAGAGGCTTGCGTCTCTATTCGACCGTGGACAACCACCAGAGAAAATCCACGGGCCGCGCGGCGGTGGCGTAACGCGCAACGACGGACACCCTAGAAACGAAACCCTCCTACTCATCCTTCTCCACCGCGAACCTCCTACCCCGAATTCTCGCGCGTTTTTATGCGTCCGCGTCGTTGGCATTTTTTTTTATCCTCCCATTCGGGCGCGCGCCGCTCATCCCCTTCATCCACCTACCCCACCTCCACTCTTTCTTCTCGTTTCTCCTCCTCTTTCTCTAACGGAGGGCGCACGCACAGTGAGAGTACGCGCGAGCGAGCGAGCGAAACTTTTTTTTTCCCTTCTCTCTCTCTCTCTTTTTTTTATTCCGCACCGCACAGTATTTCATCGTTCTCCCGAACGGCCGGCGCTCGCGCCGCCGCCGCCGCTAAAACGGCTGGATTATAAGCGGACGATAAACTCTTTTATTTTATTCGCGCTTCCCCGAAAATCGAGCGGGCGTCGTTATTCCCACCGCCGTTTTTTTTCCCCCTTCTTTTTTCTCCGCTACCCCCATTTTATTTATTTCATCGGGTGCGATCGGAGCCCTCGCGCTACAACCACCACCTCCACCTCTCGCGTCTGCTCCAAGCTGAGCGCGTAGCTCGTGGTGTGGCGGCCGACAACGTCGAGCGGCGATTTCGAGAGCCCAGGTCGTACGTCGCGAAACTCCCGTACTTCGCAATAAACTTGCGACAACCATTGGCGCGCGACCACCGCGGTAACATTTTCCGGAGAATCGCTCGGTGTCACGGGAAAACGCGAGCGGACAAGATGGAGCGTGGAGCAAAGGTGAGTTAGAGATTCTTTCTTAAAAGTCATCGTCGTTCGCACGTTTGCGAATCACGCGGATACGTACATTCCGCTTGCGAAGTTTCGCTTGGAAAAAGACGCTTCGGATATTTTCGCACCTCGGCGAAGCATCCAATTCGAAATACGTTTCAGACATTCTAGTCTTTCGTTGGTTTTTTCCGTTTATTCGGCAGGATCGAAAGAAATTTTATGAATAATCGAGAAGCTTGAGGGGTCAGCTTCGCGATTTGGCGCAGTCACTAATACATTTTGATTGTCTCGACCCCTCAGACATTTTCGCAAACCTCGTCCCCCTGATTTGTTCACGGCGCTACCACCTCCGTTCGTCCTCGGCCAAGGGGGAGGAAAGATCGAAAAAGAAACGATCGATTCGATATATCTTCCAGGAGTCGCTCAATTATTATCGTTCGGAGATTTAATTCTTCCGTTTTATCTCGCGCGACGAAAATAAATGCGGGTTAGCGTGATTTTTTAGGGATCGAAGAATTGCACGTGCGAGCGCGTTCGACGTCTTTGGTGGCTACGCGACTCGAACGAGAAAGAAAGGAAGGGGACGCGGTACTGGCGGAAGTGCCCGTGGGCATCGAACGGACCGGAGCCCGGGACGGTTGTGCGAGACACACAAACGAGCTAAAACGCCAAACTGTTTTACCGCGACAACGTACTAACGATTAACCCGCCCGCGCGCGCGCGCGCGCGTCATAGGCGTGAGAAGCGTGAGAGGCGTGAAGCGTGTGCCACGCGTTAACCCACTCGCGTCCTCACTCTCCGTCCTTCTTTTCCATTCTCGAGTGTCCGTTTCTCTTTTTCTCTTAAAGGTTACCACCACACCGCGTGGCAACCTCGTTCTCTCTATTCATCTATCCGCTTCACCCTCTCGTTCCACGGGGTGCTGCTCTCCGTGCGCGCTGGCATGGATACCGAGCGTATGCTCGCTCTCTCGTTTCGCCGAATTCTCTCTCTATATTTATCTATCCACCTCGCTCAGTCACTTTCTCGCTCGTTCTCTTCCGCCTCGGGTCCACGAGGCGCGCGAGCCAGAGCGAGTGCGCGCGTGCACGTCGCGCGCTTCTCTTTCACTCTCTCTCTCTTTCTCTCTTGCTCGCTTATTATCCCTCTCTTCGTCTCTCGACCGCGTGTCGACGCTCTCCATCCTCATCCTCCCCCTCCACCTCTCTTTCGGTTTCACGTTCGCCTCTCGTTTCTCTCCCATCCCTCCGACTCTCCCTCTACGCCCCCGACACCCGATACCCGACACCCGATACCTAATTATGTTAAACGCTTCCGGATTTTGCGGCCGGATTATGCGGCCTCGCTGCCCTCGCGCTATCCCTCGCTTCCTCCGTTCCTCCTCTTTCACCTCTTCTCTCTATCCCACTTCGTTCTGCTTTCCTCTCGCCACCGATTTTCCACCCCCATCGACGCCTCTCTCGCTCTTTCTATTTATCCCTTTCTCCTTCTCTATCGCTCCTACGCTGTCGCCAACGTCACTCAGTCCTGCTGCCGACCGCGAGAGAGCATCGAAAAAGGATTTGCAGGAGTGAGCGGATTCGCGAGAAGGGCTGTCCTGAAAATTGTTCGTAAACGGCTGTTACTACCCCTTTGCCCGCTCAGCTACTCCGTCAAATGCTGCTCACTGACTATTTCCGTATCGCGATTTCGACTTTCCACTCTGATCACCTCTTCTCTTCCTTGTCGTCGTTGTTACAAAACGAAGAGATTAATTTGTAATTTTTGGATAGTTCTTTTCAGCGCACGCGAGTGTGTGGAATTTTTGTTAAAAGGATTCTGGGGTAGGTTTGTAAATTTTCTGAATTTTGAAAATTTGAATTGTTACGGAATAATCGACTGAAATTGAGAATCTGTCATGTGTCGTCTTAGTGCCGAAACGTTCGAGATTCTTCGATAACGGTGATGACTGTCGCTGAGCGCGTGTTTGTTTGTTTATCGAGGGTTTTGGCAGTGCTAGTCAAAACCCATGCACCTGAGTAGGGACATTAGGGAGTTGTTAACCTTTAGGTGGCCGGAAAGTCTATATATAGACGCTATGGGTGATCGTTACTTTGTATAGGTTACATACAAGATAAAGACACAAATTTTTGAATTTTCTAAAGGGATTAAAGCTCATCAAATCCTCTAAAGGTTAATAATTGATTCCAATTCCAATAAATCTCACCGTAATATCAACGCCCATAATACGCTGGCACTTTTCGAAACAGAACAGAAGAAGTGGCTATACAATATCGCCGGGTTGACACTCGAACGGTTAACGAGACGAGTGGCATCGTAGGGCAGGCTACAAAGTGTCGTGCTTTATTTAACAGGTCCTTCGGAGCAAGGGTCGTCGGTTTGGGCAAAGGAGGTAAAAGCATCGTGCGCCGGTGGTGGAGAAGAAAAGTTTCGCAAGGACTCAGGAGGCACCAGGCTCTACCCCACCCTTCCTGCTCTTCGACGCTCCAATTCCTGGGTAATCGTCGGCCAATTTTCGGCGCGTGCCAACCCCATCCTCGTTCACTCGTCTCTCTCATTCCTACTCGACGATTTCGCGCCCGGCCCTCTTTCCAACTACCGAACGGCCGATCCCTCGCTTTCTCTCTCTTTCTCTCACTTCCACGCTCTCTCGTCACATCCCGAACCGCGAAAACAGTGGCTGTATGCACAGTGGCGTGCGATTTTCCCACGGCGGGCGCGCGCTATGTCTCTCTCTCTCTCTCTTTTATCCTTCGCTTTTCCACTCGCTCACTATCTCTCTTTCGCTCTTTCGATCACTGCTACACCCTCCGGCACATAACGCGCGCACTCGTCGCCGTCGCAATGGCCAGTCTCCCGGTCCCGCGAGCGCGTGTGTGCACGCGTGAGCGCGCGGTGAAAAACCGCGGGCGATGATTGCGGTCGCGAGAGCGAAAAACCACCGTGGGCTCGCACGAGCGAGAGCGGCCCGTCCAAAAGCACGACACCCCATTGCGGACACACTTCTGCCACTATTTCCCTGCTGCCTCTTGCTCTTCCCTGCCTTCTCTCTTTCGAATTTTCTCAAAAAGGTGAAAGAAACTCGAAGACTTATTTATTTTTTTGTAGACTTGCGAATCGTCGTGGGGTTTTTTTTCTCTTTGCACGAGTGAAGGAGAATAGAATGAGATTAGTATTTTATTACGGTCCAGAATTCGTTGCTTCATTTGAGACAGAATCGTAACGGAGGGCAAACGCGATGGATAAATATTTCCCTTGGCCGTTTACCGAAGGGCGCGATAAATATTTGAGAAATTAGGGACGTTGGCAAAACAACGAGAAATAAAGATGAACGGGTATGGATGATAAAATAATGCGAGCGAGAAAAATGAAATTTTCAATTGTGCGGCGAAATTGGATTTATTTGCCTATTGTCGGGCAATGAAAAAAAGTAATGGAACTAGTGGAACGGCATCCGAGCCAAAAGCGCGAAACGCGTGGATCGTACAAATGAAGTAATATAAGCGAGAGGAATCGAACTATGAATCGCGCGAGAATATTGACGATCTACAATGAAATAAGAAGTAGAGAGAGATAGAAGCCGAAGCGGTAGCAAGGTAGGGAAACGAGAGGATTGAAAGATTCAGACACTTCGATATCGATCGTAGAATTTAATGCGACCTCGCATGCCGCGCATTATCCTTTATTTTTAACTCATCACCCTCGATTTATCGATACTCTTTCTCTTTCTAGCTCGATTTCGCAATTCGTTTCTCCTCTCGAGTACTTCGCTCGCGCGCACACAGCTTCTCAATTATTCCGCATTCGTTCCATTTTTATTTCTCTCTTTCTCTCTCTCTCTCTCTCTCTCTCTCTCTCCTCGTATTGGACGAACGTAAGAAACACGTCAGTGTTGTCATACTTTCGCGACGAGTCGCCATGTTGGGTCGTTCAATTCTAAAGGGGCCTCCTATTTTCTCGGGCCTATCTTGTCAATCGTGTATTCGGCGTAACGAGAGCACAAGGAAAACTTATGAATTGTGCAAGTCAAGCGGCGACAGCCGGCGAAAACGATTTCCTCCTGGCTTACCCTCCAAACTTAGCCCAATCGATTGTCACACGATCCTGATTTTTTCATAGTCCCCGAGTAGTCCTGATTCCGCGAGTGTCAGTTAGAACTTATCGATCCACGGCGATTCCGTTAATTACGAAGGGTGACGAAGAAACGAAGTATCAAAACCACGAAGAGAAGGAGAAGAGCGTTTAGCCGCGCGGTTGGTCTCACCGTCGAGTCTTCAGAAATTATCTCTCGCATTGCGTTAAAAAGCGCGCAAGACGTTTATCCCTTTATCGCGCATAGAAATCTATATGGAAGTTGCGCGGGTCCGAGTGAGATTGGAAAAGGGAAAAACGAAACTTTTCTTCTGTATTCTCTGTCAGCCTCCTCGATGCTCTTCGCTTAAGTCGCGCCGCTTTCGATAAGAACCGGACGGTGGCGTGCGAGGTGTGAAATTTACGCATGGAAATTAGATAACGCGAATGGAGCGTCGTCGCATCGGGCGAGGTTAGCATCGCGAATGATAAGGAAAAAAAAAAGGGAAGTAAATAAAAGCAAACGAGAGAGAGAAGCAAAAATTCGTACCGCGTGGTTTAACGTTCTCTCGCGATTATCGCGCGCAATCGGACGACGCGATTGTCGAGAGAGCTGCGTGCGCGCTTCGCTTCGATGCGAGCGGAAATAATAAAACGCGGCTGCGCGAATATCGCTCGTGAGCTTTCCTTTCGGGTTATTCGCTTCTCACGCCTTCTTTCTCGACGTGTCGCGGTGCACTCACCTCAGAGAGCAAGAAAGACGGAGAGGAAAATCCAAATATATTCCTCGCGACGATGACACGATGGCACGCGCGTTTAAATCCGAACACACCCGGATCCAAAATTCTCTTACCTCCGATTTTCACCTCACCGGACACTTTTATCGTCGGCATAAGAACCCAATTGGGGATCCTTGCGAGGAGAGAAGATTCTCGTCACGTTTAAATTCTCTCTACTTCTCGCGAGAAGTGACGTTCGGCGTGGGACGACGTCAGGACGATAATGGGATCGTAAGTGAGTGTGAAACAGATTCTCGACTCGATATTTCTCTCTCGCGAGAAAATAATACGCGAGCTCACTTGGTGCTTACTCGTTTGTCTACTCGCCTGTTCGGCTGATAGGATTAGTTTACTATCGCGAAGGAGCGCAATTTACACCTGTCCAATTCGAAACTAACTCGAGTCCTAATCCAACCCCGGAACTAATCCAGGCTTGCTCTTCGCGAAGGGTTCGCGTTTCGCAGGGCGTTCGCGTTACTTTTAATGTCGCGCGCATTCTGCGCGCACAGGGCGCCAGGATCGTTTAATAATTTATTTTTTCCACTCCGTTCCCCGACACTTAACATCGTAACGCGAGGTTGTAAAAACGCACGGAACGTTGGGGGAGAGAGGAGAAATGGAAGGCGCGGGAAACAGCGGTCGTCGCGCGTCCGAGAATAATTAATGTTTGTTTTACAGCTCGCTCCTTTCGCGAGTCCTACCCCTCAAATTCTTTTCATTCCTCCCTCTCTTCTCAATTTCTAGAACTGCATCGATCGCGGAAATCATTCTGTCTAATCGAAGGATTACGCCTAATCTTGAGAAAAAGATCTAATTTTGCGAAAAATAAATCACGCGTATTTTCCCCTAGAAGATCGGACACTTCGGATATAATAAATCGTCTTCTCAAAGTCCACGATTACGTCTAATCTCGAAGAAAAAGAAAGTCTAATTTCGCCAAAAACAAACCATGCGTATTTTGCCCCTAGAGGATAGAACGCTTCTAATATAATAAATCCTCCTCTCAAAGTGCACGGCTGCGTTTAATCTCGAAGAGAAAAAAGTCTAACATTACCAAAAACAAATCACGCGCATTTTACCTCCACAGAATAGCACGCTTCAAATATAACACATCGTCTTCCCCAATCGAACGACTACGTCTGATCTCAAGATAAAAAAAATTCAATATTACCCTCCAAAAAAAATATCACGTATTTTTGCTCCACAAAATAGAACGCTTCGAACAGGATGCATTCAGCGAGTTTAATTTCAGCAAAAGCGATTCGCTTTCGACAGTATGGAAACAAGCTTCGGGGTGGCATGGTCGCTCGTCCGTCGAAGACCTCGGTGAGAATTTCACGAAGGGAAGAAAAGGACGGGGACGATCGAGCGGGACGTTATCTCGGGCATTTTTCCTAGGCGTGCGAGCGTAACGCGTTTAATGCCGCCGACGCCGCCAGGCAGAGCGACACGCGGTGACGGGAGAGAAGTGGCGTTGTGGTGATGGAGGTATTACCGACGAAGGTGGTGAAGGTGGAGGTGATGGTGGTGGTGGTGGTGTCGACGAGATCCTTCCTCGAGCCAGTTTTAATCGTCGCCGACCGTTCAACGAGGCGTAAACGCTCGGCGCAACACGTGTACCGTCGCGTTAATTGCCCGATAAAAATCACAACACGCCACGCCACGCCGCCACGCCACGCCACGCCAACTCGCCAACGACGGCCGTGTGGACGACGACGACGACGACGACGAAGCACGCTGGCGACTCTCTTGCGAAGGCGGTGGAGGTAGTGCCGATGTGACGCGAGTGCCGTTGCTAAAGCCCGCAGGATCGCGTGGTCGTAAAATTAAAAATGCCACGCGTCCCACCGAGAATCGCGTTAATCGTCGATTAATCCATTAATTATCCGGCCACGCGCCCTGGTGCCGGTTGCGCACCGTGGCGCGCGCCCTCTCTGCCTCTTCGTTCTCCTTATTTCTCTCTCCTCGTCATTTCTCGCGTTTCCATCGGACGTCTTGGTCGATGAAGATAGAGGGAGGTGAAAGGTGCCGTGAGAAAACGTGCGCTAAGATTCCGTGGGGTGCTTAAACAACGCGCCGTAATAGAAAAATCTCTCCCTCATGCTCGTTTCGTTTATGCGAATAAAAGTAATCTGTCGTTTCTGTCACGTTGGATATTTTTTTTTACCTTTCTTGAGGATTTACGGGGAGAAGGGAACGATCATGGTTCATTGGGTACATGTTGCGATGAAAGTGGTTTTGGGTACTTGTTTTAATGTTCAAGTGTTAATTGTGGTGAATGCTAACCCCGAGCCAATACGGAGACTATGGTATGTGATCGCAAAATTGTGCTCTCCCGTATATTACTACATATAATGGTAAGAAACTAGGTGATGGCAATCTAACGGTGGTTTTTAAGAATGAAAGATACCATAACAACAGGACAAGTTCTAATAATAATACAAGAAAAAGTAGAAAATGGTCAGAGAATGATTGGTAAAATTCCATCTTCCTTTACAGATCTATCCTTCGACGAATGCTTTTTAATTCAACCATGAGGACGAGTACTGTCCATGGACAAAGGTCGTCGTCCTAGCTCTCGATCCTCTTCGCGCATTGCTTCCTCGCAACAAATCGCGTCATCTTGCTCCCAGATTTCGTGACTCGTTTCCCGCCCTTTTATCCCACCGAGAGAACGACCTGGTCCTCCAGCCCTCGTATCTCGATTCTCCTCTCTCGCTCGTACTCCTCGATATTCTCTCGTCGTCCGCGCGGAGTTAATTTACGTGCGGTTATCGTCGCGCGTAATCGTCGCGTGTAATCGCGTAATGCTGGCGTGCGTGCGTGCGTGCGTGCGCGAGTTGTGCGCACGGTGGCCAATCGCGTCGGGACGGTCGTCCAACACGTAGGTTAACGCGCGGCTTAAATCCAGTTTGCGCCTTGATACGTCTTATCATCGACCGTTTAGCTGTTTATTCCGGAGCATAATAAATCTGATGCATCTATCGCGATCCATCGGTTCGTTTATCTCAATCGTGTTCTCCCCTTCTCACGAGCTTCTCCTCTCCTCTTTGTATCATGCTTCGTCATTACTCCTATCTTCAACGCGCACGATTCTCTTCGTAACTTCCTTCATTCCTTCTTTTCTTGACAACGCTCCTCGACTGTCGTGACTCTTCGCAAGACACTTTCCTCGTCGTTTTCATAAGATTCTTCGTCTCTCTTCTCTTCGTAATCTGCTTCGTTCGCTTCGCTTAATGTTCTTCCGTTCTCTTTGGAACAACACGCTTCGTTCATCCTTCTCACCGGAATGCGCTTCGTCTCTCCTCGTCAGGACCTGTTTCGTTCTGTTATTCCTCTCTTCGAAATCCGCACGTTCGAACCAACACTCGTGGAGTCGCGCCACCAGCTGGGGGTGGTTTTACGACGAGGCAAACGCGCCGCCCGTTGCTTGCTCCCCTCCTCTTTCTCCCTTCGTCTCGTCTGTGCCCTTCTCATTCACCCTCCTTCTCTTTCTCCTCCGTTACCCTCCGTCGACGAGCCCCGCGCACCGCCGCGCCCGGCGATACATAAACTTTATGGTGTTTATGAATATTTATATTAATCTACATTTTATGCCGGCGTCTACGACGGGGACGGCGGCAGGCAGAAGAAACGACGCCGAGCAGCCGGGACCACGGGTTTATCCGCGACGCGAGGAAAGGGGGAAATCAGAGAGAGAGAGAGAGAGAGAGAGAGAGAGAGAGGAGAGAGAGGAAGAAAGAGGGGACGAGTGAGAGAGAGAGAGAAAGAGCGAAAGCGAAAAACTTGGATAACGATTTACATCGACGAGCCTCCGCCACGAGAGACGGGACAGGCGGAGAGGATGGAAAAGTACGCGCCTGCTTTTTTCAAATTTTTTTCTCCGCCTTCGCGTGGAAGGAGAAACTTCGCATTTACGGGATGAGGCGCGAAGCGTGGGGGCGCGTAACTTTCGCGAAACGTTCCAGGATCATTTTTACAGAGCGCATTAAGGATCACGCCGGGAGGGGATGAAACAAAGCGGAATTTCTTCCCTCGCGCTTTTTCCGTCTCCTATTAAACGCATTCTTCTCTTCGAGCCACGTGTCCCGCGAATTTCTCAACTAGCGTCCAGTTCTTCCTCGAAGAGAGACGTCGATCATCCCGCTTACAGAAGGAACCTTCCTAGGAGGTTCCACCCTCTCGTTCCAACGTCCTCTCTCACCCTCTCGACTCGGTTGTCCTTCCATGCAGGGCGCGCACGAGAGAGGAAGTCTTCCACCCTTCCGAGGCCTCTCACGAGCAGCCCGCGGCGCACACACCGCAGAGTCCGCACGGCGGTTCACTCGCGAGAGGAAGTCTTCGCTCTTCGGGAACGACGGGCAGATCAATATACCTCGAGGAGACTAAGGCTCCGCCAATGGCTATTATCTCGCGCGTATATATGCATCGTTCCCGTGCATTGCTCGGTACACTGAATTCCCCGTACACGAATGCACGTCGGCGCACGCTTACGCGCCCTCGCTTCTCTCCTCCGTCTCTCTCTCTCTCTCTCTCTCTCTCTCTCTCTCTCTCTCTCTCTCTCTCTCTCTCTCTCTCTCTCTGTCTCCCTCTTATTCGTTCTCCCTCTCTCGTTCGACTCCGCGCACGTACGAAGCAAGCCACCTAGGTAGGTAGGTAGGTAGGTAGCTGCGAGATACGGTGGTCCTCTCGCGCTCGCTTCCTCTCGCGCTCGCTTATGCGTGCACCAGGAGCAGGAGTAGCAACAGCGGCAGTAGCAGCGCCAGTAGCAGGCAGCGCGTGGGGTGCGGAGTAGGCAAGGCGCTCGCTGCTAACACGGACGAGCGAATCGAGCGCGCGAGCTTACGCGCGCGTGTGCGTCAGTGGGGTACGCCTCACGTTAAACACACCCACACAACGGAAGCGAGTATAACTGGTCGGCCATCTTGGATATTAGCCAACCAGAACAATAGTATACACAATAGTATGTGAGCTAGTGAGCAGTGTTTGGTACTACCCCCTTCCATTTCGCTCTCTCACTCGCCCTCGCGACTTGTGTGCTCTCATCCCTCCGTTACTGCCATCCTCCACCTCTACCTCCACCTCCTCCACCTCTTGCCAGGCTTCTCCACTATTCTCTACCGCCACCTCCTGGCCGCACTACTGCCGATTCTCGGGAACATCCTCCTCGTTGTCGGCGTCGTCGTTGCGGGAGGTACTCAAGCAGGAGGTGGACTCGGCCGAGTGGCTAGCGTAAACACGAGAGACATTCCTGGCAAGCTTCTGCTCGCGCTCGAACGCATCAGCTCGTCAGGACGTTAGGACCGAGCGATTCTTGCGCGGTGAGGAGGAGGGTTAGGGTTAGGGTTAGGGAGGTCGAGGGAGATTCGATTATGTATTTCCTTTCGACGAATTTTTATGGGGCTTCGGAAAGAAACCTTAGAGAAATACTTGGGAGAATTTATCCGTGAGAACTTTGTGCAATTCGGTACTTGGTATTTAATATAGCCCTGATTAAGTTGAAAAGTTGAACTTCGAGATGAAGGAAGCATTGATTTTCTTATATCTTTTGCCGCGCTTCTTTTTTAGGTTTGTTTCGTTGAAACTTTGTGTATTACGCGCGCGCGTGGTTTGGCAGAAGCACGGACGAGAAGCTTTTCGTTTACAATGGCTCTCGACAATGCGACGACGACATTCCACGCGGTTACTTTTATTATGTCATCGTCAACGAGGTCCAGTATAACGTTAAGAGTAAGATGCACGACTAACGCACCATGGACACCTCGCAAATCCGTGGGTTTCGATCGATAAAGGAAAAGGAGGTAGGAAGAACGTGCGAAAGAGCGAGCGTAACTGGGTGGATAGTCGTTGTAGTCGTTGGGGCAAGACTAAACGGCGAATTAGCGGTGTTGTCGCGCGATGGAGAGGGACGACGAGAGAAAGAGGAAGAATAAGAGAGGAAACGAGACTCTCGAAACGGTCCCGTCGAGAGTCAGCAGGAGGAGCGGAGTCGAAGGGAGTTCGAGAGCGATGCACTCGAGGCGCATCGAGAGATTCATCGAGCGACAGAAGCGTCGAAGGTGGCCGATTAGTACGGCGGAAAGGAAAGAGAGGAAAGCAGAAAGCGTCGCGCGGTGCGACGAGGATCAAAGCTCCCGCTCGTCCTGCAGGACCCTCCGTAGGCGAAGCGGAATGAGGAATGAGAACCGAAGTGAGAAAATTCCTTTTACCGCTAATTAGCCGACTATCAGAGGGTTAAAGTACGACGAATCGTTTACCACGAAATTAACTCAAGACGAGTAATCGACGATCCCTTAAAACAAATCTCGATACTAAAGAAACTCGATCTTTTACCGTTCCTGAAACATCCACGGGACCGTGGAAGAAGACCGCAAGAAAGGAGCCGAAGAAAGAAAAAAACGAAATTCCCCGGTAGCAAGTTGGAGTCGTGGCGAGTTTTCTTACCCGTGCCGCGCGTCGTCGTGGCCGTTCACGGCGCGCACAGTACGTACGTACGACATCCGAAATTTGCTGCCAGGAGCAGATGCGTTTTGCACCGACTGTACATCCCTATTCGCGCACGTGAATATATTAGGGTGGTTCTGGCTCCCCCTTGGAACTCAAACACATACAAATTAACGATATTACTCGTACGTACGCGCGTGGCCTACCACCGGCCCGTGTGTACGCAGGAGAGAGACATAAAACGTGGGTGGCAGCGCACGGGGGGCTGCTGCCACCGCCGTCACCGCCTCCACCACCTCCTCCACCTCCTCCACCTCCGCCACCTCCACCGTCGCGCGCGTCTACGTGGGGTGTACGAAGGGGGCGGAGAGCGGCGCTCGTCCCTGTGGTGGCGGCGTGAGCGCGCGCAGACACACACTTATAGGCACACGAGCGCGCGCACACCCACGTACGAAAGCGTGCGCGCTCGCGCGCGACCAGAGGGCGTAAAGGGGTGGGCGAGGGTGGAGAGAGTGGGAGGGGATGAAATATTATAATACGTCACTTGGCAACTGTGCTGCGCCATCGAGCGGCGTATACCAAGTTTCAAATACGCTAATTCGAAAGCCACCCTTCTCTCTCCGCGTCCCCACCCCACACGTCCTCCACCCCCGTAACCCGCCGCCGCCTGCCCTCATCGTCGTAGTCGTCCTCGACGGAATACGCAGGGAGATACGGGACTTCTCTTTTTACCCTCGATGCACCCTCTCACCTTCCCTCCGTCTCCTCTTCTTCATTCACCCTCTCACCCACCCCCTCCGATACCATCCTCGTACGTGCCAGCAGCAGCACTACACTCTCTCTCTCTCTCTCTCTCTCTTTCTTTCTCGCGATTCTTCGTCGCCAATACTTATACGTATACAGAAGTGCTTCGGGACTTACTTCGCGAAAGGATTTTTACCCCGTGGATACGAAAGATAGAAAAAAAACGGGGAGAGAAATTTTGGAACGAGGGATAAGGGTTGATGAGCGGTAGAATTTGTTCGCGGCGAATCGTCGATTTTTGCTCTTTGGCTCGAGATAAGGTCCTTCGAATTGTTTCGTGTGTTCGATTTAATTGTTGCAACGTGTTCTACGAAGGGTGGAAATTCCATGGATATTTCACGTAGGAAAGAAGACGTTTCGAAATGTTAAATTGTTCCTTGGAACGAGTCGGAAAGGTTTCGTCCGTGAATTTGGCGAGTTAATTTCACGCGATATCGCAGACGGGAGCTCTCTCTCTTGGCTTTTCTTCTTCCGGAATCTTGCCACCAGTCAAAATTCACATTGGTGGATTCTATACGGTGAAGGGTATGGGGGTGAAATTTCTCCATGCATCGTCGCGAGGAAGAAGGATGCCATTTGGCACTCTCTTAAAGGGGGGGGGGGGGGGGGTTGGGTGCTCGGGAGCGCGCTGCTTCCTCTCGAAGCATGTTTCACCACAGCGCCGTGCGGTCCGCCGCCAGTCTCGCTCACCACGTCGCGCTGGAAGGGGAAGAAACTGCGACCCTACGTCCGCAACGGAGCCGCCACTCCGACGAGAGAAACACCCGTTGAATTTGCCAGCGCAAAGTGCGCCTGGCTAAAAGAAAGGGGAAGGATGGAGGGATCGGTGGAAGAGAAGAACGATTTGACGCCGCGATTCGCCTAATTTGTTTCCGAGTGCGCCACGGGGTGGAATGGGAACGAGGGTGATTGAAACAGAGAAGAAGAAGAAGAAGAATAATGGTGAGCGAGAGAAAGACGAAGATGGAGAAGAGAGAAGACTGGTAGAACGCAGAAAAGCAACAAAAAAAAAAATAAGAAAGATAGAGAAATTCCTTCGTGGAGAATTACAGGGCGTGAAAAGAGAGCAACGAAATTTTTCTTGGCGGAAGCAAGGATCTCGATTCCACCCTTGTACAAGACCGTAGGAATTTATTCGTCGTTCGAAAGAATTCCACCGACAAAAGAGAAATTTCTTTCTTCTCCGTGGATGCTCTTTGACGCTCCTCTCTCGTGTTTTCCTTCGCCCGAAGGAAACGAGGCCGTGAGGCGGAATCGAGGCGGGACACCCGGTATACCCTGTGCCTGTCCACGAGGGTGTGGTTTGATTAATGACCTATTCGATCCCCCAACCCTCTACACGGATGCTTCTCGCGCTAGCCGTAGTATCGAATTCTACCTAAATACACCTGTACCGAGGACACGTTTCTGTGAGCGTGTGCGTACGTGTGCGCGCCATCTCGTCGGTGCTCTCGCGCTTATATACCACACGCAGACACGCACACACATATACACAGAGACGTAGTAGACCCAGCCACCCACACAGTCTGCGAATGCACACGACATCAGCCGTGCAGTGCTCGTCGTCGTTGTCGTCGTCGGTTCGTTCGTGTTCTACGCACTATGCACAGGACTAGAAGCGAAAGACCGAGAGAGAAAGAGATACTTACACATTTGCACGCTAGATAAGTACAGTGCGCGACATTAATTTCACAAGGGCGAGCGGTCTCCCCGCGACGGCGACGGCGTAACTTTCGCAATTTTACGCAGGCGCACCCTTACCGAAACCCTCGTCCGACGCGAGGCGCACGTGTGTAGGAGAAAAGTGGGCGAAGGTAAGGTAGAAGCGGAAGGAGAGCTGGAAGAAGGAGTAGGAAGAAGGAAGTCGAGGATCGCGCCGCAAATACCATGACAAATTCCCTCGATATCTCTGTAAACTCCGTCTTGCCGGAGTCAAGCGGCGCGCTCTAATCGAAGGGAAACACGGCGTCGCATATAAATAAGAATTTATAGACGATGAAAAATGCGAACGAAAAGTTGGACTTTCCTCGAGGCTCACCTCCCTCCTTCTTGTCTTCCACTGGCTTCTCGTTCTCCACCCCTCTCGCGTCCCTCGCTCCTTGTTCCCCTCCTCATTCCGCACCTCGGAGGGTGTAAACGCGCGTTGAAGGAGACGCGAGCGAGGAAGAGGAGAGGTACGGAGAGAGAGAGAGAGAGAGAGAGAGAGAGAATGAGAGATGCGCAAGGGTGGTGGGTAAGGGGAGGTAGAATTTACGGGGTGGAGTAAAAGTTTCGCGCGAAAAGCGAAAACTCTCGCTAATGGCTGTTTTTCTTGCTACGGAATACTTAAAAAAGGTAAGACGGGGAGGGTGAAAGCGGTGGAAGTAGGAGGAAGAAGGAGACGGGGTGGTAACGAAACTGTGGAAATAAAAATGAAGGAATATGCGCGCTCCAACGGGTGCCTTCAACCCCCACCCCTCTCTTACTTTCTTACCCCCGCTGTGACGTTAAAAGTCACGGAGGGTGGCGTGGAATAAGGGTGAAGGAACGGAGGACTGAGAGAGAGGAGGAAAAAGGAGAGGAATAATTTGCCGCTATTAGATGACTCGACGCGTCATCTTCTCGTCCCTTCCTCGCGTCATTGAGTAATCAAAGAGGCGAGCGAAACAGCCTACGCTCTTTCTTCCACCACCGCAGTTCCTGCTTTCTTTCTTCACGAGCACCGATCAAAAAACATTCCCTCGAGTGTCTTTCGAAAAAAATTCTCATCCATCGTAACAACCAACGATACTTTGTTACTTCGAAGCTCGGTGTGTTAAGCTTTCACTGAATGTTCGAGAAAATTGTTTGCGGAGAAAGGCAACGTGGATACTGGAGGAATAATTTCCTCCTTCGCTCTTCGTTCTTCCTTCCGTCCGTGCGTCCAGCCGGCGACTTTAATTGCACGTTGCGCGTGCTTTTTGCTTAACTCCGCACGCACATATGTAGAAGGAAGTGGAGGTAGAAGGGGAGGTGGTGATGGAGAAGGAGTACTAGGATCGTCGAGTCCGATGCACGGAGCAACTGCGTATCAAGATAATGGCTTCCATCGGGTCGAATAGACTTGTGTGCACACACGCATTTCTCTCTTACACGCGCACGAACACAGTTTACGCACACAGACCCGCACCCCATCCTCGATTCGCGGTAAGGGGTTGTGCTGCGCTTGATTTCCATCGCATCGCATCGCATCCCTGGCCGTGCCCGCCTGCCAGCCGCGTTATTCCTCTCGCACGCGCGTGTGTACACTTCATGCGGTAGAACGGACACGCGCTCGTTGACGACCTGGTAAGCCCACTGGACACCCAAAGAAGGACGAAGAAATTGATGGAATTCTTCCGCAAAGAAAATCGGAATCTAACGAACAACCGAAAAGACGACCGGTACGATGCTTGCCAAAAGGGACCTTCCTTCCTAGTTGTACTTCCGGTCTAGATTGGATTTTCAAATTCTAAATGGATCGCGCGTCATCTTATGTTATTATTATCTTCTTTTTGTATTTTGAATTTGACTTTATCGAGTAAGGCCTGTATACATACAGGTTGAGTGCTCTAAAGAAACACCTAATTGCAGAGTACAATAAATTGCAATTCTCTCCCTCTCTCTCTCTCTCTCTCTCTCTCTCTCTCTCTCTCCTGCCACATTTCACCTGGACATTCGTAAGCGACGAACAAAAGACGCGCAAAGAAAATCTCAAGCCAACCAACAATCGAAACAACAAATCTCACTACACTTCCCAAAAGAGATCTTCCGCTTCCTAGAGAAGCTTCCGGTTCGGCGCTCACCCGAAAAATAAGAGACGTACGATTCCTACTATACTGCAACGAGTGGAGGGGGTTCAAATGGAGATGGTTTCTCCAACGATAGCTCACGCGTGGGAGATTAAAAAGCGCCGGCTCCTGAGGCTTTGCGAGGCCAGAGAAACGACAAGAAGAAGAAGAAGAAGAACAGGAGGAGGAGAATGGAGAGGAGGGGATGGAGGGCTGAGTCGAACACGAATCCACCTCTCTCCACCCAGTCTACCTTTCTACCTAGAGGGGTACCTGTGAGCCGGAAAAAGAATCCGTAGTGTAAATAAAGACCCGTTCGCAACGGCGCTGCCAGCGATGTTTGCCGAATGCATTAAGGCGGTAAGAGCAGTGCCCGCTGGATGGCTCCGTGTCGCGATGTATCGCAGGGCCATCGGTGAGGGATGAGAGAAACGAGAGAGAGTGAGAGAGAGAAAGAGAGGAGGCTCAACGAGAGGACAACGTCGGAAGGAAAGAAAGACGACGGGGCAGAGGGACGCGGATGAGAAGGGGACGATGAGGCCAGTGGGAGCAAGCTGGGGGTGGAAACAGGTGGAAAGGGGGTGGAAGATGAAGGGGATGGTGAACGGGGGCGACGATGCGGCTTAAGGCCTATGTACCGCTCCGGAGGCTTAACGTTTCGAGGGGGCAAGGGGTTGACGGTGTGGGTGTGTGTCGTTGCCACACACTCGCGTGCACACACACACACACACACACACACGCGGTGGAACCTCGCGCGACCTCAACGTCGAGGTTCAGGCGTCGTTGTGTCGTCGGTATCGCAGTCGGCGGAGAAGATCGTCTACCTACGCGGCGCACGGTTAGTCACCGTCCTCGTACGGAGTGAGCCACCACTGCAACCGCCTCCACCGCCCCTTTGTCTATGTCTTACGGCTTTACATATAATTCCGTGTTTGCGAAAAAGATCTCGCGCTGGCGGCGGTGGTGGAGAGTCGCGGTGGTGGACGGAAGAGCGAGAGCAACCCCCCCGGATTTTTAATATGTCGTCGCGTAGGTAGGGTAAACACGTGGACGCGGTGGAGGAGGTGGTGGAGGCGGAGGTCTCCTCGTCGAGATGGAGGAGAAGGAGGAGGAGAGAAGAGGCCAGTGCGGATCACCGTGTATAACTCTCTCTACCTCGTTTCTTCTCTCTCTTCTCTCCTTCTCTCTCACCAACCCTCGCCACATTTCCTCCCGGCGGTCGTCGCTGTTGCTGCGGCTGCCTATCGCGGATCAGCCGGCATAATTAAAAATTGCTCTATTTTAAAATGCTGATCGCTGCCGCTCCTGCTTTTCGGCTCGTCTCCGGATCCACTCTTTCCTTTCTTTTTTTTTTTTCACCAGCGATACAGGTGAGCGTCGCTTCGAACGAAAACGAGGACCGATCCACCATTCACATTCGTCACGAGTACCGCTTCCTTCCTCCACCTCGGTCCTATTTTCCAGGGCTAGTCTATTGCGAATTTTACATCGGCGCAAGATGCTCGTACGAGCGAGAACGAAAACGAAATCCCAACTGTTAATCTACGACGATCTCACGGATCGGTTTTTTTCATCCTTCCTCGCGGCGAACGGGCCCGATGACAGTCGGTAGAGCAAGGGGACGATGATATTGGACGCTTATAAATTCCGGACAGTTCGGGGGCCTGGGAGGCTTACCTTCTCGACTACGGCCTTTAACTTTAACTCTGATATATTTTCCGCGCGCGTGAGGGAACGGGGTGGAAGAAGGAGAGCGAACGAAGAAGAGGGAGAGAAAAGCGTAAAGGGGTTGAAGAGGAGGTGGAGGTGGAAGAGCGGAGAAGCAGGAGAAGGCTGCAAGGAAGGGCGGAGGCCGTGACGAGGCGAAGCATGGGGCGTAGGAGGAGATGGCGGAGGTGGAGGCGAGTTATAAATTATAAGGCATTAGAGGGCCGGCCCCCGCCCCAACTCCGGGGGTGGATGTGCTCGTCGGATGTGTAAGGGGATGATTATGCCTAATGGTGAGATATTACCCGACTGGTATTACTTGGACACGGGCGCGGCCATGTTCTAATCTTTTCGACAGGGTTTCCTACTTTTCTGGCCCGCCGTCTGCGCGCTGCTCCCACCCACCGTCCTCTTTACCATTGTTACCACCCCTCGAGCCACCACCTCCTCTCGTCCTACACCCGCTACATTCTCGCCCCAGGCTCGTTGTCGCGCCGCGGTGGTTCCTCAGCGGGGAACGAAAAATGATCGTCTCCACTGTACGCGCGCAACCGGCGAAAAACGGAAGAGGAAACGCGGAGGAGGGAAAAGGAGGGTGGCTCGTTTGCGAAGAGTCTTGCTTACAAGCCCCCGCGGAGTGGACGGCCCGCACCGACGTGTCGCTCGTATTGAAAACACGGGGAGGCTCCTCGGCTAATGACGCTAATACTGCGGTCCAGGTGGTACCACGAAGCGCGCGACCCTCTCGCCGCTACCAACCCCCAACCACTCTTGCGGCGTCGTGGCCGTAGGTCTCGCGACAGGAAAAAATCTTGCTCCTCTCCACTTAACGAAACCATTTACCACGGTTAGCCGCGACGCGCAACCTTCGTGTTTTTGTTTTTTCTTCTTTCAACCCCCTTGCTCGCGAGCCTCCACGGCGAGAAGGAAAGAACGAACGAGGAAATTCGTCCATCCCCGATGGCGCGCTCGGACGACCATTTCCGGTGGTCTCGCGTTCCGAAGGGAGAGTAGGAGGGTAGGAGAGTGAGAGACTCGGATCGAACGTACTCTCCTCTGATTTTTCTGCTAATTTAACGAGCCCAGCTCACGCGCGCCTCCGGCGTGTCCCGGACGACGCGACGGTCTTTCGAGCGCGCGCGTCCCTCGCGGTCACGCGAGGGTCGAGAGAGACTCGCTCGTGGGGTGGAAGGGTTGAAGGTAAAGTAAACGCGAGGTAAAGGGCGAGCGACGAAGCCGACGATAGTTCGGTCCCGCGCGCGTTCTTAGGTACGACCAGAGAGGGGTGAGTCGATTCTAGCAATTTCACGATTTCAGATCGAACGCTCGGCGACCGGGGCGTAGAGGAGGGTGGCGAGGTGACGCGAGGGGTGGAGAGGAGAGAATGTCGGCCCTGCCGCACCCTGAAGCAGGCGGAGGCTCCAAAGAGCCCGCTCCTCTTTCCATCCTGCCATACGTCCATAACTATGGCAGGGCAGTTAAGCCCGTTAGGTAATATCTATTTCCTACGTCGTCATTTTTCTTTCCTCCGCGTAAAACGCGATCTACGGGCACATGGGCGTGGCACGCCGCTTCTTTGCGCTCGAGCCATTCAACGACCATCGGCATTATCGCCGTTGACCGACGGTTTAAAAATTCTTAAAACTCTATTAGATGCATTGATCATTGTTATTGTTTCGTCGAAGAAAAATTGCAAATTGCTAAATTTACGGTAAAATACCGCGTATTTTTCTTCTACTTGCAAATCTACAATATAATTCGCTCTTAATTACCCTGCGCTTTTCGAAAGAAACGCTTTTACCATGGTCTCTTTGGCCCTCTACTATTACAATATAAAAAAAAGAGAAGGATTTAAATCGCAAATCTACTTCATCGTGCCTCCCGTTGGTGAAGGTCTACGAATAAAAATTTACAAAGATCCACGAACGTCCTCCTATTCTCAATCCTATCCTCCTAACAAGAGCGTTCGTTGCTTTTGTCCTCTAAAAAAAAAAGGAAAAAAATCCAGTAAAAATCCTACCCACAGAAAACAATTGTCTCTTTCTTCCTTGACCTCTGACACTTCCGCAGGAGAACGACAAAGTTCACGAGAGCAAGTAGACTACCGCCCTTCTGTGCTCTGGAGGGGCGCGTACGATGGGTGAGGAGCGAAAGAATCGCGTGATCCAGCTTGGACGGGGTGGTGCGACGCGATGGCAATACCGCGCGCGACACTCTCGCGAGCGCTCGTCACCCTTCGCGCGTGAGAATCAGTTGATCACACAACGTCGCGGGCGGTATCAGCACGGCAGTGCCGTATATTTATAGGCGAGGCGACGGCCATCGCCTGTCAGGGTGATACCGATCGACCATTTTGTAAATCAGTTCCGCAGCTTTATCTTCGCGGATCGGTGGGGCCGCCCCCTAATAAGGGACGCGCGGGACGCGGTGGAGGTGAGCGTGGAGAAGGAGACGGCGGAGGTGGTGATGCTCGAGGCGAGCCGTTCGGGCGACAACGATCGCGACACGGGCCATGGCGGCCAGCGGTCTGCTCGCGGTCGCTGATTATAATTAACGCAACCCGAATTAATAGAGTCGACGACGTCACGCGATATCGCGGAAACTCTCTTTTCGAGGCGAGACCACGACGAGGACGGCTGGTGCGTAAAAGCGCCCGTTTTCTCGCCTCACCGACGTTCCTTCTCTCCTTCGTTTCAATCGTTCGTTAAGTATTACTATAAACACGAGCTTCTTCCGCACTGAAAAAATTGTATTCTCATCTTAAGAATTTACTACTTACGTTTAGAATATTTCCTACTAAAATAAGCAACAAGAGGATCTTCTTAATTTAAGAGTGGAATGTTCTAAACAGATTCCTCTAATCAAATATTCTTAACAGATATTCTTATCAGATATTCTTAACACTTTCGTTACCCTGGACGAGATATCTCGCGACCCGATACTGGCCGATTAACGCCTTTGTCGATAAATCTCGCACAACACAACACACAAAACAATATAGTACTCAAAATTACGCAGAATTGCAAGAGGAACAAGATACAGGCATCAATATGTGCCGGACGCGATGCGTAACCTAACTTAATCGAATACTGACACGCATTGTGTCGCGACATTCAGATGGATTATTAAGAATATATTGCAAAAACCGTGATATCGATAAGAAAAGATTCTTATCTATTAAGAATATCTATTAAGATAAATTATTGAGTTTGTATTTTAAGAATACAATTTTTTCAGTGGGGTGATTGTAATTTTTTCACTAGAGCGAAGTAGCTTCTGGAACGAAGAAATGAGAGAAAGATGAGGTATAACGTAAAAGGAAGAACCCACGCAAAGCTATTAGCGCGGTTAATCGATGGAAACCGCGAGGGAGAAGCAAGGATGGGATCATAAATACGTATCTAAAGATGGATTTCTGACACGCGCTTTGCGAGCGCGAGGCAGGCCAATTTGTTTACGCGTACAAAGTTCGCGCGCCTCTTCCGCGTTGAAATTCGTGAGATCCATGAAGGTTGGAAAATGAAAAAGGACGCGCGCTTCCATCCGCGAGAGAGAAGGAGAAGGACAAGGGGGTGGTGGAGGTGGTGGAGGAGGAGGAGGTGAACGTATTTACGCGGGCAGTGCCTACGTGTTTCGCGCGTCTATCTGAGGCAGCTGTGCGACTGTGCGGGTGACACGACCGCACACCAAGCCCAACACCCACACGTCCACGTGTGGATTCACGCGCGCGTGAGCACACACGTACACACCGGCAGAACAAACTTCGACATGAATTACTTAGATTAATTTAGTTGGGCGGCAGGGCGGTAGTAGGGCGGCCACGTTGCTGCCGTTGTTGCTTACTCTCCCAGCCTTCTCTATATCGTGCCGCGCGCGATACACCTCCGCAACCACCGTCACCGCTGCCACCACCACCTCCACCAGCACCACCACTGCCTCCAACACCGGCACTACCGCCTCCTTTCCACCCTCGTCTCCACCTCCTCCTCTCGTGCGAGCATCAACGACACACCACCACCACCTCATCCACCTCCACGAACGCACCAATACACTCCCGACTCGACGCCAGGTATCGATTCTAAGTTACTTGCGCTTTCGCCTAATTTTAGATGCCTCGGCCCGAAGAATAAATAACGCTTTCCTCGTACTCGTCGGGCTGACGGGTTCCGCCCGCTCGCGGAATTTCTGGGACTGCGGTGGTGGTGGTGGTGCCGGTGGTCGATATTTCGACGAACTCGGAAAGAAGTCTCCGTCTCTCGCAGCTGCCGTAAGAATTTGCGACTGGGTGCAGGATGAATTCGATTGAGAATTAATATTTTGTTTGTAGAGCTCGTTCGCCGCTACGACGAGAGGCCAGTATGCGAAGACCCTGCCTCTAGAAGCTTGCCGTTAAATCGCTCGATTTATCGGTCGTTAGGAAATTTGGAGCGACGATAAATTTTCCAAGCGGAGTGTTTACGCGCGCGCGCGCCTGTTCGAAACTTTTCCATGGAGAAAAGCAGGGCTGGTGGGCAAAGGATTCCGAGGAAGGGAGCGCCGAGAGGAACAGATTTTATCGCGATATCGCGAAAGTGCGAATTCCACTGGGTACGGTTAAAGGGAGGACGCTATCTCGTTGCTTTGGAATCTCGCGCGGTGAGTCACCGCGAGGTGAGACTTCGATTGGGGCGTCGATACCTCGAGAATCGATCGGTGCGCGTCCTTTTGAGGCGTCCCAAGATAGTCTGGCGCCTTCTTCGAGGAGAGGGGCATCGATCGGTGACGGTCGAAGGTTCGAATTCAAGGGCAGAGCCCGGCATCCCTGTGAATCGAGAGTACACGATCCGAGGGGCAAGCGTGCCACTTCTGATTCAGGAGAAGTTCAAATCGCGCGATACGATCTTCGCAGCTCCAAAGCTCCATCTCCTTTTCGCGTCCTCAAAATCAAATTACACGTTTAAGAAATCAATCGGCCACCAGACGATCGAATCCTACCAGGACCTTCCACTGGTGAATAAACTCCATCCACCACCTTCCAATCACCTTCTCTCAATAATCACCGCCCGAAAGAAGCTCCAAAACCCGCATGAATGCACAAACAAACTTCGTTCCTCCTTCGACGCACTCTAAAGCTCCATTTCCCTCGCGCTTCCTTCATCCTTCCGGCTTGGCCGTTTTCCGATTCGCCATTAGGTTCTCTCTCGCGCTCTTCCGATCTGAACGGGTTGGTCGAAGGGGGTGGTAGGCGGCAAAAGGTGGATAGAGTCTCTTACGGGACTCGTTCGATCTCCGTCCGATTCTCTCGAAGCGAATGAAGCGCGCTTTGGTAGGAAAGAGGATGAGGTGAACATCGTGGAAGACCACGCGCGGCGGCGCCAGTGGAGGAGGAGAAAAAGGAGGAGGAGGCCGAGGTAGAGACACAGCGAGCCGGACACGCGTTTCGTGCGGCGCGTCTACCCGGTGTCGCGGAAATAATAGATGAACCGACTACGCCGAGCGTGCTACCGGGGGGGCTAAACAATGTTTTTCAGCCACTGAAATCCCCTTGAATTTTTCATCGGCCCCTATGTTTTAACCCTTTCGCCACCCCAGGGGGGAAGGGTCCTCTCTCGTCTCGTCTCTCTTCGACTACGTCCACCTCCAACCTCCTCCACCACCCTCCTTCGTTCTCCTTCGCTCTCGCTCAAGCGCGCTTCTTGAATTATGTACGTGGCCCCCCGTCAAGCGTGCATGCGAGCGTGTGTACAAGTGCAAGCTCGCTCTCACGCACGCCTCCACGTAGGTGGATAGGTGCCACGAGAGTTCCTCTCCGCGCATTGTCGCTACTCGCCATCGTCACCGCCGCAGCCTCCACCTCCACCTCCACCAGTGCCGACACTCGCGCACGGTTTTTTCGTCAGAGAATAGTTGCGGAGCCAATGGCGAAAAATGAAAGGCAAAGCCACCCCCTTCCTTCCTTTCTCGGCTTTCGTCCTCCTTCTCTGGGTTTGACGAGAGAGAAACGATACGGAGAGAGGGAGCGTGGGTGAGAGAGAGCAACAGAAACGAGGACCGCGTGAGGTGAATTTTTGAAGCTGACCCTCTCTCACCGGAAGCATAAGAAGGAAAAAGGAGGATATTTCGGAAGAGTCGACGAACTTTTTACCAAATAAAGTCCCCTCGCTCATTGGGCTCTATATTGGGAAATTTCGAGGGGGAAGAGGAGATCGCAGATGGAAAGAATTTTTGATGATAATCAGCCGCCTCGCGACACTTCGTCACCACTCACGCAAGCTCATCCCACCCCTCGAGAAGAATGACGACAGGCGCTTTAACGAGAACCGAACAAACTCCTTGCACCCTGTCTCATAACGATGAAATAACGATTTCTCTCACGACTTACTATGTCCGACAATTTTTCTCGAATCCCTTAACAACCCCCGCGCCACTTCATCCCTATTCTATTCCGCGTAACGATAAGGAGGCGTGCAATATTGATAAACCGGGGGTAGGTGCTTATTTGCATGGCTACGCAAAACGGTGGAGGAAGAAGAAGGTAGAGAGAGAGAGAGAGAGAGAGAGAGTGCGCGACAGAGACAGAGAAGGATACAGAGTAAAAGGGACGGAAGGGTGGAAACGAAGTGGGGTATACATAAAACCATTATGTAATTACATCTAGACCGCTCGAACGAACGAACGAACGAACGAACATACGTATGTACGTAGGATCGTGCCAACGAAGGAACGAAAGGCGCCACAGCGGGGGTTGCTGCTAGTGGTGGTGGCGTGGGCGCAGGAAGCCTGAAGGGGAGTGGAGGGAAGGGGCTTGAATTTGATTTCAGAGAAAAGGGTTGATACTGCCACTACTCCTGCCGGTTCCCGATCGCGTGATCCGAGCCACCCTTTTCGCTGCCTACGTGTTACGTGTAGAGAGTAACCCGACGTAGGTAGAGTACGTGCGGCATAAGCCGCACGCCGTTACGGGCGGACGAACGGACCGACAGACGGATATTAATACTCTCCGAACGTTTCGTTCATCCCCGTCGTTCTAGACTACTCGCGTGGGTGCGTTTCTCGCGCGAGCGTAGTAGCGCGCTTCCTTATTATTCGCTCTGGCCTTACGCTTTTTCTCTATTAACACGTTGAACGCCACGTCAGCTTGAATTTTTATGACTGGTTAGTTAACAATCTAAAGCGTTGACTACACTTCCATATATGTATTTTGATCATTTATAATCAGGCACTGAAATCGAACGTGGGGATCAAGGTGTTAACACTAGAACTACCAAGCCGGTCAAAATGACTGTTCAACAACAGAAGTTTCCATACGAAAACCAGAATTGGTAGTTCTAATGTTAAAGAGAAACTCTTGTGAAAAATTGATGCACCTAGTCATTTTGACTGGTCGGTACTTCTAGTGTTAATGGAGTACACAATCAAATTACACCTTTCAAATTTCCATCTTCGTTTTAAACTCACCCGTTTCGTTGCACTTTATGGAAGCACCGGTACGAAAGACACGTTCGGTTATTAAGAAAATCGCGGGAAGAAGTGAAAAGTCATCAGAGTTACTCTACCGTTGTACGCCTTCACTCAGAGGACAATTTGTGCTCGCACGCTCACGCGAATCGAATAGCGTCTCCAAGCGATCTCGTACCCTCTACCTACCAATTGTTTTAAGTCGCCTCGCGATTATCGTTAAAGTGGCTTGATCGTTGCGAGGAGCGAGGAAGATTCGCGAGCATGAGTCTACCGAGCCGAACCAGGATGCAACGGGGTCATCGTCATCATCACCGGCAACAGCACCAGCAGCACCGTCGCCCAACGGGCATCAGAAGCAGGACGAGGGACGGCAGCGGCGGCGGCAGTGGCGGTGGACTACGGCCGTTAAAGCTTTGGACCTCGGTCTTTGATTTCGTCCTGACGTGTAGGCACCACGCGATACGCTTTGGTCAACCTCCCGTGGAAAAGGCACCCTCCTGGTCCTGGATCTCCATTACGGTAGTCATGGCGACCGCAATTGATTCCAGGAGAGGGGAGGGGAAGGACGAGGAGTGAGGGTGTGAGAGTGAGAATATGAGAGGGCAAGAGAGAGAGAGAGAGAGAAGCAGAAGAGGAGAGTAAGCCTGCTGGCCCCGGTGCTTCGTGTCTATGTGGAGACGTAGAGAGAGTATCTCACTCGTTGACGTCGGCGCTCCGCGTGTATACGCGCGTCGGTGTTTGGTGCGAGGGCAAGAGGACGAGGAGGTGGTGGAGGAAGGACGAAGGTAGAGAGGCGAAAGGGGGTGGCGGCAGGCTGGTGAGGGTGGAAAAGGGGTGGCCGGAGAGTTCGACAGAGGGCATGGTGTTACTATGGCGGTGCTACACGGTACTCCCTTTATCCGATACAATGCAGGCTAAATAGCACTGGTCAGTTCTATGGTGTTGGATTAGAGATACGTCGCTCGTTTGAGGCGAGCCAACCCCTCTCACTACGCTCCCTCTCCCTCTTCCACCTTCTCTCACTCGCCACCCTCGCACTCTCCCTTTCCACCTCCACCTCCTTCTCCACCTCCACCTCCACCTCCTCCATCTCCTCTCACCACCGTCACGCCGCGTCCTTCCGCTCCTCTCCTCCTCACTCATCCACCCACTGCTCGCCCACAGCTGCCCGCTTCCTCCTCGACACGACTAACTCACCACCATTCGTCGTCCATTGCCCACCCTCTTCACCTCCACCCTCCACCTCCTTCTCCGGTCCATCCGTATAACCAGCTCCTCTTCTCTCTCCTTTCTCCTTCTCACCCTCCGCGGTCGTCACGTTCGAATCACCTGCTCGACGGTATCGCCGATACCCAGGACGACGACGAGGGCCAGGATTGCTCGTTATCTATCGAACGTGCGACTGCCAATCGATTCCTGCGATCGCGAGGGAAGACGCGAATGACAGAGCGAGAGAGGTAGAGCGGACGAAGTTTATTCGGTGAGACGATTCTTCTTGAGTTGATACCTCGAATAGGGGGTTTAGGTGGTGCTCGAATTTCGGTAGAATCGACGCGAACTCGAGAGGAGAGTTAGGGACGCATCTAATCGAATCGAATCTAATCCAGTGGACGATAGACGCGCGCCCGGGTGAACGCAATGGACGTTAGGGTAGGAGCTGTAGCACGTCGGGAGGTGAGAGAAACTGAGAGAGAGAAACCAAGAGAGAGGAGAGAGACCGTATATCCGCGCGATAGCGCATTATTATTATTATTGTTATTATGGTCGCGGCGGCCATTATATAGTAGGAGCGGGTAGCTACTATTAGTGTGTACCCACCGCGCGCTACGTCGAGTCTGCTAGGCGAGGGTAGAGAGGTAGGTGGAGGAGGGACTGCTGCTCCTAGGCGCGATATGCCGTCGAGTATTTAGTGCTTGATTGTGCCGCTCTCGGGTATATGGCGGCGCGATGCCGAGGCGAACTGCGAGGAAGAGAGAGAGAGAGAGAGAGAGAGAGAAGGAGAGAAAGGAGAGAGCGTGTCCAAGGGTAACCCACCTCTGTTCTTCTCCATTCCCGAAACTGTGTGCGCGCCGAGCGTGTGCACTGGTGTGCGGAGTACGTGTCTGAGCGAGAAGGAGGAAGAAGGCCACGAGCGGCCCGCAGTATGCGAAGGAGGGAGAGAAAGGAGCGAGGAACGGGTAGATGAAACGAGATGGAAAATCGAGGGCGCGAGAGAGAGAAAGAGAGAGAGAGAGAGAGAGAATGAGAGACAGAGAGAGAGAGAAGCAGGCATTGTCCAAAGTGCCAAAGTTACATGGCGCGTCGTAACTTACATCGTATTATGTAGGTACACGCGAAGCCGCGTATACCTAAGGTACACGACCGCTTAAGTTTCGACGAGGCGCCCCCTATCTCCCTTACGACGAGTACTGTAAACATAGGGAGAGCGAGAGAGAAGGAGAACGTCGGAGAAGAGGAGAATAAGAGACCAAGAAACGTGGGGAGAGGGTGTAGGTAGGACGGAAGTTGGAGAAGGAGAGGAGAGGGTTGCAAGAGGAAAGAGGAGAAGGAGGATGAGAAGGAGGACGCGGAGACAACGTTGGAGGAGGACGGAGGAAGAAAGAGACGACCTAGGGGGGGTGGTGGGGCCTGGAAGAAGCTCGAAACGGAGCTGTGGTGGGGGTGGAAAGGAGATGGAGATACGTCCGCCCTGGAACGATCGATAAAAGTAAAATTGTCATAACGCGAGATGGCAGTAACGACAGTAACGACAACGACTACGACGTTGTGCGCGAACGATGTCGTTCCACCCTCCTATCCTTCCACCCATCCACCGCCTTTCCTCTTCCTTCTCCTTGTCCGAAGTCCTCGCACGGTTGCGCGCGTTTCTTTGGCCGCGAGTACCGCGCCAGCCGTAAGGAGGTGGCGGTGAACCGCGAGGCGTATAGCAGCCGCGTATCGAGACGATCAAATGCCTCGAGGGAAGGAAAATCACTTGGCGCATTGGAGAAAGGAGGTGTACGTCGGAAGAGGGTCGAAGGTTGGGGATGAAAATAAAAGGGTCAGAAGGGACGCGGTGTCTCCGCGATCGGTGGATCGATTGAAAAAGAAGTGGCAGAGGAAAAAGGAAGAAGAGAGATCTTTTCCGCGATTGGTGCGTAGAAGAGAGAAGAATAGAGAGAGAGAGAGAGAGAGAGGGGAGAAGGAAGGAGAAGCACGCCGCGCGCGATAATTACGCGTAGATTTTAATGCATGCATGCGCTATATCGCGCAATTAACTCCACTGACAAAAATGGAATTTAGTTGGAAATGGGATTATTCGACGGGGTGATTTATTATGTTGGTAACAGATGGGATTGGAAATTATAGTAACCGAGGGGCGCGGGTGCGAGGAGAGTGGACATACGGTATGAAGCGAAAGAGGAAGAAGAACGTGGCGGGAGAATTAAAATACTTGGATTATTTCCGAGCTAATTCTCGGATCCGAAAAGCACAGCTCGAAGAGCGCGCGCAGGCGCGCGATTTTGGAAGCATCGTTCCTGCGGATACGATCGCTTAACGCGAACAGACCTCTTATCCCGCGAGAACCGCAAGAATCGGAAGAATAAAGAAAAGCGAGCGCGCGCGCCCTCGATCATTCGACAATTCTCACGGAACTCTCCTCCTCCTTCTATCGGCCTTCCGTCTTCTCCCAACACATAAAGAGACGAGAGTTTCCTCGGTGCTTTTAACGTTTCGACGAAAGTCCAGGAGTAATTTATACCGATAATAGGAGAGAATCGGAGGTGTGGAGCGCGCGCGAGGGGTGGTTCGCGTAACCGAGAGAAGAACGCGGAAGGAACACAGAGAACGAGAGCGTGATCGATGCTCGGGGTTAAAAAAGCGGACGTATCGTATCGATAATAATCCCGTGGCGTAAGGGAGGATGGGGGTGGAGTAGCTGAGGATGAGGAGGAGGGGATGAAGCAGGCGCGTAGATGTATCCACGCAGGTGTGCAACACCGCGTGGGTTGCGCCAGAAAAAGAGAGAGAGAGAGAGAGAGTGGCCAGGTGCGCGGGGCGTTCGTTTGCGACGGGGGTGAGGGAGTAAGAGGATGAGGAGGAGGTGATGGTGGGAGGAAGAGGGTGAGAGAGGGTGCTCGCTCGGACAGAGGAGAGGGCAGCCCAGTGGCATTTTGTAAATTAAATTTTAAATATTAAAAATAGCCGGCCGCACTCTTTCTCCCTCCCTCCACTCTCTCGCGTCCTCTCACGGCCTCGGTGCGCTTTTCCAGCGCCATCCATCGCAACCTAAACCACCCCCTCGCGCGCGCACCACCCTATCCTGCTATCGTATACCACACGACGACGGTCACCCTCCCCTCTCTCCTCCACCCTCGTCCTCTTCTCTTCCTTCTCTCTCTCTGTCTCTCTACTCCGTTCCTCCTCCTCACCACACCTTCCAACCGCCACCCTCTTTTCCCACCCACCCGTAACGGCCAACCCACTTACTCATTCGTCGATAATAATTTTATTCGAGGATGAAAAATTGGAGTTTTCCGTCCTACCCCTACTCCACCGCCATCTCTTCGACCGGCAGCAGTCTCCCTCCACCCTTTCGCGTTTTACCTTTCTCTCTCTCACTCTCTCTCTCTCTCTCTCTCTCTCTCTCTTTCTCTATCCCTTCGTCCTTCTCCTCTACCTCTAGCTCTCTTCGCCTCTCTCTTCGTCCCACCCTTCGTTTTGTTCCGTCTCTCGCGGCGCGCAACCCCGTGTGTGCCCGCCGCCGCCGCCGCCGCGTGCTTGCAAGCGCGGAGAGGCCAGGCCAGGCCAGGCAGGCAGGTAGTACGAGAAGGCAGAGGCAGAGTCCCCTATGCATACTGCAGAGTGCTTTTGATCGGTCCGTACCCCCTCCCCTACCCCCCCGGAATGAAATATAAAAATCGCAATAAAGCGCCGCTACCGGTGTGCCGGGATGTTTCGATTCCGCATCCGGGATTCGGTATGCTTCTTCTCCTGGTACCTACTACGGATACGTACGTACGATCGTGCGCGTCCGTGTACGCGTGAGGACGCCGCGGGGGTGCGTACCAACACGATGGCAACGCGTGCATGGACGAGAAAGGACGGACGGACGGACGCGCACTCGGGACGCACAACGACGTTATCCGCTCGTGCATCGGACGCGAGCGAGCGCGCGCGAATCGACGATACCGGTGGTTGTATTTCACCTTCGGGGGGGTGACAACGGCTCGAAAAGGGGCGTAGAGCCTGCCGATGGAACGAGAGAATAGCGCCGGAATAACGAGAAAAAAGGTTCGAAGTGCTCCATCCGTTTTCTCGTTTTCTCTCTCTCTCTTTCTTTCTCTCTCACTCTCTCTCCCTTTCTTCTCTCGTGCTTCTCTCTTCGTAGGTTATTTTTCTCCGTGCGGTTCTTCTTTCTTCGACGAAGAAGAAGGATGCCGAAGATGCGCGTCCGCGTATCGGAAGGCGCACGAGAATTCCACGCAGCCCGCGGGTGTTTTTCGCGATATTTACGAAGCACGGAACGAGAGAACCTAAGTCGTATAAAGTCAATTCGAGTTTTCGGTAAGTGTACTGTGACTTTCGCGCAAGGGACAGGACAGAATCGTGGATCCGAGAGGAACGAGAGAAGTGAACGAGAAAAGAAGGAAGGAAAGGTGGACAAGCAGAATCCTGAAGAAACTAGGAGCAAAGGAACGCGAGGAGAGAACACGGGAGGGAAGATAAAGCCGTAGGAAGCACCGAAAGACAGGAAAGGTGGAAAAAGAGAAACGGAAGGGAGCAGAAGGAGAAGGGAAACGGGAAAGAAGAAGAGTCCTCGGCGTCTCTTTATTTTTCTTTCGGGACGCTGAACTTTTTACCTTCTACCTTTCTCATGTATGTATGTAAGTATCTATCCGTACTCGGTGCGCACGCGCTTTAACGCATGGGTTGGGTTCACGTGCACCGGTATAAGTAAACACATATATACGAGAGAGTATGTATATATATAAATATACATATATAAATGTACATCATACACACAGTCGCATAAAACTACGTAGCAGGAGGAGCGGACCGGTACGTACGCGGCCGCGTTCAGACGCAGTCAGACTGATAAATGATTCATACAATATTTCTCTCTCTCGAGTTCTCCCCGTTGCTTCCACCTCCTCATCCTCCTTCCATTCCACAGCCAAGCGCCTGCTCGCTCGCGGCGGAGGTTACGAAGAAACTGGCGAACATTAATATATATTTTATGTTTTATATTTGTTTCAGCGGACTCGCGTCTGCCTCCTCCTCTTTCTCCTCCTCCACCAACCTCTTCCTTCTCTGCCATTCTCGCGTGTGGGTGCGCGTGTGTTTGCTCAGACGCGAGACCCACACGATTGCGCGCCCAGGAGGACGAAGCGTCGCGACGACGACGACGCACGAGCGCGCTGCTCCCCTACGTTCAACAAGCTCCTACGTACGTGTGAGCGTGCTCGTCTTCTCGAGATGGATGACACCGTCGTAGCTCGTCCATGTACCGGGTGTATCAAAGGAACACCTTCTAGGAATTTTTATCTACCATCCTCCGAACGATTTCTTCCTTCGAAAGGAATTTGCATGTTGGATTCTCGTCTCGAGACAATTTGCAAAGGAGATTTTTTATTTCAGGGAGCGTAAGTAGGGCTCGTGCGTTAAATATGTAAGGCGGATAAATTCGGCAAAGGTGTGCCATTTCGAAAGTGTTCACATTGTTGCGCGAATAAGCTTACAGACTTGTCTTTCGTTTCGCAGACAAACACGATTGGCATCCTAGCACCCGCTCGCCTTTCTGTGATCTATTTTAACACGTTGAACGACCTAACCCAAATTTTAAGCGACGGGGATGTTCCTGCGACGGCCCCGGTACTCATAATTGAGCGAGGCTCCTTTTCGTCCAATTAAAGCACGATTTTACCAATAACTTGAGTTTTAAATATATGGAGTTGGAATATAAATTAAACAAACCGATCGATTATAGGCGTATATATTGTTAGCACGGTGTGCCGAACCACGGCGTAAATTTGAATCCAGCAGGAGGCTCAACCGACCTACGTACGGCCCTAAGCGTTAAATCTGGTAAACGCGAAATTGCTAACATAATCATTCGACCTCTCCCTGCAACGTAATCATGATTATTCTCGGCGTATTATTGCAAAACGCGAGTTAAGAATTTACTCAGGTTGCGTTCTAAATCCGAACACGGACAGTCCACTGGATGGAAACACTCCGATAGCGAATTTTCTCGATAATCTCGTCTCGAACGACGAAGGGCAGATAGAGCGAGTCGAAAATGTAGAAAAACAATGATCTCGCGCGCGTTACAAAGAATCATTCGTACATTATTCCAATAGATTCGTCGAGAGCTCCGAGAAGAAGAGAGTTAGACGAGAGAAGACAAGAAAGAAAGTGTGAGAGAGAGAGAGAGAAAGCACAAGAAGAAAGGAGAGAGAAAAAAAAGGGAATTGTCCCGCGAGTTCGCGATACTTTCCCGCCCGGATGGATAAAACGAATCGAAAAGCTATACTTGGAGGCAGCGGAGAAACGAGGGCAGCGCGGAAACGAGGTTAATATCGCGAGAGTTATTCGCGACCTCTGACCGACGATGCCGGGACAAATATAATATATTTTAAGATTTCCCCTGTGGTATCGCGCGAGGAAGTGAAGTGAGGCCGATCGAGAAGGATGGAAGGAGCGAGGAAGTAGGGGACGCGAGCGAGACGGTGGAGGACGAAGGAAGCGAGAGAAGGGCAACGAGACCGAGGCAAGAGGTGAGGAAGAAGCGAAGAAGGAGCGAGAAAGGAGTGAGAGAACGCGAGAGCGTGCAAGCGTGAATTTTTTACGAGCGAGGAGACAGAAACGAGCTCCCGTTAAAAATTAAAAATCTTAAAACCATTTCTCCGTGACTTTAATATTGAGCCGTGGGGTCTATCGAATAGCTCCCAGCCCTTTATTATTAACCGTCCGCGCTTCAACTTTATCCGCGCGCGAAGGAAGGCTTGCTCCAACCCGTCCTCTCCTACTCCTTCACTGGCCTCATCCTCCAGCTCCTCCTCCTGCTTTTACCTTGCCCTACCGCCGTTTCCGTCTCCTCTACGGTCCGCGAGAGACGGCAGCGCGGCACAGCAGACAAAATAAATCCACCCCGGTTTACCTGATTAAGCTCTCGCTCTCGCTATTTTTCCGAAGAGAGGCGCGCCCATCCTCGGAAGGGTTCCAGGCGCTCGTCGATTCTCGCAATGGAAAGGGAGTAGGTTGACGCGAGGGACGTAAAACTCTCGTGTCTCTACTCGTGACCGGCCGGTCGGCTCGCTCGATTTACGTGGAAAAGCGCGTTACTCACCTGAAACAGAAAAAGTAGCAAAAAATCAGTTATCCGTGGGAGAGGTAGAGAGAGGGATGCGCGCCAGGACGAAATTAGCAGGACGGAGGAAAATTTTTCGTCGAGCACCGGGAGCACGCTCGCTCGCGCCTTTAATCGGCCACGGGCGATCAACGCGCGCGACGAAGATAAATTAAAAAAAAAAAGAAAAAAGGTCGCGCAGTTAAAAAGAGAGAAAACTATCGGACAAAGATAATTACTATTTCACCGTTAATCGAAAGGATGGAAGTTAATCGGATTTCTTTCGGACAAAAACGATGGAAAAAGCGCCGCCACCACCGACGCTTGTGAACCTTTTTCCGCTTTTTTATTTTTCCGCGTCACGCGTGATGCACGCGCGTCGCCGTCTCATCTCTTTTCTCCTCGTCCGTCCCGCTTGACTTTTGCCCGTGAAAATAACGATGATCGATTAAACGTCCTTGAGTAATTAGAAATCCTCGATCGTCTCCTTCGTGCGTCTTTACATCGTCGAGCAACGGGACGAGCGAGAAAGGAGGCATCGGGACGAATAGTTTCGCGAATTCTCGCGAAGCGGCCGCGTGCACGGGAAGCGGATGCGCTTGGCGCATCGGCAGAACGAAAAACGAAAAAGTCGTAGAGAGGGAGCGCGCGCGCGCGACGGCAACGGCAACGGCAACGAGTGTACATCGTCGAGGCGGACCATCCGGTCGCGGTGTGGAGAGCTCGTCATGAAACTCAATCGCTCGGAAATAATTCAATTTTCGTGGCGGGAGGCCACCGCCGCGCGCTGCTCGCTCGCCGACAGGCCGATCTTTTATTTAAACGGATTTTTTTCCACCACCCGCCTTCTCCACCTCCTCATCCTTCTCCACCCCCACGTCCGTGTCCACCCCCCCGTGCCGGCGAACGATACGCCCGCACGGTCAATTTCTATTACCCTTCTATCTCTAACCCTCCCGCCGCCGAGCGAATTTTCGCTCTGGACCGTTTCGGCCGCGCGCATCCGCGACTTTACGGCCGACCAATCGGTCCTTGGGATCGGACGATTACGTCACATCCGTTCGAGCTCTTCCTCTTTCTCCCGAATAGTCCGAATTAAACGTTTCTCCCCCGTTAACCATGAACAATCGTTCAATAGGACATGGAAGTTATCCCGTGGAGAAAAAATGCGTTTTCTTGGAACGAAGTATTTCTTCTTTCACTTTCGCTCGAAGCTTGGAACGAGAGAAACCATTCTCCGTAGATGTTCCAGAAGCGTATGCATCGTTTGCACAGATTTAACGAGAAAGCGCTTGACGATCACGTCACATCAGTTCGAGCTCTTCCTCTTTCTTCCGAATAGTCCGAATTAAACGTTTCTCTCCCGTTAACCATGAACAATCGTTCAATAGGACATGGAACATCTCTCGTGGAGAAAAATTACCATGTACATCAAGTAATCATGAGCTCTTCCTCTTTCTTCCAAATAGTCCGAATTAAACGTTTCTCTCCCGTTAACCGTGAACAATCGTTCAATAGGACATGGAACATCTCTCGTGGAGAAAAATTACCATGTACATCAAGTATATACTCATTTGGTGCCACGAAACATTGTGTATGGTCATCTTCAACCATTTCGAAATGGTGCCAGTTTAAAATCTTTAATCCACTATTTTATAATTTTTTTTGCTCGAAGCTTGGAACGAGAGAGACCATTCTCCGTAGATGTTCCAGAAACGTATGCATCGTTTGCACGGATTCAACGAGGAAGCGCGTGGCTCTCGCGACAGGCGCAAACAGCCTAGGCCCGCAGACGGTCTGGCGATCGAAGGGTGCAGCAGTAGCAACACCAGTAACGACGGTGGCAGCAGCAGCACCGAGCGACGCTAGCAACGGTAAGCGGTGGAGGTGGCTGCTACCCCCGTGGAGAGGGAGGGGCCCGTCACAGGGCATGGCGTCCTGGCATAACTCAGAATTGCCTCCGTTGCAAGGGTAGAATTGACAGCATAGCACTAACATTGTATGCGGTCGCGTTATGTATTTATGTAAATGCATACTCCCTTCCTCGATCCTTCCCCTTCGTCCTTCCATCCCTCTCTTACACGCTCAAGCTTGCCACACGGCTCGGCGCGCGCGCCTACGCACGAAGAGGAGAACTGGCTCGAAGCAAACACGCGCGCGCGCGTTTCCTCCTCTCCTCTCCCTCTTTCGATTCCTCCTTGCAGACCGATGGGACGCTTCTCCTCTCCTCCTCCCTTCCGCAAATCTGTAGACGCGAGTGTAACGAGACACACACGCGGTAGTTAGGTGTGCCGGTTTGAACGTGCGTATGGATAAGTATACGAAGTGACGTGGAAGTAGCGTGTGCCGTTCAACGGTAAGGTACACAGAAGAGGCGATCGTGTACGGACGATAATGTTTGGGGTACGCTTGTGTGGAAGGTGTGTGCGGTCTCGTGTGCGAGGACGTAAGTGAGTACGGAAGGCGCGTGTAAACGTACCAGGGAGGTGGGGCACGGGGTCTGTGTACGAGGATTGGGGGGTGAAGGAGGCGGCTAAATACGAAGCGAGGGGGTGTGTGAGTCTCTTTAGTCGCGCGTGTGTGTGCGCGCCATTGTGTGAGTGAGAGAAAGACGAAGGAGAGGAAGAGAGAAGGGTAACTCGTGCATGTAAGCGGCACATAAGCCAAAGGATGGAGCGGCAGCAGCGAACCACCGTCGCCACTGCCTCCACTGCCTCCACCGCCTCCACCGCCGCCGCCGTCACCGTGGCAGGGTACACAGCATATACCATACACCGATCACATTAATCAGAGGTTATTGCGTGCATTCCTAATCATCCGGGGGCCCCTAACTATTCCCAGATTCTGATTGGTGCATTACTCGGTATTTCCGGTATGATTCTGCATTCCAATTGGCTGAGCGCGCTGCGCTCTGCGCCGCCACGGAGAGCACCGTCCGTCCACCGTACTGTACGACGCTGCGCGCCGCGACGCGCCTCACCGTAACGTCGGAGTTACGCCGACGAGAGGATCCCACTCTCTCTTCCTCTCTCCTCTTATCTCGTATCTCCATCGTTCCTCTTAATGGCGCACCGCGAGTATGAAAATTCGAATTTAGCCTCGGCGATAAATACGGAATGCAACCTACTCGTGGCGAAGACCAATGGTAAATTGAAGGATAAATTGCCAAAATCCAATGGCTTCTCTAGAGTACGTTACTAGAACGTTCTTCGGCTTGTACTTGATTTTAAGAATGACAATAAGAAGTTTGGTGATTGTCGGTGAATGCCAATGAGAGGTGGCGATTGGGTTTAATCCTGTGGTCGATCGCAAGCCGGCAAGCGTTGTAATAAATCTTTGCTAATGATTCAGGTCTTTGGGATCTTCGCTCGAAGAGCAGACGAAAGTCCAGAGTACTAAAGAGAATTTCTCCTGTGCTGTGGCGGAAAAGAACGCGGAGGGCCGATGGGAGAGAGTGGAGGGAGCTACGCGAGGCGACGTTAAAAGGTGATTTCGTCGATCCACTTCGACGGCTCCGCGACTGGTAGCTGCTACCAGAGTAGGAGGAGGAAGAGGAGGCAGAGGAGAGCACGGGGACGGATTTGGCCCCGCGGATAATCAACGAGTAATTAACAATCCCAGTTTCAATTCGTCGGCCGCGGAAAATAGCAAATTCGTAATATCCTACAATATTGCAGAGGCCCTCGTCGCGTTAACCCCCCGTACATCGCTTTCCGTCTCCCACCTCCATTCTCCCCGTTCCACCTCCTCCACGCTCGAAATCTCCGAGCGAGCATACGAAGAGCTCTACGTGCATTCACGCGCACCCACACGAGGACCCCATTCCTCTCCCTTCGTGGCAGAAACCACGTAGTACCATCGTGTTCGTCGAACACTCTCGCGCCGACCCACACACGTGGAACGGGCCACACAGGTGAGAGCATCGATAGGAATCCAGAAGTTCTCTCTCTCTCCTCCTCTTTCTCCTCCACTCTTCGTTTCGCCACCCTTCGAACCGTTCCACCGCCCGTACCCTCACCCCATCGCGCGACACCAGCGGGCGCGACGCTTGCACATTTTCGAATTTCCTATTTGTAAATAAGCAATCAGACTACGCGGCCTCTGCCGGGGCCGACATCGCGCGCGTGCTCGTACACGACGCGCGTCACACCCTCGCGGGACCGTGAAGGGTGGCGCGGAGGTGGTGGGCGCCGGCGAACGTGAGAGACGAGGAAACGCTGATGCGCAGGGGCGCCAGAGGTGAGACAATTAATCATTTCAATTAACGGACAATTCGATCTCCAATCGCCGACCGAGAAGAATATTGGAAAGCCGGGGACAAGCCGGAAGTTCGCGCTCTCGTTCGCTTCCTCTCCTCCTGCTTCGCCTCCCTCGTTCCACCGCCACCCTTCTCGTTCCACCACCATCGCGGTCCCTCGTCCGTTTTCTGCCGTCCGCTCGGCCCATCCCTTTCGTCGTCCTTCCGCCACCCTCCACGACTCATCGTCCGATCTGCTCGGACCATCCGTAAATCGTAACTTCGTAAATGCGTTCTTCGTTGCGGAATAATTCGTGCCGGCTGCGGGTCAGCCTGCTTTCGTCCGACGGCTTCACAGTCGACCGTATCCATCTTCCTTTATTTCTTCGTGGAACTGATGTTTACCTCGCGCCCTTAAATTTGGCCCAGTTTCGAGGAGAAAGGTGATGCGATTTCGTTCGATCGCGCGCTCAATATCGCGACGGTCTAAATGAAGATATCCGATGTGAGAAGACAGCGTGGAAAATTCTTCCTTTCACGCTCGAGCGCCCCTCGTCGTCGCCATTCTCGCAAGGGACCGCGGGAACAACGAAGTAACGAGGGTGAAAATTGGAATTACGATGTATATCGAATTATTATTCCTTCTCCGCGATAAGGAATTACGAAGGAGGTGGTGGTCTTCGTGGACGTCGAGCTGCTGGTGGTCCGTGGGGTTGCAGAATCCGCGGGCAGTTCCATGGACCTTGTGGAAGAGAAAGCTTCGAGAGAAGGAGAATGAGGAAAAAAATAAAAGTGAGAAAGAGAGAGAGAGTCGAGGACTTAATGGGTTTAAGTCACGGCGAAACGTAACCATGGGCACGGTCCACGAGCTGCAGCAGCTCTTCGAGGATGGTGGCGGTGGAAGAAGAAGAAGAAGAAGAAGAAGAAAGAAAGAAGAAGAAGAACCACCTCCACCCACGCGCCACCTTAACGAGGTTAGCGCCGCCGCGAATTACCACGCGGCGAAGGTCCGATTGAGAAAACTCTCGGCCCGTCTCCAACGTGCCTGGCCAGAAGGTTCGCGGCTCCGAAGGCAGCTAAGGAGGCGACGGGAGGTGGTGGTCCATTCGCCACCGCGGTGGAGAGGAGAGCCGAGAGAAGCGGTTGAAAAATTATAAGCAACGAGCAAGAAGAAACTGGATAATATAATATTAACCGCGCGGGACGGAGCGAGGTTGGAAAGAGTGAGAGGAAGGGAGAAAGAGATAGGAAAGAGAGTAACGGTCGGACGGTAAAGAGGTTAGCGCGCACAATGAGAGCCGCGCGCCGTGGAAGGAGGTTGGAGGTGAAGAAGGAGAACGACGAGCAGGAGCAAGAGGGGTACCAGGAGGAGGCAGTGTCCGGCGATAATTCGATGAGATTTCAAATTCGTTTCGCAGTTAAAAGGTCGTGACCCTTTTTTTGGATATTCGAAATGAACGAAGGATCGAAGCAAAAAGGAAGAACGAGGAGAGTCATTCGGACAGAGTCGGTTTTCCATGCCACGTACGGTTTGGAGTTCAAAAAAGAAGCAACTTTTTTCCATCCCTCGAATATTTAACGCTATCGACAGCGAACCTTGTTATTTCGATATTTAGGTATCGAAGTAAAACTGCGAGTTACTTCGAAGTATCTATCGAACGAAACCATCCACGATTATTCCATCCTCGTTTAAATGTGACGAAGGATCTTTCTTAATTGTGAACGAAGTACGTACTAAGTTCGTATGAAGGGACACGAAGAAGACGGCCATGACAACGTCGCCATTTTGTGAGAGACGCGACAAAGGTTAAGGTGTCGAGGGGTGATGGGCTTGTAAGAAGGGCGCTTCTCCCTCTCCCTTCGATCGTGGAGGAGGCCAACGACTGCGTCGGGGGTGCCAGGGTGGTAAATAGGAAATAAGTCAGCGCCGGAGGGGACGAGCGAGCGAGCGAGCGGATTTCACACCAATTTCTCGTCTCCGCTCGTCATTGGCGAGAAATTGTCAAATCGTTGCCTCTCACCCTCTCTCGTTCTCTCTCTCTCTCTCTCTCTCTCTCTCTTGTAACTTCTCACGCCGTCGACTCTCACCCTCTCCATCTTCTGATCCTTCCATCCGCTCTCACCTCGTCCCACTCGTTTCATCATCGTGCGTTCGCTCGCGCGTCTAAACGCTTCGACCATCGCGGAATCGACACGAGGATGAGCGGAGTGAAGAGAGAGACTTCCAGCCTCTCTCAGGGATAACGAGATTTCTTTATTACGAACGCAAATAACTCTCTCTCACCCCCTGGATAAGAGAGTTCGATGGGATCCGACGGATTCCTAGCGTAGGCGGGAGCATTCTCGATTTTCATCTCCCATTCGCGTTAATCGTTTCTCCACCGCCCACGACCTCTCTTCGATATTCGGGAGCAGTGAAACCGTGGAAGAACGAAGTTTATTAAAATTAGCGAACAATTTTGTTGGAGGTTTGTTTTAAACGAAATAGAACGACGGTACTCGTAAATTAACTCTCTGTGAATAATTTTCAGTGAGGTTTGCCTTTGAATTGATAAGCAAATTGGACCGTGGAAGGCTAACTAAGCTAAATTTAGGGTTTAAGGTAACAATGACCATTGTATCGACATCTCACGCTCTTATGATCTCACGATCATTGTAATAGTCGATTCAACAATACCGCTCAACTCTTCCGACACATTCCTCTAGTGCACCTTAACCCTAGCCGGCAACACGATGTCAAAGGCCTACGTGAGCAATGGTAGATCGTGATGGCGGTACCAAGACGTTGCAAGTAAACGCACGCCGATTTAATCGAGCGCGTGCCATGTGGAGAATTATTACCGCAAGGACGAATTGGGATCGAAGAAAGGACGAAGATGGAGAAAGCTAAGAATGCGAAAGGGGCCAGCAGAAATAAGGACGAGAGAAAAGGAGGAAACTCGTGAGTCCTTCCAACGACCACGAATACCAGGACGATCCTCGTAATATCTACGCGCGTCACCTACTCCACCATCGTGGATTCAATAATGTAGGGACACGCGCGTGGTACGCGTACGCACAGCGAGTTCCACCCTTTTGCCACTGGCGTACACGCGCGCAAGATCGGCCCGAGAGGGGAGTTCAATTATTCAGAGGACGCGTGAAGAAAATCGAATTAGATCGTCGAGTTTGCTCTCCTCCGTGCGAGCGAATCGATGCGCGAGCTTTGCTCGCAGCCCTCTCCCACACGAGTGTTTCGATTGCGTAGAATACGCTTGGATGGCGAGCGAAGGACGCGGGAAATTCGAATTGAATTCCACGAGACTTCATCGTCGTTCCGCGAAATTTTCCTTCGCCCTACTGTTCAATTTCTACTGGAGAAAAAATACGCGAACTTCTTGACGAATACATAAACCAAAAGCCGATCGAGGAGGAGCGTATCGTAATTTTCCGAAGTGAACACTTTATTAGGAGTGTGAGAAGTTAATCCGTGTCGAGGGTCTGGGTGTGGTACAAAGTATTCGAATGTTATTTCCAGATGTCTGGAAATATGGATGAGTCGACGTCCATTGCGATCGGGAGCGAATCGAGAGCTTTTAAGGGTGAAGAATTTTTTTTAGCCCTCCGCGGAAGGAAATGATTTCCTCCTCGCGACATCCTCCACGTCCTCCCCTTCGTCGTGACATCATCGCTACCGATTCCACGATCCACGACACTTTCCTTCTCCCTTCGCTTGCCTTCGGGGCTGCACAGGAGGATGCGAGATTGAAAGTGTAATAGGTCGGCCATCTTGGTTCTCCACCCTGCGTCAATTAGTCGCCGTCGTCGAAGGGGTGCCGAGGAAGGCGATGGCGTCGTCGTCCTCGTCTGCGCGCATGGAACTTCCCTCCATGATAAAAGTCATCGTAGATTTTATTGACAAACTCTATTTGCAATTCTGTGGATTTTCCGTGAAATCCAACGATCGGTTTCTTTTTGCATAAAGGATTTCTTCATTCTTCGTCCTTGCTCGCAAGCTTAGTACTTCTCTTCACGATACAGGTCATCGTAGTTATTAAAGAAAAACGTTATTCCCAGTTTTGTAATTTTAAAAAATTCGAATGTTCCGTCACTCTTTCCCAGGAACTATTCACTCTCTCTCGGGTTCATTTTTGTTTGCGAGAATAGAGCTACTTTTCACGGTTTAAATCATCGCACGCGTATTAATAAATGCTACTTCCTAAAAAATTGAAATATCGATTATCTTTTGCAAGGGACGATTTTTGCTTTCTCGTCCACGTCTGTGTGCCTGGGACTTCTCTCCGCTGCAAAAATCACCGCAGATATTATTTATAAACGCTATTCCATACATTATGGACTTTCCAAAGAATTCAAACATCGATTATTCCTTGCCGCGATCGGTTTTTACTTTTCAACCGCGTCTCTGGTTACGAGCGCCAAAGTTTTTTCCACGATAAAAAGCTGTCGAAATGCTATCTATATATCTTTAATAAACGCTCTTCCAATCCAAGGCTTCTTAAACTGAGGGTCGCGACCCTAAATGAGGTCAGAATTGAGGGGTCGCGAAATCTTTGGCAACTGTTGGCGAATAAGGATGGCACGCCATTTACCAAATATCCCTTACTCCTAAAATTCGCGAATTATCTCGAGTTCAATTTTATCGTTAATTTATCAATCGATAATTTATTTCTATATTCATCTTGTGTATATATACTCGTGTATATAAGATTTGTATAAGATTATATCGATGTATATAAGATTTTCTTGGACGAAAAATGAAAAAACTTTACCCCATTGATGCCATCTTTAAAAATCAATACATTGTATTACATATATTTACATAGAGCAATGCAACATTGCGAGCTGAACTCGTTATATGATTCATACATAAAAAAATCACAGCTCGTCAAATAACACGTTAAATAAGAATCCCTGTCCTAGTCCATTTACGAAAACCAATGTTTTCTCTTGCCCTTGCCCTTCTCCACGAAGAACCTACAGTCTTCCGTCTTTCGCTTCTCCATAAAAATCATCAAACAACTGTCAATACTTTCAACGAACTTTTCCATTTTGAATAAATTGCAATGTATGAACTGTTTTACGAGGTCTCAGAAGGGATGCAAGTACCACGCTTGCGAATGCCCACCGTCTACTTCCGCTCGACGCGTATCTCCGCTCGAACACGCGCGCGCACGTCCGCTCTGCAGTTCGTTTACACATCCAGCTACGAATTAAGTCGCCGCCGTGTCGTTTCGCGCCTCGCCCGGAAATAATTCCGAGGCACTAGTCGTCGTCGAAATCGGGAAATGAGACTCGCATCCTATCCAGACACGTTTTCACTCATTTCCCACTACTTCGCGATTGGAGAAAGGGCGGCACTCGTCACTCGTGATTCGTCGAGAGTTATTCCGTCTTCCACAAGTCCACTTCCTTTTGTCGACGCTTGGACGACGACGAAGCGACAGCATATCCTCGACACAGCGCAAGAAAACCTAATAATTCGCAGTAACCAAAATACCACCTCAGAATATTACTACAAATTTTCCACAATGGTAAATCGAACAATCCTCAAATTACACGATAACACAGCCCGTTGAGCTCATGTTTTAGACCATTTTCACGGTTCACAGCGTGTTCACCGCTTGTCTCGCGCGTACCCTACTTGGCAACACTTACTGCCTTCCTTCGTGTTCTGATCGCATCTAGCCATTCGAGTACCTGACACCTTTACGAAAGCCTGGACACGAAGTAGCCACCTCTGTTACATGTAAGCGGTTTTTATAAATACCGCGTACGTACGGGAAGTAGAGCGCAGGCGTAGAGGATAGTCGTTTTGCCACAGCGGTGGGGCGCAAAAAGGACAAGAGAGTCCTGCGAGATCGCGAAGCGAGAGCACGCGGTGTAAAGCCTGCCGCACATGATACTTGTTTGGCCGCTGGATTGCCTGCGAGGCGCTGTAATGGCAACTGTCATGATTGCCGTGATGGAAAATGACGTCACTTATGGGTTTCCTTGCGCGAACGCTTGCTGGATTCTGTGATAGAACGTATGCTATTTTTCGTTCTTGTTTCTCTGCCGGTTAGGAATGTTCACCAGTGTGAAACTCGCATTTTGTTACATGGGCATGTGTTTTCCACGACTGCCGATACTTGGCACTGATTAAAAAGACTCACTGCACACGAATCGGAGCCATCACAGAGCCAGTCGAGCACATGGACTTATATGTACTCATAGAGCGAGCGTTCTGTGAGAGGCGCTGAAGACTACATTAAAACGAGATATTAAAACGAGAATAGTGAGAGTGAGTGTGTCTCTGTCTCACAAGAGCGTTTGTTGGGAGAATAAGGAAAGCAACGCTCCTGTTAGACAGAGATACACTCACTCCCAGTATTGTTTTCTCGTTTCATGTAGTATTCAGCGCTTCTCACAGAACGCTCGGTCTCTGAGTATAAGTCTATGGTCGAGCAGCACGCATCGTGTGCAGCCAATATCGCACAGGAGCCATCGCAACTCCTAGCGCAGCAGCCTGCTTGGAACCATACTTTTATACTCATAGGCCGAGCGTTCTGTGAGAGGCGCTGAAGACTACATTAAAACGAGAGAGCAATAGTGACAGTGAGTGTGTGTCTCTGTCTAACAGGAGCCTTGTTTTCCTTATTGCCCTACCAACGCTCTTGTTACACAGAGACACGCTCACTGTCACTATTGCTCTCTCGTTTTAATGCAGTCTTCAGCGCCTCTCACAGAACGCTCGGTCTATGCGTATAAGTCTATGCTTGGAACCCAGCTACGAAATCAAGCAGGCAATCCAGCAACCGAACAAGCATCGTGTGCAGCGAACTTAAATTGTCGAAAATATACGTTTATCCTTCGTGTGTCGAACGAGCATTCTTCCTGTGTTTCAATAATTTTTCCCTAGTCGCTCATCTCTTACATACATACGTGTTAATTTCCATCTGTCGTTCTGTGCAATAAACTGCCTGTATTATTGAGTGGTGCGTACAAGATTATTTTGGAAAGCTCCAATCCCACAGACCCTGTGCGGGGCCCTTCCTAATAAAAGCCAGACGACTTCCAATGTAGATTCCACGACGAATCTACGATCAGGCGGAATGCGCGTTAACGCGAAGAGGAGATTGGTCGCGTCGGTGAGCGAAAAAGGGAAGAGAGCGAGGAGAGGAGGATGGCCGGGGAGAGAAAACCTCTTGCCTGTCTAGGGTGAGAAATCGAATTCGCGAGCGAGAGATCATTAGGGCTGAACTGACTCGCACCCACCTCGAGGCACCGAGCGGAACGAGCGCCGAGGACGCCGATGCCAGACGCTCGGCGTCGGCATCGGCGTCGTCGTCGTCGTCGTCGCTTTGAATTTCTGATTTCCAGGCCTCGGCCTGGCCCCTCTCTCGTAATACGCGGGGTGGCTTGTACACGGCCCCGGGGGTGGTAAGGACGTGTACAACCGTGGTGCGATGCGCGCATATCGCACCGTGTAACTTTTGCATACGACACGTTGTAAACCGCCCGCTCTTCGTGGCGAGTCGACGTGACGAGCGCGAGGTGGAAGAGGGTGGACGAGAGGGAGAGATGGAAAATGAGAAAGAGGGAGAGAGTGAAAGAGAGCGCGCGAGCGCACGCGCGAGTACCTCGCAAGCGGGGAATACGAAAATGCAATTAAGTCGAAAATATGCGAGGTCATTGCATATTTGCCGGTAACGCGGAGTCGTTAGCATGACAAAGAAGGGAGGTGCGCTCTCTCCACGGCGATTGTGACATTGAAATGTATGAGGAGTCTTTGGAAAATTTACCTCTTCCGCGTGGGACCAGGTGTGCCTGGTAGGATGCTCGGTGGTGGAGGTGGGCAAAAGTGGGGGAAGGAGGTGAAGGAGGAACGAAGAGAAGGACATAATAGTTGCGAGCTGCGACTCGTTGTCTCGCGATGCATTAATGTCGAGAGGAGAGCCGAGCGCTTCTTCCTCGCTTCGATTCTTGACTCGAATTCGATATGAACGTGTTTGGATGAGAGAATGTGGCGGGTATGCGTCTCGTTAACAAGGGGAGAGGCTCGTGGAGAACGCTCGTGAGGCTCGACGCGCGTAACCGGGTAGGTTTGACGACGTGACGTGGCGAAAAATATTCTAGAGGAGGAGAAAGCAGAACTGAGTATAATTCGTGAGAATTGTCGAAAGAGAGGCATTATCGCGCGACATAGCAAATTCGCATTCACCTCGTATTTCCAAACCCACGTGACTTACTAATCGCATACAGCAAAATTTGCGCTTTTACTTTATAATCCCGCTTTGTAATCCTACCTTTCCCTAATCGCGGATTATTTTAACCAAGGATCCTTGGATAATTAAAAAAATGAATCGTAGAAGATTAAATGAAAAACTATCCGAACATGCATCGCGTAGTCACCAAACTTGAATTTTTGACACTAGTAAGATCAACGAGTCGCATATTCGTACACTGAAAAAATTGTATTCTTAAAATACAAACTTAATAATTCATCTTAATAGATAAGAATATTTTCTTAACGATATGACGGTTTTTGGAACATATTCTTAAATTAATGCGTGTCAATATTCGGTTAAGTTATAGGTTACACATCGCGCACGGCACATATCGATGCCTGTATCTTGTTCCTTTTGCAATTCTGCGTAATTTTGAGTACTATATTATTTTATGTGCGATGTTGCGCAAAAAGTATGGATAAGGAAATGACGAAGTGGCTAGAAGAAAAGGATTTGAGCGTTTTAATGGAGATATTTACAAGTGATAGAAATACGTGTATATATGAATTGTAACCTTTTCTCGTGACTACATTTCTCAACCAATTCCGATTTCAAGTTATGGATAATGTAATTTTCGACAATATAAAGAGCGAAGCATTTCATTACGAGTATTGTTTCCAATAAATATATACGAAACATATCCATACAAATTGTTTACCAGACTATGTTAAGAATGTCTGATAAGAATATCTGTTAAGACTATTTGATTAGAGGAATCTGTTTAGAACATTCTATTCTTAAGTTAAGAAGATCTTCTTGTTGCTTATTTTACTAGGAAATATTCTAAACTTAAGTGGCAAATTCTAAAAAATGAGAATACAATTTTTTCAGTGTAAAAATCCGCTGGAGTCTCACAGTTCTGTACAAGCACGAATCTCTCTAGTCCCAGGATTACGGAAGCCCGTGACGGTTACACATTCGCAAAAACACAGTCCGGGTCTACCTACGGCATACGTGCAAGGGGAATGAACAATCGAACGTCCCCGCATAGTCCGCCGCTATCCGTTCTGCTCGTTCGTCCAGGTACCACCGCGCGTCCTCCTTCCGTCTGACATTCCTGCAGCGGCTAAGGCTCTTGTTTATTACCGTCTCGCGAGTAAATCATCCGCCGTCAGGCGGGCCAACCGGCACGCTCCTGCTGCCGCCATGCGGCATGTCCCACCGTTCTCTCGAGGCAAGCGGCAACCTCGAAGGAGCAAAAAAAAAAGAACACAGCAACCTCTACCCAAGTTTCCGTTCCACCTTACCCTATGCTCTCTCGACCACCCAACGGAGGAGCTTATCGGTTCGACATATTTAAAGTCCGCGACGCGTCTCGTTAGCCCGCGTCTCAATTACGTGGTGGAGAGCGGGTAAAAGAATCGCGACACGTGGCGGACTAAGAAAAAGGATGTCCATTCCATGCAAATGTCTTGAACGTTCTTTCACTCGTGCTGAAATGGAGAGAAACAAGGAGAGAAATGGAGGAAGGGGAGAAAGTTGGACAGGTGAAAAGCGAATAGGCCCGGGACGGTAGGCACGCGCGGCATTCTCCACCCCTTTTTTTATTTCGAGGTAGGAAGAAATCGGGTCGGAGAGAAAGCGGGTGGACGAAAAGTAAAAACGGAGAGGGAGAGGGTAACCGTCGTGGATACGAGAGGGTGAGTGGAGGTGGTGGACGGTGGGCGGGGGTGGTTAGGGGCAAAAAGCGAGTATCTTATTTATGAATATGTATGCGAGCCTCGAGCGGCCTCGAGAAGCTGACTGCGGGAGCTACTGGCGCGCGGGGGTTGCTGGAGGCGGTGGAGGTGGGGGTGGAAGTGGAAGTGGAGAAGGCGGCGGCATACCGAGCACCCTGTCGCGCCCTTTGCTTCTCCACCTCCACCTTCCTTTCCACCCCCTTCCATCCTTCTCCACCTTCGTCCCGCCCCAGCTCGTCCTAACCTAGAATCAAAGTGACATTACGTGGATGTACTCGTACCGGTCCCTTACGTACGCAAGGTATGTTTCTGAATTAATGCCGGCCAGGCACGATACGTTACGCTCACGTACGCTACGCTTTTTCGCGCGAACGTCCCTCGTCCGCACGCTCGAGCCACGCACTTTCCTTCCTTCTCCTCCTCTTTCATCCTCGTGTGCTTCGTTTCACATTTTTCATCGTCCTCTCCACCACTTCGATGACAACTTTATCCTACTTCTCTGTTTCACGTGTGTTTTCTTTCGTTCTTTGTTGAGAGCTAACGGAAGAACTCGCAATTTCGTCGTACTTTTATCCGCGCATCCTTCTTCCTCGAGCGAGATTCTGGAAACGATAACAGGCTGTTTGGCGAAAACGTCTGCTACCAGTCTCACGTCCCTTCGATCAATTTCTACGTCTAGTTCGCCGTCTACGTCTATTTCCAGACGCGTGTCGTATTTTCTAAATAAGCGTGTAGATCCGTTTTCTCGAGACGGCACGTGTAGGTTTAAATATACGAGTGGCCAGATTCGCGTCTACCCTCGAGAATCGATCAATGGAATTAGTCTCGGGAAGAAACTTAAGTCGATTGCTCGTCTCTTATCCTCGTACAATCAACGTCAACTTTTGCTCCTGGCGACGATGAAAGTTTAATACACCTACATAAATGCAAATCGAATTAAGATCCTAATCGCCGATAAGTTTCATCAGTGAGACGAACATGTTGAAGAAGGCGCTCGAGTGATCTGCATTTAAGCCTCCTCAATGTTAAATTAAAAATTTACGATACCGGGGAAACCGCGGTTCTCAAACTTTTACGACGGGACGTCGCGTGGGCACGAAATTATTGGAAGTGGAGAAGTAAAGAAGAGGAAAGGTGGCCGAACGAGCGCGTGAATCGTCAGGATCGTTTGCCGTGGGGAAGTGCAACCTGCCCACTTCCTTCTCGTTCTATCCTTCTCTCCTAAGGAACCAAAGGAGCTCGTACGACTTGCGATTTAATGTTCGCGCTCACCTCCCGCGTCTGCCACCGTTCTCCCACTTCTTCACCTGCTACCTTCTCCTCATTTCTGCTGATATTAAGCGCAGATCGTAAACAACGTAAGTTACGAACGCGCTCGAACTTTGAATTCTTCTCCAATCGAGTCTCGCCAGCTCTTATCGATTGCCATCGTTATAAAACAACATCGAAGGACCAGGTGGTTCTAAAAATCGCGATTTATCCTTTCTCCGTTCAGTGTTCACACTGAAAGGAAAACTGACAATCGGAGCCGTCATGATAGTTTTTGGCGCCCTAAGCTGGAGTTCGCTTGTGCGCCCCAGCACAAAGATGCAAGGACAAA